>JABFTP020000144.1:130608543-131808543 GCA_013387265.2 Cryptolaemus montrouzieri | reverse complement strand
AGTGTGTTCCGTTCCTAGGTTAGCCAGAAATTTTATTTCAGGTAAGAAATATTGGTTTGCCGCCTTTTCCTCGTAAAGTGTTATCGTTAACTTAGGTAAGATAAAAATTGTATATTATTCGTTTTCCATGTACGAGAAGGCGAATTCTACATAATATGTATATATGTATATATATTCACTTACGAGGCAGTGCACATGGCATTATTTTGTAGTGGTTTTCTCATTAGGCATACACGTTCTATCAAGTAAGTTCTTGAAATATATTCTGTTAAAAAGTACAGGGTAGTCAATGAAACACAAAATTACACAGAAATTATGACAACTATATATAGATCAAAATGAGAATATAAATGCGAATATTCTTAAGTAAGTAAAGCTTATTAAGTTTCTTCTTCTTAAGTGGTTATTGATGTCAGGTATATCCAATGAAATTAAGGAATAGATTGCTCCCTGAAGAGATTCAATAGAGGTGAAGGGCTTAAATTGACTTGTTCATTAATGTTCATTAACTTTCAACTATGGGTCGAAAGAGTGATTATTTTCTAGATGATTCGCCTAATTTGAATCTGATTTTTCATTCGAAAAACTGCGTTTATGTTTCGTTATTCTAATGTTGAAATTTCTATGTGTTCTACCAATGTAGAAATTATTACAGTCATTGCTATTCAATCTATAAACACCTGATTGATTATTTTTATCTGATGTGATTTTAGTGTTACTTATTTAAAACCGAAAAGTGATAATACTATTGATCCGTCTCAATATAGACCAATTACTAGCTTTCCAACAATATATAAAATTCTAACTGCATGTATTACCAAAAAATTTATGCTCATTTGGAGAATTATAATATTCTTTCCGAACAACAAAAGGATGTAGAAAAAACACCTTGGTACAAAAGAGCAACTTGTAATTGATTCTGTTGCTTTGAATCAAGCTCAAACTAAGAAGAGAAATATTCATACAGCCTTCATTGATTACCAAAAGGTTTTTGATAGTTCTCCCCATTCATGGCTTCAAGAAATTTTGGAAATTTATAAAATTGATAAGACACTTCGTCTTTTCTTGAATTTGTAATGAAAAATTGGAGAACCAATGTTCATTTAAATATTTCAAAACAATCCGAAGTAATTCCAATCAAAAGAGGCATTTTTCAAGGTGATTCTTTAAGTGCTCTCTGGTTTTATCTTTGCCTTAATCCATTATCTCATGAATTAAATGCTACTAGTTTCGGCTTCAAAATAAAGAGTCTATCAACTGAATTCAAATTAAGTCACTTAATTTATTTAGATGATATTAAATTATATGCCGGAACCAGATCTCATTTAAAAGTCTACTTGAGATAACTTTCAACTATTCAATGATATTCATATGAAATTTGGGCTTCCAAAATGTAAAAATCTTTCTATTGAAAAGGAAAGATCACCTCTGATTATATAAAAATTTCCAATATCGAAATCGAGCCAATGCATCAAGGAGATACATATAAATATCTTGGATTTTGTCAAGAGAAGACAATTAACCATAGCAACACTAAAGAAAATATTAGAAGTTCATATTACAAAAGACTTAGAATTATCATCAAGAGTCATTTAACTAGTAAAAACCTTTTCAGAGCTATGCAGTTCCTATTCTTACATCTTCTTTTGGAATTATTAAATGGTCTAAAACTGATCTAAATGAATTACAATGTCAAACGGGGAAAATGCTTTGTAAATATCATAAGCAACACCCAAAGTCAGCTGTTCAGAGAGTTACACTACCTAGACATCTTGGAAGTCGTGGATTAACTGATTTGAATAATCTTCATAGTAAACAGATTTTTCATCTACGTTCCCATTTTCATGATAAACAGAGAACGTCTAAATTACATGATATTGTTGTTGCTTCAGATTATAATCTTACACCTCTGAACTTGACAATGCAAAAGGTAGATTTTGATATATTTGATGATAATTCTAAAAGAGAAAGTTGGAGCAGAAGGAATTACACGGAAAGCACCCTAAAGAATTGAAAAATGATTATATTGATGAAATCGCATCGAATAAATGGTTAGTATCTGAAGAATTGTGTGCTGAAACAGAAGGCTTGGCAATTGCGATCCAGGATCAGGTTGTTTTCACGAGGAATTATAGAAAACACATCATCAAGCAAAATATAGATGATTCTTGCCGTAGATATTTCTGTTCTTCAGAAACAGTTTTTCATATATTATCATCTTGCTCAGTCCTTGCATCAACAGATTATTTAGAAAGACATAATGCCGTCGCTAATATTATTCATTTTAATCTAGGAATTAAACATGACCTAATTCCCAAAAAAGAAAATTTTACAAACATGAACCTGAGATTAATTGTGGAAATGACAAATATAAACTTTATTTTGATAAAACAATTCTTTGCAAAAGAGCTGTAAAATACAATAGACCAGATATCATTCTTACTGATAAACAGAATCGAATAACATATATAATTGATATTGCTATACCCGACACACATAATATGGAAAATAACTACAATGAAAAAATTTCTAAATATATGATGCTTGGCGACGAGATTAAAAAATGTGGAAAATGAAAAAATATTTATTCTACCGATTATTATTTCCACAACAGGTGTTATTCCTAGAAATCTTCACAAAAGTATTGAGATTTTGGGTCTGAAGAAAAATTTGTTTGAACAGTTACAAAAGATGACAGTCATCAAATCTTGTAATATTCTTCGTAGGTTTCTTTCCGAAAAAAATAATGAGGTAGAGTCATAGGTTTTCTCTTTAGTTTGTACTGCTCAGAATCTCATTTCATATTTTATTTATTTGTTTATATAATGTAATATAATTAACTGACAATTTTGTCATATTTATATTCAGAGCAGTATTCTATTCGATCGTTCACCACTTCACACAAAGGAAACTATTAATGAGTAACATTCAGTGTTACTTGACTAAGGTCCGTACACTGGATTTTTCCGGAGAGAAAGCCTCTGACACTACTCGTTGGTACATTGATATCATTGTCTGATGATGCTATAGTATGTATATATTCTGGTAGACTGATATATTCTCATAACATTTAACGTTATCCTAATATATAATTATTCCAGGATATGTTTTGATTATAATCATTGCCTGGCAATGGTATTAATTACCAGGTGGTGGATTTATATTTTTCATGAAATCAGTTTGATTGGGATTACTTCCCAATAGTCGTAATAAATAACCCTTAAAATTAATTCCTATAACAATTAATTAATATATATATATATATATATATATATATATATATATATATATATATATATATATATATATATATATATATATATATATATATATATATATATATATATATATATATATATATATATATATATATATATTCTCATTAAAAAACCATCGAAGGTTCTTTTTATTAATGGCACAAGTCCCTTAAAAATATCTGCCCCAGTTGTCGTGCCGTGAATACTGTCAATATCAATCAGTTCTTCAAACACGTTATAGCTTTCATCTACTCCACGAATAAAAATCAACACCTGAGCAGTATCTAACACATCCGTTGACTCATCCAAGGCTAAAGAAAACCACTCAAGATGTCCATTTTTGTCAGACAGTTCAGATGATATATTTTCTGCAATCTCTTGCACCCTCCGAGTCACGGTGTTTGCTGACAAACAGACACCTTTCAATAAATTCACCTTTTCGGGGCATATTTCTTCCGCTACTGCAATCAAGCAGTCTTTATCATTTCTCCAACGGTGAATGGTTTTCCACGTATTGCAAGTTCAAGAGCCACACGAAAGCTGGCGCGAGTTGCAGACTCTTGCTCAGCATTTGCTTTGGTAAACAAAGATTGCTGCGATTAAAGTAATTTTGAAGATGTTTCCATTCATAGTGACGTTTAATGTTATATTTTTTGAGAACAGCTATGGTATCATTACAAATTAGACATAGCCCTTATTATTGCACCCAATCACAACATACTGAAAGTTCCATTTATCTTGGTACGATCTGCATTCACTGTCTATTTTTCGCTTCTTTTCCATACTAATAAATCAAACATAAAACAAGTCTAATCGAAATATTCTTACTTATGCAGGGGTGTTACTTCATTTCACAATAGGCAGTTTCGCTTCCTTCGCCTTTCCCACGCAAACTGATTCGCAATGGCGCCGCTAGCCTTTTTATACCTATGCAATTACAACCATCTAGAAGTGTCCGAAAAAACTAGTCAGAACCAAAACTTTCTTGAACCAATGCGGAAATTCTGAAACATGTCACCTGTTAGTAGTTAGTGGGTAGCCGAAATAGATAGTACCTGCATCACAGACCTGCATAGTATTACTACTCGCCACTAGATGTCCCTACTTGTCACAATATACTGAATACACAATCGATAGTAATTGAAATGCAAAACGCCTATGTTTGCTTAGGTGGGCAGAAAAATTAAAATTGTTTTGGCCCTTGGAGCGTACCGAAAAAATATTATGACCCTAAGGCTCTAAGGTCTATAGTGAATTTTCCACAGAGAAAAAGTGCTCGAGTTTCTAATAATTTTATTGGACTAACGAATATTTTGTGTATATTACGAAAAATATTATTCGCCTGAAATTTTTTCAAATGTCTTTGTGTTTTGAAATTCTAGTTCTGGTCGAATTAAACTCGGAATCAAGATGTGTGAAAAAGCAATCATTCTAATATTTACAGCATTATTGATGGGTTATGCAGAATGTGGAAGGATATTATTGTTATTCAATTTTCCTTCGAAAAGTATGCACTTGGCAGCTGTCACAATGGCGGAAATTCTCTCAGAAAGGGACATAATATCACAATAGCAACATCCTACAAATTATCTCAACCTACTACTAAATTCAGGCATATTTTCTTAAAGGAACTGGCTGATATTTTTGATAGTAAGTGAATTATTTTGTTATATAATCTCGTCATACTCAGAAAAGCATCAACGTCGCATCAAGTTGTTATGTGAACCAGTAACAATTTGACAGTTTTCAAGAGAAAAACAGATATTGAAAGCCAACATTTTCTGAGTTTACTGATTATGATGAGGTATGTATTCTTCTATCAATATTGCAATTTCCGTCTCTCAACCATCTTCAGCTCGAAACAATTACTGAATCAAAGTTAAAATACATACATACTTAAACACATAGATACAGAATTAATAAAGGTGCAAAAAAGGGGTAACAAACGAATAATATTAAAAACAGGTATTATTTAAAGATATCAAATATGAACGAATAAGCCGAGCCATTCTGGACATTTAGATTATCTCTATGGGGAGTTTGGTGGAGTTTCGATGAATTCTAAAAGATCTAACTTTCGTCCTATGGATATTCTGTGAATAAGTTGATCTTCTGGTGGAAAACGATGGCCATTTTCCATTTAATGTGAAGCAAAAGTAGATTCGTCGGTTTTCTGGTTATTTTAATCTGATTGATGATGGTTATCCTGCTGCTGATATGCAGGACAAGAAGAGATTGTGGGAGGAATATGTTGTAACGTGCTAAAATCACGTCACAGCTATTTGAATTCAAAACACCTCATTCCAATCAACACAACCGTTACGCCACTGGCTAACAGTCTAGTACGCATAGTCGACTATCAGATGTTATATTCCATCGGCTTTAGAATCTTCACTTTCCTTTTTTCTTCTGCCAACCTTTAAACAAATGAGTTCAACTTGAAAGTCATCTTTGATTTTATTTGAAATAATTAAATTATATAAAAGTTCTCTAGTGAAAATAAGATATATATCTATATCTTAAATATTGTTCAGTGACCTATATCAAAAATATAGGTCGTAGGTGGAGAGTCGTAGGTGGAGCCCAGAGGTCGAAATATAATTTCTATCTTCTATCACATAGGTGATTGGGGCTCTAAAATAGAAGACCTCTACCTCAAAATCAACGACTTCTGCCTCATCTGTTTCTACAGGACCAATCATTTTTGACTATCACCATGATAAGTGTTATTAATAGTACATATAGAAAGGAGTATTTGTTGGTACTGTTTGCTATAATAATAATTAAATATCTGAGTACAACTACCTTGACTTTTTCTTCCAAGATCTCAGGGACAAATTTTATCGAATTAGAGTCTTATTTCTAAAAATTTCTCTGTGCTTACCCAGTGGGGAAGTCACGTTCCAATGTCCAGCAGCTGTATCAGGATATGAGATCATGTGTTGAGAATTGTAATAATAATAGAATAAAAAATGTAATCTCAACATGGACCTAACCCATAGTTAAAATATGTTATTTCAATATTTTTATTTTAAATCTTTATTAGACCCTTTCTTAGAAAAGCTGTAAATACTTATCTAGGTAGTATTTAAAATAGGAAATGCCTAGTGTTCAATATTGCTTAAAATTCCCAATATTCATGGTATTGGAAAAACCTTTATTGTAAATAGTCATAAATTTATTGCCGAATGTAAGGGTACTCATCCCTAGTAGGTAAGATTTCACTGTATAAATATTTCAGCGTTAGTTCTGTCCCAGTAGTATTAAAGTATCAGAGTAACCTTCACTGAGTTTAGTACTCATCAACAGAGTAATTTAAATTCATTTTTATATATAGCCATCATCCAAGCAGTTGAGGCTGTTGTACAGTGCTTTTTCAACGATAAATTCTCTACTTGTCCTTCGAGCTTTCGTTATTTTAACCATTAACTTCTTGTTGAGAAATTCACTCAACACCATGCATTGAAGGAAATGAACACAAGCCCCGATATAATTGAAAATAAGGCTGCAGGCCCAGATAACATTCATGGAGAGGTTCTCAAGCTTTTGGACGACAATGTGGTCACATGCCTTACGAGGCTGTTTAATAGAGCTCACAAGGACTGAAAGCGGCCAGAAGATTGGCTTATGTAGCATTTCATCACCCTACCAAAGAAGCCAAATGCAAAGTGCGAAGATCACCGCACTATAAGTCTCAAGAGCCACGACGTTCTCAAAGCGATACTGAGGAGAATTTATCGTCAATGTGATGAACATGTGTCAAACGAGCAATTTAGACACAAGGGATGCACTCTTCAGTCTGCAGGTATTCGTTCAAACAATGGACATGAATGTAGACCTGTTTGCCTGCTTCATAGACTTTTAGAAAGCATTTAATAAGGTGAGACATGTCCCACTCATCGAAACTCTAAAAATATCGGGATAGATGATCGAAATGTGAATACAATTGCAAGTTTGTACTGGAATCAAGTGGCGTCAGTGCTGATTGAGCATGAGGAAACGAAGAACACTCGAATTAAACAAGGGGTGAGATAGGGATGTGTCTTCTCGCCGACGATCTTTAATCTGTATTCGAAAAGAATAATGGCTGAAGCTTTAGAAGAAGTCGAAGAAGGCATCTTTATGAATGGGTTACTAATAAAAAACCTCCGATACGGGAAAGATACTGTGCTTATAGCAGCAACAGCTAAGGGACTGAAATTACTGATAGACGAAGTAAACGCGGCCAGCGGCATTAAAATGAATATTAATAAGACCAAACTCATGGTAATCAGCAAAAATGAAGACATTCCTGTCGGTCAGTCAAGGGGTCAGCAAATCGAACGCTGCACGCAATTTACATACCTCGGCTGCCTAGTCAACAGCAAATCGGAAATGAGACCTGAGATACAGGGCAGAATTGAACAGGCTCGAGCAGTTGTCATTAGGACGCAAAAAATGCTGACTAGTAGAAACTTGAGTTTGGATCTAAGGTTGCGAATGGTTCGTTGTTGTGTTTTCCCAGTAGTGCTGTATGGTATAGTAGGTTGAACGCTGACTCAGTGCCTAGAGAAGAAAATACAAGCATTCGAAATGTCTATTTACCATATAATGCTTAAAATCTCTTGGAGAGACCACGTTTCTAACGTAGAAGTCCTTCGCAAGATTTGACGTGGTGTTGAGGTACTCACATAAATCAAAAAACGGAAACTCTAGTACTTTGGTCATGTTATGCGAAATGTAATGTACAAGCTCCTACAACTAATTATCCAAGGCAAAATCCAAGGGAGGCGGGAGAAGGACAACCAGTACGCGGTCCCTGTTCAGAGCGACAGTCTCCAAGGTTCAAATTGCTACGATGATTGCCAATCTTCTTCGACGAAGAGGCACAGAAAGAAGAAGATGCTCTTTGAATCTAGTATTGAATGAACGCCTTCACAATGCAAGACAACTTGTAAACTCCAGTATTGTCAAATCTGTAAGTTTTATCTTTACTATTGAAAAACTCTCGGTAGTTTAATATGAGTTTTGAAAGCTCGTTTTTTTGCTGATAGAGCAAAAATATGTTTTCTATATTAGTTGATTGTATACGTGGGTAAATATTATGATATGCTATTTGTGTTTGTTTCTTTCTGATCGTTCCTTTTATTATACTTCAGGAATAACCATTATTCTTAGCTATTTATCTAATAGTCGGCACTTCTCTAGACATATTTTCTTCGGATGATGGCAAGAGGAAGCTCCATGATCATTGAATGAAACGTAGCGTATTTATGAGATTTTGGGTGTGGAGTCATAAGAGATGCAAATATCAGTGAAGGTGCTTTTGACAAACACCTGAATGTTCAGGGCCACGATGTACTTAGGCTTTCCTCATATAATCTTGACTTAAAGCCGATCGAAAAAGATTGGGCAGTCGTGAGAGTTTATGTAGCTAACAGGAATGTTGATTTCTCAATGAATTTATGTATTTCTTATCGTGTCACAAGAGGTTCTTATTCGATTTCTCAATACTTCTACAGTGTTCACTGGAGTAGTATGAACGAAGCTTTTGAGATATCCCCATTACAAAAAGTCTAAACTATTTGAGTCTGGGGACCTAGGACGCCATGGTTCTGGCCCAACCCGACCTATCTATCAGTCGTTGAATGTATTATTCAAGAATTCTCTAGCTTCACCACTAAAATGTGCTAGTGCCGCGTCATGCATGAACCACATTATATTTCTTACCAAAAGTGGCACATCCTCGAGTAATATAGGTAACTCCTCCTCAGGAAATTGCCGATAAACGGGACCGTTTAGTCTGTTAGGCAAAAAAAATGGCCCAATCAAATAATATCCAATTATTCCAACCCAGACATTTAGTGAGAATTGTTCTTGATGATGAGATTCTTTAATCAAATGTTCAAGAAGAGTTAGCTTCGTCTGTGAACATTATTTCACTACCAAAATGTGCATCTTCTCCAATTTTATCTAAGAACCATCGGCAGAAATTCAGTCTTGAAGGAAAATCTCGAAGTAGAGTTTGGACCCGTTGAATATGAAACGGGTACAATAAAAAGTCGTGGAGAATCCTTTAGAGTAGAACATGTGAAATATTCAACTAATTTCCAATTTTTCTTGTACTCACATGAATACAATTCAAAACTGCTTCCTCAATAGCTGCAGTTGTTATAGTTTGAGTTGCACCTTTTAAATGAATATTTGTAGTAAAAGTTCCAGTTTCCCTCCACCTTCTGTGGATATTTGAAAATGTTCGCCTGTCTGGTGTTAATCGATTTGGAAAGCGCACCTGATATAATCGCCTAGCTTCTGTTGTGTTTCCGTCAGCCAGACCGTACATGTAATGGATAGCAGCCAATTCATCCAGTTGTGACATACTATTATGTAACACCCTGTTTAGGTCAGACTGGTCGTTAATTCAATACTATATACAAAGAGCATCAATCAGATTACAATAATCAGAGAACCGATGAATCATTGATAGTATTGATGATTTATTTATTTTATGGAAATTCATTTTAAAGTAAAACGATATGAGACACTTTTGCCACTTTTCCACAATTTATTCAATAATCACCTTTTAATTTCTTGCTTTAGCCAGAGAAGTTCTATTTTTGGTTTAATTTTAGAGGTTGTTTCATTATTAATGCACATTTTGAACTTGATCATCATCACTTTCCGCTTCAGACACTCTTTGTTGAACCACAATTCATGAACTTTCGCTTCACATTGTATCGAAAATGGACATCATTTTCCGCGTATAGATCAACTTTCAAGTATTCATAGAATACTTAAAGAACGACAATTGAATTTTGTCTCTACCCTACAGGTATGTATGTATGTATTTTAACTTTAGTTTAGTACTCGTTCTCAGCTGAAGATGGTCGAGTGACTGGAATTGCAATCCTAAATTTCAATAAACTCTTATGATAGTATAATACACAGTATAATAAATAAACAAACATCTGATAAATCTTCCTTAAAATGGAAATGCTTAGTTATTAAAAAGGCTACAAAATTGACTTGTTGAAATATTATATTAGATTTTTTCAGCTTCAATGGTTGGTATGGCTGCAGGAAAGGGAAGATGCAGAAAATGTCCAATAGGGCATAAGTACAGAAGTTATGCTACCTTCTCATTCTTATAAAATACGAAAAATCATAAAAGAATTATAACCAAGTTGCTCAATTCCCTGCATAGCAGCAAAGTGTAGCAAACTCCTCGGGCAAAACTCAAGCAGGTTTTGTTGTCCCATAGCTTATTATTTATTTCCTTGGCGTATGTTAACTTTACTAAACCCACACAAAGATCTTATAAATCATCCCTAGTTTTGAAATCCTTAAAGTAATTTCAAAAGTCAAGAAATTGACTGGGTGAAATATTATACTTAATTTTTTCTACTTTTCAGATGAAAAGACGAATTATTTTGAGTACCGTGAACACCCATATCTGCAAATTTATACCTATAACTCAATAGGTTTCTTGGCTAGTGAAAAAATATTCCAAAATTCTGAATTCCAGCAGCTTTTGAAGTTCCCTGAGCAATTTGATCTCATGATAATGGAAATAGTGTCCACCGAGTCTTTAGTGTATGTTGCAGAACACTTTAAGGTACCTCTAATTACTTATACATCTGTGGATGCCAGCGCTTGGTCGAATTATTTGGTAGGAAATCCTGCTCCACCATCTTGTACTGCTGATGTTTTATCACCTTATACCAATGACATGACATTCTTTCAACGATTGGATAACACTATACTGCATATACTGCATGAATTATATCTGCACTTTTGGACACTTCCGCATCACGATAAAATTGCAAAGCAAAATTTCCCAGGTGCTCCAGATATTTCTGAATATTACCAAAAATCATCACTGATGCTTGTAAACAGTGATCCGAGTGTTTGTGAACCGAAGCCCAAAGTACCAGGAATGATAGAAATCGGAGGGTACCATATTAAACCTTTGAAACCGCTGCCAAAAGATTTAGAGGAAATGCTCAACGAAGCTGAACATGGAGTTATTTATTTCAGTATGGGATCGAATCTAAGAAGCAAGCAGATGCCGGAGAGAGTTTTAAAACTTTTTCTTAATGCTTTTTCAAAATTAAAAGAAACCGTTTTATGGAAATGGGAAGATGAAGATTTGCCTGGAAGGCCAAGAAACGTCATCATCAAGAAATGGCTACCACAGAATGAAATTTTGGGTGAGTAGAAATAAAAATTGCACTTTTCGTCTAATAAATGATTGACATTCTGTTGGAATGTACCCGGGATTGATAACACTGTGCTAGTTCAAAATTCTAACACGCGGGTGACATACCTAGTAAACCTATATCGGGTACGCTGAATCCAGTGGTAACCACCGTTTTTGAAAGTTAGCTCTTGTTTAAGAGATATTCGCCTTTGAAAATAGCTGATTTTAGTAGGGTTCATCGCTTATAACTTCAGTACATTATATGCTTGTAATTCCCAAACCGTTCGGAATATCGCTTTACTGTCTTCGGCAAAGTTTTAGTTATTGTCATGGCCAACAACTTTTCTGAATATACCAACATAGAAAAACCTCATTCAAACTCAAACACCGTTTCTTAACAAAATGTCCAAAAACTCCATTTCTTTGCCAATTTTTCGTTAATTTTCGTCTAAATAATAAATAAGAAAAGAAAACACATTTCCTATATTTAAATCGAAAAATTTAAACGCACAATCACGATTTTAACTCAAATTTCTCACAGATGTCACTGTTGATACGTATTTATTAGTATTGTCACTGATGTTACTACGTATTTTGCTATGTATTTGTGTGCCATTTTTCAAAGTCTTAGTTCTGATATTTCTCAATTTGACATTTCTTGTTGAAGTTTGTTTGTTTACACAAGTTATATATTTGGTAAAAATATCAAAAATGAATTCGTGCAGTAAATTTAATAAATTTTGCTACATTTGTGGAGAGTTCACTTTAATGACAAGCAAGCGTTCAATTTCTGAAGAAATTGCTGAATCGTACACACAATATTTCAACCAAACTGTGATCAAACATGTGAACTGGGCTCCAAAAATCGTTCGTACTGGTTGTGTCATTTATTTCAAAATTATATCAATTGAAGCTATTTTTATTACAGGAAAATTCCAATCTATGCCTTTTGGCATTCCAGTAATTTAGACAAATCCTCAAGAACATAATCCAGATGACTGTTTTGCTTGTGTTGATGAAATTGTCGAATTGAACAGAGCTAAAAAAACGTAAAGTTGAACTCAGAGGAACTCGGTTGGTTCAGTTGCCGTTACCACATTCGGAATCCATTCCAATACCGAAAATACCCTGTCCGACAGAAGGGTACATTTCATCTACTTTTGATACTATTGGCGAAACGTCTGCATCGGTTTATGTACCATCAAATGTATCTCCACAATGTAATCATGCCGAATTTTCTCAAAAAGATCTGGATAAAATTATTCGTCGATTGAAATTATCGCAGCTTCAGTCCATTATTTTGACTCAGGAATTGAAAAAAAAGAATATCTTAGCACCTGATGTGAAAGTATATGGAGCAATCGGCCGTCATAGACAGTTCACTGCTTTATTCAAATCCATCGAAGACAATTCTTCCGCGTACTGCACTGATATCAAGGAATTGGTATTAAAAATGCATCATGAGTATAAACCAGAAGACTGGCGTCTTTTCATCGATTCGTCCAAAAGTAGTCTCAAGGCGGTTTTGCTTCATGTCACAAACTCAAAAAACAGTGTCCCAATTGCCATCAGCACAACAACGAAAGAAAATTACGAATCGTTGGAAAACATTCTTGATTTGGTGAAATATGAAAACCATCGTTGGAAGATTTGTGCAGATTTGAAGGTGATAACTCTTTTAAGAGGAATGCAGACGGGATATAGGAAAAACATGTGTTTTATATGTTTATGGGATACTCGATATGCCGGCGACCAATATGCCGATAAAAGCTGGCCTATGAGACAAGGGTTCAGATTGCGTCGAGAAAACGTCGTTGAAAATCCACTTGTGCCAATAGAAAAAGTGTTGCTTCCACCTCTGCATATCAAGCTTGGGATTGTTGAAAATTTCATCAAGGCCCCAGATCCTGAAGGCAATGCATCTTGAAAAATCAATTTCGGCATTTTGCAGAAATTTTGTAACTACTCTAGCTGCATGAGGCCGAGCATTATCAATTCAATTCTTTGAAATAATTACACAGTGCGTTAAAATGGCACTTCAAAATTCTAACACGCGGGAGACATACCTAGTAAACCTATATCGGGTACGCTGAATCCAGTGGTAACCACCGTTTTTGAAAGTTAGCTCTTGTTTAAGAGATATTCGCCTTTGAAGTTAGTTGATTTTAGTAGGGTTCGTCACTTATGAATTCAGTACATTATATGCTTGTAATTCCCAAACCGTTCGGAATATCGCTTTACTATCTTTGGCAAAGTTTTAGCTATTATCATGGCCAACAACTTTTCTGAATATACCAACATAGAAAAACCTCATTCAAACACCGTTTCTTAACAAAATGTCAAAAAAACTCCATTTCCTTGCCATTTTTTCGTTAATTTTCGTCTAAATAATAGAGAAATCAAGGGAATTTCTCTTTAAAATCTCAAAATAAGAAAATAAAACACATTTCCTATAGTTAAATCAAAAAATTTTAACGCACAATCATGATTTTAACTCAAATTTTATTCCAATTCGAACAATTTTCAACAAATAAACATATAAATTCATGTTCATTCTTCTTCTTCTCCATCTTCATCTTGCTGTGAATTCCAGCAAATGTCTCCTAATAGAGAATCAAGTTTTTTCCACTATACCAGTCCCCAAGCCTAGTCGTCAACTGATGAAACCGTTCACCATGCTCATCTGATTCACATGGTGATTGTTCGGCAAACTTGTCTGCATGGTAATGTAAAAAATGAATTTTCAGAGACATTTTTACACCGATGTTACGGAAAGCAACGAGCATATTTTCAACGTGTATGCGCCAGTTTTCGTCATGATGAATTCCAAGTAGATTTTCGATGGCTCCTTTGACGCAATCCCAAGCAACGAGCTGCTAATTCGACAAACTGTTTTTATAGTCTTTCATCAAGCGTGCCTGTAATAGAATAATAATAACAGGTTGATTGGTACGTATATAGTTTCACACAAACCTTCTTTTATTTTCATTCCACTCAATCTTGGGAAAATTCGCTTCAACTCATTGAATGCATTGCCTTCAGGATCTATGGCCTTGATGAAATTTTTAACAATCCCAAGCTTGATATGCAGAGGTGAAAGCAACACTTTTTCGATTGGCACAAGTGGAATTTCAACGACGTTTTCTCGACGCAATCTGAACCCTTGTCTCATAGGCCAGCTTTTATTGGCATATTGGTCGCCGGCATATCGAGTATCCCATAAACATATAAAACACATGTTTTTCATATATCCCGTCTGCATTCCTCTGAAAAGAGTTATCACCTTCAAATCTGCACAAATCTTCCAACGATGGTCTTCATATTTCACCAAATCAAGGATTTTTTCAATGATTCGTAATTTTCTTTTGTTTTTGTGCTGATGGCAATCGGGACACTGTTTTTTGAGTTTGTGACATGAAGCAAAACCGCCTTGAGACTACTTTTGGACGAATCGATGAAAAGACGCCAGTCTTCTGGTTTATACTCATGATATCAGTGTAGTACGCGAATGAATTGTCTTCGATGGATTTGAATAAAGCAGTGAACTGTCTATGACGACCAATTGCTCCATATACTTTCACATCAGGTGCTAAGACATTCTTTTTTTTCAATTCCTGAGTCAAAATAATGGACTGACGCTGCGATAATTTCAATCGACGAATAATTTTATCCGGATCTTTTTGAGAAAATTCGGCATGATTACATTGTGGAGATACTTTTGATGGTACATAAACCGATACAGACGTTTCGCCAATAGTATCAAAAGTAGATGAAATGTACCCTTCTGTCGGACAGGGTATTTTCGGTATTGGAATGGATTTCGAATGTGATAACGGCAACTGAACAAACCGAGTTCCTCTGAGTTCAACTTTACGTTTTTTAGCTCTGTTCAATCCGACAATTTCATTAACACAAGCAAAACAGTCATCTGGATTATGTTCTTGAGGATTTGTCCAAATCACTGGAATGCCAAAAGGCATAGGTTGGATTTCACCTGTAATAAAAATAGCTTCAATTGATATTATTTTGAAATAAATGATAAATCATTTCATTTTACCCCTTTTCTATCCACTCAATCTTATGACACAACCAGTACAAACGATTTTTGGAGCCCAGTTCACATCTTTGATTTTCAGTTCGGTTGAAATATTGTGTGTACGATTCAGCAATTTCTTCAGAAATTGAACGCTTGCTTGTCATTATAGTAAACTTTCCACAAATGTAGCAAAATTTATCAAATTTACTGCACGGATTCATTTTGATATTTTTACCAAATATATAACTTGTGTAAACAAACAAACTTCAACAATAAATGTCAAATTAGGAAATATCAGAACTAAGACTATGAAAAATGGCACACAAATACATAGCAAAATACGTAATAACATCAGTGACAATACTAATAAATACGTATTAACAGTGACATCTGTTAGAAATTTGAGTTAAAATCATGATTGTGCGTTTAAATTTTTTGATTTAACTATAGGAAATGTGTTTTCTTCTCTTATTTTAAGATTTTAAAGCGAAATTCCCATTGATTTTTTCATTATTTAGACGAAAATTAACGAAAAAATGGCAAAGAAATGGAGTTTTTTAGACATTTTGTTAAGAAACGGTGTTGGAATGAGGTTTTTTTATGTTGGTATATTCAGAAAAGTTGTTGGCCATGACAATAGCTAAGACTTTGCCGAAGACAGTAAAGCGATATTCCGAACGGTTTGGGAATTACAAGCATATAATGTACTGAAGTTATAAGCGATGAACCCTACTAAAATCAGCTAACTTCAAAGGCGAATATCTCCTAAACAAGAACTAACTTTCAAAAACGGTGGTTACCATTGGATTCAGCGTACCCGATATAGGTTTACTAGGTATGTCTCCCGCGTGTTAGAATTTTGAAGTGTCATTTTCACGCACTGTGTTATTATTATTGACAGTGCTCGATTTTGTCAGTTTCCACAAGTGTATTTAGCGATTTTTCCAATGGATAAAAATATGAACAAAGAATTTGTCCCAAATTTTGTATTGCAAATGGAATTTCGTGTGTTGAATCGCTGGAAATGTTACAGAAGGCTAACAGTGAATCGACTTTATCAAGAACACTTGCATTATGAGCTGGCTTCGTCTGGTAACGATTTTATTTCTGACGTAATCAACTGTCTGTTTGCGCAGTGAATTAGAGAGAAGACATGACACTGGCGAAACCAACCTCACAATAAAATACATAAAATCTATTCATACTATTGTTTCGAACACCACTGTCACTGCGACAAAAAACTTATACCTCAGGGAATGAATGGTCTTTTTTGTAAACCAATGCTCAGTCTCTTCAGTCAAAGTTTAACGAGCTTCTAGATTTAATAAAAATACACAAACCCTTCTTGATTTTCATAACCGAATCCTGGTTGCAACCATCCCAGCCAAGTAATTTACACGCGGTTATGGTGGTGTTTGTGTTTATGTTCATGATGACATGAGTGCTTTTACTGTTACTACTTCATCACTAGATACGCCAGAAATAGACACCATTCTTCTGGAAAATGGTCACTCTTTCAATTCAGAATTTAAAATCCTACATACTGAGAATAGAAGTATAAAACTCAACCTTCTAGAAGTAGTTGAAATTGACAGATTTAGGTATTCACCGGAAATTCTTAATGATCAGGTACTCACGCTTATTAACTTTCTAAACATTAGTTCAAGTACGGATATCTCTGAGTAGATTGCCTCTTTAGTATATATATATAAATTTGTTAGTAAGATATATTTGTAGTATTCATTCGCTTTTGATAAAGATACTGTGTATCGAAACGCGTCGAGCATTTAATAATATATTTCAGTAGAAATAATCGTTTACTTGTATTTGTTATTCAGTTATCTTGCCTTATATTTGTATCATTTATTTATATGAATTACTTCCAGCCCACAAGAACGTGAAACTCTTCATTACTCACGGTGGATTTCACAGTACCCTCGAAACAATCTACCATGGCGTTCCTTGTTTAATACTTCCAGTATTTGCTGATCAAATTACGAATGCCGTCAGAGCTGTACGGTTTGGTTATGCTGAATCGATCAACTTCAACGATCTTACACCTGACGAATTTGAAAGGGCTTTAGGACAACTTTTACGAGATTCTAAGTAAGATGATTATTTTTTCTCATATACCGGGTGGGTCACCACATTTGCTACAGAATATTAGGCTTATTTCACAGCCGATTTTGCCCAGTAATATGTAGTGCTATAGTGACTACAATCTTCTTAACCTCATGAAGTCACTTCCTAAAACTGAATTATCCTAAATGCGTAGAGTACAAAATTCACAATCCCACTCTAAATAAAATAGGATGTAGTAGGACTGTCATAGAAAGGCTGCCAGGAGAAAAATTCAGGAATTCGGGACATGTTTTATACCAAATGAATTCAGAAGAAAATTCACATCTAGGAGATGTATCTGTTCTCATAAATAAAAGAAAGAAACATCTGATCTCGAAAATGAAGAAAATCTCAAATAGAGTACTTTACATTGTTCTGAAGATCTCGAACCGTTACTCTCTACAGGTCATCCAAGCCTATGCTCCAACAAGCTCAGCTGAAGAAGTTGAATCATTCTATGAAGATATAACAAAAGCCTACGTAGAAGAATAACGTAAAACTTGATTGGGCTTAATTATCGGTGATTTCAATGCGAAGGGACAAAGGATGTCATAAACTCAGCTCATAAACTTTCAGAAGTCAGAAAAGAGAAAGTGTACATGGAAAAGCCCAAATGGTCAAGTCCGAAATGAAATAGACTTCATCATGTCCAGTAAAAAAGATATTGTCACAGATGTTTCAGTATTAAACAACTTCAGAACTGGAAGCGATCATAGTCTGGTCAGGGCAACGATTCGAGTAAACACCAAAATCGGGAGAACTAAAATGATATTGAAAACAAATCCCACTAAACTCAATCTAGAGCTATTTCAAGAGCTATATCAAAATGAACTCGTGAAAAAATTAGAATAAGTGAAGAAACCCTTGAATTGATGAATAGAAGAATATAGTTGAACAGATACCATACAAAATATAGTAGCTTGAATAAAGCTATAACAAAAGCGCTCAGAATAGATCGAAGAACATTTTGAAAATTCTAAGAAAGAAACTTGAAGCTTCAGGAAGAACAAAAATAATTCAACTCAAGAACGTAGACAGAGACATCGTTACTAATGAAGCTGAAATAATTAGATACTTGAGGGCTTTTACGAAGAACTCTATAGGTCAGAACTTTCAATAACTCCTGATGCCAAAGAACATAACAGAAATGAAGACACAAATGTTAACTCTGAAGGGATGCCCAATATCACAGCAGAAGAAATAAGATCTGCACTGAACCAGCTCAAAAATGGGAGATCCCCTGGGAAGACCGAGTTACAAATGAAATGCTAAAATTTGGAGGTGACGTCTTGATTCAAGCAATGGGGGTGCTTTTCAAGGAAAAATCCTAGATGAATGGCGTAGTTCTGAGGTGATTTTAATATTTAAAAAAAGGCAACAAATACGTAAAGCAATTACCGCCCGATAAGTCTCCTTTCACATCTCTACATACTCCTAACGAAGATAATAACTATCTCGACTTTTATCAACCATTCTCTGATAGAGGAATGTTGTGAATACAATAATAACCTACATCTGGCCTTTGTACACTTCAAAAAAGCCTTCGATCTTATCGAACGTTGGGTAAGATAGTAACTAAAGGATTGAATGATGCAAGGATAGACTCCAGATACACCACCCTCTTGAGGAATATCTACAAAAGCGCCACACTGAGAGTGAGGGTCGACGAAGAGACTCAGACGAAATACATTCCAATTCAGAGTGAAGTAAGACAAGGGGATACACTATCTCCCAAACTCTTCACTCTTGCTCTAGAAAACATCTTTAAAAACTCGAATGGGACGAAAAAGGTATCAATGTAGATAGAAAACGCCTGAATCATCTCCGGTTCGGCGATGATGTGGTCTTGATCAATTCAAACGCGGAAGATTTAAGCACTATGTTAACTCAACTGAACGAGGCATCCAAGGAGGTAGGCCTTCATATGAACTTTAGTAAAAAAAAACTCTTAAGCAATACCGAAAATCCGGTGAGAATAGATAATCAGCTGTTGAAAAGTTGATGATTACACTTATCTCGGTCATGTTATGAAACTGGGAAAACACAACCAGGTGCCTGAAGTGAAAAGATGAACCCGAATTGGATGGACAGCGTTTGGAAAAATGAGTAATATTTTGAGGAACAGAGATGTTCCCATCTCCTTACGCAGGAAGATGTTCGACTCCTGCGTTCTTCCCGTTATGACCTATTGCCTAGACACCAACTAAGAAGAGCGCAGAAATGCTGAGAGTTGCCCAAAGACATATGGAAAGGAGCAAGCTGAGAGTGACTTTGAGAGACAAAATCCAGAACGTAGAGATAAGGAGAAGTACCTGTGTTGCAGATATAATGGAAAGAACTAATAAATTGAAATGGAGTTGGACAGGGCACGTAGCCAGGAAAACAAAAGATGAATGGCCAAATAGACTATTGTCTGGAGACCTAGAACAAGCAAGAGTGGCATTGGAAGACCACAAAAACGATGGGTAGATGACCTCAGACAATATGCAGGCTCCAACTGGTATCACCGTTCACAGGACATGGAAGAATGAAGGTTGGGAGAGGCTTACATTCAGCAGCTGATGACTGTGAGCTGATATGATGATGATGATGATCATGACTACAAACTGAAAATGGTTTAGGCTATACAGGTTATCCCAAGTTGAGTGGCCTATTAGACGTTTATGGAGAGATAATAAATAATAAAAAACAGGTACTGTGTTTTAAGGAATTTTACTTAATAATTGCGATTCGTAACGCGATTCACTACACCGTAGCTTCTTCAGACGAATGAATATACAGAAAAAATATAAATGAGAATATAACAATGAATGTTCTTGAGTAATTAAAAGTTTATTGGGTTGCTTCTTCTTAAGTGGTTATTTATGACAGGTATATCCAAAAAAATTAAGGAATAGATTGCTCCCCGAAGAGATTCAATAGAGGTGAAAGGCTTAAATCGACTTGTTCATTGATGAGTCTACCTGAGTGTTTGTATTTATTGATTTATAAAGTTTCCCAAAGATCTACCTTCGAATATTTATTATCTGTATGCAAAATTTCAAACTGTGGGTAGAAAGAATGATTATTTTCTAAGAGATGATTCGCGTAATTTGAATCTGATTTTTATTTGAAAAACTGCGTTTATGTTCCGATATTCTAATTATAAATTTCTATGTGTTCTACCAATGTAGAAATTATCACAGTCATTGCAATTCAATCTATAAACGCCTGATTTATTGTTTTTACCTGGTTTGGTTTTATTATTTTTATATATTTGCCTAAATTATTATTAGTTTGGAAAGCTATGTTGAAATTATTGCTACTTAAGAATGATTTCAGTTTCTCACTTTTAATGCCAACGTAGGTTGAGGTGTTGAATTTTGTTTCAATTTATCGACAGGGTAAACTTCATTCAATGCGATTCTACTTTGTTTTTATTTAAAATATTATTTATTAGTTTGGGATTGTAACCATTATTTTTGGCTATTTGTTTAATCAAATTTAGTTCTTTGTTGAAATTTTCTGGTGATAACGGGATGTTAATCAATCTATGAATGAAATTATTGAATGCTGACATTTTATGTTGATATGGATGACACGACGAGTTATGTATTATAATATCTGTATGTGACGGCTTATGGTAAATTGCGAAAACATGTTTTCCATTTTCATTCGAAATTCCTGTGAAGCAAATAATGATATCATCTACATAGCGATACCAGTTATTCATGAATATTTCTGCTAACAAAGGACTTAACGGATTGAAGACGGCTTGATTATGGGCAACCCGTTAAGTCCTTTGTTAGCAGAAATATTCATGAATAACTCAGAGATATTAATTCATAATCATCGACTCAGTAAATATTGTTTATACTGGTATCGCTATGTAGACGATATCATTATTTGCTTCACAGGAACAGATAGACAGTTGAAAATTTTCGAAAATCATATAAATTCATTACATCCAAAATTGCATTCACAACCGAAATAGAAAGCAATAATTCGATAAATTTCTTAGACGTAACAATTTCGAATGAAAATGGAAAACGTGTTTTCGCAATTTACCATAAGCCGTCACATACAGATATTATAATACATTACTCGTCGTGTCATCCATATCAACATAAAATGTCAGCATTCAATAGTTTTATTCATAGATTGATTAACATCCCGTTATCACCAGAAAATTTCAACAAAGAACTAAATTTGATTAAACAAATAGCCAAAAATAATGGTTACAATCCCAACCTAATAAATAATATTTTAAATAAAAACAAAGTAGAATCGCATTGAATGAAGTTTACCCTGTCGATAAATTGAAACAAAAATTCAACACCTTAACCTACGTTGGCATTACAAGTGAGAAACTGAAATCATTCTTAAGTAGCAATAATTTCAACAAAACTTTCCAAACTAATAATAATTTAGGCAAATATATAAAAATAATAAAACCAAACCAGGTAAAAACAATAAATCAGGTGTTTATAGATTGAATTGCAATAACTGTGATAATTTCTACATTGGTAGAACACATAGAAATTTTAATATTAGAATATCGGAACATAAACGCAGTTTTTCAAATAAAAAATCAGATTCAAATTACGCGAATCATCTCTTAGAAAATAATCATTCTTTCGACCCACAGTTTGAAATTTTGCATACAGATTTTTAGAAATCAATAAATACAAACACTCAGGTAGACTCATCAATGAACAAGTCGATTTAAGCCCTTCACCTCTATTGAATCTCTTCGGGGAGCAATCTATTCCTCAATTTTATTGGATATACCTGTCATAAATAACCACTTAAGAAGAAGCAACCCAATAAACTTTTAATTACTTAAGAACATTTATAGTTATATTCTCATTTATATTTTTTCTGTATATTCATTCGTCTGAAGAAGCTACGGTGTAGTGAAACGCGTTACGAATCGCAATTATTAAGTAAAATTCCTTGAAACACAGTACTTGTTTTTTATTATTGATAATGGAATTTTACCAAGTAAAAGCCTCCCAAATTCAAATGAGAAATAATCATGCTATCATTCTGAAATTTTAGTGATTGATTCAGCTGGTCCAAAATTCTAGTTCTAAAATATTTCACCTCAATGTCACTTCCGGTTATACTGGAGTGCATACCAATATATGTTATATGTGTTATCATGTACGAACTTTAACCTAATTTCTCCTTGTAGATACACCCAGGTAGCTCAAGAAAGGTCAAGAATTATGCGTGATAAACCAATGTCACAAAAAGACACATTGACCTTCTGGGTAGATTACGTTATTAGGCACAAAGGAGCAGAACATCTGAAAGTCAAGGCATCCTTACGATTAAGTTGGTATCAATATATCTTACTAGATGTCATCGCTTTCATCATTGTATCAGTTTTAGTGATTATTTTTACATTGATGTATATATTGAAAATATTAAAGAATGTATTTAGCAGAAATAGCTTAAAAGATAAAAATTTATGAGAAATAGTAGATATAAAATTAATTTATAACTGTGAAACAGAATGTTCTATTTTATCCGTAAATAAACTGGTTCATCTTAGATAATTCTATTATACTAGATTACTTTTTGTAATCTAAGTGAGTTTGTATCAATATATTTCTCTTGATAGTAATATCTTCTGAAATGTTAGGATTAAAGCATTCTAAATAGATAACCTTAAAGAAACACACATTTAAATGAAGATTGCACTGTCTGTGACTCATAAAATGATTATAAATATATCGGTGTTCCGTAAAAACGTCGAAATCTATCTCTCACGTTTGTTGGTCGATTTCAAAGAAACGAAAACCTAATTGTATCTTGAATGATAGATATATAGATAGAGTTGTTTATTCAAAAATATTGTTGATAACAATGAACATGAACAGGTCATTAAAAACTGTAAAACCACAAAAACAATAGAAGATTTTACAGAAATTGCTCAAACATGGTGATCACAGATACAAAAAATTGCTATACAGTTATGTAGGTACCATTAAAAACACAAAATACTATATACACCAACATGTTAAAAAATATGATCAAAAGAAATCATCCATGAAGTACACTTCACGATCTAACAGATATCTCTTTTTCTGAAAGAATTATAATCACTCACAGCTCTCATCTCTCTAGGAAGTGCATTAAAAGCTCTCATTTTCAGAGATGTTCACCTTTATGTACAAACAAAAGAATTCTTAACAAATACGACAACTTACACTTATTCAATACCAAACTAAAAAAAAGAACAATTAAAAACTAAATAAATTGCTGGAAGTATCTTCCACCTGCAAGAATACAGGCCTCTGCCTTTCTTCGCATATTATCACGCACTCTTTCAAATATTCCTAGGGTATTTCTTATCGTGTCACAAGAGGTTATTATTCGATTTCTCAATTCTTCTATAGTGTTCACTGGAGTGCTATAAACTAAACTTTTGAGATATCCCCATAAGAAAAGTCTAAACTTGTACTCACTGAGGATTCAAATCAATACAATTCAAAACTGCTTCCTCAATATCTGGTTGCACCTTTTAAATGATTATTTGCAGTGAAAGTACCAGTTTCCCTCAACCTTCTGTGTATATTTGAAAATGTTCGCCTGTCTGGTTTTACTCGATTTGGAAAGCGCACCTGATATAATCGCCTAGCTTCAGTTGTGTTTCCGTCAGCCAGACCGTACATGTAATAGATATCAACCAATTCGGCGTTAGTAAAATTAGCCATTTTTACTTACAGCAATAACTTCAAAAGTCTTAAAACTAATGGTTAATAATATAATTTAATAAACAATTCGAGCAAACACAAGTTCAACTTTAGCAACTGTCAAAATAAAAAAATAAATGAAACAAATCAAAGCCTACTAGTCATTTTTTTAAATTAGAAGTACTTTCAATTCAGCGAATGGACAATCGTTTAATAATTTTTTGCTCGAGAACGGTCGGAGATAGGAAAAAATTACAAGTGTCAAAAAAGTTTCTAAATTGAACGAAGATGACGAAAACTGATTGTTCGCTGATCAGTGGCGTACTACAAAAAAGTTTGAAAGGGCAAAAGAAGACATGGCGGAAACGAAAACACCTTGTTGATTCTAGTTAAAATTCATTTATCATTTATCAAAAAAGTTTTCGAATTGAACGAAGATGACGAAAATTTATCTTACGCTGATCAGTGGCGTACTGCGAAAAAGTTTGAAAGAGCAAAAGAAGACATAGCTCCGGAAAAGAAAACACCTTGTAGATTCTAGTTGAAATTTAGGACGTGTAATGATGGAGGCTGTAAAAAATAGCTTGCATTCCAAATTTGGGCTGAATATCTCAAAAACTGCAGGAGTTTTGAAGAAAAAACCAATTTTTTCCGGAAATTGCAACAAAACTGTAGCTCCGTAACGAAGCTTTTGCGGACCTATGTTTATATGAACTTGTTTTCTCAAAATTGCACGTAGATTCACCTCCTCAAGTTGGGACATACTATTATGTAACACCCTGTATTTAGAGGTAGCAGCTAGTCATAACACCGCTTTCCTACAACATCCTAGATCATCCTGCAGTAGATTATAATTACTTATAGGGTTGTTGAAGATTTTTGTGAATTGTGAGCTCTTGGATTCAAATATCATTGTCTGATTGGCTGTATATCATAAACAGCACAGAACCGAGGGGCGATCCTAACGGCACACCACTTGTAACATTTCTATAAGAAGATAACTTATCTAACATTGTGACGCAAAACTCCGGGAATGAAACCATACTGGTATGAAAGGATTGTTTTATTCTCCACCAAAAAATCGAGTAACTAATGGGGCGGTAGTTGTTCGGAGATGTTTTGTCGCCACTCTTGAAAATTGGTGTGGAAGAGGCCTTTCATCATGGTGAAGGTAAACAGTGGAACTGAAATGATTTTTTTTAAATTAGGAACATGGGATATAAGAGCGATTTAGCGTAGTATTTCAGAAGTTTGGTGACAGAGACTTGGCACAATAAGATTATATTGATACCGAATACTTAGGTCGGCAATCTGTTGCAACTATAAAAAAAATCAAATATTACAAAGTTATGTAATGAACACGCACTAAATAGACACCCTGTAAATGATTATATAACAGTTTCTAACAAATGCACAAGTAATTCGTCGAATCAAATAGATAAATACTTCACACTTCACTTCAAGTGATACCTATTTATTTGTATTTGAAGCTGTGTTCAGACAAGCATAAAAATTTCCATTTATAAAATTGTACTTTAATCATCAATTATCCACTTAACGTAATCAGTTCAAAACTAACATAAACAAACGTTATGTATTCATTCGCGATTGTGGAATCTCGAAACGTGTTTCACGGTTTTTATGACATTACAGTGTGATTTTGTATTAATATTGAAACGTGTTTGACATCTGTGCTTTTAAACAACACTTAGGATAACTCGAATTATGAAATTCAAGTTCTGAGATCAAGATGCTAGGAAAATCAATCATTCTACTATTTACAGCATTTTTGATAGGTAACACAAAATGTGCAAGGATATTGTTATTGTTCAATTTTCCCTCCAAAAGCATGCATTTGGCTGCAGTTTCCATGGCAGAAATTCTTGCAGAAAAAGGGCATAACGTTACGATGGTAACATCTTATAAGTTGTCCAAACCAACTACTCAATTCAAACATATTTTCCTGCATGAGGTTGCCGATGTTTTCGAAGGTAAGTTGTACGTTTTCAATTTAGGAAGTGAACCGGTGTGCCGGCCGAAATTTGGACGTTTTTTTGTAAGGTTGCAATGGTTTTGTAACTATTACATATTTTTGAATTGTGGAGGCCGTTACTTGATGTAGATCCATGATATAAATGAGATAAAAAACACAAGGTTTAACTTTAATCTACACTTTATTTGAAAAAATTCGACGACGTTTCGCTGACACAGCAACTTTATCAAGAATGACAAACAGAATGAAGAGTATGGTATTATAAACAAATCGTAGAACAAGTTGGATGAATAACAGGAAAATCCACACCGAGCCATTGTACAGTTAGTATGAAAGGTAATAAAACTAATTAAACAAGTTAAGTAGGGTGAATAATTCACATCTACCTGCTCATTCAAAAGCTTGTCCGAATGTTTGTATCTATTTAATTCTAATGCTTCTAGGAGATCTAATTTTAAACTTTTGATTTTATATGTAATATGTCAAAGTTTTTATTGAATGAATGGTTTTCTTTTATTAAGTGGTTTGAATAATTTGAATCAGATTTATTTTTATCGAAGCTACGTTTATGTTCAGTTGTTCTTATGCCAAAACTCCTATAGGTCCTACCGATATAAATTTTATCACAAGAACCGCAATTGAGTTTATAGATTCCTGATTTACTCGATTTTTCAACACGAGATTTATTATTTTCAATATGTTTACCTAAGTTATTAGAAGTTTTGAAAGTTATATTAAGATTTTGTTTGACGAGAAAAGATTTAATATTTGTACTTGCAGAACCGCAGAATGTTAAACTGTTGAATATTTTATAGTCTTTATGAATAGGATATACTTCATTTATTGCTTTCTGATACAGTTTTTACGAATGATTAGATCTATCATATCCGGATTATATGAATTATTAATGGCTATCTGTTTGATGATGTTTAACTCTTTATTATAGTCTTCTTCTGATAAAGGAAATTGAGTAACCGATGTAACATGCTGTTTAAAGCTGCAACTTTGTGTTGAATTGGATGTAATGAGTAGTTATGTATAATTGTATCAGTATGTGTTGGTTTACGAAAGACCGAAAAAACATGATTATTATTTCGTTTAGTGATTTTAGTCCAAAAATTAATGGAATCGTTCTGTTCAATTTCTATCGTGAATTTAATGTTCAAATGGATGGAATTAATGAAATTAAGAAATAAGTCTAATTGACGAGTAGTTCCAATGAAACATGATGTCGTCAACATATCTATACCAATAAAGAAATTTGGAAATGAGTGGATGTGTATGAATTTTCTGTTCAATATTATTCATAAAAATCTCTGCTAAAAGTGGACTCAAAGGATTTCCCATGATCAAACCATTTTCACTACTGTAATAGATGTTGTTGAAAGAAAAATAATTTTGTTCAATGCAAACGTCCAACAGATTCAATATTTCTGATTTAATTATGTGGTTAACATGATTCGAATTCAACATGTTTTCGATTAATATTTTGACATCACCTGGAGGAACACTTGGGTATAAATTCTCAACATCAAACGAAATAAGTTTTGCGTTAGGTGGTAGGTTAACGTTTTTTATGTTATTTATCAATTCGAAAGAATTTTTTATAGAAAATTTTGATTTGAATGAACAATAATTTTTAATGATATCTATAAGGTAATGCGACAATTTCACGGCTGGGGCTGTAACGTATGATACGACTGGTCTAACGGGGTTATTTACTTTATGCAATTTAATGAGTGAATACAATTGAGGTGGTTGAGGGTTTGGTAAAATTAATTTGTATTTATCTATTGCTTTAATTAAAGATTTTGCGTCATTTATTGCAATTTTAATATTTTTCTGGAATGTAATAGTTGGATCTTTGTTTAAAATTGTATAGTTTCCGGACGAAATGAAATTTAGAGTTTTAAGTAGGTAGTCATTTTTATTTAACGCAATAACAGTATTACCCTTATCTGCTTTTGTAAAAATAACTTCATTTAGTTGTGATTTTTGTTTGATGGCCTTTAAAATATTTTGTTCTTTACTCGGTTTAAAGTCAGCTAATGATTCATTTTTATAATGTTAGATGCTAAATATTTAAGGTGAGTGTTATTAGGGATATTTTTCAGAGAAATTTCAGTATCTATGCCAAGTTCCTCTAAATCAGATTTTATGTTGTTATATTTAATATTGTGTTTGAACCTTTCTCCAAGAGATTTGTTTCATCAGTTGTGAAATTAGTATCAGAAAGGTTAACGAATCTATCAAAAAATTGATGGTCAGAAAATTTAGTTTTACGTGGAGTAGGTTTCGGTTTTCGTGACACGAGAAACTTCACAAACGATATAAACATTCGGACAAGCTTTTGAATGAGCAGGTAGATGTGAATTATTCACCCCTACTTAACTTGTTTAATTAGTTTTTATTACCTTTCATACTAACTGTACAATGGCTCGGTGTGGATTTTCCTGTTATTCATCCAACTTGTTCTACGATTTTTTTATAATACCATACTCTTCATTCTGTTTTTCATTCTTGATAAAGCTGCTGTGTCAGCGAAACGTCGTCGAATTTTTTCAAATAAAGTGTAGATTAAAGTTAAACCTTGTGTTTTTTATCTCATTTATTACATATTTATTTCAATACTTTGAAAGGTATAAAAAAAATTTTTTACTTAATTTTACATTAATTCATTAACAATATTTGATGTAAAAGTCTTCCAATGAATGGTGAGCTGTTTCAGGGAAGCACACAGCCTTCCGTAGTCATCTGAAATAAAAAAATCATGGAAATTATCTCAAGTGCTTGTTAATTTGTCACTCTACCTCGACGAGTGATCTGAACGTGGTAAATAATGTAAACAAAACTTCCAATGTGCAAAAAGATTCAACTAAACTTAGTAAAATTAATAAAGCGAACACTAATTATAGTACCTACGCGAGTGTAGTTCGTAAAAATACTAAACGTAATCCGACTAAAGTGGTTAACAAAATACTAACGAACGAGGTGCTGCCCTTAAAAGCAATTCCTAAAACAACAACCATTCATATTTACCGTTTTGATCCTGATACGGAAACTAATCACATTTTGGACTATATCAAAGCTTCAATGCCGGTTTTAAATGTTGAAAAAATTGAAACCAGAAATTCGAAAATATACGCTAGCTTTAAAATAACAATTAATAAACTAGATGAAACTAAAATCCTTTCTCCATCCTTCTGGCTAGAAGGCAGGGCCCCGCAACCATATTTGCAAAGTGTGCTATGCACACGGGCGCCATCCTTTAGAGGCGCCGAAAGCCAGGGTCCAAAAAAAATATTAAGATAAAAGTTGAGAAATTAAATAGGATAAGGTATAAATATACACGAAATTTTATTAATATTTCATCCAGTTACTGCCGATTCCTATGTTGCCAGAACATATCAGGCGGCAGTTTCTTGATTTTTCCTGTTCAGACATGAATAACGCCTGGAGCGCTATAAAAGCGATGCATCGCCACAGGCGATTTTAAATCAGTTAGTTCACTGGACCGTGCAACAAATGAATAGAAACAAGTAATCCTATTTGTTTTTACATATAAAGTTGTTTTTATATTGTCAAGTGTGATGTTGTGTTGTGTAATATTTTGTTTACTACTTTTTTTTAAATTAAGTGCCGAATACCTGCTGACTACAATTTCAACGGCTTAATTTTTCATAAAATGGTAAGTGTTCCCTACTTTATACTATCAACATTAACCCTTTATAGGATACTGGTTATAATTAATTTTTTAGCCAAATATCTTTTATTAATTAAAATGTCATGTACGAATTTAAAGATGTAACTGGTTTTATCCATAACTCGCTTAGTTTTTATGCTATTGATCTTTTAAAAACCATTTTGTAGGGTTTTTAAGGGCTATAATATCAAATTAGTTTAATATCTTTTTGCCTTTATTGTTAAAAGGTTTTAAGCTGAAAACGCTCGAAAAATTGCTTTTTACTCAAATATACAAACTTTAATCGGCCATATCTTACTTAATAATAATCTGTCCTATAAAGGGTTAAAACTATTGGCTACTTAATTTTTAAGAATATTTCCTAGCCTACCCACATGGTGCTTATTATTGTGGTTACTTTGAAGTTAATTCTTAATTCCCATGTGTACTAATTATTTATTTGTTTTTTCGGGATAAAAGAAAGAGACCTTCAGGTGCGAAGTTTCGCGAGCAAAAGAAACTAAGACTACAAGAAAGGGGAAAAGTGGTTGGATCTTTAAACATTTCTTGCAAAACAATCGAGATTCCACGAAGACTATCGATGTTGGTGCGACCGAATCGTCCGAATCTCAAGATTCTAAATCCATAATATCAATAACCGTGAGTGGACCATCTGAAATTTCAACAGTAACATCAGGTCCTGCAACAAGTCGCAGCGGTTGTAGCAGCAAAACAGCTTCTACTGATGCAGAGCCCGATGAAGCGATGACACCATCCTCGTCTACAGCACTTGAACAATCCACTTTAGGTAATTCAGCTTGTGTGAAAAGTTCGGTAATGTCAGCTACCGAAATACATGCTGCAAGTGACACTTTCGATGAAGGCTGTAATGAGGCTAGTATCGATATAATTCCTTCCGACCCCGGTTTGTGGCCCGAAAGAATCACCAATGAGATGGCTAGTATATTGGTTAAACGTGGTCCGCCCTTAATAGACATCAGTTTTAGCTTTCCTAGTAATAAAGATGAGAGAAAGTTTTCGTGCAAATACTTTGAAAGAAATCTAGCAAATGGAGAAAAAGTCTACTCTATTTCTAAAGATTTTGTATTTTGTTTTTGTTGTAAGATGTTTTGTGAATGTAAAACTCCTAACGCTTTTTGTGATACAAATGGAGTATCTGATTGGCAACACTTGTCTTTGCTAATTAAGAGACACGAAACGTCACACAACAGTTATATAAACACTTGGATAAATTTTAAAAAAATGTTAGAGACATCTATAAGTGTTAATGCTCATCATCTGCAGATTTTAGAAACGGAAAAAAAAAATATTGGCGAGACGCGTTGGAAATAATTATTGCGATTGTTAAGTATTTATCTACACAATGCTTGGCATTTCACGGTTCTTCTAAATTGCTTTCCGAGCATGATAATGGAAATTTTCTAGAAACTGTTGAGATGATTTCCTCAAAAAAAATCTGTTAAAATGACTCATTATTTAGTCGTGCAAATACAGAATGAAATAATTGAATTATTGTCGTCCAAAGTAAGAAATAATATTTTAGAAAAGGTTCGCAGTTCAAAATATTTTTCCATAATATTTGATTGTACACCAGACAGTAGTCATACTGAGCAAATTAGTCTTGTTCTGAGGTATGTTGTCCTTAACACCACTTCAAAAAAGGTAGAAGTTAAGGAAAGTTTTATTGCGTTTAATCCAATACTGGACTCTACAGGAGAAGGGATATATACATGTGTGATAGAAAATTTGAAAAAATTAAATTCAGAATTAAAACACATTAGGGGTCAAGGTTAGGTTAGGTTAGGTTAGGTTAGATAATGATAATGGGACAAATATGAAGGGAAAACATGTTGGGTTTCAAAAACGCATTCTTGATTCGAATCCGAAAGCCCTTTTTGTACCTCAACTTAACAGTAAATGGCGCTTCTAAGGTGTCAGGTGATACAATAAACTTTTTTAATCTTGTGCAAGAGTTATATAATTTTTTTTCGTCATCCACAAAAAGGTGGTATGTTTCGAGAAAAAATGTCCCCGGGTTAAGTTAAGCCTCTAAGTGAGACAAGATGGTCCAGCAGAATTGACGCAATAAAGACCCTTAAAGTTTATTTAATTAAGGTTTGCGAAAGTCTTCTGAAAGTGGCTGAAGATAATTCTTTTCACATTGATGCAAGACATAAAGCGAGTTCCCTCTTAACGTCTGTACAAAATTTTCAATTTATTTGTTGAATTATTATTTGGCATGACGTTTTATTTCATATAAACATTGTCAGCAAACAAATGAAAAGTGATCAACTAAATTTCCACTTCCAGCTATATAGATCTGACCAATCATTTCTAGAAATTCTTGTGCAAGCGAAAGAAGTAGCATCCTCTCTCGAAATTGAAGAAGATTTTCCACCATTACCAACGGTTAGGAAGAAATCAAAACTGTTTGACTATGAACACCGAGATGAGACCCCTCATGATCCAAAAGCCGCCTTTAAAATTAGTTTTTTCTTAAAAATTATAGATCAAACTATAAGCTCTCTAAGGAATTGATTTGACTTATTAAATGAGTATTATATTTTCGGATTTTTAGCGACACATCAAATCAAGTGACAGCGATCTTTTCAAACATTGTAAATATCCAATTATAAGTAAGAAAGTAGTACTTTTATATATATATATATATATATATATATATATATATATATATATATATATATATATATATATATATATATATATATATATATATATATATATATATATATATATATATATATATATATATATAATATATATAAAGAAAGAAAGTTGGATGCAGAAGGAATTACACAGAAAGCACCTAAAGAATTCAAAATGATTATATTGATGAAATCGCATCGAATAAATGGTTACTTTCTGAAGAATTGTTTGCTGAAACAGAAGGCTTGGCAGTTGCGATCCAGGATCAGGTTGTTTTCACGAGGAATTATAGAAAACACATCATCAAACAAAATATAGATGATTCTTGCCGTAGATGTTTCTGTTCTTCAGAAACAGTTTTTCATATATTAACATCTTGCTCAGTCCTTGCTTCAACAGATTATTTAGAAAGACATAATGCCGTCGCTAATATTATTCATTTTAATCTAGGAATCAAACATGACCTAATTCCCAAAGAAAAAAATTTCACAAATATGAACCTGAAATTATTTGTGAAAATGACAAATATAAACTTTATTTTGATAAAACAATTCTTTGCAACAGAGCTGTAAAACACAATAGACCAGATATCATTCTTTATGATAAACAAAATCAAATAAGATATATAATTGATATTGCTATACCCGGCACACATAATATACAAAATAAATACAATGAAAAAATATATGATGCTTGGCGACGAGATTGAAAAATGTGGAGAATGAAGAAAATATTTATTCTACCGATTATTATTTCCACAACAGGTGTTATTCTAGCAATCTTCATAAAAGTATTGAGATTTTGGGTCTGCAGAAAAATTTATTTGAACAGTTACAAAAGATAACCGTCATCAAATCTTGTAATATTCTTCGTAGGTTTCTTTTCGAAAAAAAATGAGGTAGAGTCATAGGTTTTCTCTTTAGTTTATACTGCTCAGAATCTCATTTCATATTTTATTTATTTGTTTATATAAATGTAATATAATTAACTGACAATTTTGTCATATTTATATTCAGAGCAGTATTCTATTCTATTCGATCGTTCACCACTTCACACAATGGAAACTATTAATGAGTAACATTCAGTGTTACTTGACTAAGGTCCGTACACTGGATTTTTCCGGGGAGAAAGCCTCTGACACTCGTTGGTACATTGATATCATTGTCTGATGATGCTATAGTATGTATATATTCTGGTAGATTGATATATTCTCATAACATTTAACGTTATCCTAATATATAATTATTCCAGGATATGTTCTGATTATAATCATTGCCTGGTAATGGTATTAATTACCGGGTGGTGGATTTATATTTTTCATGAAATCAGTTTGATTGCATGAACAGATATATGGGCAACTCGTCGGGGTAAAACCCTAACCCCTATATATATATATATATATATATATATATATATATATATATATATATATATATATATATATATATATATATATATATATATATATATATATATATATATATATATGTAGACAATAGGCAATATTTCTGTTATTTGTTCCTAAAAAGTGTGATTTTTAGTTTTGGGTTATTTTCTAGTATTTATAAACAACGAGTCAACGTGTCTGTATCCCATTACTTAAGTAAATGTTTAAAAATGGGGGTGAACAAGAATTTATTTTGTTATGATTTTGTTCTGTTTGTTTCATTTCGATATTTTAGTCTACAAATAAATATGACTTCTGAAGTTCAGTTTTTTGCTTTACTTCAAGCACCTATCTACCTGCCTCCTACCTTAAAAAAAAATAAAAAAACATGATCCTAAATGCCTTAAGGGGCGCCAAAATACTTTTTTGCACAGAAGCGCCAGTAGCCCTCACGGGGGTCCTACTAGAAAGCATCTGTGCGCAGCTGTTTTTTCATCGACAGATTTGAAACCAACAGTACGGTTTTTCAGGGGAGAATAGAACCAACGCATGCAAGATAACGAGACAGAACGAAATTAAATTATTACAATTGAATGTCCAATCGTTCATAAACAAAATTGACCGAATCCTAGTTTTTACGGAAACTGAGAATCCACTCGTGCTTTGTTTATCTGAGCATTGGAGATCTCAAGAGAACATCGACGTGATAACGTTGCCGTGTTACAATCTGGAGAGTGTTTTCTTCCGGAAAAATCGTAAACATGGTGGTTCGCTAATATTAGAAAAATGATGATAGAGTAAAAAATGTTTCGCGATTCAGTGATCTGTTCTCTGTAGAAATGAATTTGAATGTTGTGGCAACAAACTTGGTAGGGGTAATTTTAAATGTTGTATATTGAATGTTTATAGACCACCTTGTGGTTCTGTTGAGTTTTTCTGTGAGAAATTAGTTGAGGCAATTGAATATTCTCTTACTTTAAGTAGTCACATCTATGTGTGCGGAGACTCATAGACACAATATTGAGATATAATTTGAAAAATGACTCCATGCAACCCACAAGGATTGCTATGAATTCATTAGGTAGTTTGTCATCAACAAAGATTGACTATATTCTTGTCAACCATGAAATACAGGATTATGAAACCAGTGTGATTCAGGCGCACTTAGGTGATCACCTTACAATGTTGTGTACATTCAGAATTGAAATGATGTATGAAAAGAAAAATAATTAAGATTTGTTGGTTAATCTGAGACATTTTTCAGATCAAATTTTAGAAATGGTTTAAGTGCATTTATCACAACTTGACTGGGCCAAACTATATTCTTGTAAATGTGCTGGTGTGGGATTTTTCCTGTTCCTTGATTGCTTGAGAGAAGCTTTAGATCTTTTCTGTCCCACCTTTTGTATTGAATGCAATTCACATAAAAAAGATTGGTTCACAAGTAATAAAGGTTGCAAGGAGTGGTAACAATTTGAGCAATCTATTTAGGTTGTGTAAATTGACAGGAGACATCAATTTGTTGAAGAGTTATAAGGAAGAGAAAAAAAGACATAAAAATTTTACTAGGCTTAAGAAGAGAGAGTACCATAACAATATGATTGCTTCATCTGAGAACAGAACTAAATCCGTATGGAGGATAGTTGGCTGTACTTTGGGGGTGAGGTAGGACACAGTATAAAAAAAGGAGTCAAAGAAGGGAATACGATCAACAACGCAAGTGAGATAGCTGATCTCTTCGCGGATTTCTTTTCAAAAATACTGAGTGCAAACTTCGGCAATGATAGGCCAAAAACCTGCACATCTCGCACAATTTTTGAGAAGACTTTTGCCTTCAGTCCCATTGACGACAAATATGTCAAATTTGTTCTCCGAAACTTGAAAAACACTAAAAGCGCCGGTCCCGACGGAATCAATTCGAGGATATTAAAAGCTGTAGGAGTAGTCATAGCTGAACCGATTGCTTTTCCAATCAATTTATCTGCGTCAACGGGGGTTTTTCCATCCCTGCTCAAGATGGCAGCTGTTGTACCTATTTACAAGGCCAATATGATGAACTGCAGGCCTGTTTCGATCTCAAACACACTATCAAAAGTGATGAAAAGAGTCAGAATGTTGGCTTTTTTAGCAGAGTATAGTTTTCTGGTTGACGCACAACATGGTTATAGAGCTGGGAGATCATCCGAAACAGTAACTCTTAAATTCATGAACTTTGTACTGAATAAATGTTATGCATTGGGATTCAGGGGTGTTATGCAGGACTGTCTTGGATCTTATTTGAGTAATAGGTCATCTTACGTTAAGGTGGTCAGTTCACATTCTGTGAATTATGAAGTGGGCACCGGCGTTCCTTAGGAGTCTGTGCTGGGGTCACTCATTTTTGTATTGTTCGTCAACGAGTTACCCGAGGTGGTTCGGAGTAATGTTATGGTTATGCTTGCTGATGATACATCAGTGGGTCTAACAGCGGAGACTCCTGAGGAGCTTGTTGAGAAAGTCGGGTGTGTGGCGGGGCAGTTCTTCACATTGTATCGATCAAACGGACTGGTGGTGAATCAGAGCAAAACTGTTGTGATGAGGTTCTCCCTCAGATCAGGTAAGGACGAATCTTTCAGTTAAATGGTAGTAATATTCAATCTATTCCTCAAACTCGATTTTGGGGCTATACATTGACGAAACCCTATGTTGGGATATTCATATAGATACAGTATGCAAAAGGATCAATTCTGCTTATTTTGCCATTCTGAGATTGAGGGATGTACTGAATCAGAGGATTTTCTTATCAATTTATTATTCTTTAGCGTACTTTCATATGTCTAGTAATGTATTTCTATGGGGGACTCGGCGGGATGCTGCCAGGTGATTAGGTGTCAGAAGCTCATACGGTTAATGTTTGGATTACAGCCTACGGTTATGGTACTCGATGTGGAAATATGCAAAGAACCACTCACCATCAGACTAGCAAATCCCAAAAGTCACCACTTCATGTGGGATCAAAACTCTTCCACAAATTGCCAGTTAGGTACAGAGTTCTGGCATATGAGCCATTTAGGAGAAACGTTAAAAAACTATTGATTTCAGAGAGTTATTACACTGTAGATTTCTATAAGACAGTTTGATTTAATGATCTTCCTTGTGATCCTATTATTTGTATTTTTGTATGTTATTGTTTTATTTATTTATTATTCATTACTTGACGTGTATATCCACACGTCATGTGGCCTTACGTACTGAATAAATCATAAATCATTCATTCAATTTCGAAACCAGATTTAAAGAACATTTATTCTCTGACAATAATTCTCCAATAAGTGAACATATAATAAAAACCACAAAATATGCAATAACGTTAGATCATAGTTGCGAAAAATGAAAGAAAATGAATCTGTTGGAATGTTCGGAAACTTTATAAAAACCCAAGTGAAATCACTCAGGTAGACATTAATACCTCTGCACTAGTTAATATCGAATTGGGGTAGTGTCTATACAGGAATATCCACCGGGACCGTCCGTAAAATTGAGTTCCAATTACAATACAAGCTGAAATTTTATACGCGGCCATAACTAGCGATTTCCAATTGAAGTGAAATATTTTCGGAGTGATACCATTTCCGGTTATACCAGAAGTGGGTCATCACTTTGTTATTTCAAATGGCAATCTACCTTTTTCATTATACATCTAGAACCGACATTTGAGCAAGGCATAAAATACTCAAGTTGTTGGCACTTATCTGTCAAAACAAATTTGTAGCTCGTATATCCTTTGCACTACAGACACAAATTTTGCTTGGGTGGATATAAGAAGGATCAAGGAATTTTTTTAAGTGGTCTACACATGTCAAATGTTTATTGTGTTGTTTTTTTTTTCAATTTGGCCTTCTTCAAACAGCAATAACTCAATTTTTTCAAATTGCACGTGCCAATTTTCATATCGCCATATAAGCATGTACTATACCCATCTCTTATAGTTCCGAAATAATTTGGGAATATATTGAATTTTGATGATTTCGAAAGAACTTACAGAGAATGTGTTGAAATATTTGAATCAAGTAGCTGAACTGGCTACGCTCACCTGACAGGTGCCTAAAATTAATGTACTTGTCACTTCGTTCATTGGAAATTGATATTTCAACAAGAATTGTTGGTAATTTGAAGTGAAAATTTTTGGAAAACACCAGATTGATAATACGAGGATATGTCTAATCTCTTTTTAATTCATGGCGAATGTCAAAAAGTGGTAGATAGAACTTGCAGGCAATTTAATAACCAATTTCCAAATTTGGCGCCTATGAGTAAAACAAAATTTCGAAAGATTAGAAGCAATTTTCTGCAATTTGGAGGAACAAAATACATAGAAACCAGAAGAAAACCAATTCTTGAGGACGAAGACAATCAAATTAATACGCTAGTGTATTTTCGTGCCAATCCACATGCGTCCATTAAGTCAGCATCAATAGATATCGAATTGAGTTATACTTCCATTCAAAGGATCCTTAAGAAACATAACATGCACCCGTATTCTTTTATCAGACTACAAAAATTGAAACCAACTGACCTTCTCAAGCGGCTAAATTTCTGTGAAAATTTATTAATTCGGCTTCAAAAAGATGAGACAATTCTGCAAAGGATTATATGGTCTGATGAAGCCAAGTTCAATGAAAGTGGAATAACCAACAGGAGAAATCGACATTTTTGGGCCACAGAAAATCCACATTTCATTGAGGTTATTGATTTCCAAAATAAATTCAGCGTGAACGTTTTTGCAATTTCAATGAATGATTTGTTGGCTTATCACATTTATGAGGCAAATCTTAATGGACAAAGATACCTGGCAATTTTGAGAGGAACATTAGCAAATTTTTTGATAGATTACCCCTTAACATTCTGAGGGATTGCTATTACCAAATGGATGGTGCACCAGCCCATAAAACACGAACTGTAGATCGGCAGCTATCAGAAATGTTCGAGGATAGATGGTGGGGTAATCAAGGACCAAATTTATGGCCTCCGCGTTCTCTGGACCTGACGCCCCTTGATTTTTATTTATGGGGTAAAATCAAGGGTGAAGTGTTTCTTATTCCTGTAAGAAGTAAAGAAAAGTTACTAGAGCGCATTCATAATGCTTTTCGTAATATTGATCCTGAGGAAACTAGGAGGGCAACTCATCATGTTCGTATACGAGCTGTCAAGTGTATCGAGCAAAATGGGGCCCATATTGAACACTTATTCAGATCGTAAATTAGTTTTCTCCTATGGTGTTTGCTATCATTTACTCGTATTAATGTAATTATCTTCGATGATTGGTTTTCGCTTAGTTCCTACAATTTTTATTCATCTGAAATGTAGAAAATTGCTTCTAATGCTTCGAAATTTTATTTTACTAATATACGGTGAATTTGGAAATTGGTTATCGAATTGCCTGCAATTTCTAATCACTACTTTTTGACATTCTAAAATGAATTAAAGAAAGATTAAATATATTTTCGTTTGAATAACCAGTGGTTTTATTCCAAATGTGTTGTATTTTTCGTATATTGTCAATCTGAAATAACTACAATTCTTGTTAAATATCAAATTCGAATGAACGAAGTGACAAGTACATTAATTTTGGGAACCTGCCAGGTGAACGTAGCCAGTTCAGCTACTTGATTCAAATATTTCAAAGCATTCTCTGTTAGCTCTTGCAAAATCATAAAAATTCAACATATTCCCGAATTATTTCGGAACTGTAAGAGATGGGTATAGTACATGCTCATGCAATTCCATCTGAAATTTGACGCTTCATCTGATGGCGATATAAAAGTTGGCAAGTGCAATTTGAAAAAATTGAGTTATCGCTGTTTGTAAAAGGCCAAATTGAAGAAATCATACAAAACAAAGCAATAAACATTTGACATGTGTAGATTGCTTAAAAAATTCCTTGATCCTTCTTCTATCCACCCAAGCAAATATTGTGTCTGTAGTGCAAAAGATCTACGAGCTACAATTTTTTTAAATGTTCCTCAAAAATCGAGTTTGTAACAAAAATAATTAAATCTGTCAAAAGATAAGTGCCAATAACTTGGGTATTTTACGCCTTGCTTAAATATCGGTTCTAGATGTATAATAAAAAAGTAAATTGCCATTTGAAATAACAAAGTGATGACCAACTTCCGGTATAACCGGAAATGGTATCACTTCGAAAATATTTCACTCCAATTGGAAATCGCTAGTTATGGCCGCGTATAAAATTTCAGCTTGATATTGTAATTGGAACTTGAAAAGTTTTTAACGGACGGTCCCGGTGGATATCCCTGTATAAGTAAGTTCATTTCCTGTAGTTGGCCACCTGAAAATGACCTCATAGTCTAAAGCAGTCGTATTTATAAAAATAAAATTATGGAAAGTATGAAATATATATTACTTCATCTTCATAATTTTTTATTTTTCAGATGACACGATGAATTATTATGAGTACAACGAACACCCATACAAACAAGTATACGGCTTCAACTTAATGGGCTTCTTGTCTTCCGAAAAAATGTTCCAAAATTCGGAATTCCAGCAGCTTTTAAAATCGCACCAGAAGTTTGACCTTGCAATAATGGAAATAGTCTTTACCGAGTCTCTCTTATACGTTGCACAGTATTTGAATGTACCTTTAATTCTTTACACATCAGTGGATGCAAGTGCTTGGTCAAATTATTTAGTAGGAAATCCAACAAATCCATCTTGTGCTGCTGATGTTTTATTACCATATTCCAATGAAATGACATTCTTTCAACGCTTGGATAACACTTTGATGCATACAGTGAATCAACTATATCAACATTTTTTCACTCTTCCCAATCATGATAGAATTACGAAAAATATTTTCCAGGAGCACCAGATATTTCAGAGTATTACCAAAACGCATCGGTGATATTCGTTAATAGTGACACGAGTGTTTGTGAACCAAAAACAAAAGTGCCAGGAATGATAGATATCGGAGGCTACCATATTAGACCTTTAAAACCATTGCCAAGAGATTTAGAAGAAATACTCAACAAAGCTGAGCATGGAGTTATTTATTTCAGTATGGGATCGAATCTAAGAAGCAAACAGATGCCGGAGAGAGTCTTGAAAATTTTGCTTAATGCCTTTTCTAAATTGAAGGAAACCATTTTATGGAAATGGGAAGATGAAGATTTACCTGGAAAGTCGAGTAATGTAATCGTTAGGAAATGGCTCCCGCAGAACGAAATATTGGGTAAGCAGAAGATTTTATTCATTTCTATTTTATTCTCAATCTCGATAGCAAAGTTGAAAACGTAAAATAGAGACTAAATGGTTTATTTTGGGTTTTCTTCAGTTTCACAGATTGAAAAATGACAAATCGTGATTTATGAAAAAGGGCAAAGTTACGTTTCCGAATTTTTGAAAAATCAGGGTAGACAGATTTCGACATTTCAATAATAATAATAACAATGTTCATTTCGGTAACTATTAAACACATTAAAAACGAAATCCTGGACGTTGCAGGGATAACGCTAGCATAATAAAAATAAAACACAACTCTAAATGGTCTACCAACTCTTACGAATAAACAATATACCACCTCGAAGGTATGACAGCTAGGTAGACAAACATTGTATGAGGGGTTTCAATGTTCTAATACAGGGGTCTCCAAACTTTGAAGCCTTAGGGCCATAATATTTTTCTCGTTACGTTCCAAGGGCCGAAAGAATTTCAATTTTTCTGCCCACCTAAGCAAACATAGGCGTTTTGCATTTCAATTACTATTGATTGTGCATTCAGTATATAATGACAATTAGGGACATCTAGTGGCGAGTAGTAATATTATGCATGTCTGTGATGCAGGTACTATCTATTTCGGCTATCCACTAACTACTAACAGGTGGCATGTTTGAGAATTTCCGCATTGATTCGAGAAAGTTCTGGTTTTGACTAGTTTTTTCGATCCCTAATTGCATAGGTATAAAAAGGCTAGCGGTGCCATTGCGAGTCAGTTTGCGTGGGAAAGGCGAATGAAACGAAACTGTCTATTGTGAAAGTAGCACCCGTGCATAAGTGAGAGTATTTTGATTAGACTTGTTTTATCTTTGATTTGATAGTATGGAAAAGAAGCGAAGAATAGTGAGTGAGTGCAATAATAAGGGCTATTTCTAATTTGTAATGCAACCATAGCTGTTCTCAAGGAATATAACATTGAACGTCACTATAAATCGAAACATCTTCAAAATTACTTTAAATATACAGGTAGTTTGCGGGCGGAAAAATTGTAATTTTTTGTTAAAATGTGCTTAAGCTGAGATACTTAAGCTTAGGTTTCTGTCATAAAGTTTTACCTTGCAAGTAAATAAAACCGAGTAATTATCATTCTGGTGTTTTCATTTTCTTCCATTCAACTCATCACAGCAATAGAAACAACAGTAAAACATTGGCTGTCGTGGGCCAGATTGATGGCACTGATGGGCTGGATTTGGCCCGCAGATCATAGTTTGGAGACCCCTGATCTCAGGCCCGCCGCTAGCGGGTTGAACGCCGGTGTGCAATTCCTATCGTGCCGCCCCTGTCTAACTACAAAACCTAGGTGTTTATAAAAATGTGAAAAAAAATGCTGTACAGTGAAAAACTATGTTATATTAGGTTATTTTATACAAGATAGATACACTAATACGACATTAAATGAAAAAATGAAGGCAAGAAAGGTGCAGTTTATACATATTATGTAGGTAGGTATAGGTATTAAGTTATTTTACAGAAACTACACCTTTCTTGCCTTCATGTTGGCAAATCAGCTATAATTTTTTTGGTGTCTAGTCTGTTTAGAATCTCATGTTTAATTGAAATTATTGCTAAATTACTTAGTCTTTGCTGGTGCATAGTTGATCTCAAATAGTTTTTTATTATTTTTAACTTTGAAAATGACCTTTCACCAGATGCAACTGAAACCGGCAATGTAAGTAGTATCCTTAGCGATATTGCTGTATTCGGAAATGTTCACATTAATTCATTTGCAAAAATGTATTGCAATAAGGTTTGTGGATTATTAGACTGGTTTTCAGTTAAATGCAACTTCAAAGCATTGATTTCATTAAACATATCTATACCGTCAATATCTGCGTCACTACTTGAACTATCTTTTAGCTTCACATTCAAATCTTTACAATGTTTCATTAAATCATCTTTGCAGTAACTAAACAAGTTATCATTGGTGAAAAAGCCAAAAACGTCGGTAAAAGTTTCCAACTCATCGAATCTACGTTTTAAAGAAGTTAAGGTTTGGTCCAGGATCCTAAAAAAACATCTACCTTGTATTTTGTTTTAGGGTCTAGTAAGACTTCATCACTCTGTTCATACTGAAATTGAGTTGGTTTTCTTCGTGGACGAACGGTATCTATAGGCGGAAAATCTGCATCTACATTAAGTTCCCGAGCCACAGTGGTAGCTTCTTCTAACACCCTTTCGAAATGCTCATCTGTGCGATATTCGGTGAATTTATGAATCAATTTATTTAACAAATTTATGCAGATTTGAGTATTTATTGTGGGGTTTTGCATCATTTTGCTAATAGCATTAATTTCGTTTAAAATATCAAACCAAATTACAACTAAGCAAATAAATCTATAATTTTGAATATTCAAACCAAGCGAATGTGCTTTGTGAGTTGTTGTACAATCCCATTCCGACGAATTGTTATCTGATATAGTAAAAGTAAAGCGTCAAATATTTTTTCGAGGTGATACCGTAAAGGTTTGACTGCATCGATTCTGCTAGACCATCGCGTGGCACTTAATGCCTTTAGTTTTGAATCAGGTAAATGCTTGCAAATTATGGACCACCTTTTGGTAGAAGACGAAAAGAAAACGTAAATTTCTTGAATTAAGTTGAAAAAGTTGACCGTGTCGTGCGTTATATTTGCCGCATCGTTAACGACCAAATTGAGACTATGCGCCGAGCATGGAACGTAAAATGCACGATTATTCATTTCCAATATTTTTTTTGTAATCCATTGTGTTTTCCACGCATATTAGAACCATTGTTATAACCTTGGCCACGTAAGTTTTTAATATCAAGGTTTAATTGCGAAAATAAATCTAAAACAAAATTTAATAGTCCTTCACCTGTGGAGCTGGTTATCGGACAGATGCCAATAAAACTTTCGCATATTGTAACATTTTTAGTTTCACTGTTTAAAACAACATACCTTAGTATAACTGTAATTTGTTCTGTGTGACTTACATCTGGTGTGCAATCTAATATGATAGAGAAATATTTTGATTCTCTGACTTTGTTCAGGATATAATTTTTCATGGTCGTGCCGAGTAAATCAATGAATTCATTCTGAATCTGATCTCCTAAATAGTGAGTCATTCGAGTTGAATCGAATTTCGAGGCTTGAATTCTGTGAATATGTTCCCGCATAACTGAATCAAAGGATGCTATCATTTCTATTGCTTTGAGAAAATTACCATTATCATGCTCATATAATATTTTGGACGAGCCCCTAAACGCCAGACATTGATGAGATAAAAATTTTATAACAGCTATGATCCTTTCCAATACATCACACCATTGTTTTTTTCAGATTCTAATAGTCTCAGTTGCATTTGATTTACAGTAGTTTTATTTTTTAACATATGATTTAGTTGGTCCCAACATTTTAAATTTTCGCTATGGGAAATGCTTGTTTCGTGTCGTTTTAAGGTAGATGACAGATGTTGCCAATCGGAAAAACCGCTTGGAGCTGACAGACTACTTACAGTTTTACTGAATATTTTACAACAAAAACAATAGACTGAATCTTTTGACGTAGAGTAAACAAGCCATTCTCTGTTAATTTTTTCTCCATTAGGAAGATTTCTAGAGTAATAACTGTTTGCAAATTTTCTTCCATCGATATTAGCAGGAAAATTGTGGTTAAACAGCTGCACGGGACCACGGCTAACCAAAATATTAACAATATCATTAGTCATACTGGCGGGCCACGAACCGGGATCATCACCACAATCTAAACAGCTACTTGATGACAATAAATTGCTTACAGGTTCTTTAGCACTACTTTCTCTTTTTTTAGTTTCACTGGAGTCTCCTTCTGAAGGACTAACATTTTTCTCTTCAGATACCTCCATAACTTCTAGATTTAAAGCTGCGCTTGTTGAAGCTACATCTACGTCAACATTCTCTTGACATTCAGAGTCCCTATTTTCTGGTTTGCTAAAAAATTTCTCAAGAGATCCCGCTAGTTTTTTTTTCTCTGTATCTTTTTTCGTTTTTGCCGTCGAAATTGAGCTCCTGAAATTTTTTCCTTTTTGCGGTTCCTGTATTTTTTTGAAAAGTTTAGTATACGGTTGTACAAAGTAACTTAAATCCCAAAGGGGTCGATCATTCCACCCATTATTGCGAACAACCTTTACTAGGGGTCAACACTGAAATCGCGAAAAAATCAGCTTTTCCATACATTTTGTATGGAATAGTTATTTTTTCGCGATTTCACCGTTGACCCTATAGTAAAAGTTGTTCGTATTTATGTAGAATGACTCCTTTCGGGATTTAAGTTACTTTTGTTACACCCTGTATAGGTATAATTTTAATATTTTTTTATAAATCTTCACTCTTAAGTTGTATAACAGAAAAAATACCCTTTAAATCACAATAATAATCACAATACTACTGCGAAAAAAAAATGTTCATACCTACTGCACACAAATGTAATGGAATAACTTTTTTTTTTTCGCGACTTCAGAGTTGACCCCATAGTAAAAGTTGTTCGTATTGATTAGATGAAATGTCCCCCTTTCGTTACTTAAGTTACTTTTTTTTCAGTAAAATAACCTTTAAATTTTACATGAATACCTGCTGTTTATATGAATGCGCCCATATGCTGATTAATTAAACAAAGACACTTACCATAATTATGATTTTTTGCGCCGACGGATAATATAAATAATTTTCTAAATTATTTTTATAGTCACACTTCGCACAAAAATATACAGAATATTATTAATTTTAAGTTTCCGGATCTCACATTAGGGCTATAACCAAATAATTGAAGTTTGTTGTTCACTCACATCACTTTCGCATTTGTGTTAAATAAATAAAAACGAAGAAATGAGTATATAGTTTTAAGGGGATTTCCCCTGATATCTATGGGATTTCCCCTTTTTCGCATAGAGCACGATACGGATTAACTTTGTTCTCATGAATTTCAATAGATGGCGCTATGTAATGCTACGATATAAAAGAAATATTTGGGCGCCGTTCATCGTATTATTTTTATAAGGATAATCTTTTTAGTATTGTGACGTGACAATGTCTGAATTTTAGTCGATGATTGTCTGATTTGCCGCCCCCCTGAATGCGCCGCCCGCGTGCATTGCAGGCCTCGCACGCCCGCTTACGGCGGGCCTGGTCACCAGGTACTCTAGATCTTCGATTTTCCTAATTTTTATAGTTTTCCCTTTATGTTGCCGTTAAATTCAGTGCCAAATTTCAACTGTCAGAGTTCATGGAAATCACTAATTCTATTCTGATGATCATGAGTGAGCGAGTGTCATAAATGCGAAACTTTGCTTTCGCTTAACTTCGGAACTAAATGACTTACAAACTTGAAATTTTGGATTTTTAGTATCTGATTATAGCTTACTAGATGACGAAAGTTTCTGCGTTCTGGTCTTATCCAGAGGTTCTCAAATGGAACCTGAAAATGCGGCGAAATGATTCCAGTTAATGATGGTACGGTAGTGTTTGCTTTGCGCTCGACTTAGTGGAGACACTGTGCCGTGCCCCCTTACATCAAAACAAAACCTCTTCATAATTGAAACAGTCCTCTTATCGGCTTTCTAACAGACATAATATCTCACGCGGCAGTATTTGGAACTAAAAAGTATAGCGACTTAGTCTTACGAAACACCTACTCTTAAGCGCTCGTACACAACAAGAACACTACACTGTTGACTTAAATATTAATTCGTATAAGTGGGTCCAACATTATTCAAATACACTGGTCTACAATGGTTTTGTTGCCCTACATATGAAAATGATTTTGGGTCTATTTATGCACACAATTCGTGAAACTATCAATGATTTTATAGGATTTGCTCTGATTTCTTTTTAAATCTTTATTTTCATTTTACATAACAAAATCGTAAAACAAGAAACAAAATAACAGATATATTTATAATGTCAGTTATGTTTTGAGAAATTCGGATACATCGAAGTAAATAAAGAGGAAAATGTCGAAAATATATTTCATATTTCCATAAAACGCCTTTATGAGCTTTTCTTCTATAATTTTTCAGGGGACAATCTCTTTTCAAAGACCAGCAGTAATCTGCCATCATGTGACAATCCCATCGACCTTGATACCTTTCTTCCATCACTTTTAGATCTTGATGAAACCGCTCTCCCTGTTCCTCACTATAATTTCCTAAATTATCCGGAAATTTTTTATCTAGATGATTGCGGAGATAGTGTAACTTAATACTCATATTTGCTCCTAAAGTCTGAAAGTTTGTCAGCATATTTTGCACAATTTCTTCATAATTTGCTGCTTTATGGTTACCTAGGAAATTTTCGACAACCAACACAAAACTTTTCCAAGATTTACTTTCCGGAACAGTCATAACTTTGATAAAATCTGAGTCTTTCATCAATTGCCGTATTTGAGGACCATCAAATATTCCACCTTCCACCTATGTAATGGTGGAAGTATGATTTTGTCTCTGCTCACCAGCGGCTCCCTTATTACGTTGGCTTTACCGACAGTTAAAGAATTTCTTACAGGCCAAACATCTTGTTCCCAATGAAGTTGCTTTGCTCTACTATCCCACATACAAATAAAGCAAGGGTATTTTGTATATCCAGCCAAGTAAAAATTAACCATTTTTAAATCCACACAGATCGGCCATTAATGCTCAGAGTATTTAATTTTCTCTAAAACTAATTTTACATTTTCATATTCTTCTTTGAGTTTCGTTGAATGGGCAATTGGAATTGATGCAAATTTTTTCCATTGTGCAATAAGACGCATTTTAAACTTCTTTTGCAACTATCAATAAAAAGGCGCCATTCAGTAGATTTGTACTCTTTTAAACCCATGTCTATAAGCAGCTTCGCGATATCATTACAATACACTAATCCTTCATTTTCACTAGAAAATTGTAATAACTCTTTTTCTCGCGTTCTGTATGTTGTAATTGTTACTGTTGGTGCCAATAAATTTTTTTCTTTCAATCTTGAGGCTAACAGTTCTGATCCTTGTTTTGATAAATTGAGATCACGTATTAAATCACTGAGTTCATTTTGAGAAAATAACTTTGGCGTAGATGTTTCACCTTCCCATTCACTTCCACTAGTAGATGGTCCCGATTTCTGTGAATTTGGTAACATTGTTTCTGAGGGCATGCGAATTACTTTTGAAATGTATATGGGCCGAGGGAGATTTTCACTGTGTAGAACCGGACATTTCGTAGACTGTAAGTCTGGGTATCTCCACGTTTGATTTCGATTAAAACCTTTAACATCTACTACGCAAAAGTAACAATCATCTAAATGATTCGTAGGCTCCATCCAGATCATAGGAATACCAAAGTCTAATCCAGAACGTTCACCTTTTTCCACAACCGTAAAGACTCAACACAGGACTTACAAACTTTATTAGGAACCCATGGTTTACCTAATTTGTCCATTTTGAAACCAAAATATTCAACATAAGTCTCCTCGACAAAGTCTGTGATATTTTTTTGGTTTTTGATATATAAACACCGCAAATATAACAAAATAAATCACTACAATATTTACACTTTCTTCGTGACGAACTCATATTTTAGACTAGAAGACAAATATATAAGAATGGACATTCAGTAATTGAAACAAAATATTAATCCATGACACTTTATCCAGATTTACGTGTATATGTACTTCAATATTATCAAATAACTGAGATCTCAGCTGTTCTGTGGAGCAAGGGGTCTGAGAGTGGGGATCAGGTGATGTTTGTATGCGCGAAAAAGTTGCGCAGAAGCCTAATCATGACTGGAAAATTAAATTTTATTTCTAACAAGCTTATAATTGTTCAAAATATAAGAAATGCAAAAATCATGAAAATACGAGCACATTGAGAACTTTCATGAATATATTCGTACACTTGAAAACATAAAAATTTGCGATGATATCCAGGGTAACAATAAAAAAAATTTTCTTTGTAGAGCTGTGATATCCTTCCTGTATATGACTGTTCGATTTTAATATTCAAAAAAATGATTTCAGCTCACAAAAACGTGAAATTCTTCATTACCCATGGTGGATTTCACAGTATCCTGGAAACAGTCTACCATGGTGTTCCTTGCTTAATACTTCCAGTGTTTGCAGATCAAAAGACCAATGCCATCAGAGCTGTTCGTTTTGGTTACGCTGAGTCCATAAACTTTAACGATCTAACTTCAGAAAATTTCGAATTTTCTTTGAGGCAACTCCTACATGATTCCACGTAAGATGATTTTCTTTAAATATTGTATTATTCGAATAAAGATAAACTTGTTTTTTTTTCAGATACAGCCAAGTTGCTCAGGAGAGATCGAAGATTATGCGTGACAAGCCGATGTCCCAAGCAGACACATTGGCCTTCTGGGTAGATTATGTTATGAGACATAAAGGAGCGAATCATCTAAAAGTAAAGGCTTCTTTGAAATTGAGATGGTATCAATATATATTATTAGATGTGATAGCCTTTATCATTGTATCAATTCTAGCGATTAGTTTTGTTTTAACATATTTATTGAGAAATATAAGAAACATTTTAGTAAAACAAACTTCAAAGATAAAAATTTGTGAACAATAATAACTTCATAATCACCAAACAGTATAATATAAATCATTCTCTGAATCGTGAAATTGTTGTTATATATTTTCTCACAGGTACATCCTTGACCAGTGAAAGAATGTTCATACAGGATGTCCCTACATCACATATCAATCTCCTAGAATTATACAACTAATCAAATTAAAGCTAAAACGTTATATAATATTTTTTCTATGACCCACCCCTACAGAATTATCGGCACAAAAATTTAAAGAAAAAAATGATTCATGACCAAACGATAAAATCTGTTTTCAAAGAATTTGATGCAATTTTGGAAATTTCAATAGAAACCGAATTTCTACAATACTGCCCTATATGCAATAGGGGTGAACTAACGTAAACAGTTATTACTAGAATCAGGCAAATATGCTTTTTGTATGTTCTGCATTGCATGCATATTTTACGCAAAATGTACATTTTCTGCGTTTCTCCTTAAGATTTAAAGTTCAGAATTGTATGCCTTCTGGTATATCCTAAGTAGGAAGATATACTAGAGCAGTAGTTCTCAAACTTGTTTGGACACAAAACATTTAAGGTACCTCTTCTCAGTTACCGGCACTAAGTAACTAAAATATTTCCAATGAAATGAAACTATGGTATTTAGATTTTCAATATATTAACAAAACTATGACCGGTTTCACCACACTGTGGCTTCATCAGATATATACAAACTAATGAACAGAGTTATTCCTTATATATTAGTTTTATTTCCTACTTAATATTACAATAGGTACAAGTACAAGAGGTATGTTGGAAAACTCATCGGACTTGCTAACTTTATGAATTGAAAAGATTGAGTAAAGGAGAAGGATTTAGATCTAATTGACTATTAAGTAACCTACCTAAATTCTTTTCTTTGTTAATCTCTAAAATTTCCCATAGATTGAGTTTTTGACTATTATTTTCTTCTTCCAACTTTATTTTAGGCGAAACCGCCTGTTTATTCTTCGGTCGTTTGTCTGTTACGGAACGTTCAGGTTGTCACTCCACCTTTTTCGTGGTCGTCCCACGCTTCTGCGCCCCGGTGGAAATCTATCACGGGCGATTTTCACTATTCTTCTGTCATCCATTCTGTTTATATGGTCATTCCACTCCTGTTTTCTGTTCAATACCCAGTTGTTAATGTTGTCCACCTTGCACATGTTTCTAATATTCTCACTCCTCTCTCTGTTGAGCAGTGTTTTCCCGGCTATCCTGCGAAGTACCTTCATTTCGGTTGTCTCCAGTAGTCGCCTGGTTTTCGTTGTTTCTGGTCTAGTTTCTGCAGTGTATGTCGTAATGGGCCTCACAGTTGCTTTGTAGATTCGTGCCTTGGCTTCAATTCCGATATGCTTATTGCGCCATATTGTGTCATTCAGACATCCTGCTACTCTTGTTGCTTTTGTTGCTTGCTCCCTTACCTCCGCCTCGGCATCTCCGTAGCCCGAAATCTCTATGCCGAGATATTTAAATTTCATTTCCTGCTGGATAGATTTACCATCAACCTCAAGCTTGCATCTCAATGGTGTTTTCATGTAGTCATGCATTTTGTTTTAGAGGCAGAAATTATCATATTAAACGATTTGGCTGTACGGTTGAACTGGTGTAGGAGGCGCTGTAAATCGTCTTCATTTTCTGCAATCAACACAGCGTCATCGGCGTAACACAGGATAGTTATCTCTTTGTCCCCCATTTTGTAGCCCCTCATTCCTCTTACTTTTTTGATTATCTCGTCCATGATGATGTTGAACAGAAGGGGGCTTAACGAATCTCCTTGACGAATACCACTTCTCACTGGTATCTGTGTGGTAAGCTCCCCGTCTAATCTTGCCTGGATCTTGTTCGCAGTATATATATTTTCGATAGTCTTTATTATATTACGTGGGATTTGCCTGTTGTAGATCAGATGTATAATGTCTGATAATTAGACCCGGTCGAAAGCTTTGAGCAAGTCAACAAAACACATAAATGCTGGCTTATTATATTCTATCGACTTTTCTGTTACTTGTCTTATGACAAATACGGCGTCGGTGCAAGATCTTCCAGATCTGAATCCTTGTTGTTCATCAGCGAAAGAGGTGAGGCTATTTATTTTGTTTGTTATACACTTCGTAGTAAGTTAAGCGTGGTGCTTAACAGATTTATTCCTCTATAATTCGAAGGTACTTTCTTGTCTCCTTTCTTAAACATAAGAATAGTAGTGCTTGTACGCCATTCATCTGGGATCCTGTGATGGTAAAGGATTTTTTGAATTAAAATTGTCAACTCTTGAGTATGACGTTGTCCGCCATACCTGAGTAGTTCGTTGCTAATTCCGTCCTGTCCGGCACTTTTCCTATTCTTTAATTTTTGTAGGGCTAACTGTACGTCATCCACATTCACCTCAGCATCTTCGCTCACTATTATTTCCGGTGTTCTTCTGTATCCTCTGTCGAATATAGATCAGTTAGGTACTCGATCCAGGTCTCGCTGGTTATATGCTTTGTTTCAACCAACTCATTTATTTCTTTCCGTTGTGATCGGATTAGTCTCCATATTTGTTTTTGTAGCCCGTAGAAGTCATTCTCCATGCTTTTGGAATAAGTTTCCCAGTACTGGCTTTTAATTGAGCGTACTAACGTTGTGGTCTCGTTTCGGATTTTTTGATATTCATTGTACGATTCTGGCGTTCTTAATGTTCGATATGTGAGGTAAGCATGTTTCTTTTCCCTGCACTTTTCTGCAACTTCCATACGGAACCACGAAGTTCTGTTTGTGTTTTTCTTACTGTTATTTGATATCCTAGTGCCCAGTGCTTAGTATGCAGCAGTGAGTATGTTGTTTTTTATCTTTTCCCAGCTGCGTTTGACATTATCTTCCTCTGTTATCGGGTTTTCCTCGATGACTATTATTTTAATTGTGTAAAATTTTGAAATTATTATTAAAGTTATGATTTTCTTCGAGTAAGTGATTAGAATAATGGGAATCTGAGTTATGATAATTAAAACTACGTTTGTGCTCGGATAATCTAAATTTCTGAAAGTACTACCAATATAAATTTATTGCATTCATGGATAATATTGAAAAAACTATCCAAGAACATCCGTTATTCAAATACTTCATTTATTGGTTTAGATATGTCGACGATATCATTCGTTGTTTCACTGGCACAAACAGACAATTAGAGTTATTCAGAACATTCATTAACAAAATTCACGATAATATTAAATTCACGTTAGAGATACAAACAGAAAACTCCATTAACTTTTAACTAATTTCAACTATTTAACTATTACTGAAATTAACGGCAAACATGATTTTTCTATTTTCATAAGCCATCGCATACAGATATTACTATTCAAAGCTCATCTACACATCCTTATCCACATAAATTAGCTGCTTACAACAGTATGGTACATAGATTCATTAATATTTTAATGTCACAAAATAATTTTATAAAAGAGCAAAATATAATTAAACAAATAGCAGTCAATAACGGTTACAGTCCAACTATGACTGAGAACATGATTTCACGCAAAAAATTTCAAAAAGCAATCCAGGAAGTATTTCCAAGTATGAAAAGTTCTAACACTAAGTACAACAGCTTAACTTATATTGGTAATCCTAGTCTAAAATTAAAATCATTCCTCTCGCATTATAATTTCAATAAAACATTCCGAACTGGTAATTCTTTAGGCCGACATATCAAAAACTGCAAATCCAAAATTGATAAAGGTAATAAATCCGGTGTTTATGAACTGTCTTGTGGGGATTGCAATAACATTTATATTGGTAGAACTTTCAGAAATTTCAAAGTTAGATTATCTGAGCACAAACGTAGTTTTAATTATCATAAATCAGATTCCCATTATTCTAGTCACCTACTCCAAGAAAACCATAACTTTAATGATACTCTCAAAATTTTACACAATGAAAATGATAGACAAACACTCAATCTATGGGAAATTTTAGAGATTAACAAAGAAAAGAATACAGGTAGGTTACTTAATAGTCAATTTGATCTAAATCCTTCTCATTTACTCAATCTTTTCAATTAATAAAGTAAGCAACTCCGATGGGTTTTCTTACATACCTCTTTTAATTGTACCTATTAAGTAGGATATAAGACTAATATATAAGGAATAACTCTGTTCATTCGTTTGTATCTATCTGATGAAGCCACAATGTGGTGAAACCGGTCATAGTTTTTTAATATAGTGAAAATCTAAATACCATAGTTTTATTTCATTGAAAACATGTATATCGATTTTCATCAAGTAACGAACTCCTCAATCAAATTATAACTAAAATATCAAAAACCTTTGAAACTTACGCATTATGTTTAAATAAAACAAAGAGATATTATTTACAAACGTTTTTATTACATTAAAACAAACACACACCAAATTTAAAGAATAAAAACGCTTTCTTGAAAGAGATTAGTGAGAGGGTGAGATCGTTTCCTTTTCATAGTTCATCATCATCAAATTTGGTTAAATACAATGTTAAATCATCTACTACATTCAATTTGTTTCTGGATTTACTTTTAAGATCGATTAAACTTGAGATAAAGTTAAATAATTAGTGAAATGAATATGACGAATTTAAAAACAACTGGAAATGTACCCTAGGTGGGTAGAACATCAAAAGTCGAATCCCACACCTTCAGAAAGGCCTGCCTCAAGGGTTCTGGAGGAGGCAAAAATTCGCTCATATACAAATCCTTATTTATATCAGCATATAACGCAAGAACTTTATCAACAAACGATAAAATGATGGAATTGGAAGAAGATCTCAAAAACATAAAATGGGATATAATAGGTCTGAGCGAAGTCCGTAGAAGAAGAGATCACACTCACTTCAGGAAACTTCCTCAGCTATGTGGGCTAGGAAAATTCAATAAGAGGAATAGGTATTCTTGTTAATAATAGACAAGTAAATCAGTCATGTAATTGGTGCTACAAATGAATCAAAAATACTCTACTAACCTAGAACGCGATAGGTTTCATAATCAATGATCGAAAAGATATTGTCAAAGATGTGGCTGTGTGTATTTGCCCCCAGGGGATTCTGTGGCAAGTGATGTGTTCGCTAGTAAATTGGAGAGCAATATAGTGAACATAAAATGTCCATTTCTTGTGTGTGGTGACTTTAATTGTCCCTCGGTTGATTGGGTGAGCTCTGATAAGAGTTACTTAATACCTACTAATATTGAAAATAAATATTCAAATATATTAGATACACTTGCATTTGTCGAACTGAATCAATACAATCATGTGAAGAATAGTAACGATAAAATTCTTGACTTAGTCTTGTGTAATAAAGAAACTGTCTCGAATATACATAAAAGTGCTCATCGTTTGTAAACGAGGACACACATCATCCCCCACTGGAGTTTATAGTTGCCTTGTCTAAAGAGAAGATGATGAAAAATTCGAAAATTCGAAATTTTTATTACGATTTTAGAAATGCGAATTATGAAGCTGTTAATGCTTCATTATCGCTGGTGAATTGGGAGTTTCTGCTCAACAGCAGCTCTAAGGGAATTGATGAAAATCTGGATATTTTTTATGAGAGAATCAAAAACATAATCGGTTCTGTTGTTCCTAAGAAAAGAGTCACTAAGTGTTTTCCTTCATACTTTTCGAAAGTTACTATTGCAACAATAAGAGAAGAGCAAAAGTTTCATGAAAAATGAAAAATTAGTAAAAATGTCAATGATCTCAATATATTCAAACAGCTTCGTGCTCATTCGAAGGAACTTATTGAACTTGATTTGAATAAATTCACCTCTAACATTGAGCGGGAACTGCCAACGAACAGCAAATCATTCTGGAAATATGTGTCTCTGGGCGGCTCTAAACTACCTAATGAAATGAGGTATGGGGATATTTCTTCATCAGATGGAAGAGATATGCAATCTTTTTTCCCGTTATTTCGAGAGTGTATATGTTCCTGTAAGTCAGCAGCGTAGTCGTAGTGTAACTGTTAAAAACTGCAATAATGATGTACTATCAAATATTCACATAGAAGAGGAAGAGGTTCGAGAGGTTCTCTTATCCCTTGACGTGTCGAAGGGTTCAGGTCCAGACAGCATTCCACCAATTTTTCTCAAAAATTGCGCTCACAAATTAAGTAAACCACTGCATATTTTGTTCAATCAGTCTCTGATTAATGGTGTATTTCCAAAAAAGTGGAAGGAGTCCGCCGTTGTCCCAATTTCCAAAAGTGGAGATAAAAATGATATTTCTAATTATAGACCTATTAACAGGCTTTCGATCATTGCTAAAGTATTTGAACGTATAATTTATAAGTATCTTTTCTGTCATGTGAAAAATTTCATTATCCCACAACAGCACGGATTTTTAAGGGTAGGACTCTGGAAACTAATTTGATCGTTTATAGTGAGTACCTGCAGAGTACAATGGATTCTCAAACTCAGACTGATGCTACTTACACAGATTTTTCTAAAGTCTTCGACAGAATAAGTTTCGATATTCTCAGTTTTAGACTAGCCGAAGCAGGTGTAAGTGGTGGGTTGCTTGAGTGGATCCAATCGTATCTACTGAATAGGTCACATTTCGTTAGTTTAAATGGTTTTAAATCTGAATCTTTCATTAGTACTTCTGGGGTACCGCAGGGAACTCATCTCGGTCCTCTTCTTTTCTTAATTTATATAAATGAAATAGATAAATGTTTCCGGCATTCCAAATTCTTGCTCTATGCAGACGATCTGAAAGTTTTTAGATCTATCACATGCTTAAGGGACTGCCTTGATCTTCAACTAGATTTGAATAACTTGGTTGAGTACTGTAGATAAAACCAATTATTTTTGAATTTAAATAAATGTTTCACGATTTCTTTTACTAGAAACCATTCCCCTATCACTTTTCAGTACTCAATTGGAAATTCATTGCTGCGACGTGTGTCCACGGCTTTTGATCTGGGTGTCACTTTCGATTCGAAGTTGCTCTTCGATGCACACATAGATCGCATAGCAAATAGTTCAAGTCGAATGATGGGTTATATTTTCGGGAAAAGTAAGGAATTTAAATATGTAAAATCACTTATCACTTTATATTATGCTCACATCTACAGTAAATTAAATTTTGCCTCATGTATTTGGAACCCTCGTTATGATTGTTATTTCAACCGACTTGAACGCATTCAGAATAGATTCATACGGTTCATATGCTTCAACACTAACTTTGTTATCCTGAATCACGACTACGCTCCTGCCCGTAAATATTTCAATTTATTGTCACTTGAAAATCGTAGAACTATATCTGATATTTTGGTTTTGTTTAAAATATTGAACTGCGTACTTCAGGTACCTGAGCTCTTGCACATGGTTACTTTTAATGTTCCTATGAAATCATTGAGGCACCACGACCTCTTCTCTATAACTTTTAGAAAAACTAATAGTGCACAGAACTCCCCTATCGATAGGATGCTACGTGTCTGCAACACGCATAGGAGTATCAATTTGTTTGGGTCACATTGGCCTCTTTGAAGAGAACATTACGCTTGCTCTTTACTAACTGATATCAAATTCATTCAATCATTCGTTTTTGTATTATTCATTTTGTATTTCTTTTTCATTCTTTCTGTGAATACAACTCACTATTGATGTCTTATATAATACTTTTTTAGAATACTAGATTATATGTAACTAATATTCATCTAGTGAATGTCGTTTTGGCTTCGGCTGTGGACATTCCTTATATTGTACTTAAATGAATAAATAAATAAATAAATAAATGTGAGTGTTCTAAACAGATTCTCAACAGGGAGTGACCATCGCTACGTAAGGGCAAACGTCAGGATAAACCTGAAAAAGGAGCGACATAATATGATTTTTAATAAAAAAACAATAGATGGAAAACTCCTGCGAACGTGGATGAGTACAAAAATGAAATAGATAATACTATGAATATAACGTCAGTGAATATCTTGTTTGAAAACATAAGGAACACCATCACAAATGCCAAGGGGAAACATTGCGCCAAATGAAGATCACAAATTGAATCAAAGAACAAAACTCCTTATGAGGAAACGAAGAAAAATGTCAGACAAATCCGCTGAAGAATACAGATCCTCAAATCAAGAGATAGCCGAAGAAATGAAAAAATTCAGAAGAGAGATTAACCAGGAAGAAATTAAAACTGTCATTGAAAATAAAAAGAGCCTCAAAGTTCTAAGAAGACGAACCGAAATCGAAAGAAAGGAAATACATAAGTTCAAAAATAAGCATGGTAACATTATAACAGACAAAAATCAGATACTACAAACTATAGGAGACTTCTATCAAGAACAATATATGTATAAAGATCGAAATATAGAAAACAACAATCCAAATGTTCCAAAAGTTTTGAACCAAGGCTCGGAAGAAATTTCTGAGATAACGGAAGATGAAATTCTATCAGCCCTTAAAGAAATGAAAGATGACAAAGCTACGGGAGAAGATGGTGGAGAGGAAATTATCAAAGCCCTAAAGGTACCACTGAATAAATGCCTTGTAGAGGGTATTAACACCATCGGAATGGAGCAATGCCACCATCGTGATCATGAACTTTTCACAAAGATCCTAACAAAACGATTAACTAAAAAGTTTGATTTCTTTCTCACGAAAGAACAGCCAGGTTTTCGCTCAGGATATGAGACGAATGACCATCTTCTCACCTTGAAGATTCTCATTGAAAAATGTATAGAATACAACATACCTATAATCCTCATCTTCGTTGATTTCGAAAAAGCCTTCGACTCAATAAACCAGGGAAAACTTTTAGAAACGATTGCCGAGTACCGCATCGATCACCGATATTCTACAATAATCAAATACATATATGAAAATGCTTCAGCAACTGTTAAAACATTGCAAAACCAATGTACAGATAAGTTCAGAATTGAGAGAGGAGTTAGACAGGGAGATACGATTTCACCCAAACTATTCGTAAGATTGCTGCAGGGCATGCTGAACAAAATTAACTAGGAAAATACAAGAATCAATATCGATGGCGAGAAAATTAACCACCTCTGCTTCTAGTAGACAATGTGAAAGAAGGGCAAACCATGCTTCAACTATTACACGAGGCGTCAAGTGAGTTCGGCCTAATAATCAACACGATTAAAACCCAGTATATGACAAATCTTGTTCTAAATGACTCATTGAAAATAAGTGACACAAATATGGAACAGGTGCATGTATACAAGTACTTGGGACATGAGATCGGTATCAGGCGGGATAATCAAACTCACGAAATACAGAGAAGAATAGGAGGAAAGTTTTCGATCAGTGCGTTTTTCCTGTTTTGACATATGGAGCGGAAACACTCCCGTTGACATCAGCAGAACACAAGTGATGCATAGGAGAATGGAAAGATCGATGCTTGGAGTTACTCTGAGAGACAGAATACCTAACCAGACCTTCAGAAACAGAAATGGAGTGAAAGATGCTGTTGAAGCAATGGAAGACATGTTGCCAGAATGCAGGATGGTCGATGGACCAAAAAACTTGTTGAATGAAGACCAAGAAACGAGGCCTACAGAAACCGAGGAAGACCGCCCACCCGATGGACTGATGATATAAAGAGACTAGCCGGGAACTGGAATCAAAAGGCCAAAGACAGAGAAATATGGATTATTTGAATTGTGGAGGCCGTTACTTGATGTAGATCCATGATATAAATGAGATAAAAAACACAAGGTTTAACTTTAATCTACACTTTATTTGGAAAAATTCGACGACGTTTCGCTGACACAGCAGCTTCATCAAGAATAACAAACAGAATGAAGAGTATGGTATTATAAACAAATCGTAGAACAAGTTAGATGAATAACAGGAAAATCCACACCGAGCCATTGTACAGTTAGTATGGAAGGTAATAAAAACTAATTAAACAAGTTAAGTAGGGGTGAATAATTCACATCTACCTGTTCATTCAAAAGCTTGTCCGAATGTTTGTATCTATTTATTTCTAATGCTTCTAGGAGATCTAATTTTGAACTTTTGATTTTATATGTAATATGTCAAAGTTTTTATTGAATGAATGGTTTTCTTTTATTAAGTGGTTTGAATAATTTGAATCAGATTTATTTTTATCGAAGCTACGTTTATGTTCAGATGTTCTTATGCCAAAACTCCTATAGGTCCTACCGATATAAATTTTATCACAAGAACCGCAATTGAGTTTATAGATTCCTGATTTACTTGATTTTTCAACACGAGATTTATTATTTTTAATATGTTTTCCTAAGTTATTAGAAGTTTTGAAAGTTATATTAAGATTTTGTTTGACGAGAAAGGATTTAATATTTGTACTTGCAGAACCGCAGAATGTTAAACTGTTGAATATTTTATAGTCTTTATGAATAGGATATACTTTATATTATTGCTTTCTGAAACAGTTTTTACGAATGATTAGATCTATCATATCCGGATTATATGAATTATTAATGGCTATCTGTTTGATGATGTTTAACTCTTTATAATAATCTTCTACTGATAAAGGTAAATTGAGTAACCGATGTACCATGCTGTTTAAAGCTGCAACTTTGTGTTGAAGTATATGAAGTATATCCTATTCATAAAGACTATAAAATATTCAACAGTTTAACATTCTGCCTAACACCGGGGTAACTACTCTAGCCGGAGAAAGTTAATCCAAAGTTCGTAGTAAGGATAAATTCAAAATAAACACTGGATACATAGACATATCAGATAAACTAACATTTCATTCAACTCAAAATTATATCGAACATTATTCTTGAATTGAATCAGGAAAATCAACGAAACCTTATTCATGAACTCTGCTTAGAAAAATTTGAAGTAAATACAGATGCATCATTACGCTGAATGGAAATCGAAATAAATCGTTCGTAAAATATAGGGTGTCCCATTTGAAAAATCATAACTTTCTATGTAACTTTATTTTAGAACACACAGTAGTCTAAAATATTTTTAGTTTGCAGTCACTACAGCACTTCATATTACTGCGCAAAAAAATTTCAAAACCAGCCACCATATAGGGTGAGGTACCCGGTATACTAAAACGAGAATCGTTCAAGTTTTACCAGTTTTGAATATCCGTTTTCCCGTTAACAACACTAATGAATAATAGTTTCAATTGTGAAATATTATATTTGGTAAAATGTTATCACTTAATTATAATATAAACAATTTTATATATCTATGACTTCGAATATATCTAAAAATCACAAAGGTTGCAACTTCTTGTCTTGACAAGAATAATGGACGACGTCACCATTTGGATATCGCACTAAAGCACTGGAAATAAATTATAAAATATTATTACACAATACAGTAAGAAATATATATATATATATATATATATATATATATATATATATATATATATATATATATATATATATATATATATATATATATATGGTTTTGTCTTTGCCTTAATCCATTATCTCATGAATTAAATGCTACTAGTTTTGGCTTCAAAATAAAGAGTCTATCAACTGAATTCAAATTAAGTCACTTAATTTATTTAGATGATATTAAATTATATGCCGGAACCAGATCTCATTTAAAAAGTCTAGTTGAGATTACTTTCAACTATTCCAATGATATTCATATGAAATTTGGGCTTCCAAAATGTAAAAATCTTTCTATTGAAAAAGGAAAGATCACCTCTGATTATATAAAGATTTCCAATATCGAAATCGAGCCAATGCATCAAGGAGATACATATAAATATCTTGAATTTTGTCAAGAGAAGACAATTAACCATAGCAGCATTAAAGAAAATATTAGAAGTTCATATTACAAAAGACTTAGAATTATCATCAAGAGTCATTTAACTAGTAAAAACCTTTTCAGAGCTATCAACTCCTATGCAGTTTCTATTCTTACATCTTCTTTTGGAATTATTAAATGGTCTAAAACTGATCTAAATGAATTACAATGTCAAACGAGGAAAATGCTCTGTAAATATCATAAGCACCACCCAAAGTCAGCTGTTCAGAGAGTTACACTACCTAGACATCTTGGAGGTCGTGGATTAACTGATTTCAATAATCTTCATAGTAAACAGATTTTTCATCTACGTTTCCATTTTCATGATAAACAGAGAACGTCTAAATTACATGATATTGTTGTTGCTTCAGATTATAATCTTACACCTCTGAACTTGACAATGCAAAAGGTAGATTTTGATATATTTGATGATAATTCTAAAAGAGAAAGTTGGATGCAGAAGGAATTACACGGAAAGCACCCTAAAGAATTGAAAAATGATTATATTGATGAAATCGCATCGAATAAATGGTTAGTATCTAGAGAATTGTTTGCTGAAACAGAAGGCTTGGCAATTGCGATCCAGGATCAGGTTGTTTTCACGAGGAATTATAGAAAACACATCATCAAACAAAATATAGATGATTCTTGCCGTAGATGTTTCTGTTCTTCAGAAACAGTTTTTCATATATTATCATCTTGCTCAGTCCTTGATTCAACAGATTATTTAGAAAGACATAATGCCGTCGCTAATATTATTCATTTTAATCTAGGAATTAAACATGACCCAATTCCCAAAAGAAAAAATTTCACAAATATGAACCTGAGATTATTTGTGAAAATGACAAATATAAACTTTATTTTGATAAAACAATTCTTTGCAACAGAGCTGTAAAACACAATAGACTAGATATCATTCTTAATGATAAACAGAATCAAATAACATATATAATTGATATTGCTATACCCGACACACATAATATACAAAATAAATACAATGAAAAATTTCTAAATATATGATGCTTGGCGACGAGATTAAAAAATGTGGAAAATGAAGAAAATATTTATTCTACCGATTATTATTTCCACAACAGGTGTTATTCCTAGAAATCTTCACAAAAGTATTGAGATTTTGGGTCTGAAGAAAAATTTGTTTGAACAGTTACAAAAGATAAGTCATCAAATCTTGTAATATTCTTCGTAGGTTTCTTTCCGAAAAAAATAATGAGAATAATAAGTATGCAGAGTGCCACCCTTCAACATCCAAAGTCACTCCCTAGTTAACACCATATGTAACTCTTTTATTTTGTAACAACCAATAAACTCGCAATTTTAAATAACTATGAGTTTTTCATTGATATTATAGAGAAGAACCTAAACCTAACCCAAACCTAGACTAAAATAATGTATATTGTGCGGAAACCTAATATCTATATACGCTACGGTACACCTTAACTAGGTAGGTAGGTAGAAAGGGTGTATGGTGTATGTACGACAACCCTGCATCACACATACTTGCAGCCTCTCCGAGTCGATCGTAAATAGTATAAAAATATTGAGGTAGATCGCCAGCAGTTCAAGTTTGAGCACAATCCTAATGAAATAATAATGATAAACAAACAGACTTGGGTAAAACCCAAATATATGATATGTTTAGATGAGTCTTTTATATTTTTACTTTCATAAGTAAGTAAGTGCGTTTAATTTAGCTTTTAAAGCTACATTCTTAATTACAATATATTTATATTCATAAACATTCAAACAAATATGTGAGAACTTTATTTTGAAGGAAACAAAACAATCAACAACACACCCGAGAAACATTTTCCATACATAAGTAAGTATCCAATTTATTTGAGAAGAAAATTTTTAAGTTTATTTTTGAATTCTTGAAAACTATGTTCATTCTGTAGTTCGTTTGGTATAGAATTGAATTCTGCTAAGACATCTACTGACCTCTCCAATTTACTATAAATGCCTATGTACTTGTCATTTAAGATTACTCTATGTCTGACGATGAGCAAAAGCTCGAAACTGCAGTGTATTATTTCTATTTATTGGTAGTTAAACGTAGCAGTGTAATCTAGTTTTTTTTACCTACAAAAAAATCATGTTTCTATTAAAAAAGTATAGTGGGATAAAATGTGTTAATATTTCTAAAGCTGCTGTTGCCAAAGCCACCCAAGTTAGCACAACTGAGATTCATGAGACTTCATGACTCAATTGCCTGAAGTTTTTCACGAATTATCAACTGTTATTAAATGTCAACAACAAATGTGTCACTGGCTTGCTAACTATCATAAGTGTTTCAAGATATAAAGTTTGAATTACCTTTGGTTTCCAAATCGTTTCTTACAAACAGGGCAAACGTTCAACTCGGTGATCAAAACCTTCTGAGCCTGCAGTCTAAACCTCAGCTCCTGACATTGCAGGTGTTCTGCGTACAATAAGCCTTTCAACAATTGCGCTTTTCTTCTGTCAGATATTGCTTTCTGCAAAGCAATTAGAAGAAACGATCGAATTCTAGCAACCGGCACGTTTTCTGGTAGGTAAGTTAACGTTTCCAGGGGATCCAAACGAGGAGCGTTTTCCTCCATGATTTTCAAAGCAAGTTCCACGTTCGGCGTAGCTGTTGTGGGCGATAGCACACCACCAGGCGGTGAAAATGATTCTGGATCCAAAATCAGCTTCAGAAGTGACACATAAACCTGGAAACACAGTGATCAGCAAAAGCGAATCGGATTTATAGAGACAGAAATGTTCATACATGGTGTTTCGTAAGAAAACGGAAACTTTCTAGGTATAAATAGAGAAACGCGCTATTAGATTTATATATAGGGAACCTTTCTAGGTAGTGATAGATAATTAAGTCGTGAATTCGAAACACGCTATTATTTCTGAATTTGCACCTTCCTCTAGAATGCACAAACCGTGTTGTGAGATTTGGCAGAAATTTCAATGATCCACATCTCCTGAACTATCGATCCGATTTCGTTAACATACTGAGAAATCTAACAGAAAATTTCCAATGAACTATATTCCTAATACAAGTAAACGATGATTTCTACTAAAATATATTATTGAATCCTCGACGCGTTTCGATACACAGTATCTTTATCAAGAACGAATGAATACTACAAATATATCTTACTAACAAATTTTTATATATACTAAAGAGGCAATCCACTCAGAGCTACCCGTACTTGAACTAATGTTTAGGAAATAAATTTAATAAGGGTGAGTTATTTATGTCTACCTGATCATTAAGAATTTCCGGTGAATACCTAAATCTGTTAATTTCAACTACTTCCAGAACGTTGAGTTTTATACCTCTATTCTCAGAATGTAAGATTTTAAATTCTGAATTGAAAGAGTGACCATTTTCCTACGATGATTTGAATAATTTGAATCGGGTTTTCCATTGATGAAACTGTGTTTATGTTCAGAGATTCTAACATTAAAATTTCTTCCTGTTCTTCCTATATAAAACAATTGCAATCTGCAAGATCCAATTTATAAACACCTGATTTATTTTCTTTATTAATTGGAGATTTATAATTCCTGATAAATGAACCTAAATTTGTTGATGTTTTGAACGCTATATTTAAATTTGAATTTTCAAGAAGGATTTCACATTATTACTAATATTGTCTATATATGTTAAACTATTGAATTTCTTGTTTTGGTGTTCACCGATTGGATATATATGTTGTAAAGCTAATTTTGTTTTTTCTTATGTATTATGCTGCTAACTAAATTTGCATCATAACCATTATTTACTGCGATCTGTTTTATCAAATTCAATTCTTTGAAATAAATATCATTAGACATAGGTGTGCTCAAAAGTCTATGTATATAGCTATTAAATGCTGCAACTTTATGTTGGTAAGGATGTGGCGATGTTTAATGAATTGATGAAGTGATAACTGTATGAGAAGGCTTATGATAAATTGAAAATGGTGTTTATTATTTGATCTTGTTATTGTTAGGTCTAGGAAATTTATCGAATTGTTATGTTCTATTTCAGAAGTGAATTCTATTTATAGGTGCAGGTTTCTGATGAAATTTTCGAATACAGAGAACTGTCTGTTTGTTCCTGTGAAACACACAATAATGTCATCGACATATCCATACCAATATAGGAAATGTTTACTAAGCGGGTGTTTATGAATAGTTTTTTCTATGTTATCCATGAAGATTTGAGCTAAAAGAGGGCTTAAGGAGTTTCCCATTATAAGTCCCTCATCACTTTTATAAAAACAATCGTTAAATAAAAATAATTTTGAGATATGCAAACATCTAATAAAGCCATAATGTCGTATTAAATTCGTGGATTCGTCATATTTTGTGTTAACAAATTATTGATTATACTATACGGATCTTTCGGTGGAATACTTGGAAACAAATTCTTGACATCAAAAGAGACTAACTTTGCATTACTTGAAATGGCAATATTTTATATTTTCTTATCAAATCATTTGAATTACGAACAGAAAAAGACGGTTTAAAATTATAAAATTTTTCCAGAATATGTATTAAAAATTTGGAAATCTTGAAATCTGGGGCATGTGTGAATGATACCACTGGTGGATAACCATTTTGTTCAATTTAACAAAATAATAAAGTTGTGGTGGTAAAGGATTCGGTAAGATAAGTTTAAATTTTTCGCTATCTGTAATGATGGATTTTGAATTCTGAATGTCTGTTTTCACTTCCTGATTGAATTTATTAGTTGGATTTAGGGATATAACTGAATAATTAGAATCATTAATGAAATCTAATGTTTTGGAAATATAATCTTGTTTATTCATCACTATAACTGTATTGCCTTTATCTGCTTTTGTGAAAATAATGTAATTCGATGTTGATTTAACTTTTATATTTTTGATTAATATGTGATCTCTAATTGGTCTATTAAGATTTTTTAGGTGTTCTTTCTTAATCACGGACGCACTTTGGTGTTTCAGGGAGCTATTGTTTTCAATATTTCTGAGGCAAATTTCAGTATCTATTGCTAATTGTTCAAAATTTGATGTATGATGTTTAGGATAAATATTGTGTTTGAATCCTTTCTCCAATAACGCCGTCTCATCAATGGTGAAATTTTTTCGGTTAAATTTATGGTTATCCAATATGACCAGTGGTATCATTCACACATGCCCCAGCATTCTAGATTTCTAAAAATGTTTAATACATATTCTGGAAAAATTTTGTAATTTCAAAGTCTTTTTCTATTCGTAACTCAAATGATTTGATAAGAAAAATAGAAAATATTGTCATTCCAGGTAATGCAAAGTTAGTCTCTTTTGATGTCAAGAATTTGTTTCCAAGTATTCCACCGAAAGATCCGTATGATATAATCAATAATTTGTTAACACAAAATATGACGAATCCACGAATTAAATACGACATTATGGCTTTATTAGATGTTTGCATATCTCAAAATTATTTTTCATTTAACGATTGTTTTTATAAAAGTGATGAGGGACTTATAATGGGAAACCCCTTAGACCCTCTTTTAGCAGAAATCTTCATGGATAACATATGAAAAACTATTCATAAACACCCGCTTAGTAAACATTTCCTATATTGGTACCGATATGTCAATGACATTATACTGTGTTTCACAGGAACAAACAGACAGTTCACTGTATTCGAAAATTTCATCAACAACCTACAGCCATAAATAGAATTCGCTTCTGAAATAGAACAGAACAATTCGATCAATTTCCCAGACCTAACAATAACAAGATCAAATAATAAACACCAGTTTTCAATTTATCATAAGCCTTCTCATACAGATATCACAATTCATTATACATCGGCACATCCTTACCAACATAAAGTTGCAGCATTTAATAACTATATACATAGACTCTTGAACACACCGATGTCTAATGATAATTATTTTAAAGAATTGAATTTGATAAAACAGATCGCAGTAAATAATGGTTATGATGCAAATTTAGTTAGCAGCATAATACATAAGAAAAACAAAATTAGCTTTACAACATATATATCCAATCGGTGAACACCAAGACAAGAAATTCAATATAGCTTAACATATATAGGCAATATTAGCAATAATGTGAAATCCTTCTTAAAACTTCAAATTTAAATATAGCGTTCAAAACATCAACAAATTTAGGTTCATTTATCAGGAATTATAAATCTCCAATTAATAAAGAAAATAAATCAGGTGTTAATAGATTGGATTATGCAGATTGGAATTGTTTTTATATAGATAGAACAGGAAGAAATTTTAATATTAGAATCTCTGAACATAAACGCAGTTTCATCAATGGAACAACCGATTCAAATTATTCAAATCATCTTAGGGAAAATGGTCACTCTTTCAATTCAGAATTTAAAATCCTACATACAGAGAATAGAGGTATTAAACTCAACCTTCTGGAAGTAGCTGAAATTAACAGATTTAGGTATTCACCGGAAATTCTTAATGATCAGGTAGACATAAATAACTCACCCTTATTACATTTTTTTCCTAAACATTAGTTCAAGTACGGATAGCTCAGAGTGGATTGCCTCTTTAGTATATATAAAATTTGTTAGTAAGATATATTTGCAGTATTCATTCGCTCTTGATAAAAATACTGTGTATCGAAATGCGTCGAGCATTTAATAATATATTTAGTAGAAATAATCGTTTACTTGTATTTGTGAAAATGGATTTATATCGCGTAAAAGCCTCGTCAATTGAACTATATTCCTAATATAGCTTTTTTTACTGACGAGGAGGTTCATTGCATCTACTGTTTTTTTTTGCAGCAGCTGAATATCTAATTTTAGGTATGAACTGTCAGTCTTTAGGGGCAATACCTTCATACACTATTTTTATTTATTATCGTGAACTTATGCACTATCTCAGCTGTTAGCTGGATATAATTTACCTTTCCCAGATTCAGCAATCAAAGGGAATAGGCTCGATCACAATATACTTGACATAAATTTCCTAACTATCCCACATGTATTAAGAATTACAGCTTTTTGCATTTTTATATAAGTATTCTTATGCAATTCTAATTTCTTAAGGCTATCATGCAAAGTTTTGGGTATTAACCCAGTGGAGGATACGATGACAGGAACAATATCTATTTTCTCGAGGTGCCACATCTGCTTGATCTCAATAGCAAGGTCTGTGTATTTGGACTTTTTCTCCTGGAACTTATTCAGCACGTTGTTATTATTCGGTATGGCGACATCCACCAGCAATGCTGTTCTGGCTCTCTTATCATACACCACTATGTCCGGCCTATTATTCGTCACCATTCTGTCAGTGATAACAGGCCTATCGTAGTACAATCTGATAGAGTCATTTTCCAATACGGGCGCCGGTTGATACTTGTAATATGGCTGGAAGGTATTCAGAAGTCCGTACTTGTGTGCAAGTTTCTGATGGATAATGTTGCACACTTGATTATGCCTGTGAAGATAATCCGTATTGGCCAGTTGTTCACATCCGGACGTAATATGCTATATAGTCTCCGATCTTATATGGCATTTTCTGCACCTATCTGTTTGTAATGTTCCGTCCTTCATAATAAATTTTTTGTAGTTGTTTGTAGCGATCACTTGGTCTTGAATGGCCATAAGGAATCCCTCTGTTTCCGCGAATAATTCTCCTTTCATCAACCATTTGTTTGAGGCTTCTTTGTCGATGTGTGGCTGATTAATCTCATGGTGATGTCGTCCATACAATTCCTTTCTTGACCATTGCTCTTGTTTTTTCAGTATCTGATAGGAACGGTAGATTCAGCAGGTCATCTCTGGTAGCAGGATTTAGAGGTGTATATCCCTTATCAGCCAACGATACCATTCTATGTAGGTCAGAAGTGAGAGCTTTTGCTGAGAAGAATTCTCTGAGATTTTTTATCTGTTTGATGTGTAAATTAACAACATCTATTAATCCGCGTCCTCTTTCTTTCCGCTTCAAAGTTGTTCGTATCACAGACGATTTTGGATGATGGTTGTTGTACTTTGTTAGCAACGTTCGGGTCTGCCTTTGAATATCATCCAGTTCTGTCTTAGTCCATCTGATTATTCCAAATGAGTAAAGCAACACTGGAATGGCGTAGGTGTTAATTGCCTTGACTAGATTCCCCGAGTTAAACATTGATTTCAGCAGTCTTCAGACGCTGACTATATTCTGAACGAATCTTCTCCTTTGATTGGATTATACTATTATTATAAATAAATATTTGTGAAACCTTTGCCAAGTGAGAAACCAATCATTTACTTAATTCTCTATCACTACCTAAATAGGTTCCGTTTCCTGACGAAACACCCTGTATATAAACTTTCAATTCCTCTTGATTAATCCTAGGTTTCAAGACATTACCAGGTGTACCGGTATGAAATGAGCGCGTTTTTTGTGAAAATGAAATACTATTTTGATGGGAGAGTAAAAAAATGTATTCAATGCTTTTCACACATTTTGACCACCTTTCTGGAAATTTGTGGATACCATGCCAATAGAAATGTTCGTCTTTTGAAGTAAACCAATCAGACACCCAATTTTCGGCTGCCAGTGCATGTCCCATCGAAGAAAATAGTAATCGGAAGGGGCCAAGTCTGGTGAAGGGTAGCAGCTCCGAGCCAAATACTTTGATTGTATTCTAAACCGATTTTGCTTTGTGTGCAGGTGCATTGTCGTGTAACAAAATTATTTGCCGTGTCTTCTGGCACATTCTGGTCGTTTTTCGATCAATTCGTGGTTAAAATTGATCATTTGATAGATATACTTCTTCTGATTCCAGCAAACACAAAGAGCATTGCCTGTTTACCGAATCGATCTGTTTTTGCTGTCGATGTTGATGATTTCTCCGTTTTAGGCTTCTTAAAATAAATCCGCTTTTTATCGCCACGGCCAATTCGATGTAAAACTGATTTTCTCTCGTTTCTTTGAAGCAAAATTTTGTGTTTTCATTTGTCTTTCATTCAATTCATGTGGCACCTATTTTTCGCACTTTTGGATCTTCCCATGGCTCTCATACGGTCTGAAATTGTTTGTTGCGCAATATTTAACATGGCTGCCATCTGCTTTCGACTCAAAGTATCATCTTCATCCGATATTGCTTGCACTTCAGCGTCTTCAAACTTTTTTGGTGGTCTTTCCTGTTCTTCATTTCCCACGTCGAAATCATTATCTCTGAACCGTTGAAACCATCCCATGCATATTGCTTCTGGTAGAGCATGATCACCATATGCCATTCGATGCGACTTTGCAGCACTTTTCTTCCAATGGAAACAAAAATTTAATGCTTTTCTCGTCACTTTTCGGTACAAAATTTGACATTTTCAACAAAATGAAAATATATGGATGTTTGCTCAATTACTGTAGGGTTATTGAATATGTTTGACAGATGTCTTGCCAACCTAACAGAAAGAAAATTAAGGGTCGTTCACAACAAATGTTCCTACTAACACATTTGTATCATAACGCTCACTTCATACCGGTGCACCTGCTAGGCACATACGAAACTTACCCCTTTACTTTTCGGATTATTCTGATCATACACTTTATCACAGTATTTCAGTGCTTTATCAATATCCCCAAGCACCCTAATATAGGTCGCCAGAGCCTGATCGTGTCTTCCTAATCTACCCAAAATCACAGCTCTTTCCTCTAGGAACCCCTCGTTCGGAAATTGAGCCAACACTGACTCTGGTACATAATGCTGACTCTTTTCTAGAAACTCCAACAACATACGTCGATGTAAATCAGTTTGGTCTTCAGTTGACTTTTCCCTATACTGATGAACTAAGGCATTATGAAACAGAGGGTTTGTATCTTTCCACACATGTACCACATGTTCTAGATAAGGAATTACTACAGTGGGATGGGATCTTAGAAGAAAATCTAAGACTCGAGGCTTGGGTGGTTGCTCATCATCAGGATTATATTCTGTGAATATTCTCAATCCTTCTTCGGGGGATTCAATCAAGACCCAGTTGGCGAATTCCAAAACTAGACCAACCTGAAAACATTGCAAGTTTCATTATATAAAGATGTTCAATTTTCAGAAAACTATTTGTGTTTACCACAATTAGCAATTTTAATACTATCTGAACCGACAGGCACTATCCTGTTCAAGTCTCAAAATACTTCTCAAGTATTTTTACAAACACTACCGGTTTCGAGTTTTGAAAGTTATATTAAGATTTTGTTTGACGAGAAAGGATTTAATATTTGTACTTGCAGAACCGCAGAATGTTAAACTGTTGAATATTTTATTGTCTTTATGAATAGGATATACTTCATTTATTGCTTTCTGATACAGTTTTTGCGAAAAGAACAAAATCTTAATATAACTTTCAAAACTTCTAATAACTTAGGTAAACATATTGAAAATAATAAATCTCGTGTTGAAAAATCAAGTAAATCAGGAATCTATAAACTCAATTGCGGTTCTTGTGATAAAATTTATATCGATAGGTCCTATAGGAGTTTTGGCATAAGAACATATGAACATAAACGTAGCTTCGATAAAAATAAATCTGATTCAAATTATTCAAACCACTTAATAAAAGAAAACCGTTCATTCAATAAAAACTTTGACATATTACATATAAAATCTAAAAGTTTAAAATTAGATCTCCTAGAAGCATTAGAAATAAATAGATACAAACATTCGGACAAGCTTTTGAATGAACAGGTAGATGTGAATTATTCACCCCTACTTAACTTGTTTAATTACCTTTCATACTAACTGTACAATGGCTCGGTGTGGGTTTTTCCTGTTATTCATCCAACTTGTTCTACGATTTGTTTATAATACCATACTCTTCATTCTGTTTGTCATTCTTGATAAAGCTGCTGTGTCAGCGTAACGTCGTCGAATTTTTTCAAATAAAGTGTAGATTAAAGTTAAACCTTGTGTTTTTTTATCTCAAGCATACAGATACGCGTTACATCTTGCGTTCGTAGAAAAATATCCGGAATTACAACACATATCCGAGCAGAGAATTTCGGATCAACGAAGAACAATCGTTTAAAACAGGCTACTTTCTTCAGAAACGCTGCAAAGCATACGAGAAGAGGTCATAATGGAAATCAGAAGTGAAGATGATACTCATAACGGTATACCTGCCGGAGTCAATGAAAGTGTTACAGATAACATCGAAGCCACGGAAACGAATATTAACATGGAACGCCCTCCTGAGCCGAATCAGCAGAACGAATATATGTATTTAGCAAGATCAGAACTCAACAGAGCAATAACTGAATTCAGTGGTAGTAACCCAACTAAAAGACCTAAACTGCCGAAACTCAAGACGAACAGGAACACCAGTAACATCCTAGCGAGCATAAACTCAGTGTTTGAAGAATACACTGACCAGAACTCCTTGGAGAAGCAGAAACTCCAAGCGAAAGCAAAGAGGCTATCAAGATACATCAAGTGTACTGAAAGGAAACATCAAAACCAAAGGTTCCTCCAAAGCGCGGCCAATTTTCATAAAGGAAATAACAAAACTGCGATTAACAATAACAGAGAAGTACCTGACGCACAGTGCAGTGGTCATCACTTGGGTCGAACCCCAAAGAACACAATAAGGATGCGGAATGGATCACGAATGAAAAACAACGCCTTGATATCAAACATATGGACTTCGATGGAATAACGGAGGAAGAAATCACAACAGTAGTTCGAGCGACCAACAATTGGAAGGCCACAGGTATAGACAATATCCACAACTTCTGGTACAAGACGTTTGATAAGCTCCATGGAGCCCTAGCGAAACAGCTCACGTATGTTCTTCAACATCCCAGGAAAACACAAGGCTCAACATACAGTGTGTTCCAACGAAAATCTAGTTGGGCCTTTCTTTATTGGGGGTAATCTGAATGGAAATGGCTACCTACAGTTGTTAGAGGAACACATACATCCTAGATTGACAGAAATTTTACAGAACGATCCAACTCTTTCTGAGGACGAAATGCGTTTTTAACAAGACGGTGCTCCTCCGCATTATGATGCTCGGGTGCGTCAATATTTAGACGAAAATTTCCCAGGAAGGTGGATTGGTAGAAGAGGACCTGTTGAGTGGCCAGCCAGGTCACCAGATTTAAATCCCTAGATTTTTTTTGTGGGGCCATCTAAAATCTAAAGTTTATGCCACAAGACCAGAAAACCTGGAGGAGCTGCGGATGAGGATTATCACAGAATGCCGACTTTTGACTCCTGAAGTTTTCGCTAATGTGAGAAGAGAGTTCGAAAATCGTCTGTATAACTGTATGGAGGTGGGCGGAGGTCATTTTGAACAATTGTTGTAATAATCAAGTTAGTTTTTGTTTTCAATTGAATACAAGTTCAATAAATCTCGTTTTCCTGTTTAGATGAGCATCCAATCAGTTTCTCCATCATCCCCTCATCCTGATCCTCACGCCAGAAAACCTCGATTGCCAAACTGAAACCAATGCCTCAGTGATTCAGAAAATAGAAAAATCTTTCTGGAACTTTGCCACTCAACCTGTAATCACTTGTACATATGATTTTTTGAGTTGGGGATGCTGAATGGAAGAGATTGATTGCAAAAATTCCATATTCACGCAAGAGAGTCTTATTCTCGAATCAAACATAAACATGTTCTCGTATTATACCGAAATGAACCAGTTTCAAAAAGTTATTTGGGTTTTCAGTGTTCCTGCTCCGGGACACCCTGTATGCTGATTCTGAATTTCGAAAATACCAAATTCGAAGGAAAATTGAAATACCTTTCCAACGAGGTGCCACTTGACCTATTTTCGATCGAATGATTTTTGAGTTGGGGATGCTGGAAATAGGGGTTGATTGCACCAACTCCAAATTCACAAGTGTAGGTCGTTTTTCTAGACCGAGCATAAACCTGCGCTTGCATTATGCCAAAATAAATCGATTTCATTTAGTATTTGGGATTTGCAGGAATTCAACTTTACCCTCGGTTGGGACACCCTGTATGTTAATTTAAAATTCTAAAATGACAAATCAGAATGGAGAATTGACAGACCTTTACAGTAAGGTGCCACTCGACCCTTATTCCCTATGATGAATTTCGAAATTAGGTATGCTGGGGTAGGGGGTTGATCTGACAAGTTTCGAATTATTTCGAAAAATGCTCCCCCTCGAAACAAAAATCGACGTGTCTTGGTGTTTTTCGCTAATGTTACTCATTTCGGAGTTATAGGGGGGGTCAAATTTTCGTTGGAACACACTGTATATGCTACCTAAGAGCGATAGGACATATTGAATTTGGGTGCCTCGAATATAAAATTAATATGAAAATAAGTGAGATTTCAAAAGAAAATTACGAAAACCTGCATAAAAAACTCTAAACCTTAGAAAACAAAAAAGAAAAACAGAAGTGTCATATATAAACACACCATCAGGTAAAATAGCAAAATTCTTGAATCAAAAATTTCTAGACCTCTCGAATTTTCAAGCACAATACACTTTCTCTAATTCTGTATTCCCATACATAAACTTTCAAATCTCACAATCTCCCAAGATATTAAGTTAGTCTCTTTCGATGTCAAAAATATGTACCCGAACATTCCAATGAATGAGTGTCTTCCCCTTGTTACAGATATCTTGTCCGAGTCTAACACACCAATTGTCGTCAATAATGTTTGTCTTCTTCACCATCATATGCACCCCGTTGTGAAACTTCTGAACATAGACCGCATGAATTAACTCTATGATAAGCAAAAATAATGAAATGTCATCGACATTTAGACGACATCTGGTTTGAACTTGAATTTTATCGTGATGTTGTTTTTGACGTTTGAAATTGTTAACAATGGTTTTAACAAATGAGGATAAGCGTTTTATTGAATGTTTATTTGTGCGTGGCTATAATACTAGGCAAATATTACTCCACTTTCCAGCCCCTAAATACGAAAGAAGTACAATCTATGATCTTGAGGAAAAGTTTCGGACAACGGGTCATCAGGAAGAAAATCCGGATGACTGTTTCTCAAATATCTCGGAGATGCCAAAAATTAAAAACATCTGTGAAAATAATACGACATGATTTTGTTCAACAAATTACATGAGTAAAAACATGCAACAAAAAGAATAAAGTCATAATGACCTCCATTGGCATCCACAACCATCTGCACCCGCCTTCTCCAGCTCTCTATGGATCTCGAAATTACTTTTTAATCAAGATCGTTCCAACATTCGTGAAACAATTACAAACCAGATGTCGTCTAAAACTCGATGACATTTCATTATTTTTTGTTTATCATAGAGTTAATTCATACGGTCTATGTTCAGAAGTTTCACAACGGAAGGTGCATATGATGATGAAGAAGACAAACATAATAGTATGAGATCCGGCTGCAAAATTAATACATGAAAAATGTAGATAGTCAAAAGCTAATTTTTAAGTATTCTGATAGATTGGGGAATTCATTTTTCATAAGGTGCCAATTAAAATTACCCGCCAATGTTATTAATTAATCCATTAATGATCAATTTTAGTTAAAAATTTCGTTAATATCTTATGGAAATAAAACCTACACCACTTCTTAACAGTGTAATTGTAAAATGTGTAACGTCACAGTTGCAGCTGATTGCTTACCCGTAACCTCTTCGCAGCCAGGTGTAAACAGGTATGATTTTAATACAACTTTTCGTTCATGATGTATATTAATTTCGTTCGTGCCACGTTGAAGCTGATTTTTTTCTGTATTTAATGCTATATAGCTGCTTGTAAAGAAAAACCCGCAAATTGAAGTTTCCTGCCCTTAAAGATGCTAGGTACTGAAAATAAAGTGACAGAGAGTGAGTGCGTGACGTTACTTGTTAGACGAGGATGCTAAATGTCAGCTGTACTCGTTTTTCGAGCCATTGCGCATGCCTCAACAGATAGGGTTCTCAGTCAAGCAGCTGAGCTACGGCTTATGTTTATTGGAAATTCTAACCACATTGTTTTGGAGCTCGTGGATACTTATTGTTTTTGTCTTATAAATATTGACATAATATTACTCTTGTTTATGCAAAGCTAAAATTTACAAAATGCCTAAGTGTTTTTTGTGTACTAAATCCAACAATGTACTTCAATTTAGTAATGCATCGTTCAGAAAATGTTTTTCAATGTTGTTATTTCGCCGAAAAAAAATATAAGTATCATGACATAATATTGACTGTGAATTCTACGGATTACTATGGTTATCATACTGAGTGTCTTAAAAAGTGACTGTTCTAAAGCAAAAGATAAAGACGAGTTTGAAGAATTTTGCAAAACTCAAACTGTAAGTAAAAATTTTATTTAACTCATGTATTATCTAGAATAGTAGTGTATGAATATATATGATATTTTTCAATTTTTAATAAACGTTTTCTTCATTATCATAAACTCCGAAAATAAATTATTGTTCTGTAGATTTATAAAAATTAACATTTTCACTTCATTCTATCAATCAAAATAATAAATCTAAAAATTAAGTTATAACGCAGTATTTTTTGTCAATTACAGATTCCAAGTTTACCTTTACAAGAATGCATCTATGAAGAAAGCAATTCTCCTATAAATTGTAATCCCGTAAGTATACATAACAGTAATGTTTGGATATAAAAGATTAGAATTTCTGTTTAATATATAAAATTAACTTTATAGGATGACCTAAATACTACGACAGGAGATCAACCTATCATAACTTCGGATGAGCATCGTATAAGTACAAGTGTTTCAAACGAACAGCCTACTACCTCATCTGCACATGATGACACTCAGTTTCAATCTCTAACTTCTATGTCATCTTCCTTGACACCTGAGAAAGAAATCTCATCAGAGAATAAAAATAAAAAGCCTGTCTGTCTGTTTTGCGATACTATAGAGAAAAAAGTTGGTAAAAAAAGAAACTATGTTGCATTTCCACGATCAGAAACAACTGTTAACACAATAAGAGTAATGGCTGAAAAATTAAATGATATAAAATTGCTTGCAAAGTTGAACAGTAATCAATCAGTTGCGTATCATTCTAATTGTTTATCTTTGTATCAATTGTCAGTACGACGACACGATAAAGAGCGTCCAGAACCCACTGATTGGCACAAAAATAGACAGCTGCATCAGTTAGCATTTGATGCTCTCTCAGAGATCATCAGAGTTGATATTATTGAAAAAAATCGCGTTATGTATCTTACGGACTTATTTTCCCAATATAAATCGTTGCTGTTAGAATTTGGTGAAGGCCAGGTGCGTGCGGAAGATATACAAGAATATCGTGCTGAAAATTTGGAAAGTAAAATAATAAAAGCTTTTGGTGATCGAGTTACAATTGAGTGTTCCATGGGGACACCTAAAAAAAATCGTTTATTTATATGATATGGACACCTCACGATTAGACAGGAAACGAAATTTTATAATTTTTAATAATTTGGCTATTTTTCTATCTGACACTCCTATTTGTTTTGTATAAAACGTTCATTATTCTGCAACTTATTATTATAACTCAATAATTATCGTCCGTTAATTTACTGTAATTTATAAGTGACTGTATTGAAATTATTAATAAAGTCAACGTTTGCTCAAACACTACCTACATAATAACATTTTCTTTGTCATAATTAATCAATGTATTATTTTTGATAAGTATAATCTTTCAATTTTATTTAAAAATAAATTAGATTTTTACTTTAAAATTAAAGTTTTGTCATCATGTGTGGTTTTGAAAACAACTAAACTAAAATTCATGAAATCCAATTTTTACAAAGTACGTATCTAAGTTTGTTTTTATTATTATTATTATTATTATTTTAATTTTATTATTATCGTTTGATATGTTAAAGTTTTTGGAGCATTTAAATAGAATCGTAGTTATTACTACTTAGACTGTTGGTTGAGAACCCTATCTGTTGAGGCATGCGCAATGGCTCGAAAAACGAGTACAGCTGACATTTAGCATCCTCGTCTAACAAGTAACGTCACGCACTCACTCTCTGTCACTTTATTTTCAGTACCTAGCATCTTTAAGGGCAGGAAACTTCAATTTGCGGGTTTTTCTTTACAAGCAGCTATATAGCATTAAATACAGAAAAAAATCAGCTTCAACGTGGCACGAACGAAATTAATATACATCATGAACGAAAAGTTGTATTAAAATCATACCTGTTTACACCTGGCTGCGAAGAAGTTACGGGTAAGCAATCAGCTGCAACTGTGACGTTACACATTTTACAATTACACTGTTAAGAAGTGGTGTAGGTTTTATTTCCATAAGATATTAACGAAATTTTAACTAAAATTGATCATTAATGGATTAATTAATAACATTGGCGGGTAATTTTAATTGGCACCTTATGAAAAATGAATTCCCCAATCTATCAGAATACTTAAAAATTAGCTTTAACTATATACATTTTTCATGTATTAATTTTGCAGCCGGATCTTAGACTATAATTGACGACAATTGGCACAATTCTGAATCAATATTCGAGTTCGACCCCTCAAAATGATGGGAAAGTTTCAATCTACTGATTGAATTAGTCAGTTGATTCATTACGATAGCGAGAAATTTTTTAATGCACGGGGAAAATTATTAATATTTGAGGAAGTCGGCCATTTTGATTTGAATTCGCCTGAAAATCAAATTTTAGGTTGGTTTCAGTAAAATATGGTTCTTTGTCTTCTCAGAACATCCATGAAAATACAACAACTTCAGGAGTGCCAACGTCATGAGGTGAAAAAATATTTCGATTTCAACAGAAAATAAGAATGAAAAAAATTCTTCACGCTACTTTTTTACCAAGTCTTGGAATATTTTTAAGATCAATATGTCAAATTGTTCAAAAATGATTGAATTATCGACTAAATGCCCCATTCGAATTTTTTAGTGAGAAAAAAAACGTTGCAGTGATCTTGAAATATTGGTAATTTTCCAATGAGTCGGCCATGTTGGATTTTTGGAAGTGAAATTTCGATATAATTTCTGAAAAACCTAGTCCTTTGGCTTTCTAATGAAGCAAGAACGAACGATCTATCTCTGAAATTGCGAAAGTTATAACGGAAAAAATATTGTCCGGTTTTCTCTGGCGCACCCTATATATCTAGAGCGATCGCCCAAAGGCTTGTGTCAGCATAAAGAAATGTCTGTTTATCTATGATATCAAAATCAAGTCAAGATTTCGTGAGTTTAAATTTCATCTGTTCGCAACACTTCTATATGCTTTAGATAAGTGGACCTTGAAAATAACAAACATTGCTAAAAGTTCGGTCAATCTTGTAATTGTAAAATAACACCAGACGAAAATTGTAAATCATAAAATTTTTTGTAAAAAGAGTATCGATATCTTCTTCCCTAAGAGCCATCGTTTCTGAGGTTCAAGGATTCAAAAAGTTGTAATCGTGAAAATACGCATTTCCACCTCACCTCTGAGGTAGTGTACTTTGTATCACTAATGAACTCAGCAATCCTCTTCAAATATGCCTATCTCAAAGTTACTTTCAATTTCAATCAAAATTCTTCAAACAAAATTCAGGTCTTCCAATGGGTTCACCTCTTAGCCCTCTACTAGCTGCCATTTTCATGAATAATTTAGAGAAAAACTCAATATTAAACACAGATTTCGTTGAAAAACACATTACTTTCTGGTATAGATATGTAGATGACATTTTAGTTGGTTTACGTGGTTCAAACAGACAAATTCAGCAATTTTCAAATTTCCTGAATAAAATACACTCGGAGGCAAAATTAGCGGAACACTCGAGAATTTAACCAAATTCGAAGTTCGATATTTTTCCTAATTCTCAACCGATTTAGATGATTTGTTCGGCAAGTTATAAATCAACTCTTCTGCTTTGTAGAAATTATAAGAGAAAGCAAAAAAAATTTATACGGGGGCAAAACTAAAAGTGTTTTTTTTGTCAAAAATTCGTAACACCCTGTGGAATTTCGTGGTTCGAGTTGAAACGTACAATATCATGGTCTGTCAAGACACATCTTCCTACAGTAACGTCCTTCTTGTTTCATGCGTTTATCTCTATTTTTGCAAAATATATTTAATTTCAAGTGGAAAATCACCATTTTGGAGAAATTCCATTGAATCAAGAAATTGTCATTAAAATTCGTCTATCAATTTGGAATTTTCTTATTATCACTCAGGCGTGTCGAAATTGTCGTTTGCGATTTTTATGTTCGAATTGCATTAGTTATTGATGACAATTTGGTTAATTTGGTGAAAATTAGGAATTCATAGGAGATAACAGTCGGTAGGTATTAAAATACACAACCGAATTCTGGGACCATTGATAAAACTTTTCATTTACACATGTGCACACCTTTTTTTATCAAATATGAAATTCAACACACGTTTTTTTGTATATGACCACATTTGCACTTGTTTAAAGAATGAGAGTTTTCCATTCTTTGATTTGATACAAATTCGATCGGTTGCGGTGTTTTGTGATTCTTTTACTGTTTACGATTCGAAACGGTATTTTTCATTCAGAATGAGAGATTTACCACCAACCTCAGTACCGAGGGCAGTTACATTGATCGAGGAAGGGCGCACCTACCGCTCAGTCGGTACCATGTTGGTGTCTCGACGTCGGTTATCCATCGAATCTACCGACGTTACAGGAAACTGGATTGTACGTGAGGAGGCGAGGACAAGGAAGAAATCGGGCAACCCGCGCTATACATGACCGTTTCATCGTCAATCAAACCATAAGAAATCCTCGTCTTACTGCTGTTCAGGCACGTAACCTTTTACAAGCAGTGGATAACATCAACGTCAGTGTGAGGACAGTCAGAAGACGATTAAATGAAGTTGGTCTGAGATCATACGCGCAAGCAAGGGCACCAAGACTCGATAGAGCCCATCGGGTAGCAAGATTGGCGTTTGCTAGGGAGCATGTAGCATGGACAATCAAATAGTGGAGACGAGTTTTATTTAGTGATGAGAGCCGATATTGTGTGAATTTCGTGGATGGTAGAGATAGAATATGGAGGCATCGAGGGGAACGGTACAATCAAGCGAACTTCGCAGGAACTGAGCAATACGGTGGAGGGTCAGTTATGATATGGGGTGGCATATGCTTGGGAGTACGAACCGAACTGAAGATTATTGGCAATGGATCACTTAATGCCCATCGGTATATAACAGAAATCTTGGAGCCCCATGTTGTGCCTTTTGCTCCTTACATAGGGGAAAATTTCCTTTTTATGCACGATAACGCGCGCCCTCATATTGCGCGCATAGTGATAGACTATCTCAATGAAGTTGGGATCACACGAATGGGCTGGCCGTCGCGGTCACCGGATTTAAACCCGATCGAACACGTTTGGGACATTCTTGGAAGAAGGGTTCGACAACGGAATCCAAGCAACGTTGAAGAGCTGACATTGGCTTTGGTGGAAGAGTGGGACAACATACCTCAACAGATGATAGACATCATTGGGAGTATGCGAAATCGTATGCGCGCTGTAATAAGAACTCGGGGGGTCATACTCACTACTAAAATCAAATGTTTTTTCTTTGTGGGTCATCATGAACATTTTTCTCAACATGTTCATTTCATTTCACGAGTGTATCGCCAGGATACACACCTGCTCTCAATTTTGGACAGGAATGATAATTATTATAGAGTGTCACACAAAAAATTTCAAAAATAAATGTGCAAAATCAACGATTTTTCCAGTGTACTTCGAGTTCTCCCGGAGCGTGAAATTGGCCAGTGAATTTCAAAAATTTTCATTTCGTTAGATTTCCGCTTCTCTAATTTTGATTTTATTTTTTGGCTAACTTCCGATGTTATGCACCTACGCAAGATTAAAAATAAATTCGTGACTTTTCGCTTCAAATTGGATATCTCTTGTAAAAATAGAGATAAATGCATAAAACAAGAAGGGCGTTACTGTAGGAAGATGTGTCTTGACAGACCGTGAGTGTTCCGCTAATTTTGCCTCCGAGTGTACATTGCCGCATCAGCTTCACTTCTGAATTAGAAAATAATAACTCAATTAATTTTCTCGACTTAACCATTACATATACTTATCATCAGGTATCTTCGAGAAAACCTTTCTCGCCCTTTTTAAATAACCAAACCCATCCCACAATTACGAAATTTTTCCCTCACAATCAAAATTTCGTTTTTATTTAGTAGACCTGACCAGGTCATAACTCTTGAATTTCTCATTTTTACTCACCTGATCTGGACCAAGATGTTGTAAATATTTAATGGTTCTTTCAACAGCCTTCTCTGATTTGAGAAGTTCTAAAGCCTTTCGATGTTGGCCTTTCGTTTGATACAATATAACCAATTCATTGTGTCTACCCATCTTCTTGAGTACTTTTTCAGCTTCTGCTAAATGACAATAATTAAGTCTTAACAAAGGAGCTACTAGAGCGTCGTTAGTTTGCAAATAACACTTCAGTAACGTGGTATCAATAATTTGCAGTAAATGTAACGCAGATTTACTTTTGGAATCATTATTCGCAACCTCTAATTTCAATGGATGTCTTATATCAGTTAAATAATCAATCAAAGCAAGTAAACCAGTCTCTAGGTCTTTGCCGACCAGAGCTTGTCCTGTCTGTGGTACATTTTCGCCAGATTGTTGAGGTAGGAGTTCAGGAAATAGTCGAATGACATCGTACGGATCTGTTTTCAACATCTGAAACTCTTTCATGCTCTCTTGGAAATGTTTATTGGCGAATAAGTCGTAAGCTAAGAGGGTTTGAATGTGATGAACCTTTTCTTTCTTGTCTTCTTCGCATTCATCGGAAATTGACTGAAATGTAATATCAGAAATTATTTTGAAACTAGGCAACGCTCAAGAAGATAAATAATTTGCAAAATACTCAGACGCAATAATGGCATCTTCGTTTATTATTTTAAAGTGTAGAAAGAAATTGAATTTAGAACTAGACGTTTAATAAAATCATAAAATTATTTATAAACATTGTTCAACATTCTGTTAGGTACTGTTAAAATTGGTAAAGTAAAACGAAATAAGACACTTTTGTCACTTTTCCACAATTTATTCAATAATCACGACCGGTTTCGACCTTACGGTCATTTTCAAATGAATAACAATATAACATATGAGTAGGTAAGTACAAGTAAAGAGTGAAATTTATCCTAGATATAGAATAGTGGGGATACATTAAGCTCTAGTTGGCTCTAAAAGGTAGTAAATTGTGGGTTTTTACATAGTATGTTAATCTCCAAATTTTTCAACCAATTCATCTCTCTCCCCTTGTTACATTTATGAAGGATTTTAAAATTGTTTAATAAAATCGAGTGGTTAGTTGATTTTGTGTTCAAATATTGGCGAATTTTTGTCTGAGGAAATATGTTCCTTGAATCTAGCTTCGAAACTTCTCCCTGTTTATCCGACATTGGCTACCTGACATTTGTTGCATTTGATATAATAAATTCCTGATTGCTGAATTTATCGTTCGTTTATTTAGCATTGAATAATAATCTGCTTAAGTTGGGGCCGCTGGAGAATGAAGTAATTATGTTGAATTTGGAAAAGTAATTACTGATTTTGTTAGAGAGTTCGCCGGTTTATCTGAGACTAGTGTATCTTTTTTCCGAGCTTTCTACGATGCTATATAGTAATTGATAGGTAATACGTTGTTCTCAGCGTTTAATGATTGTATTTAGAAAATCTTGTGGTATATTCCTATTTGCGGCAATTTTTCTGATGATGTTAGGTTCAGTTTGGAAATTTTCCTTCGAAAGGGAAAAGGGAAAAGGAGAGTAAGCTCTATGAATCATGGAGTTATATGCAGCTAGTTTGTGGTTCAAATGACTAAACGAGTCCATTGGGATCGATGCGTCTGTGAATTTTATAAGTGAGATGATTATTTGAATTTGTGATGGTTAAGTCTGGGAAATTAATTGAGTTATTACTTTTCATTTCAGAGCTGATGCCGGAAATGTTTTTTATTCAATAAATTAAAAAACTGCTGAATTTGTCTGTTTGAACTACGAAAACCAACTAAAATGTCATCTACATATCTGTACCAGAAAATAATATGTTTTTTAGCGAAATTTGTTTTTAATATTGAGTTTTTCTCTAAATTATCCAAGAAAATGTCAGCTAGTAGGGGATAAGAGGTGAACCCATTGGAAGACTTGAATTTTGTTTGAAGAATTTAAATTGAAATCGAAAGTAACTTTGAGATAGGCATATTTGAAGAAGATTGCTAAGTTCATTAGTGATATACGGCGGTGTGCTAGACTCGGACAAGATATCTGTAACAAGGGGAAGACACTCATTCGTTGGAATGTTCACGTACATATTTTTGACATCGAAAGAGACTAACTTAATATCTTTGGAGATTGTGAGACTTGAAAGTTTATGTATGAGATCTACAGAATTGGAGTGTATTGTGCGTGAAAATTCGTGAGATCTAGAAATTTTTGATTCAAGAATTTCGCTAGTTTACCTGATGGTGTGTTTATATATGACACTACAGGTCTTGCAGATTTTCCTTCCTTATGTAGTTTAATCAATCCGTACATAATTGGAGCTTGAACATTCATTGAAATCAGTTTCCTCTTACTCTGTTCCCCTTTGGACAGAAAATTTGCAAACTGAACTTACATCATCAGAAAAATTGCCTGAAATAACAGTATACCACAACATTTTCTAAATACAATATAGCATTAGTCTAAGATACACCGGTGAACACTCTAAAAAAAATCAGTAATTATTTTTCCAAATTCAGCATAACTACTTCATTCTCAAGCGGTCACAACTAAAGCAGGTTATTATTCAATGCCAAACAAAAGAACGATAAATTCAAGCAATCAGGAATTTATCAAATCAAATGCAATGAATGTCAGGTAGTCTATGTCAGACAAACAAGGAGAAGTTTTGAAGCTAGATTCAAGGAACATATTTCCTCAGATAAAAATTCGCCAATATTTGAACACATAAAATCAACCAACCACTCTATATCATTAAAAAATCTTAAAATCCTTCATAGATTTAACAAGGGGGGAGAGATAAATTTGTTGGAAAGTTTAGAGATTAACAAACCATGTAAACACCCACAATTTACTACCCTTAACAGCCAACTAGAGCTTAATGCACCCCCACTACTCAATACCTAGGATAACTTTCACTCTGTACTTGTAGTTACCTACTCATCTGTTAAAATTGTTTTTTTTTATAATGAAAATTATTGGCACGTTTTGAAAATATTAGCCAGCAGGTTATTATGTATTTATAGGGATATATAGGGACGATTCTCTATGGTCTTTGTACCTAGTCTGATCCCATTAGGACAATTTAGAAAAATTCAAGGGGAAAGACGTGGATACATACGCTAAGGGGCTTGTCAAAGCGATTTTTTTTCTTCATACACAAACAGGTAGAGCCGCGGAAAGGTAGTTAACATATAAGGAAAAAAACATAGGGAAATACGACAGCTATAAAAGAGATTGTAAAGTTCATAGAGATTAAGGATTAAGGGAAAGGATATAAGGTTTTAATTAGAGGGTAATTCGCAGTTTTTAATAAATTTGTATATTTCTAGATAAGTTATGTAGTTCTGCGTTTTTAAAATGATATTCAGGTTAAATGGGGACATGATATTTGTGTTTTTTAGGATAATCGAAACTAGGGAATTGATTTCTAAATGGTAACGTTCACATTGAAGGATAGGTTAGGTTTTTAAATTGTTATTCGCTTGAAAATTACCGTAAGGTCGAAACCAGTCGTGATTATTGAATAAATTGTGGAAAAGTGACGAAAGTGTCTTAATTCGTTTTTCTTTGAAGATGAAATTCCATGAAATAAATAGATCATTAATACTATCAATTAAAATTGGTAGAAATGGCATCGCATTTCAATACTTTATTATTAAGTAAAATGGAAGAGGGGACGAGGGGATACTTACAGTTAGTTTCAGAGCCAACTGAAATTGTTTCGCTTCAAGTAAAAGTTTCCTCTGCTTGGCAATATTGATACCACTTATGGCCCATACTTGACTCAAAGATGCTGCATACACTCGCCCTTGGCGACAAGTAACCAAAAATCTAACCTTGGCTAAACAAAAAGAAATTATTACTCAATAATATCACCAAAATATTTGCAAGAAGGCTAATTCAATATTAGATTGAGAAAATTATGTCAATATGGGTGAATCCGGATTAAGATTCTCATTGAAAACTTCTGTAGGCTCTTCTTGGTGGCTCTACAGGGTGCCTTTTGGCAATTGCCTAAAAGTTCAAGTCCATAATGAATAATAAAATAAAACAAGTTACTATGTTGTAACTATCGCTAATTTATTGATGTAAATGACATTTTTACATTGGTTGGACCGGTTTCGGACATACGTCTATTATCAACAACAAGCTGATGAAAACTGAATACTCATGTACAATACAGGAATTACCATCCATAAAATACTAGTAGAGGTCACAGTAACTTGAAGTCTACCTGGTCGTTAAGGAGCTTAACCCTTTCTACCCTAGATGCCTTGAAAATTTCCATCGATTCTAAGAAATTGAGTTTATAAGATTTATCACAGAAATGAAGAATTTTCAGCTGTTGAAGTTCTGGAAAAGAATGACATTCATTCAGACAATGTGCAGCTAAAGCTGAATCATATTTCTGATGTAGGAATAACCGGAAATGTTCTTTGTATCTAGCCTTGAAAGAGCGTCCTGTTTGACCTATATAAAAGGAATTGCACTCAGAACATGTTAATTGGTATACTCCTGATTTTTCGAATTTATCTGTTTTATCTTTTGTGTTGAAAAGCAGGCCTGACAATTTGCTAACTGGTTTGAATGCAATGTGAACTTTTTTACTATCAGACAAAACTCTCGCAACCTGTTCTGACGTCTTCCCAAAATATGTTAGAGACATAAATTTTTCGGGCTTTTTTCTCTTGGATTGGGGATATATCATGTTGAATGTGTTGTTGCGTTCTTTTTCGATTAATTAAACTCTCTATTGTTTCCATATCAAAGCCGTTGTTCTCTGCTATTAACAGAATGGTGTTAAATTCTGATTTTCGGTCCATGTCCGATAAAGGCAAAGAAATCGCCCTGTGAATCATGGATTTGAAGGCTGCTATTTTTTGAGAATGCGGGTGAAATGAATCTATGGGTATGAACATATCCGTGTACGATGGTTTTCTGAAGATATTACTTGATAAACGGTTATTACTCTCCCGGGTAATTGTTAAATCTAAGAAATTGATTTTACTATCGATTTCTGTTTTTACTTTGAACTTAATTTTAGGATGAATGTTATTAATGAAATTCAGGAAGATTTCTAGTTGTCTATTTGTTCCAATGAAACAGGCTAAACCGTCATCAACATATCAATACCAAAATAGAATATGCCTTTTCGTCAAAGGTCACGTCATAATTTTAGTGTTTTCCAAATTAGACATGAAAATTACAGATAGAAGGGGACTGAGGGGTAACCCATAGCTAAACCATTATTTTGTGAGTATAACTATTGAACTGAAAATAATTTTGGGACAAGCATAAATCAGCAGTGAAATTAACTCATCTTTACAGACCACGTTGAGATTTCTTGCCTCTAGAATACTTGACATTAAGGGAACACATTCTGTTGCAGGTATATTCGAAAACAATAATAAAAACAAGTAATGTGTTTTTGGAATTTTACTTAATAATTATGATTCGTAACGCGTTTCACTACACCGTAGCTTCTTCAGACGAATGAATGTACACAAAATAAGAATGAGAATATAAATATAAATGTTCTTAAGTAATTAAAAGCTTATTGGGTTTCTCCTTCTCAAGTGGTTATTTATGACAGGTATATCCAATGAAATTAAGGAATAGATTGCTCCCCGAAGAGATTCAATAGAGATGAAGGGCTCAAATCGACTTGTTCATTGATGAGTCTACCTGAGTGTTTGTATTTATTGATTTCTACAGTTTCCCAAAGATCTACCTTCCAATATTTATTATCTGTATGCAAAATTTCAAACTGTGGGTCGAAAGAATGATTATTTTCTAATAGATAATTCGCGTAATTTGAATCTGATTTTTATTTGAAAAACTGCGTTTATGTTCCGATATTGTAATATTAAAATTTCTATGTGTTCTACCAATGTAGAAATTATCACAGTCCTTGCAATTCAATCTATAAAGACCTGATTTATTGTTTTTACCTGATTTGGTTTTATTATTTTTATATATTTGCCTAAATTATTATTAGTTTGAAAGCAATGTTGAAATTATTGCTACTCAAGAATAATTTCAGTTTCTCACTTGTAATGCCAACGTAGGTTAAGGTGTTGAATTTTTGTTTCAATTTATCGACAGGGTAAACTTCATTCAATGAGATTCTACTTTGTTTTTATTTGAAATATTATTTATTAGTTTGGGATTGTAACCATTATTTTTGGCTATTTGTTTAATCAAATTTAATTCTTTGTTGAAATTTTCTGGTGATAACGAGATGTTAATCAATCTATGAATAAAACTATTGAATGCTGACATTTTATGTTGATATGGATGACACGACGAGTTATGTATTATAATATCTGTATGTGAAGGTTTATGGTAAATTGCGAAAACATGTTTTCCATTTTCATTTGAAATTGCTACGTCTAAGAAATTTATCGAATTATTGCTTTCTATTTGGTTGTGAATCCAATTTTTGGATGTAATAAATTTATATGATTTTCGAAAATTCTTAACTGTCTGTCTGTTCCTGAAGCAAATAATGATATCGTCTACATAGCGATACCAGTATAAACAATATTTGCTGAGGATGATTATGAATTAATTATTCGAATAATAACTTAGTCTTGCGGCGATAGTCTTCTCTATTTTTCAGTGGCTCACTCTGTATCTTCTACAGTTTTCAATCTAAAATGAAAATTCTTTTATGGGAATGCAGATAAAGATAATACCTTTGTTTCAAGTTATCACTCGACCCATCTACCCTCTTCCAAATTTTCAAGGGTTGTCACCCCTGCTCAAGGGGTTAAAATCCGAAATGAGGATGGTACTTGATGATGACTGCCATTGATCAGCATGGATCTGTTCCATTTCACTTCACTGAAACTTGAATAGTCTCAGGGAAATAGTCTTCCCTATCTTTCAGTTGCTCACCCTGTATCTTTTACAGTTTTCAATTAAAAATGGAAATTCGTTCAAGGCGATGTAGACAAAGATACCACCTTTCTTTTGAGTCATCACTCGACCCATCTACCCTCTCCCAAATTTTCAAGGGTTGTCACCCCTGCTATAGGGGTTGAAATCCGAGATGAGGATGGTACTTGATAATGACTGCCATTGATCAGAATGGATCTGTTCCATTTTACCTCACTGAAACTTGAATAGTCTCAGGGAAATAGTCTTCCCTATCTTTCAGTTGCTCACCCTGTATCTTTTAGTTTTCAATTAAAAATGGAAATTCGTTCAAGGCGATGTAGACAAAGATACCACATTTCTTTAGAGTCATCACGCGACCCATCTTCCCTATTCAAAATGTTCAAGAATTGCAATCCCCGCTTAGGGGTTTGATATTTCAGGCAAGTTTCTTACCCCAAAAGATGTCCTCCTTGAAACAAAAATTGACCTGTTTTTGCGTTTTGATCAGAAATGAATATCTTGGTAAATATAGCCTCTGTTTAGTTTACGTTGAAGCACCCTGTATATATTTCATAGTGTTTTCAATTTGTTCGAGCTTGTGAGTGTTTCGTGTAATGTCTAACAATTCGGTTTTCGATAGAGGAGAGTCTGTTTAATTTATACATGTTCTGTTGCTCCACTTTTCTTTAACAAGAAAAATTTATTTTCTGATAGTAAAATTCGTTTTAGAGTCCTGAAGAAGGCAAAATATTGTGCCGAAATGTCGACTGAATGTATAAATAAAGATCTTTGAAAAAAAACTGGCTGAATTCCACCAATTGAACTAACTTGTATTTTCGTGATAGGAGACGTTGAGCTGAGCCAATTGTCACTGTTCATGGCCTTCTAGAAAGAAAGATGAAAATTGCAAGAAGAAGATTGTGTTTTGTTTTTCTTTCTAAAATATGTCAAATGGTTGTAGGATGAGATGAACAATTAAAATAAGCAAAAAAAATACAGGGGTGTCCCATTTGAATATCGAAAGTTGGTATACAATATGTCAAACATATTGATGTTATCGAATTCAAAATGTTGTCTTTTATCCGATTCCCAAATTTCATCAAAATATTCCAAATGGAAAAAAGTTACAGGAGTGGCCCTCGTTTCAAGTACACCTGCTAGAAATTGAGTATGAAATTATGGACAATAAATATATTCACAAATGATGTCAAAATGTAAAAATAAATTTTTTTTTATACCTAATTCATCAAATGTTTGTGTAATTCCAGGTGCATCTGGCGTTTTGATCTCGACTTTATCCGACAAAGCTGCAATTGCGTAAGGCTCATCCCAAGCTAATGCCAAAGGTACATCTGACCATCTCAAAGCTGTAGTAACCTCAGTTTCACCCTTAACATTCACAAGAACAGTTTGTGAGTCCCTACAAAGAGCATACGCCCTTTCGGAAACTCGAACCATACAAGGCTCACTTGATCTACTACCACTTGTGGGAAACAATTCAGTTTGTTTATTTTTGTCACTTAAATCTACTAAGGCATATTCTCCCTTATAACCTATGCTAATAGATTCTTGTGACCATATGATACATCTAGGAATTTCGCTCAAGTTTATATCGTCTCCCAGTTGCATAAATTCGTTATTTTTCAAGTAATATAACTGTAATTTTCGTTTCACCACAACAGCCATTCGTATAAGAAGTGCTCCTTTACCAGTTAAGGATTTTTCTCTCTATAAATAATAATATCATCAAATTGCCAATGAGTTACGAAATAATCTTACTCTTATATTAATCGTGAAATATGTTGCTCCTTTAGTACGTTGTACTTGTGATATGGTATTGAAATTTATAGAATTTATGTCATGGATCTGAATAATATTATCTGAAAATTACAAGTTCAATTGATTATTATTCGGAAAAGATCAGATTTCACCTGTAAGACTGATTAAGAGTTGATAATCTGGTATAACTTCCAGCTGAACTACAGCTTTTTGCTAAATGATTTGTTGAATCTCATTAGTTGTACATTGTATTTTTCTTCAGTTCCTGGCTCTATATTATACATGAATAAAAACCCTTGTCGGGTTCCAATAAGAAGATTGTCATCTGGAACATATGAGACTTAGAGAACAAAAATTTGTTTCGTTTTAATCATACCATAAGCAGCGACGGATTCAACTTGGCTAGATAATGAAACAAGTGGAGATATTTCATAAGCTTCATGAGTATTCATTGTCCTATACAACAGATTAATGAAACTTCAGTTAAAAACATACACTACCATTTTATGAAAAATGGAATTATATAGTTTATCAGTGTGGGTGTATTTGTTTTTATTGTGATATGATTTTGCTGTCATAAGTGTCACTTCTTTCCATCACTGTTTACTTGCTCTAGATGAAGAACCCACTTCCAATGTAAAGTTTTCACACAGTAAAGTGAATTTGACGTACAAAACAGTCCGCCTGCTGGCGCCCTCCTTGATAATACACTATATGTGCGGTACTATATCTATAAGTGCAGTTCTGCACAAATACGACAAAATAATTATTCTGATATGGCACATAGATGACGTGTGCAATCAAAAGATCGTATGATATTTAGCTGAGATGAGCGTAGACATGAATAGGAAAAAAGAGTTTTACTCATTTTCTACATTACGTAGTCTAGGATTAAATGAGTAATGCAGAAAAGGAAAATATTTTCAATTATATATCAATAGCTTTCACAAACCCATTTATACTTAAACACAAAATATTATAAATATCCATCCTACTTTGGCATCTCTTTTCAGAGAGATGCAAACAATCTATGAATGTTTAATTTTCAATTCGGAGGAAAGAAGAACAGACATCTATAATATGACTCAATACAAGTTACACGCATTTTAACTTAAATTAAGTGAATTGAGGATAGAGAGTTCATATGAATATTGGTCCAGAAACTCTTTCATCGAAAACACGGGATATGTATTAAAAAAATTGTTATATTTCATAGAATGTGAAAAAAATTGGGCAATGATGAATGAAGTCGCTACTTGTCTGATGATAAGCGAAAGCTCAATTACTATTTTGAATTTTTAGAGTTGACTTCTAAAAAAGTAATTTTATAATTTTCTTAAAAAGTCATATCTCTATTTCTGTAATAATAATCTAAGTATTTACTCATCGTAATCTGTTTTATCCACTGTATAAGAAAAAGTACGACCTTGGATTATCATTCTGAGATAGCTTCGAAATTTTAGCAGCCATCTGATAGTAGTAACTGAAAATAAAAAATTATAGTATTCTGTTTTATCAAGAGCCATCTATGGACCATCTATGAACCTCGTCTCTATCTTTCAATCTTGACCTATCATAACCATTCAGGCTGGCGAATAAACTTCAATTTATTCTATGGGGTGCTTTGTCTTCTTCTATACCTAGTCTATGTCATACCAAACAGAGAGCGCTCACAGATCACCCGAGATGAGACAGTCTAAAACGTTATGATTATCTCGTCCTGTCTGTGTCTATCATATCAGTGACGATTTCTCGCGTTGATATGGAGCTGTCACTGTTACCGGACCGGTAACTTGTCGCTCCTCCAATTGTGTCACTGGCACAGTTGTACCTGTGACAGTATTTCGCCGGGTCGGCACATCTCTAGTCTCGTCTCCCATCCCGTCGTTCGACTAGCGCCAGCGCACTAAAAGTTATTGGATCACGAGAGGCTCCGAGACGCGAGGGGAAACGAGCCGAGGCTATTCAGTACACTCTCGTCTTTCCTTGTGTCCATGTTAAACACATTTTCGCTTCATTTATTCTATACTCGATTTCGTGTCAACGTCTACATTTGTTTCCTTTATATTATTCGATTTGAATTTCGTTATCATGAATGAATGGGATAATGAAGAATGTTTAAAATTTTTGGATTTATACAAATCAGAACCTGTAATTTGGAACCCGACTAATTCGCAGCATAAGAACAAAAAGCTAGTGAATGAAGCTTGGATTCGATTGAGTTGTTCTATGAATCGGTCAGTACAAGAACTGAAGAAGAAGAAAGATTCTCTTATGGCTACTTTTAGAGGGCATTTGCGGAAGAAGAGAGCGTCAATATGTTCTGGAGCTGCTGGAGATGACATTTACCAACCAATATGGTTCGCGTTCGATGTCATGGAGCACTTTCTTGCACCTGGGTTCAAGATTAAATCAACAGTTAAAACTGAGCAAAATGTAAGTAGGTAGAGGTAGTTCAAGATCTCATGGCACGTACGTCTCAAATATTCTACGCGAGGGCGAAGATTCCATTCGTGAATTTCTAAAAACATAATTGTTTTTAACACTATTCAAAGGCAGATACTCAGTGGACTTGATAATTTCACCTTTCTATTAAAGTATGATTCAAAATCATGTGCAGTCCACACATTCTGTTTTTGAGTTTGATATTTTTCCTGGTTGAAATCTTGAAACCAAAATTTCTCCAAACTGACTTGTAGTATGTGTGATATCGATCTCCTTTTCCTCACAAAGTTTGATACTAACCTCATATAGGTACGTACGTCTTTGATATTGAGGTAGACTACATTTCCTGAATTATTTGCAATGAAATTTCTGCAATGCTAATGTTCTCTTCTATATACAGGGTGTCCGAGTAGCTAGACCAATTATCAAACTTTTTTGTCTGAGGTTGTTCTGTATGAAAACGAGGCCAGTTCTTCCACCAAGGCGTATACCTCACCAAAACATCACTCATCCGCCTACCTATCTAACAACTTCTCGAGCATGCTGGAGTCGGTTTTGCTTTCCAGGTTCCCTCAATATTCGAATTCTTCCCGAATCGGGATAATAACTAACTCTAGATTCATCACAGAAGAGAACTGTGGCCCACCTCTCTTGATCCCAGTTTACGTGTTCTTGGCACCAAGCTAAACGAGCAGCGCAATTTCCAAGGGTCAGTTGTGGAACTCTTAAAGAACGTCTGGAGTGGAGTTGACCTTCGTGCAGTCGATTTCTCACAGTTTGGTCGGAAATTCCTACATTATGAACTCGTGAAAGCTCTTGAGCTAATTGAGATGCTGTAGTAATACGATCTCTTCTGGCTTGTAAAACCAAAGAATCGGTCTTGGGCGACTGTAGTAATCCTCAAACGGCCTGTATGGCGTTCTTCTACGCTACCTGTTTCATTGAAACGTGACCATAAACGATTTATGACACTTGGGCTACTTCCCAGAACCCTGGATACTTCCCGTTGTAAGCTCCCAGCTTGGAGCATGCCAACGGCTCGTAACATCTCTTCTCTAGTCAAATGTCGTATTTCCATGATCGAATCACAAAACTTGAATCTTTTATTTGTGCTTACAACAGAAACAAAGCGCCTGCTAACTGATTTCAAACACTGGATACATGAAATGATTATAAAGCAGCGTCGCATCTGCTGCATTTTTAGTTTTTTATAGAAAAAAACTGAAATCTGTTGCGGCACTCTACATAATTCGGTGATAAATTGATGCAGGTGTTCATTTCTTAAAAAAAATCATCCATATTGATCGTTCTGGATACGATATATCGATATTCAGAAGTGTTCCCTAGACTTTTTTGAGGTGTTTATATTTAATTATTATTAATTAATTATAAGAGTATATATTCAACGCTTCGATACCTACCACGTGAAGCTACTCACCAGCCAAAGGTAACATTTTATCTAAACTATCTAGCGCTCAAAATAATTCTTTTTTCAATTTGTAGACTCCACCCTTCTCCACTGCAGCTAAGTCGCGTGCTACTCCCCTCTAATTCTAAATCTAATCTATTTTTACACGAAACAGTTTCTCTTGCACTATTGACATGTCTGGTTCACTTGACGAATAAAGTTACCTTGCCTCCTTCAATTACAAGGAGCTAAAGCATCCCTTTTAGGTACTTGCACGTTAAAGCATCAAATATACGTCAAAAGATGTCCCCAAACAACATCATTCGATGTGTTTTAACAATTTCTCCAATCAATACAAGATGATAAATATACAGGCAGCCTTGTTTGAGATGAAACACCTTGTTCAACTGAATTATTGAGCTACCTAATGTTTTTAATTTTTTTACAGCTTTCTATTGACGAGGCATTAATGGAAACAACTACGTTTTGTGACGAATTAGACGACTGTTCTGACTTTGACACTAATCAGAATCAACATTTTAAATCAAACACCTCGTCACCAAGTACTACCCCCTCTATTTCTCAGCAAACAACGAGGAAACACAAACACCCTCCTGAGCTAAGAGAAGCCGAAATTAAGATGAAAGAAGCTTTTTCGATGTTGAAGGAAGTTGTTAGAGACGGTCAACAAAAAGAGGATGACGAATGCGAGTTATATGGCAAGATGCTCGCAAAAAAATTGAGGAGGTTCGATGATATTGACCGTCAAATAATTATGCATCGAATTGATGGTATGATCATTGATGCTTTGACAAGACCAAATATGTCTTCTCAACCACAAACTACGGCATACTCTAATGAATCACATTTCAACTAGTTATTGCTATCTATCACTGTTTCCAATGTCGCATAGGTTATGTTAGTTTTTATGGAATTCTTAAAAATCAACTTATATATGTAAATAATCAAATATTTTTCGAAAATTACAGAAATACATGATTATATGTAATTTTTGTTTTTTCTTTGAGTCCTGAAGAAAGTAGTCAACAACAAGCAATCTATAAATTTATGGGAGAGTAATTGGCTGCTGCTTTTTGCCGCAGAAATAACATGGAGGTTGTGCAATTTTGGTAAACTTCAACAAATGTTTGGTCATAAGTATTTACCGATCTTCTTCGACGATATAAACTTGTTTGTTTGTTTTTCCTTTAACGTGCTCTATTTCTACCTTTCGGCTAATGACACGCCGGGGAATTCTGTCACCTCACTAACCCGGGAATTTTGCCGAACCCCTCTCGTGTCCAGCGAAGGGATCTTTAATGTCCAACACATCTCTGTTAGACAGGACCGACAGCTTTACATCTCCTCCGAAAGATGGACACTCAAGCGATTACCAGAATTCGAAAAATCGCTCCGACTTTGTGGGGATTGAACCCAGGTGACTCTGCGTAGGAGACGAGCATCATATCCCATACGCCACCGAGCCGGCTATATAAACTTGTTATTTAAATATCAAGCCAATCTAGAACATACATTGATAATATTTTCCCAAATGTTGTAAATTCCAGCATTGTAATGTTCTCCAATCATATATTTCTGATAATCTAGTTCAAGTTGTTGCTTGTCATACGAAATTTATAAAATTCAAATAAGAGAAATCAATCAATGATCTAAAGTGGAGAGCTTCTTGAAAAACTTGGATAAACAGAATTGAACTGAATTATATAAAATACGAACGAAGTTAAGGACTGTTTTCTTCGGCGTTTCAAGTCAATTTTCGATTCTCATCTGGCTCATCGGGTCAAGAAAAGCACATCAATCGAAGAAGACTTGTTCAAGTATAATCCTAAGTGATATTCTTCACATCATAGCAGACCAACTTCTTTACAACAGACATAAAACAAGGATTGGAACATACAGATTACCTATCACATACAGAAGGGAAAAAAGAAAACTGATTCCAATGTGCAGTCCCACAAACGTAGGAAAAATTGTCAAGAATATTGGGATTATGACCAAATATAAACATAGAAACTCAGGGAGATGAAAGGACTCATGGACCGAATATCGATCCGCATTAAGATTTTCAGGTATAAATTTGAACGGATAACGATGGACACGAATTGAGATAAAGAGTTTCAGAGCAGTTTAGATTTTCTAATTAAATGTGAGGTAATTCTACTTACCTGACCTGTGTCGCATAGGTCACTACTTAATAGATTTATAATTAACAAAAGTGCCTGAAAGATCATTAGTTTAGGTAATTTCGTTTATATTTAGATACTCATACTAAAGGTTATTAGTAGAATCATTTTCGTAGCACAAAATGAAACAACATTTTAGAAATATTTCTCAAACATAATCAACAAAAGATGTAATTCAAGTGGCGTAGTCATTATACTATGATAACATCAAAAGAACGTTAAGGCCAACAAAAACTCAAACGAAATATAAAGTAGGTACAATGAAATGATTGATTAACATAAATAAAGAATTAAAGAGGTTCAATTCCACAACGGTCGACATCGGTAGGGCTGCCATCTCTAAAACCTGCCCCCCAGGTTTTGGAGCTATCAATATTTCCTTCATTAACTTACATCTTGATTAAAATATTTTTTACTCTGTACTTGATAGAAGAAAACTTTAATTTTAAGCCTGTTTTGTCTTGAAATAGTGTTTAATCGTTCTTGTGACGACGAGTTAGTAATTTTTCTTTATTTTTATCCTCCTAGTTTAGGTATTGAATAAAAATAAACGAACCCAATATTAGTTACTCAGTTAATAAAATCAAATGAAAACTTGTTTAACTTTTCATTTTCCCTACAATTTACAATATTTTGTTTCAAAACAACTTGAAATCTTAAATCAAATTCAGAAAGTAATAATAACTTATATTAAGGAACAATTTTAGCAGCTTTACATGATTATTGCTTCATATTTCAAAAAGAGAACCATAGATCTATGTAATTAAATTAAATCAATAATCAATATTAAAATCAAATAAAACTATCCTTCTTAATTATTTGGCAACTTTCAGAGAATATATATATATATATATATATATATATATATATATATATATATATATATATATATATATATATATATATATATATATATATATATATATATATATATTTATATTGTGGAGGCCGTTACTTGATGTAGATCCATGATATAAATGAGATAAAAACACAAGGTTTAACTTTAATCTACACTTTATTTGAAAAAATTCGACGACGTTTCGCTGACACAGCAGCTTTATCAAGAATGAAAAACAGAATGGATGTTTTAGATTTATTGTGTACCCAATAATCTGGGTTGGCATCGCCCATATATTATTTCTTCGTGAAACTTGTTTAATTTAAAGAAAAATTTGCGAAAAAATTTTGACAGTGATAACATTAAAATGTCTTTAAATATTAAACTTAAATTACTACATTTGAACTTTTGGCAACACTTAATATATCCAAATAAATGCTGAAACAAATACTGTAGTTCTCCATTTAACTAAACTAAATCAGTCTTTAATTTGTATTTATTTATGTCAAATAATGATGCTTTTAATGTCTTGGTAATTCTTAAAGTATTTTCAATTAGGTACATCAATATGTCCTCAAATTTTAAAATAGACTATAATCAGAATCAGAACTAAAACTTGAAAAACCATAAATTGTAACTTTCTTTAACAATCCTACATGTTTATTTCTAAAGAAAACACAATTTGTTGTTGGAAAATATCGCTACTACAATAGGTATCTTTTATTTTCTATTGCACGTAGACCTAGCTATCATTTTGATTTTAAAACGAAGTTCCTAGGTATTTTTATTAGAAATATCTGCATATTTTTTAAATAATAATAATAATAATAATAATAATTTATTGATCCTTAAGACATCACAAGTATGTATAGGACAGGTCAATAGAAAAGACATTTAGACATTATCTAAATCAACACATAGAAACTCATTCACAGTATAAAAACATTTTGCTAAAAGTAAATTCTTAACTGCTACCTTAAATCTATTTACACTTAGACCCTGTATATGCCGTGGAAGATGATTGAACAATCTGATACCCTGGTACAGGGGCGACATTTCAAATCTAGAAGTTCTGTGTTTAGGGATACATAATGTTTTCTTATTTCTAGTATTGTGGGAATGAAAGTTAGAAAGTTTAGTCATGCTACTTTCATTCTCTTTAATATAAACGAGGCATCTCAAAATGAAAATAGACGCCAATGTGAGGATACCATTCTTCAGGAACAACGGTCTACATGAAGATTGTGGAGCTGTATCGAGCATAATTCGCAGAATTCTTTTCTGGATGATGTAAACTCTACCTACGTCTGAGGAATTTTCCCATAGTAAGATATTATAGGACAGGTGACTATATACCAAACTGTAATAAACGTTCACAAGGGAACTTAGAGGTAGTGAACTCTTGATTCTATTTAGGGCATAATAGGAACTATTCAGCCTCTTACAAATCGCATCGATATGTGCACTCCACTTCAGATACCTATCGATGTGAACGCCGAGGAATTTAGTGGTGTCCTTCGAAGAGATGACTGTATCTAAATACCTTATTGTTATGCTACCCTGATCACAAGACGACAGAGTGAAGTGAATGCATTCCGTCTTGTTGACATTGATCATAATAGCATTAAAATGGCACCATTCTACGAAACTCTCCACCAGCAACTCGCATAACTTTTGAAGCTCCTCAAGAGTCTCAGCAGTAATAGCTATGGAAGAGTCATCAGCGAACAGTATCAACCAGATTATTTTTGATAATAAATTGCGAATATTAGATTTTCTGTAGAATATTTTTTCAAATTTGGTGGCAGATCGTTGATGAATAACAGAAATAGAAGTGGCCCCAAGACAGAACCCTGGGGTACTCTAATTTACAGTACTGTTCATTTGAGAACGAGTCGTGAACCCTGATTGAGGCAGTTCTGTCCTCCAGATAACTACGAATCCAGTTCAAGAACACGCCTCTGAATCCAAGATTATAACATTTATCCAATATAAACTGGATAGCAAGACTATCAAACGCTTTAGACAAGTCAAAGAACAATCCAGCAACATATTGACCATTATCAAGGCAACGATAGACGAACTCCACGACCTGCAATGCTCCAGTTTGAGTCGAGCGGCCGGTTCTGAAACCATGTTGTGCAGTATCAAGTATTTGAAATTTATCTAGGTACTTCATCATTCTATCAAACACTATTCTTTCAAAAATCTTGGAAAAGACACTTAAGATAGATATAGGTCTATAGTTCATGATATCGTGTACATCATCCTTTTTATGAATAGGAATGACGATTGCTTTTTTCAGAATACGAGGAAATACGCCTGTGCTAATTGACAGGTTAATAACATGAGCGAAATGTCGGCTGATATCGGTACCTATCATCTTCAGAATTCGTGCTGAGATGAAATCAACACTAGAACCTTTGTTGTTTTGAGTGATCTTATAACATCATGGATTTCATGCTCCAGGACTGGGTGGAAGAAAAAGGTTGTATCTAAGTAGAAAGTAGTACTTATATATATATATATATATATATATATATATATATATATATATATATATATATATATATATATATATATATATATATATATATATATATATAGACAATAGGCAATATTTCTGTTATTTGTTCCTAAAATGTGATTTTTAGTTTTAGGTATTTATAAACAACGAGTCAATGTGTTTGTATCCCATTTGTTTCATTTTGTGATATTTTAGTCTACAAATAAATATGACTTCTAAAGTTCACTTTTTTGCTTTACTTCAAGCACATACCTACCTTAAAAAAAAAATAAAAAAACATGATCCGAAATGCCTTAACGGACGCCAAAATTTTTTTTGCACACAAGCGCCAGTAGCACTAACGGGGGCCCTGCACACAGAGTCAAAAATAAAACGAAATATACAGAGTCCTATTAAAAAAATCATAACTTTGGTAGACACTACAGCACTACATGTTCCTGCGTAAAAAAATTCAAAATCGGCCGTAAATTATGCCTAATCTTCCGTCGAGAATGTGTTGGGACCGATAGACCCGATAAAACTTTCATAAGGGAAAGAATCAACCATTGAAACATATAAGATCCTCAATCATAAGTGTTTAGAAATATTTCAAAAATATTGCTCATTCCCTTACAATTATTTGTCATACTTAACTCACCAAATATTCAGACTGACTCAAGTGACATTCTGTCATTTGTATTTTACATATATTTATTGCTGCATATATCTAAAAAATGCGTAGAACACTAACCGATTTACACCAAAGGGGACTCACAACTGGTCGGCCTCCCACCTTGACAGACATCCCATTGAGGCATCCTCCGTCTCCTCCCCCTTTACCAAGAACACACACGCAGCCTTTTATAGCACATGCTACAGCAACGCCAGGTTTTGGAAATGCTACTTACAGAAGATTTGAAGACTTAGACTACGAAATAGCACCTAAATCCAGCATCCTACTTCCTCATCTCCAAGCGAATGAGAAGAAATTCTTTGAATTAGTTCATTCCGGTAATATTCTCATATCGTAAACAAATGTCTTTTCTCCAAACAATTAGCACTTTCTGATGGTATATTTGCATAATCTACGACAATATGCACCCTCTTCTGTAAGCATGATTGGTTTGGAAGAACACTTCCTGAAAACACCATGTACTTGGAGGTACATCTTCCAATATTATACCATTCATAAGTGTTCCAAAAAATAGAGAATATGACTAAATTTTCATGAATATTGTAATACATTTTTTCGGTTTTCTATAATGTACAAAAAAACAAAATTCAAAACCCTTAAACATGAAATACGTTTTCTATTTCAGGAGACGTAGAAGACGTCAGGAAATTCCTCGAAAACAATCCCGATTTTAACATCAATTGCGTCAATTTTCAAGGAGTTTCAGCCCTACTAGTTGCCGTTCAAACTAGAAATGAACACATGGTGGAATTTCTCATCTCCCAGAACGGTATAGATATAGGAGACGCAGTTCTACACGCAGTTCGGGATAATCAACCAAAAATCGTTGAATTCTTGTTGGAAAAACTTCATTCTACAGCACCTAGCTTAGAATTCGTTGGCGTGACTCATAGTTCAGACTTTCCCGACTATATGACACCTCTTATATTGGCAGCGCAGGAAGGACATTTCGAAATAATCGAAATGTTAATACAGAGAGGTCACGTCATAGCAAAACCACATTCTCCAAAGTGTAGATGCGCTGATTGTATCTTACACTTGGAGAGAGATGATCTTCTACATGCTGAAACCTTAAGGTTGAGTTTATACAAAGCAATCACAAACCCCGCATTCATTTGTCACTCTACTAACGATCCTATTCTCATTGCTTTTGAACTATGTGCGGAATTGAGGTTATGTGCTTGGTTGGTGGTGGAATTTCGTGATCAGTACCAAGAACTTGCAGATTCTATTAGCAATTTCGCAGTGGAATTGATAGCTTGCTGTAGGAGCACCACAGAAATGGAAATAATTCTCACGCAAACAGGCGGATTACCTCCTAATAATTATCAGTTTCCAAGGCTTGTCCTAGCAATGGACCTCAAGCAAAAAGCGTTTGTAGCTCACCCAAACACTCAACAACTAGTTGAAGCTGCTTGGGTCGGAGATTGGCATGACTATATCATTAAACCAACCATCGTCAAGCTAATTTATCCCCTCTACAGAATTATTGTCCTTCCATTCGTCTGTCTGATGTGCATTTTCCTACCCAGCCATCCTCTAGTACTGCACTGGAGAATACCTTTGAATAAGATGATATCTCATACCGCAGGATATCTCGTTTTCCTCATAATCATTTTCTTAGAATCCAATATCAGTAAAGAAAATCAAAAAAGGAAGCCACCAAACAGCGGACTTGAACCAGTAATTTGCGTATTTGTAGCTGGATATACGTGGAACTGCTTTAGGATGTGTTTGATTCAAGGACCTTCAAGATATTTCAAGGCCTTATGGAATTGGCATGCCATAATTACAAATGTATTCTTTATTTTAACGTTTATATTCTGGATAGCAGCGTATTGGGATGCTAAAAGAACGATCAAGTAGATTTAGAGAGAAAATATTGGAACCAATTGGATCCTGTTTTAATTTCTGAAGGAACCTTTGCTGTTGCTACCGTTATGGCTTATTTCAGGCTGATGTATTTTTGTAGACTAAATTATTATATGGGTCCTGTGCAAATCTCTTTAGGGAAAATGTGCGCTGATATAGCTAAATACATAACAATATTTATCATCATTTTAATATCATTCACATGCGCAATGTGTCGATTTTACCAATACTACGATGGCATGGTACAAGTGGACAGCAATGGAATCAAAACTCAGCAAGTATCTTCGTTTGTTAATTTTCAAAAAACCTTGAAAACTTTCTTTTGGGGATTACTTGGTATGTCTCCACTAGAATCCGCCGACGTCATAATTTCAAATCTCCCAGGACCAAAAGAAAATACAACGATCGTCAACAGTCATGATTTTACGGAAAATATGGGATATCTATCGTTTGCAATATACGAGATGCTAACAATGACAATGATTATGAATATGCTAATAGCGACCATGTCTTCAACTTTCCAAAGAGTTTTAGATAATCTGAACACGGAATGGACTTTTGGTAAAACTGATTTTTATCTGGAATACATGATGCAGTCAACTTTACCACCTCCTTTGAATTTGATACCGACACAACTAGGATTCAATCTAATGAAACAGGTTGCGAGTTTTTCTGTTACGGACGCCCAAGGTAAAACATCGGTAACAAGAAAGTATTTAGAACTAAATTCTTAATAATTTTTTTGCAGAAGATCAACGAGCTAGCGATTATAATGCACTAATATCCCAATTAGTTCAGCGTTACTTCAGGGAAAAAGACACAGTAACAACTACAAGTGAAATAGAGGAGCTTCGACAAGAAATAAATGAACTGAAATTAGCATGTAAAGATTTAATTGATATCATAACATCCAGATGATAATTATCAATATAATGTATAAGAATATAAAATATATAATGATTTTTTATAAAAATAAACTATACACCAGACCTCAAATTTTATTCAATGATTACGATCTTATATTCAATTCCACAACAATGTTGTAACAATTTCATAAGATAGCTCTGTTTATAACAGAACGAATGAAAACAGGTTGAACTTATAAGACAAAGTATTCTAAATAGAACCATAGAAAGGATAATCGTTGTGCATGGTTCTTTCCTAACAATACGTACGCCACACCGATTATTTCTAACATTGAGAAACATTAATTATTCTTCAAGTCTATCAACATGGAAGCAGTGTTCCGGGGTACTGATATCAACCAATCCTGTACCTTCCTCCTGAATTTATTGTAGGAACCTGACCACTTAATATCAGGTGGTAACTGATTGAAGGATCTTGGAGACAAGTATAGAAAACTTCTTTAATAATAATTTTTATTCACTCAATCATAATCACAATGTGAAAACCCCCCTTCCATTACAAACTATAAAAAAAAAACACAAATTATGACCATGACGAATGAACAAAAGACATCAAGGATTACCCACTAAGGCTAAGCCAGTGCGTGGGTACGCAACTACAAACAGAGAAACACAAAATGTATGCTATGATCAACGAAATACAAATCATTAAAAAAAAATTTATATGGATCAAAACAAACAATGGATGTCATTTCTATCTTTCATTCTGAGAAAACAATTGACCTTCCTTTTGAAACTATTTATATTGGGTACAATTCTTATGTAAAGTGGAAGGAAATTATACATTCTATAGGCATTCAAATCGAAAGAACGTTGAGATATAGTTCTCGAAAAGAAAAGGGTTTTGACCTTTGCCTGTGAACAAGATCGGGTCCCATATCCATGATCAACATATTGAAGTTTGTTTTTACTTTTGTGAATTTGTGTTACACAATCAAGGAAATACAGCTGCCTGGCATCCAATACACCAGTTTGTTTATATAAGTCATCTGAGGGGTAGGTATTTGGTTTTTTTGAAATTATTTTTAGAATTTTTTTCTGTAAGATTTCCACTTTATTCAGATAACAGCTTGCTGCAGCACCATATATCGTGATGCCGTATCTAATTCTGCATTCTACAAGGCCGTGATAAATCATCTTCAATCTACGAAAATCGACAAACTTAGCAAGGAATCTAAACAAGTAGAGCAAACTCCTCAGAGACTTAACCAATACTTCAATATGATAGTCCCATCTTAAATTTTGATCAATTAGTACTCCAAGATACTTCACAGTTTCTTTTGTAGCAATTTTGACAGTTTTTCATTTTTTCAATTTCGAGTTCTTTGAAAAGGGGTAAACCACTGCTATAGCAACTAAACGGCATAAAATATGTTTTATCATAGTTAACAGTCAATAACATTTCATCAAATGCGTTCAATATTTTACTTAAATCCATTTCTGTCTTTTCTTAACAGCTTCCCATGACCTATCTGTATAGAACAAAACCGTGTCATCCGCGAAACTAATGATTGTACCCTCTGTTTCAGCTTTCAAAATTTCGTTCATGTAAATTATAAATAGAATCGGCCCAAGAACAGTGCCTTGGGGTACTCCGTATTTAACGATCTTTTGGGAGCTCAGTGTGCATCCAACCATAACATATTGTTCTCGTCCTTCGAGATAACTTGCCAAAAGTTTTCCAGCAACGCCTCGTATTCCCAAGTCTTGCAATATTCCTAATAATCTTTCATGATCGACAGTGTCGAAGGCTTTGGCAAGGTCTAGGAAGATTGCCAAAGACCGTTCACCCTTCTCAATACTTTCATGAATTTTTGAAATAAGACAATTGATAGCATCTTGCGTCGATATATGTTTTTGAAAACCGAACTGCTTAGGAGACATCAGTTGATATTTTTTGTCCGGCGGTTTTATACATTCTGGGTATATAACAATTATTCAGTCCTCTTGTCTCAGGATAACGCCGATGGAGTACATTACTTCGAGAATTGTTTTCCTTGTATTGAAAGAGGAGTATTCTGAGGCAATGAAGCTGCCTCAAATCAAAAAACTTAGACTCCGCGAATAATTCATTCGTCGGGTAAGTAAATTCCCTACCCATAATGATCCTGATTAAACGCTTCTGCATAACCTTCAGTTTCTTCAGATGTATATTCTCAACGCCTCCACAAACTACAATTCCGTATGTTAAAATTGACTGAACAAGTGAAAAATATAGTGTGCGCAGTTGAATTATCTCGCAGAACCCTTTGTAGACTTTTATCAGAGGTAAAACTCCCCTTAGTTTCTTAACAATAAAATCAATATGATGATTCCATCTCAAGTGGTAATCGATCGTAATACCAAGATATTCTATAGTATTTTTTCTTTTAATAGCAACTTCTTCTTCATTGATATGTATATTGAGCTGAATGTAGTCCGAAAGATTACTTGAGTAGCTAGTAGAAGTCACAAAAATTGTTTTCTCTGATTTGAATGTATGTATTCGTTCCCGGAAAAAGTTCAGAATCAAACTGAAATCTCTTTCCGCAATACCGCGCAGTGATGACCAAGAACCCCTCTATAGAAAAATGCCGTATCATCGGCAAAAGACACTGCTTCCCCTTCAATGAGAGGCCCCAGTACGGTACCCTGTGGAACACCAAAGCTAATACATCCCCTCGAACTGCGAACTCTGTCCAACACAACAATCTGCTCTCTCTCATTTAAGTAGTTTTTCACGAGTTTCAAGGGGTTTCCTCTGAATCCGTTGTTTTCAAGCGTTTTGAGCAGTTCATTATGTGCGAGAGTGCCAAAAGCCTTAGTGAGGCAAAACAAAAATGCATGGACACGGCACTAGCATCCATCGCTTCATAAATTTTTTCGAGTAAATGTCTCATTGGGTTCTAAGTTGATTTCGCAGTGCAGAATCCATATTGCCTACTTGATATTAATTTGGACTTGTCCAGGAAGCTGGTGATTCTGGTCTTAAGAATCCTTTTGAAAACCTTTCCGAGCACTGAAACAATCGAAATTGGCCGGTAGCTTGAAGGAATCGCCCTATCTCCTGTTTTGAAAATGGGTTCGGTCAGTGCTGTTTTGAAAATCTCGAAAAGGATCCATTTTTGATACATTTTTGATTTATTTACAAATCAGGAAGCAAACAGTCATGCAGTAATTATAGACATATTTCAATTTTGTCTAACTAACCTAACCTAACTAGTTAACTGTACAAAGCGATTGATGATAAAGAACCTACTATTGGTATCTTTGTGGACCTGGCCAAGGCATTTGATACAGTTAGTCATCCAGACCTTCTAGAGTGTTTGGAAGGCATTGGTTTTAGAGGGGTATCCTTCAGTCTAGCGGAGAGTTATCTAAGTCATAGAAAGCAAGCGGTAAGAATCGGAGATCCTCTGAGTGAATTCAAAGAAATAAGTTTCAGTGTTCCACAAGGAACTGTGCTGGAACCGTTGTTGTTTATAATTTTCATGAATGATTTGTTTGACTTACCTACTTCTGGCGATGTTATTAGTTTTTCTGAGGACACCGCTGTGGTATATCGGGAAAAATCTTGGCAGTTACTAAATGAGGCAGTCGAAAATGACTTTGGAGTAGTCTTGGAATACTTTGAAAGTAAGCTATTGACGGTTAATGTTGACAAAACTAAATTCTAATGTTTACCAGCCTTGCTCAGAACTTACCTGCTTTCGAAAGACTGAACATCACAAAACAACATTCGTAAATTGAGATATCCGCAATCGGGTCAGTGAAGTACTTAGGAATTCATATTGATAGTCACCTCCAATGGAATGAGTAATCATTGAAATTAACGCAGAAATTGAGGGCGCTAATTCCTAAATTCAAAATGTGTGCTTCATTTTGTAGTATAGAGCAATTGAGAATTTTGTACCTTGCACAAGGGTAGTCCCACCTAACCTACGGAAATATAGCTTGTGGCGGAATACTGAAAACTAAAGCGAAAAAATTGAAGTAGCACAAGATTGGGAAAATCATGTACAAGAAGCACTATCGGTACCCAACGAGTCAACTATTTGCAGAAAGTGGTATTTACGATCAAACTCAACTTTATTGTCGATCTCACCTCGTTTGTCAACACAAACTCGGGGAATCTCGTATAAGAATTGATCACAGTCACCGAACTAGGTATAGGGAAAATGCGTCTGCTGTACCACGCATGAATAAAACTATGGGCCAAGGAAGCCATATATATCTCGGTCCTAGAGTCTTCAACGAGTTGCCTGAACTAAAATGTATTCCCTCTCTCCGCGAGTTCAAACGAGAAATAAAGATCTATATTACAGAGATAGGAAGGGAAAGAATCCACTCATTTATTGACCTTAAAAATCATGGAAACTAAATCTGTCCATAAGACAAGTTATGCTCCAATCGCGTTTAAATTCGAGTCAAAAAATTATAAAAATGATTATCCAAAAAAAAAATTATAAATATATAAAGAGATATAATATAGAATTAAGCACATTAAGATTATAGCACTTAGTAGAATGTTGTCATAGATAAAGAATTTCGTATTTGTCACTGTGAGAGGACCTTTACTGTTCATTGTTAATGAAACACCCACGCACGGAATTTATTCCATGTGGGATTCTATGTTTATTTTATGTGAAGTCAATGGCTTGTGTTATCAGTGTATAATATGTAATATTGAATGGTCTGAATAAACATTATTATTATTATACCAGCACATTTCTCATCTTTGAGACTCCTTACAATACTCTCAACCTCATCCATATTTGTCTCCACAAGGCCGAAAAAATGAACATTTGATTTAGGTTTACTCACTCTCCTGGCTGGTTTCTTTAATTTGCGCTGCTAGTTTAGCACCAATTTCTGAAAATAACTATATAAATATACTATCACAAACATGGCGTTAGACGAAATACTGTACCTTTAGGTAGTTATTATTGTTTTCTATGGTTAAATATCTAACCTCAAACTAAACGGTTAAATCCGTTAAAACGGTGGTGATGTTTCGGTTCAAAATCCCGCCAGATATTCCCGCCGATTACTTAAGGGCTATAAGCGTTGCTGCTAATTGCTACTTAGCTCTTATAGTTTCGTTGCTTACACCTGTAGGACTTGATACCTCCATTCATTGTGTACTCGACACGTAACAAGTTATCAACTTGTATGTCTTATGATATTCTAATTTAAAACGTAAGTGTCTTAATTTTCATTCATTACGCAATGTTAAACAAAATTGTACCTTTTCAGTACTTAACGCTACAAATATGCCTTCATTCAACAAGGAAAACGACATTTTTAATTCCAACTCTCCCGCTAAAAAAGAAGTATTGGTCGACAAAACTAACGTACTTGTTTCTCCATCAAGATTAGATAAACTTTCTTTGAAAGAAGAAAATGAGCAATCATCTTTCGATCCCCAGTTGGAACCTTTACTTCGTGATAATCCAAAAAGGTTTGTAATTTTCCCTATTGAATACCCACAGATCTGGGCTAAGTATAAGGAAGCGGAAGCGTCTTTTTGGACGACTGAAGAAGTTGATCTTTCTAAAGATTTAGACGATTGGGCTAAGCTGACTCCTAATGAGAAACATTTCATTTCCCACGTTTTGGCGTTTTTCGCTGCGTCAGATGGGATTGTTAACGAAAATTTGGTTGAAAGATTCAGTCAAGAAGTTCAAGTTACTGAAGCACGATTCTTTTATGGTTTCCAGATTGCTATTGAGAATGTGCATTCTGAAATGTATAGTACGCTTATTGAAACTTACATAAGTGATCGTAGCGAGAAAGATTTTCTATTCAATGCCATCGAAAACTTACCTTGTGTTAAAAAGAAAGCTGATTGGGCTTTACGTTGGATCAATGACAAAAATGCATCTTTCGGCGAAAGAATTATTGCTTTTGCGGCAGTTGAAGGAATATTCTTTTCAGGAAGCTTCGCTTCGATATTTTGGTTAAAAAAGGGACTGATGCCAGGTTTAACATTCTCGAACGAATTAATTTCTAGAGATGAAGGTTTACATTGTGATTTCGCTTGCCTCGTGTTTTCTTTGTTAGTGCAAAAACCATCAAAACAGCGAGTCACAATGATTATCCGCGACGCTGTAAAAATTGAACAAGAATTCCTTTCAGACGCTTTACCAGTAAGCTTGATTGGAATGAATTGTGGACTCATGTGTCAATACATTGAATTCGTAGCCGATCGGTTACTGGGTGAGTTGGGTTGCGATAAAGTTTACCATCAGACGAATCCTTTTGAATTTATGACTAATATCTCAACCGATGGAAAAACCAATTTCTTCGAAAAGAAAGTTGGTGAATACCAAAAGATTGGCGTTGCTGCGAATGGTGAAGATGCAGGATTCACAACAGATGCAGATTTTTAGATATACCCTAGATTTTAACATAATATAAGTACGTTGTATTTAAATATTTTAATTTGCTTTAATAAGATTCACTACTTAAGTTTTATTAGTGTAGTAGAATTGACTTAATTTTTATTATATACTTCTCCAATTGAAAATGGAACTTGTGTGAATAAATTATTTTGAAAGTTACATCATGGATGCATTTTTTTTGTTTGCTTTGTAAATTTTTTTTTTTTTTTATTATAATAGTAGTTACAAGCAATCAGAATAATTTACATTCTATAAGCTCATTTGCTGGTTTTAGAGCTAACGCTCCCAAGTGTCATGATGAGGTCCTGTCCAGTGACAAGTCCTCTTTAAATCTCCTCTAAATCTGCTGGCCAATTTCGTTTCAGTCGCCGATCGTTCTGCGATTCAGACAGAGGTTGTACCAAAATATTTGTGTGAATCTCAAGCTTTGCGTGATATTTGTTGCTGTTTTCTCTAATGACGTCCTTTACATACGGTACCATCAGGTCTTCATGTAGGGTCTGATTTGAAACGTACCAAGGGCATTTGCAATCATTCTGAGGATTTTAGATTGGCTTCTTTGGATGATTGCCATATTGGACTTACTGGTGCATCCCCAGATCTCGATTCCATAGGTCCAGATGGGCTTAATTATTGTTTTGTAGATGAGCAGTTTATTCTCTAATGATAATTTCGATTTCCTACCAATGAGCCAGTGTAATTCTTTGACTTTCAGGTCAATTTGTTTTCTTTTTGATTACATGTTCCTTCCAGGTAAGTTTTTATCCATGTGCATTCCCAGGTATTTCACTGTAGGAGATTCAGGTATCGAATATTGTTCATCTGTACTGGCGGACATTGGCCTTTTCTTAGTGTGAAATTTACTTGTACAGATTTGGTCTCATTGATTTTAATTCTCCATTTTGCAACCATTCTTGTTGCTGGTCCAAATGGCTCTGTAGCAAATGAGAAGCTTCTGCTGGGTCCTCGTCGCTTGCTAGTATAGCTGCGTCATCCGCGAATGTGCCCATCACTGTTTGGGGTTTGTTGGCAGGTCTGCTGTATACAATAAGTACAATATGGGACCGAGGACGCTACCTTGTGGTACTCCAGATGATATGGGAAAATTGTTGGATATCTTGTCGTTCACTCTTACCCTGAATTTCCTTGTGTCTAAATAGGATCTCAATAGTTTGAAATATGTTGTAGGAAGATGTTTTTTTATTTTGTATAGTAGACCGGGGTGCCAAACCTTGTCGAAGGCTTGGCTCACATCGAGAAATGCTGATGTACAGTACTTCTTCTGTTCAAGTGCTTGGTTTACCGTATGGCTTATTCTGTGTGTTTGTTGAACAGTTGAGTGGGATGCTCGAAACCCAAACTGGTGGTGAGGTATCCATTGTTTTGTGTTTGGATCTGTGTTGATTCTGCGTAAGACCAGTCTCTCGAGTACTTTTGAGGTTACAGGTAGCAAACTGATTGGCCGATAGGAGGTTACACTGCTCGGATCTTTACCTGGTTTTGGATTAAAATAATTTCTGCTGTCTTGAACTGCTCTGGCCAATAGTTTTGTTTCAGTATAGCGTTGTAAATATACTTCAGTAGAGTGATCCTTTTCTGGCAACTCTTTAAGCATTTTTGGTGTGGTTTTGTCAATTCCTGCAGTTTTTCTTGTGTTGAGGCGACTGAGTTCGTCCTGTACTTCAGCTGCAGTGAAAGGTTTAATTGGTGATGTGTTGTTGGGTGTTTCTAGAAGTTCTCTCTCTATTTCATTATCTCTGACGTCATTATTAGGGGTGAATACTGTTACTAGGTGTTCGGCAAATAGTTTGGCTTTTTCTTCGTCACTTCTGGCCCAGTGTGTGTTAGATGCTGATGTAATACGTATAGCTGGTGTGTGCGTCATTGGCTTTGTAGAGTTCTTTATTGGTTTCCATATTGAATTATCGAGTCTGCTCAGGTTTGAGACGTAGTCGTGGAATGAGATTTCTTTTATTTCTTTGATTTTCGCTCTGAGTCTGTTGGTTGTTCTGTTCAAGATGTTTTTATCAGCTGGGGAGTGTGTTACCTGCCACCTCGCTCTTGCTCTTCTCTTCTGGGCTATCAGCTTCTTAATTTCTTCAGAGACGTTATTGGTTTGATTTGCTACATTGATTATTGGGGTTGCTTGTTTCACTGCTTGTATGATCTGGTTATTGAATGTGGACAGCACATTCTCTATTTCATCATGGGTTTTCAGTCTCACGTCCAGGCTTATCGTCTCCTCTATATTTTTCGATATTCGTCCCAATTGGTTTTCCTATTGTGCAGTCTGGGAATTTGTTTTTTATGGATTATAAACGCACTAACTGTTGCAATTATGGGAGAATGGTCCGAAGATAGGTCGTGGCTTGGTGTTATGTCCATGTTGGAATGAGATAAACCGTTTGTTACGAAGAAGTCTAGCAGGTCTGGAATCTTGTTGGGGTCCGTTGGCCAGTAGGTGGGAGTGCCTGTTGAAAGGAAGTTGTAACCATTTTGTTGTATAACACTTGCTAGTTCTTTTCCTTTTGTTGTTGTAAGACGTGAACCAAATAATATATTCTTGCTATTGAAATCTCCTCCTGCTATGAATTTGGGGCCCAGTGTTGAGAAATAGTCATTGAAGTTTTCTTTCTTGATGTTGTGGCGTGGGGTACAGTATACTGCGGAAACTGTAATTTCGTATGTTGCAAGCTCTACCTTTATTGCTGTGGCTTGCAGCAGATCTTTTTCATATTTTGGTTGTTCCACATGGCTTATCGAATTTTTCACAATGATGGCGGTGCCAGCGTGAGCAGTGTTATCTGGGTGATTCGAGTGGTACGTAGTGTAGTGTGGTATCTTGAAGTACGACCTTTCTGTGAAGTGGGTTTCGCTGATCAGCAAAATGTCTATAGAGTTGTGTCGGAGAAGAATTTCTATTTCGTTTTTGTGTTGTAGAAGGCCATTAGCATTCCATTCTGCAATTTTCAAGAAATTAGTGAATTTTGCTGATGAGGGTGGTTAACATGTTCAACATCATGGTGTTCTGTTGAATTAGTTGTTGAAACATTTCTTTAAATTCTTCCAGAAATCTGTCCATAACATTTGTGATATCATTAGGTGCTTTGTAAATGAAAACAGAAATGAATATAAAACCAAAATACTTTAACAATTCTGTTCTTCTATTAGTTATTGTGATTTATGAAGGTTAATAGATCAAAATTTTTTTTCTAGAATTACTATTTGTATTTGCGCGAAGGCTATACGTACGTACATATAACTTGAAAAAGATGGCGCGTGAGTCGTACCAGTAATTTTGATTTAACCCATTAATGCATACAATCGGATTCATCAATTAGGCAACCAAACATGCACAACAATCTCTCTCCTCAGTCTGTATTAATCCACTCCTGGATATAGACCTTCAAATTTTTCTATCTGTCTATTAGCAGCTGTTTGCATCCAGTTTTTTCCCGCGATCTTCTGGATTTCACCTCTCCGTCTGAGCTGTGGTCTTCCTACGCACCTGGTAGTTTTTGGTCTCCATTCGAGCAGTTTGTTGTCCCATTTCGATGGGTCTTGCCTGGCTATATAGCCAGCCCATCTCTATTTCAATTGTGCTATCTTTCTTAGCACATCAGTCCTTTCTTTAATATCCTCATTCCTCACTCTCAATGAAATTGCCATAATGGTTCCCTCTATAGCTAGCTCGTTGTGAAACTTACAATTTACTGGCTGATCTTCGAGTTAGAGATATCGTTTCAAGGCCAGGAAGAACACACGAATCGAAGACATTTCTTTTTGGGTTGAGAGGAATATTTCGGGACTTCAAAACAAAGCCCAGTTTTCCGAATACAGCCCAGCCCAAACCCACTCTCCTGGAAATTTCACAGGTTTGATTTTCTTTCCCAAGTTTTATTTATACAGTGTGTTCCAACGAAAATTTGACCCCCCCTATAACTCCGAAATGAGTAACATTAGCGAAAAACACCAAGACACGTCGATTTTTGTTTCAAGGGGGAGCATTTTTCGAAATAATTCGAAACTTGTCAGATCAACCCCCTACCCCCAGCAACCCTAATTTCGAAATTCATCATAGAGAATAAGGGTCGAGTGGCACCTTACTGTAAAGGTCTGTCAATTCTCCATTCTGATTTGTCATTTTAGAATTTTAAATTAACATACAGGGTGTCCCAACCGAGGGTAAAGTTGAATTCCTGCAAATCCCAAATACTAAATGAAATCGATTTATTTTGGCATAATGCAAGCGCAGGTTTATGCTCGGTCTAGAAAAACGACCTACACTTGTGAATTTGGAGTTGGTGCAATCAACCCCCTATTTCCAGCATCCCCAACTCAAAAATCATTCGATCGATAATAGGTCAAGTGTCACCTCGTTGGAAAGGTATTTCAATTTTCTCTTCGAATTTGGTATTTTCGAAATTCAGAATCAGCATACAGGGTGTCCCGGAGCAGGAACACTGAAAACCCAAATAACTTTTTGAAACTGGTTCATTTCGGTATAATACGAGAACATGTTTATGTTTGATTCGAGAATAAGACTCTCTTGCGTGAATATGGAATCATCAATCTCTTCCATTCAGCATCCCCAACTCAAAAATCATACAAGTGATTACAGGTTGAGTGGCAAAGTTCCAGAAAGATTTTTCTATTTTCTGAATCACTGGGGCATTGGTTTCAGTTTGGCAATCGAGGTTTTTGGCGTGAGGATCAGGATGAGGGATGATGGAGAAACTGATTGGATGCTCATCTAAACAGGAAAACGAGATTTATTGAACTTGTATTCAATTGAAAACAAAAACTAACTTGATTATTACAACAATTGTTCAAAATGACCTCCGCCCACCTCCATACAGTTATACAGACGATTTTCGAACTCTCTTCTCACATTAGCGAAAACTTCAGGAGTCAAAAGTCGGCATTCTGTGATAATCCTCATCCGCAGCTCCTCCAGGTTTTCTGGTCTTGTGGCATAAACATTAGATTTTAGATGGCCCCACAAAAAAATCTAGGGGATTTAAATCTGGTGACCTGGCTGGCCACTCAACAGGTCCTCTTCTACCAATCCACCTTCCTGGGAAATTTTCGTCTAAATATTGGCGCACCCGAGCATCATAATGCGGAGGAGCACCGTCTTGTTGAAAACGCATTTCGTCCTCAGAAAGAGTTGGATCGTTCTGTAAAATTTCTGTCAATCTAGGATGTATGTGTTCCTCTAACAACTGTAGGTAGCCATTTCCATTCAGATTACCCTCAATAAAGAAAGGCCCAACTAGATGATTGCCAAAAATTCCTGCCCAAACGTTCAACTTCTGAGGCCTTTGCGTGTGGGCCTCTCTAAACCAATGAGGATTCTGTGTGTCCCAATATCGACAATTATGTCTATTCACTTCACCACTGAGCATAAAGGTGCTTTCATCAGAAAAACAGATGTTATTCAGAAAATTTGGATTAGCGTTTAGGTTTTCACTTAGATTTTCACAAAACTGTAAACGACGATCTGGATCATCTTCGTTTATTTCATGCACTAATTTTACCTTGAAGGGTGAAATTTGTGATGTTCACGATTCTATGGACAGTTGTAGCTGATACACCAGTCAGACGAGATAGTTTTCTGATCGAAGTAGTATTCTCCATTTGTAGATGACCCACTACTGCCACTTCCGTTGCCTCATTTCTGACAGGACATGCCACTTCATGTTTTTGTTTGCCACCGAACCCGTAGCTAGGAATTTGTCAACCAAATATTTAACGTACTGGTGACTGACTCCCTTTCTCTTTCAGGATGGTTCCTATCGAATATCCTTGCCGTTTCTTTGGCACAACTGTTATTTCGAAAATACGTCGATACAATTTCGACCCTTTCCTCAGTGGAATAAACCATTTTCAGATTAATTTCAACTGACGAACAACAACAATAATGAGGAACTGATCTGAATAATAATAATATTTCATTGCAAAATGAGAAATAACAGATGACTGCACGCCAGATGGAAATGAAAAAATGTGAACATTTTCAATGCAGAAATCAGCTTTATTTCTTCGTAATTGATGCTCAACACATCGTACCCCAATACTTTTAACAGTTTCGAATTAATTTTAGTTGATAATTTCAAATGACGATATTGAATTTTTCGAAAGCGACATCCTGTATGGAGAGCCGAACTGAATGAAATGCTTTAATCATTCTGGAATTCAAAAACCTTTCTGAAGATATGCCACTTGAATTATTTGTATGATTTTCAAGTTGGGGATGCTGAATGGAAGGGTTGATTGCAAAAATTCTATAACCACACAAGAAAGTCCTATTCTCGGATCAAACATGTTCTCGTATACTGAAATGAACCAGTTTCAAAAGTTATTTGGATTTTCAATGTTCCTGCTTCGGGACACCCTGTATGATGATTCTGAATTTCGAAAATACCAAATTCGAAGAAAAATTGCAGTACCTTTCCAACGAGGTGCCACTTGACCTATTATCGATCGAATGATTTTTGAGTTGGGGATGCTGGAAATAGGGGTTGATTGCACCAACTCCAAATTCACAAGTGTAGGTCGTTTTCTAGACCGAGCATAAACCTGCGCTTGCATTATGCCAAAATAAATCTATTTCATTTAGTATTTGGGATTTGCAGGAATTCAACTTCACCCTTGGTTGGGACACCCTGTATGTTAATTTAAAATTCTAAAATGACAAATCAAGGTGGAGAATTGACAGACCTTTTCAGTAAGGTGCCACTCGACCCTTATTCCTATGATGAATTTCAAAGTTAGGGTTGCTGGGGGTAGGGGGTTGATCTGAGAAGTTTCGAATTATTTCGAAAAATGCTCCCCCTCGAAACAAAAATCGACGTGTCTTGGTGTTTTTCGCTAATGTTACTCATTTCGGAGTTATAGGGGGGGTCAAATTTTCGTTGGAACACACTGTATATATATAAATATATATATATATATATATATATATATATATATATATATATATATATATATATATATATATATATATATATATATATATATATATATATATATATATATATATATATGATGGGACAAATATCTTCCGCGGAGGAGTTTACATATGTAAACTTGAGACAAGAAGAATTATTCAAAAATCCGTAGATCAATGAATAATCCTTCCTGACAAGAGCTAGTTCCCAAATCTGCCTGCCATGCACGCAAGATATTCATTTCTGTCAAAACGCAAAAACAGGTCAATTTTTGTTTCAAAGGGGACATCTTTTGGGGTTTTGGGGTACAAAACTTGCCTGAAATATCAACCCCCTAAGCGGGGGTTGCAATCCTTGAATATTTGAATAGGGAAGATGGGTCGAGTGATGACTCAAAAGAAAGGTGGTATCTTTGTATACATCGCCTTGAACGAATTTCCATTTTTAATTGAAAACTGTAAAAGATACAGGGTGAGCAACTGAAAGATAGGGAAGACTATTTCCCTGAGACTATTCAAGTTTCAGTGAAGTAAAATGGAACAGATCCATGCTGATCAATGGCAGTCATCATCAAGTACCATCCTCATCTCGAATTTCAACCCCTAGAGCAGGGGTGACCACCCTTGAAAATTTGGAAGAGGATAGATGGATCAAGTGATACCTCGAAAGAAAGGTATTTTTTCATTTTTGATTGAAAACTGTAGAAGATACAGAGTGAGCTACTGAAAAATAAACTTTTCTTTTGAGTCATATATTGGTAATTAATACCATTGCCAGGCAATGATTATAATCAAAACATATATTGTTGTCTATCAAGTGGTTTGAGAGCTATTCAAGTGAGAGGTTCCAGTGTACAAGATTGAATGATATCACATCGAAAAGAAAAGAAGTGAAATACGGTGTCCCGCAGGGGTACATACTGGGCCCTCTGTTATTCATAACATATCTCAATGATATAGTTAATTGTGTTGGAGCAGAAACAACTCAAATAAACGTGTTTGCTGATGACACCTTACTATACGATTGTGGTGCTCAGGTCCACGTGGTAGTAGGGAGGTTGCAGAGAAGCTTGATGGGGTATCCCAGTGGTTGCAGGATAATAGTATGTTCGTTGTGAAAAAGGCTAAAGTGATTTGTTTCGGTTTTAACCAAAAAGTGCAGTGTTGTCAAAATTGTTTAGATGTAACCTAGAAGTCGTTAGTGAATCTAAATACTTGGGTATGGTTATAGATGAAAATCCGAATTTTAAAAGTCACAGTGATAATTTAGTTAAGAAATTGAGCAAAAAGATAGGTTTATGCAGGAGGGTCAGACGATTTTTGTCAGTTAAAACAAGAACATTATAAAGCCATAATAGCAACACATTTCGAATATTGTATCTCATTGTATTTTAATTAAACAGAAAAAGATAGGCTCCAAAAATTACAAAACAAGGCCATGAGAATCATTTTAGATGCTCCAAAAATCACTGGCGTGAATAGTATGTTGGGTAAATTACAGTTTCTTAACGTGGAGCAGAGGCTTGTGTTTTCAAACTTAATTTTCATATATAAGATAGTCCACAAGACGTTACATGATTATTTAGCATGTAAAATAAGATTTGTCTGTGATATCCATCATTATAATACAATATCTCAGTCGAATATCTGTACTAACAGCTAAAAAAGCTAAAACTGAGAAATCGCTCTTTTACAGGGGCTTGGTAATGTACAATTCAGTTCCATTGTTTATAAGATCTTGTATTGAGTTAGGGGAATTCCAAAAGCTTACATTATAGCATGTAAAAGAGAAGTATAATCGTTGATTTTTATAGTATGTAATTTTGCACTTAATTGTTAACTTTGTAGCAAATTTTGCTAATAAATTGTCCCATCTCATCATCTACACAGGTGGAACTACAGCTTATATTGGATTCCGAACCACTCTCCTAGACTGTGCAATGATAACTGCCTCCACAAGGATTACAAGTTATCTGCTGTTCGGAAATTTATGCCCTCTTTAGGTTAGGTTAGAACATAGTCAAAGATGATTTATAAACACCTCAAAAAAGTCTAGGGAACACTTCTGAATATCGATATATCGTATCCAGAACGATCAATATGGATGATTTTTTTGAGAAATGAACACCTGCGTCAATTTCTCACCAAATTATGTAGAGTGCCACAACAGATTTCAGTTTTTTTATAAAAAAACTAAAAATGCAGCAGATGCGACGCTGCTTATAATCAATTCATGTATTCAGTGTTTGAAATCAGTTAGTTGGTACTTTGTTTCTGTTGTAAGCACAAATAAAAGATGCAAGTTTTGTGATTCGACCATGGAAAGACGACATTTGACTAGAGAAGAGATGTTACGAGCCGATGGTTGCTCCAAGCTGGGGGCTCACAACGGGAAGTATCCAGAGTTCTGGGAAGTAGCCCAAGTGTCATAAACCGTTTATGGTCGCGTTTCAATGAAACAGGTAGCGTAGAAGAACGCCATACAGGTCGTTTCATGATTACTACAGTCGCCCAAGACCGATTTTTGGTTTTACAAGCCAGAAGAGATCGTACTACCACAGCATCTCAATTAGCTCAAGAGCTATAACGAGTTCATTATGTACAAATTTCCGACCAAACTGTGAGAAATCGACTGCACGAAGGTCAACTCCACTCCAGACGTCCTTTAAGAGTTCCACAACTGACCCATGGAAATCGCGCTGTGCGTTTAGCTTGGTGCCAAGAACACGTAAACTGGGATCAAGAGAGATGGGCCACAGTTCTCTTCAGTGATGAATCTAGATTTAGTTATTATCCCGATTCGGGAGAAAGAATTCGAATATGGAGGGAACCTGGAAAGCAAAACTGTCTCCAGCAAGCTCGAGAAGTTGTTAGACAAGGAGGCGGATCAGTGATGTTTTGGGGAGGTATACGCCTTGGTGGAAGAACTGACCTCGTTTTCATACAGAACAACCTCACGGGAAATTCTTACGCGAATGAGATAATTTTACCTGTAGTGGTACCGTTCTCCAAACAATGGGTCAAAATCCACTCTTCCAACAAGATAATGCCCCTCCTCATCGTGCAAGAGTTGTCTTGAACGTTCTTGAAGAGAATGATATCGATCTTCTACCGTGGCCATCCTGCTCCCCAGATCTGAATCCCATCGAACATGTGTGAGACACATCTCCTGCGTCAAAACGTCTTCCATCATGAACAGGAGCTTCGATCAGCAGTTCAGGGGGCTTGGAATGACTTAGGCCAAAATGTAATAGACAATTTAATATTGAGCATGCCGCGACGATACCAAAGTGTCATTAATAACAGAGGTGGACCTTCTGGGTACTGAAAAATATAAGTGCTTCCATGTCGTTTCGAAAATATTAGTTCAGGATTTTTTTTGTGTTTTACCAAATTTCGTCATTTACAAATTTCAAATTGTTTTTTATAATAGGTGCTTTGGAGAAGTCAAATATTATTTTGTTTTCTTGAGAATACATTATATACAATACATCCTAAAAAACCGAAAGATTTCTATAAATTCGAATCATCAAATTCATATTTTAAAGATATTGGTAAGTGTTCCTAGACTTTTTTGAGGTGTTTATATTCTATACTTAGTCTATGACACAGTAGATATGCACTTGAAAATAACCTAAGAATAGTAACCAATCATGTTTGTAAAAATAAATTGTAGAAAACTGACAAAATTGTTTTATTTCGTTTTATAATTCAATATCTTATAGCTTTTGATTTGTTAAAGATGCAGCATAGATGCACTTAGTGTTTTATTACATAAATTTCATAAGGAACATTTTCTACAGCTCAAAGGAATATACCCCTCAATATTTCATAGAACCACTACACTTATACTTCATAATTACACATTGGGGGTCATTGTCTTACACGAGTCCGGTTGATAAGAGATTTGGGAATTTTTATTATTTGCAAGCTAAACTTCAAAGAACATATACAGAATATAGTCTCTACATCTCTACACACACGGCTGATACAGGCACTGACTTATCTTTTGTGCGTCAAACTTTCAACCTTGATTATCTTGTTATCAGGAAGAGGGTGTCCAGCCTGGCAGTACTCTTTAAATTACTGAACAACCTAATAAAATGTCCTGATCTGCTGATGAATTTCAATGTTCCAGGTAGATTAACAAGGCATACACATCCATTTCGTCTTGATATTTGTAGGCACAACTATAGTAAAAACTCTTCTTCTTCTTTAAATAGGACGATGTCCTGTTTTTCTGTTACAGCCCCTGCTGCGAACCGGAGCTCCAGCACTCATGCCATCGCTTTTTCGGCCTTCCTATGGGTCTTCTAGTGTTGGGTTTTTGTGTTTTTGCCCACTTCGCCATACGTTCGGGGCCCATTCTGTCTACGTGATCTCTCCATAGGCGTCGACGTGCTCTTGTCCACCTCACCACATCCTGGACACCTAGCTCCCTTAGCGTATCCTCATTCCTTATTCTATCTCTGCGTGTAATACATCTTATAGCTCTTAGTGTTCTCATCTCTGTTGTCCTCATTAGTTGTTTTGTTTTTGTTGTCTCAGCTCTTGTCTCAACTGCATATGTCATCACGAGTCTCACACAGGTTTTATAGATTCGGACTTTGCTTTCTGTGCTTATGTACTTATTCCGCCAGATTACATCTCTCAGGAAGCCAGATATTCTCGATGCTTTCATTGTCTGCTGTTTTGCTTCTTGTAATAGTTGCCTATCGCTCGATACTTCTACTCCTAGGTATTTAAAGTGTGAAACTTGCTCTATTATATGGTCGTTCACTACTAGTTTGCATCTAATTGGATCTTTCGCTATTACCATCGATTGGGTTTTCTGTGTTGATATTACCATGTTATATTTTTCTGCTGTTACTTTGAACTTGTGTAGTAAGCGTTGTAGGTCGTCCTCATTCTCGGCTATTAGTAAAGCATCATCTGCGTAGCACAGTATTCTCATAGTTTTGTTACCCATCCTATAGCCTTGGTTCATTTGGTTAACACCTGCTATTATTTCATCCATGATTAAATTAAATAGACATGGGCTGAGGCTGTCACCTTGTCTAATGCCTGTGTTAATTTTGATCTCGCTTGTAAGTCCCTGTGTAGTTTTTACTTTCGTCTTATTAGAGTTATTTAGTTCTTTGATTATGTTTATGTATTTATTGCTTAAGTTTTTATTTCTAAGGATAGTGATCACATCGTTCATTCGAATTCTGTCGAATGCCTTTTCCATATAAACATCGGTTTGTCAAACTCTATGGACTTCTCCACCAGTTGCCGCAATATAAAAATTGCATCCATAGTAAAAACTCCTTTTTTATAATTGTTTTTCTCTTGCCTTGATGCCAAGTTAGATTTCTTCTCTCTGTCCGTCGCAGCTTTTAAATTAAGAGCAACTAGGTTGCTTAAAAATGCTTAGGGTATCAATGTTAAACTGTAGATGTGCTTTGTATGTTTTGCACTTTAGTGAACTTCTTAAGTGTTTAAAATTGGAAAGAAAAATTTATTTGTTTCGAGAAACTGAAATTTTGAATAAATGTTGTATTTTTATTTTTGTATAATTCTCTGATATCTGTAATTGTTTGTAAATGGGGTATCCGTTAACTGACTAAATAAATAAATATATTCAATTTAGATCTAAAAACCTTCAAATATTTCCAGAATTTTTCTAAATAACAACTAATGGAAAAAGTAAATATGCTATAATGAGGAAAATGTAAATCTGAACTTGTATGCCAAATTTCATCAGAGTCCAATAAAAATATTCAATCAACTTATTTTCATTCTCTTTTGATAGTTTTAAGGCAAAAGTAGGTTTCTTAATAAGCCAATTGTGAACATTTATTCGTTTCGTAGTAGTTTTTATTTTATTGTTTTTATCTTTCTTATCGATATATTTTTGTAATTTTGTTTAAAGGGGTTTCCGTATACTCTTATACAAATTGATGTATACAACTTTGTATTTGAACTAAATAAATATATTAATATTCGATATTAATATCAATTTGATACCTTCACTCAGTTCTGACCTTGACAAATGAACAGCATTTAAAAAAAATAAATAAATATAAGCATTCCTTATTTTGTTGAAAGTTAATATAAAAGGGTTTGAGATAGTCAAAATGAAGAAATATATGTTTATATTAAATATAATTCAATTAAAAATATAAGGAACCTAATTCAAATATGAGGAAAAAGTTGATAATTGCAGAATAAGCGACCTAAAAACCAGCTTTCTCCAAGCTATCTATTTGCTGCGACAATTTTTCTTCTTTCGTTTTTCTAGTCTGATATAAAGATCTACTTTTTATATAAGAGGACAAAAACCTTTCCACATCCATATCACCACTCAAAAATAATTCTGCTAATTTTTCGCTATCTTCATCTGCTTTCCTCGATGCCACTCGTAGTTTTTCCTACAAAACAATTTCGTAATAAAAAAACTGAAATCAATTTTAATATTAGGTGCGCAACTAAGTTCTCGCTGTTTGTCAATAGATGGCTCCAGCAGTAAGTGCTGGTCCATTTTTACATATCAAGAACGTCTTGAACGAAGCTAAGACATATGGTAAACAAACCACTGTGACACATTAGTGATTTGGTTTTTACTTCAGCCTTAGGAGTTACCTGCCAGGCCATTTCCGAGCGACTGCATGCGTTGGAAATGATTCAAAAGCAAGGAACTTGGGTTCCTTATGATTTGAAGCCAAGAGACGTTGAGCGTCGGGTTTTCTTCATCGCCTCGGACGAATATTCACGCTGCGAAAGTTATGCTGTGTATTTGGAGGGATCAAGTCGGTGTTATTCCGCCATCACTGGGTAACGGTATCGAACTCAACTGATACGATTGAGTAAAGCACTGCGCAAAAAACGGCCACAATACGAGCAAAGTCACGAAAAAGTAATTTTAGAGCATGACAACGCTCGGCCTCACGTTGCCAAATCCGTTAAAACCTACTTGGAAACGCTCAAATGGGTCCGCCCGCCATTTTCCCCAGATATTGCACCATCCGATTATTACTTGTTCCGTTCGATGGCACATAGTCTGGCTGATCAGCAGTTCCGCTCATATGAAGAGTTCGAGAAATGGCTTGATTCGTGGATAGCGTCAAAAGACGAACACTTCTACCGTCACGGTATTCGAGCTCTGCCAGAAAGATGGGCAATATTTTGAATGATTCATTTGTAATCATTTTTCACAATAAAGTTGTATTTTCATAAAAAAAACAGCGAGAACTTTGTTGCGGTCCTAATAAGATACTTTGTCTGTCAATATTCGAGAGATTTGGTCTAAAAAATTTGGGATTAAGTTAGGGGTTCCTCAGGGCTCCGTGCTGGAACGACTACTGTTTCTCCCCTTTATTAATGATCTGCCTGATCATATAAATGCAGATAAAATTACAATATTTGCTGATGATACTTCCATAGCGGTCACAGCGCAGACTCCTGGGGAGCTCTCTGAGACTTGTGAGAAGGTTATAAACGCTTTCAACACTTGATGTTTTGAAAATTCGCTCATACTAAATGAGTGTTTTATAGAGTGTTGGCAAGTGATTGGCCTATATTGAGACGGATCCTGTGTTCTATCGCTCTTTGGTAGCATATATGTTAAGTCTTGTGTTAGGAAAGTGGGTGTTTTCCTGGGATATTGAAGAACATGGAGCTTATCAAACTTTTTGTACCAGAAGTTGTGGATGTTATCTATACCTGTGGCTTTCCAATTGTTGGTCGCTCTAACTACTGTTGTGATTTCTTCCTCCGTTATTCGTTCGAAGTCCATGTGTTTGATTTCAAGGCGTTGTTTTTCATTCGTGATCCATTCCGCATCTTTATTGTGTTCTTTGGGGTGCGACCATAACGATGACCAATAATCGGTCAAGCACTGTGCGTCAGGTACTTCTCTGTTATTGTTGTTCGTAGTTTTCTTATTTCCCTTATGAAAATTGGCCACGCTTTGGAGGAACCTTTGGTTTTGATTTTTCCTTTCAGTACACTTGATGTATCTTGAGAGCCTCTTTGCTTTTGCTTGGAGTTTCGATATGTTGTTTGTGATCAGGATGTTTTGTGTTCGTACCAATTTTTTTATGAATTTTGCGTATATAGGATTTCAAGTGCCTTGAGGGCTTTTTGTTTCTCAGGAATTCTGTGAGGCGACCGATCTCAGCTCTAATATTGTCAATATCCTTCTCCAGTCGTTTTTGCCATGGTGGTTTTCTGACGCTTTTTGGCTCAGATCGGATCAGAGTTGTGGAGACTTGTTGTTTGTGTAGTCTAAGAACCGCTACCGCTCCATAGTAAATCAAAGTGTGAATTTTCGCCAAGGTGTTCTGGTCAGTGTATTATTCAAACACTGAGTTTATGCTTGCTAGGATGAGTCTCTGACTGGATCGATATTAAATTGACCGCACAAAATTATATCCATTTTTGGATTATACAAGCTATCCAGAACATGGGTCAAAGGTTCACAAAATATGTCAAAGAATGTGTATTCAAGGGATTAATTTATGACTGTCTATTCTTGACTTGAAGAACTTGAGACCCAGACACAAGATTTCATAACATTTTCAATATAAGCTCATCAGACGGAGGTGAAATAGTTAATTGTTCTGCTGATTTTTTCTCAAAGTGTATAATTAGGAGTATGTCGTGCCACCCTATTTTGAATATGATAATGTGGTGGATTTATCGTCAATACAGTTCACACAAAGCGAAATTTTTTAGTTAATAAGTGGGTCAAAGCTCAAAACTTCAGTTGGACCCGATGGAGTCCAACTTTTATCTTGAAGAAATGTATTTCAACTTTGGTTGGTCGGATATGTGACCTTTATAATTTGTCCTTGAGAAGAGGGGTTTTTCCATCATTTTCGGTTCCCATATTCAAATCAGGCGATAAATCAGTTGTTTTTAACTATAGAAGAATATGCATTCAATCTGCGTTGCCCAAATTATTAGGGTGTACATCAGTTATCATAAAAGAACAACATGGGTTCCGTAAGCAACGCTCTACAATCTCTAATTTACTTCTCTTCACCAGTGATATCGTGAAATGCTGCGATTGGGGATACCAGCTCGACGCCATATATTACGACTTTTCCAAGGCGTTTGATAAAGTGAAGCACAATCTGCTTATTGGTAAACTCTTTGCACTCGGGATAAGGAGGTCATTACTGGAACGGATTCCTAGTTTTTTATACTGCCGGAAGCAGATAGTTCGGTACAAAAACTTTTATTCCAAAGAGATTTTTTGTCTGAGTTCCGGTGTTCCCCAGGGATCTCACATTGGGCCTTTTCTAATTAACATCTTTGTTAACGACGTTGGACGAATTTTGTCAACTGATTTCCTTCTCTTTGCCGATGATATGAAGGTTTATTCGATTGTTAAAAGTATTTCTGATGCTGAGTATCTGCAGAGTCAGTAAGAGTCTTTATGAGTGGACGGAACAGAACCGTCTCTATCTCAACCTTAGCAAGTGCTCTGTTATCTCATATACACGATTCAAAGAGAGAATTGCCAAGCAAAGGTATGAAGAGAGCGTTGTGGAGCAGAGAAATAGAAGGTTCTTTGGCTAAATTGAAAAAACTTTGTGCAGCCATAGCTCTCAAATATTTCTGAAGGACGCGGACAACCAGGAAGTGATAGGCGACAGCCTAGAGACTGCAGAAGTTTTTGCTGGACATTTCGAGTCAGTTTTCTTCCCTGAAGACATAAACAATTTTCCAATTCCAGACGATATTCCCACGATATTGCTCTTGAGGTGTTCAACCACACTTGTTAAGCACCTCACATGTGCCCTCCAAAGCAGCTTCAGGGATGGCTTTCTACCAGACTCCTGGAACAAGGCCATTGTTATTCCAATCTTTAAGAAGTGAGAAAAGTACAGACCAAACAACTACAGACCAATAAGTCTTACCTCGGTCCTTTGTGAAATAATGGATAAAATCATTGCGAAACAGCTCACCGCATTTCTACTAGGTAACAGAGTCATAACTAAGCATCAACATGGTTTTCTTCCTGGATGCTCAACTACCACCAATCTGCTCACCTGCGTTAATAACTGGACAAAAGCAATTGATAATGGCGAGTCAGTTGATGTGGTTTACCTGGACTTTAAAACAGCATTTGATACTGAGCCAGTTAAGAGATCTCTCTATAAGTTCGAGCACTTTGGCATAAGAAGCAAGCTTCTCAGATGGATTGAAAGTTTTCTAAAAAATAGAACCTTCGAGTTAGAATAGATGGTTTCCTCTCATCTGAGCGTCAAGCTCATAGTGGCGTTCCTCAGGGCTATGTGCTTGGACCTCTTCTAATCAGCACCAGCATATCAGTGATATGGTTCAAAACATTAAAACCAACATAATTTGTTACGCTGACGATATAAAACTGTATTGCAATCCTGCTACTGCTAAGTGCGTAGTGCTGCATATCGGTAGGAAGAATCCTAAGATACCTTACACGGTCACGGGTGGTGCAATATCAGTTGTTGAACATCAGAGGGACCTGGGCGTTTGTGTTCGGGGAGACCTCAGGTGGGAGGCTCACATAAATCAGGTGGTGAATGGCTCAAACTCGCTTATATACCTTGTGAGGAGAGCGTTTTCAGATAAGTCGGTACCCTTCATAAAAAAAATTTATCTCTTCTATATTAGACCAAGACTGGAATATACACATTCAGTTGGAACCCATGCTTTCTCCAGGACATCGAAAAACTTGAAAGGGTTCAGAGAAAAATAACCAGAATTCCATTGGAGCTGTCTGCCACATCATATGAAAGACGCCTAGAAATTTTTCAGCTACCAACCTTGAAAAGTAGAAGATCCAGAGGTGACTTAATAGAAACTTATAAGATCCTGGCGGACTGCTATGGCGAGGCACTAACGTTGCATCTTTTTGTGCCCAATACAAACTATCAGCTAAGAGGACACTCTGAAAAACTCTCCAGAGAAAGATGTGCGTTGCTCCCTCGTAGGCATTTTCTGACAAACGGTGGCGGATTGGAATAGCCTGAGTGAGTCAACAATAAGCTCTCCTAATAAAAATATATTCAAGAACAGATTGGACCAAGAACTGAGCATGGTGTTGAACGGTGTGTCCTTCCTGTGACTGTGTTGTGCTTCGTGATTCTATTTTGTCTGCTGCGGTGCTTCACCCTGTCATTTGTTTATTGGTTAAGTAGTTTACTTCAAATAGCTGAAATACAATAGACTCATCGGCTTTGGCCGCTTTCTATTGTTTATATAATAATAAAAAAAAATATATCAAATGTTACGAAGAAGGCATTCCAAATGCTCGGTTTTGTACTGCGTAACTCTGACGATTTCTCCCTCGATGTTATGAAGCTGCTATACTGTTCCTTGGTACGTTCGGTGGTGGAATGTGGTTGCATGGTTTGGTCCCCACATACCTCAGTTTCCATAGATTGCCTGGAAAGGAGCAGCGAAGATGTCTTCGATACTTGGCGTTGCAATCTGGACTCAATAATTGTGATGAGTGAAAGATATAACTTGAAATCACTCAAATATGGAAGCATTTCTGATGTGTGTCTCTTATATAAAATCCTTAATGGTCTAATAGATTGTCCTGAACTATTAGCATTATTCAACTTCAATGTTCCAATTAGAATAACTAGGTTTACACCATTGTTTAGGGAAAGAATTTGCCAAACGAATTACTCAAGGAAGTTGGAGTTCCATTTGTAGCAGTGGCATTTATGTTCTCGTTGTTGATTGCTTGTTTTCATTTTGCGTCTTATGGATTGTCATTGAAAATTTCTGATGCTGTTTTATGTAAAGTTGTTTTGTTCAATATTTGAAATTATTCTTATGTATTTCTTTATTCGACATTAGAATGGATTGGGAGTTTCCGTTTAACTTTATACACATATAATGTCAATTAAGATTTTTGAATTTGGGAGGCTTTTACTTGATAAAATTCCATTATCAATAATAAAAACAAGTAATGTGTTTTTGGAATTTTACTTAATAATTGCAATTCGTAACGCGTTTCACTACACGTAGCTTCTTCAGACGAATGATTATGCAGAAAAATATAAATGAGAATATAACTTTAAATGTTCTTAAGTAATTAAAAGCTTATTGGGTTGCTCCTTCTTAAGTGGTTATTGATGACAGGTATATCCAATAAAATTAAGGAATAGATTGCTCCCCGAAGAGATTCAGTAAAGGTGAAGGGCTTAAATCGACTTGTTCATTGATGAGTTTACCTGAGTGTTTGTGTTTCTTGATTTCTAAAGTTTCCCAAAGATCTACCTTCCAATATTTATTATCTGTATGCAAAATTTCAAACTGTGGGTCGAAGGAGTGACTATTTTCTAGGAGATAATTCGCGTAATTTGAATCTGATTTTTTATTTGAAAAACTGCGTTTATGTTCCGATATTCTAATATTAAAATTTCTATGTGTTCTACCAATGTAGAAATTATCACAGTCATTGCAATTCAATCTATAAACACCTGATTTATTGTTTTTACCTGATTTGGTTTTATTATTTTTATATATTTGCCTAAATTATAATTAGTTTGAAAAGTTATGTTGAAATTATTACTTTTCAATTCATTACATCTAAAAATTGGATTCACAACCGAAATAGAAAGCAATAATTCGATAAATTTCTTGGACGTAACAATTTCGAATGAAAATGGAAAACATGTTTTCGCAATTTACCATAAGCCGTCACATACAGATATTATAATACATAACTCGTCATGTCATGCATATCAACATAAAATTTCAGCATTCAACAGTTTTATTCATAGATTGATTAATATCCAGTTATCACCAGAGAATTTCAACAAAGAATTAAATTTGATTAAACAAATAGCCAAAAATAATGGTTACAATCCCAAACTAATAAATAATGTTTTAAATGAGAAACAAAGTAGAATCGCATTGAATGAAGTTTACCCCGTCGATAAATTGAAACAAAAATTCAACACCTTAACCTACGTTGGCATTACAAGTGAGAAACTGAAATCATTCTAGAGTAGCAATAATTTCAACATAGCTTTCCAAACTAATAATAATTTAGGCAAATATATAAAAATAATAAAACCAAACCAGATAAAAACAATAAATCAGGTGTTTATAGATTGAATTGCAATGACTGTGATAATTTCTACATTGGTAGAACACATAGGAATTTTAATATTAGAATATCGGAACATAAACGCAGTTTTTCAAATAAAAAATCAGATTCAAATTACGCGAATCATCTCTTAGAAAATAATCATTCTTTCGACCCACAGTTTGAAATTTTGCATACAGATAATAAGTATTGGAAGGTAGATCTTTGGGAAACTTTAGAAATCAATAAATACAAACACTCAGGTAGACTCATCAATGAACAAGTCGATTTAAGCCTTTCACCTCTATTGAATCTCTTCGGGGAGCAATCTATTCCTTAATTTTATTGGATATACCTGTCATAAATAACCACTTAAGAAGAAGCAACCCAATAAGCTTTTAATTACTCAAGAACATTTATAGTTATATTCTCATTTATATTTTTCTGCATAATCATTCGTCTGAAGAAGCTACGGTGTAGTGAAACGCGTTACGAATCGCAATTATTAAGTAAAATTCCTTAAAACACAGTACTTGTTTTTTATTATTGATAATGGAATTTTACCAAGTAAAAGCCTCCCAAATTCAAAAAAATAAAGATAACTTGAGAGGATTAATCCTGATCTGAAGTTAACCTCCTACAATGCCACTGAGCAAAGGGAGAACAAAACTCTTTTAAGAAACTGGGGATAAACTAAGTTTAAAAAAAAAACTTCAAGTCAATAAAATTCTTACCTGAATATTCCTCGGTGAGAATTTTTCACTTAACATTTTATATTCGTTATGTAATTTCTCAGTTTCAAATGTTTGGTTCGTAACTTGTTCTATTCTAAATTCGATTCCCTTCCTTAATTTTTCTAATTGCTCTTGTTTGGACAAATTAGATTCTGAAAAAAGCAAGATATAATAAATACCATAAAATAAAAAACTAAAAATTTGATTCTACGGGGCACAAAGTTCTATAAAACGTATCTTGGCAGGGTGTATTGGGGCGATCGGATCCAGACGAAGCATACAACTGTTTCTCAGAGATAATGCAAATGTATATGAATCTGATATTTCCAGAGAAGAAGTGCTCAATGACTAGAACAATACATACATGGATAACAACAGGGATAAAAATTTCAAGTAACCGAAAAAGATCAATGTGGGAAGAAGTACAAGAAGGAATAATATCACAGGACTATTACAAAAGATATTGCAGTATACTGAAGCAGGTTGTGAAACAGGCTAAAATGATAAGTCATAGGAACTATATAACACAGTCTGAAAACAAATCAAAAGCCACATGGAAGTTAGTCAACACTATCACAAACAAAAGAATAATAATAATGACATAATTTTCAATTCATTTCCCCACCAAAATGAAGAAACTGTACTCAACCAATTCAATTCCCATTTTATCAGTTCAAATACAAGCAATAGTGGTATTGATGCGGACAACAATAATATCAAATCCTGCAACAATAGCATATTTTTAAGTCCACTTATAGAGCAAGAAACGTACCAATATATTTTACAATTAAAAATAAAAGTTCAATTGGAAGTGATAACATACCAGTAAAAGTGCTCAAGAATTGTGCATCAATTATAAAAACTCCACTTACTCACATTATAAACCAGATTCTACAAACAGGAAAGTATCCACAAAGATTAAAAGAAGCAATGGTGAAACCCATCTATAAAAAAGGTAGCAAAGAAAATATTGATAATTATAGGCCAATATCATTGCTTTCCAATGTGAATAAAATATTTGAGCGTATAATTTTGACAAATTAATGCAGTTTTTGAAGCAAACAACATACTTGTGAAACAACAGTTTGGATTTAGACAGGAAGGTCAACATTGAATGCAATATATCAAGCACTTACTTCTATCATCAGGTCACTAAATCAAAATAATACTACAGCGGCCCTCTGTCTGGACCTGTCAAACGCTTTTGACAGAGTCAACCATGAGAAGTTACTGAATAAGCTGGAGAAATATGGTATAAGAGGGTAGCATTACAGCTCATTGGATCATATCTATCCAAAAGAACCCAAAAGACAATAAGTAGAGGAAAAACGGAAATATAATACGATCTGATTCCAAACAAGTATTAAGCGGTGTACCGCAGGGTTCTATATTGGGACCTTTGCTCTACATAATATATACAAATGATCTAGTTCAGACTACCAACAACGATGTCATAATGTTTGCAGATGATGCATCAGTAATATGTAAAGCTGAAAATCAAAATGAATGTATGAAAAGTCTTGAGACTGACATGAAAAATATGAATGAATGGTTCCTTAATAACAACTTGATGCTAAATCTGGAAAAACAAAACTTTTGTTATTCAGGAAAAGAAAGAACAACTTAATTCAAGATTCCAAGACTGTGAAGTTGAGTCAGTTGAAGACCTGTCTTTTCTAGGAGTGAATATTGATCGTAATCTCAACTGGTGTAGTCACGTTGAGAAGATTTCACCAATGATAGCACGCTATGGCTATGCATTGCGGACTATACGGATGATAGGGCTGGATGCTGCTCTGACTGCCTATCACGCCTCGTTCATTCTAGGATAAGATATGGAATCATCTTCTGGGGAAGATCTACAGAAGCGGAGCGAATTTTTCTTTACAAAAAGATGCCTAAGAATCATCTTTGGCATGAATCAATATGAAACGTGCAGGAACATATTCAAGAATTTCAACATCTTAACACTGTATGGTCTATATATCTATGAATCAGTGATGTTCATTTTAAATAACTATAATGATTTCAAAGATCTTCAACTCCAACATTCCTATAATACAAGAGGAAAAATATTCTTCAAGAGGATAAGCCCAACTATTCATATTTACAAAAAATGTAACTTATAGTTTACTGTCAGTGTGGAATAAGTTTCCAGAAAAATTTAAGTCATTATCAATGAAAGTGCAAAAACAAAACTCAAATATTTTCTTATTGATAAAAGTTACTATAATATAGGAGAGTTCCTACAAGAAAATGATTTCAAGAAATTATTGTGATCTGAATTTTGTGTATTTTCTACATGTTTATTTGTATTTTGACTGAATCTACACCTGTATGGTTTTGATTTATTAAAGTATTATTTATTTATTTTATTATACCTGCTAATTCCTCTACTTGAACAATGAGATCGTCTATCATCCTATTCTGTTCTTTCAATTGAGGAAGTTCCAGCAAAAAATCATCCTGTTTATCAAGATTACCATCGAGAGACTTTAATTCCTTCAGAGTCAATTTGTTCAATTCTGGGAAATAATTTCTTTGCATCGACAGTGTGCTATTGACGGTTATTTGACTAGGAGGGGAAAAGTTTGACGATGTAGGAAAGTTCATCAAATAACTTGGACTAGATTTTTCAGAATCTAAAAAATCATCATAATTTCTAGTTTTAACTCAAAAGACCCATTGCTTACCTTTCGTTGTTACTGTAGAGGTAATATTTTCTCCATATTCGCTCACTAAAGGAGGAGGATTCCTTTCGAACTCCCTGATAACTGCTTGAACGACTCGTCCTAAATCTGAGTGGATTGTGAACTAAACAGAAAATTATAAAATCATAACTTATCACTCATATGCGATTTCAAGGTATAACAAATGAATGGATTTTTAATAGAGCAATAAAAAACATCATAAGTTATTACAATCAAGACCAAATTATATATACCTCGAAATGTTTTAACTCACATTCAAAAGTCCTGGTGCAGAAGTAATATCACCTTCTTGATTTACCCATGAATGAACAACGTTCGGAATAATTTTCAAGAGGGGCTTCTCATTAGGAAAATCGTTTCCCAAGGACACCAATAGATTGAAATCGCGCCCACCTGCCTGGAAATCAACCTGATATTCTATTCCTTCAGTTAATTCTGTAACACTAATCCATTTATTCATATATCAGTCATGTGATTACTATCAACTTACTTTGCGTTGAATATTTTTAAAGTATTAATCTGCTGCTTACGAATATCTGCTTCAGTTCGATAAATTCGAGGTAACATCACATAAACCATTTAGCAAGAAGTTGTAAATGATAATATAAAAATATTGTCTAGGCAGTTTCTTAGAACAATTAATTCAAAAACTCATATAATGATTCTTCACTTTTCCTTAGAACATTTGTTTTATTGCTCCGTAGTTGGCACATCTGTCAAAATCCTATAAACAATAACTAAAAGAATAAGAGCAGAATATTTTCGTACAATGGAACTACAGTCACAGGTAGACAGAAATATTCTTTACGTTTCAAGATTATCGTCATCACATAATTTCAATATTGAACAATGCAAATATATATATATATATATATATATATATATATATATATATATATATATATATATATATATATATATATATATATATAGAGAGAGAGAGAGAGATAATATTGGATATTAGAAGTTCATATTACAAAAGACTTAGAATTATCATCAAGAGTTATTTAACTAGTAAAAACCTTTTCAGAGCTATCAACTCCTATGCTGTTCCTATTCTTACATCTTCTTTTGGAATTATTAAATGGTCTAAAACTGATCTAAATGAATTACAATGTCAAACGAGGAAAATGCTCTGTAAATATCATAAGCACCACCCAAAGTCAGCTGTTCAGACATGTTCACTACCTAGACATCTTGGAGGTCGTGGATTAATTGATTTGAATAATCTTCATAGTAAACAGATTTTTCATCTACGTTCCCATTTTCATGATAAACAGAGAACGTCTAAATTACATGATATTGTTGTTGCTTCAGACTATAATCTTACACCTCTGAACTTGACAATGCAAAAGGTAGATTTTGATATATTTGATGATAATTCTAATGCAGAAGGAATTACAGGGAAAGCACCCTAGAGAATTGAAAAATGATTATATTGATGAAATTGCATCGAATAAATGGTTAGTATCTGGAGAATTGTTTGCTGAAACAGAAGGCTTGGCAATTGCGATCCAGGATCAGGTTGTTTTCACGAGGAATTATAGAATACACATCATCAAACAAAATATAGATGATTCTTGCCGTAGATGTTTCTGTTCTTCAGAAACAGTTTTTCATATATTATCATCTTGCTCAGTCGTTGCTTCAACAGATTATTTAGAAAGACATAATGCCGTCGCTAATATTATTCACTTTAATCTAGGAATTAAACATGACCTAATTCCCAAAGAAAAAAATTTCACAAATATGAACCTGAGATTATTTGTGAAAATGACAAATATAAACTTTATTTTGATAAAACAATTCTTTGCAACAGAGCTGTAAAACACAATAGACCAGATATCGTTCTTAATGATAAACGGAATCAAATAACATATATAATTGATATTGCTATACCCGACACACATAATATACAAAATAAATACAATGAAAAATTTCTAAATATATGATACTTGGCGACGAGATTAAAAAATGTGGAAAATGAAGAAAATATTTATTCTACCGATTATTATTTCTACAACAGGCGTTATTCATAGAAATCTTCACAAAAGTATTGAGATTTTGGGTATGAAGAAAAATTTGTTTGAACAGTTACAAAAGATAACAGTCATCAAATCTTGTAATATTCTTCGTAGGTTTCTTTCCGAAAATAATAATGAGGTAGAGTCATAGGTTTTCTCTTTAGTTTATACTGCTCAGAATCTCATTTCATATTTTATTTATTTGTTCATATAAATGTAATATAATTAACTGACAATTTTGTCATATTTATATTCAGAGCAGTATTCTATTCGATCGTTCACCACTTCACACAAAGGAAACTATTAATGAGTAACATTCAGTGTTATTTGACTAAGGTCCGTACACTGGATTTTTCCGGGAAGAAAGCCTCTGACACTACTCGTTGGTACATTGATATCATTGTCTGATGATGCTATAGTATGTATATATTCTGGTAGATTGATATATTCTCATAACATTTAACGTTATCCTAATATATAATTACTCCAGGATATGTTTTGATTATAATCATTGTCCTCGTTGTGGGCGTCGGTGGACCTGGTGGTGGGGATGCTTTCATTACTATGTATTAATGATGCCGGTTTCCTAGGTGGTAAAATAACTTTCAAAGCCTTTGATAGGTTGAGGGTTTCGTCTCTTTTGTTCATTGTTCCACCTTTTTCAATTTCCACTGCTTCTCTGATAAGACGTTTCTTAAATTGTTGTGTGGTGCTGATTTGTTTTGAGTTATCGAAATCGATTGTATGACCTGTATGTAATTTATGTAGATAAATGGCGGATGAGATGGATTTATTTTTTAGTGCTCTTTTATGTTCCTCTATTCTTTCTTTTATTCGTATAATAATTTGGCCGATGTATATCTCGTCACAATCTCCGCATGGTAATATATATATATATATATATATATATATATATATATATATATATATATATATATATATATATATATATATATATATATATATATATATATTATTTTTGAATATCTATAATTTTTGATAGAACCGAGTCTATATAAGTTCGGAATTCATAAGATTCTTTTTTTTCCATTTAGAAATCTTCGGAATCGTTTACAATTATCATTTTCTATCTCAGTGTATCCCTCAAGTAATTATTCCTATTTTATTAATTACTAATAAAATTTGCTAATTTTGAGTGTAGTTCGCGCAATTAGTTAATTAAGTGATTTACATAACCTCAAAAGTACCCAACACAAATTTATATGGCATAAGAACGTTTGACGGGTCAGTTAGTCTGAATATAAATATCATAGCAGTTTGAAATACTCTTGCTGCAACTGGGAACCACTGAAGGCAATCCAACATAAAAGTTAATCTTGTGTACCTATTACACTTTAGAATGATCTGCATAGCTCGGTTTTGAAAGTTTTGTAGAACACCACTCTTGCCAACATCGAGAGAAAACATCTGAGTAGAACAATAATTAAAATGGGGCTCAACAATAGCATTGAAAATAGAAATTCTAGAGTGCATTGATAGTTCAGAGGATATTCTACTGAAAATATATATATCTATATTACCAACGTTTCTATTTCTGCAAAAACTATTATTGTATGTTGGTAGAATTAGCATTAATTAAAATTTATATACCTGCAATGATGACACAAATGCTATCTTTGTACAATTGTGTTCAATTAATTAAATTATACTGAATATTTTATTTATTATTTGTTTATTAACTATATATTTATAGATGTTAATATCCGTTTGTAATAGAAATTTAATTTTCCTTCTTTGAATGATTTTTTATCTATGGTTTTGGTTTATATTATTCTATCGAGTACACATAACTATTTCGTTAGTTCTGTGTTTTATAACCTAAAATTGTTGCAAAACATTAGAGATTTGCATTTTATCAAATAAAATAATAATCGAAGAATTCTTTCTATAAGTCATAAGAAAAATTTTGTATTTATTCACCTATGATTAGATGATGCACATAAGATGACTGAAGAAAAATTACTCACTGAAGTACCAAGTAGCCTAAAACAGTTGGCTAGATTGGTAGTAAGAGGTTTTTATACAATCGAAGATGCTTTGATTATAGACATGCTTGTAAGAAACCCTTGTATGAAAGAAGACGATATATGCGAGTTACTCAAGTTCGACAAGAAGATGTTAAGAGCACGTATATCTATTTTAAAAAATGATAAATTTATACAAGTTCGACTTAGAATGGAAACTGGTATAGATGGTAAGGCCCAAAAAGTAAACTATTATTTTATCAATTACAAATCATTTGTAAACGTTGTCAAATATAAATTGGATTTAATGAGGAAAAGACTTGAAACGGAAGAAAGGGATGCTACAAGTCGTGCAAGCTTTAAATGTCCTAATTGTCTCAAAACTTTCACAGATCTCGAAGCTGATCAGCTCTTTGATTGCATGACAAGTGAATTTCGGTGTACATACTGTCGTGAAATTGTGGAAGAAGACTTATCGGCTTTGCCAAAAAAAGATTCTAGATTACTTTTGGCTAAATTCAATGAACAATTAGATCCTTTATACATACTTTTACGTGAAGTTGAAGGAATAAAATTAGCACCTGAAGTACTGGAACCGGAACCAGTAGATATAAGCACGATAAGAGGATTAGACAAAAGGCACAACAACCTATGGGAGATACTTGGTCAGGTGAACAAACCAGACATTCTGGTTTCTTAGTGGAAGAAACAAGAGTAGATGTTACGATAGGAGAGGAATCTAACGATGCTTCTAATACCAGGAAAGAACAACCAATCTGGATGACTGAGTCTACAGTTATCACAAATACCGATTCTTCACTAGATATCAAACCAGAAGATTCAATTATCAGTAATACAGAATCTATGGGCAATGCTAAGAATGAAGATATAATGAGTGTATTACTTGCACATGAAAAGCGTCCCTCAACTAACCCAGTTAATTCACTGAAGGCACTTAGAAACGACTCTGACTCAAGTGAAGATGAAATGAATGATGTTAAAGATGAAATCGGTGACATTGACACTATGGATAGTGAAGAAGAGGATGATGGAAATGTGCCAACGGTAACAGTCGGAAATAAGACTTATAATATAACAGATATCAATGATTTTATTATTGCGAAATGACTCAAGCTGAAAAAGAAATTTATGTACAAGTTTTTCAAGATTACTATTCTCATATGAGCTATTAATATTTATTTAAAATCTATTAATAGTAGATGAATGTTTCGTTTGTAAGATCTCCATATTATTTATTAATTAACTTAATTTTAAGAAAACATTGGTTATTTCATTAGAATTGAATTGACTTGATATATATTATTTTTGGATGATTTGGAAGCATTTGTTGTAAATAAATAAATTTTCATTTGCTTGAATATTTATCACTTATGTACTAGGTGGGGTGAAAAGTAACCTCCTTGACCGCCAGAATGGGCTGCTACTGCAAAAAAATATATGGCGCCTTGTAGTTCGTTCATATATAGACACTAGGCAGGCATGCCAAATTTCAGTGCGATACTGGCTTATGTTTTGACAGCTGATTGTTGTTGACAGGGTTGCCAACCTGCGGGGAAGCAAAGGTGATTGGGGAATGTGAGGAGCAAGCTGAAATGCGGGGATTTTAAGTATGAATTCAAATACTGTATATTATACACAAATGTAGGTTTTATTCAAATTGCGGACTGTAATTTCCAAACAAAACGAGGGTAATTCGAGTCCTTTATACATACTTTTACGTGAAGTTGAAGGAATAAAATTAGCACCTGAAGTACTGGAACCGGAACCAGTAGATATAAGCACGATAAGAGGATTAGACAAGAAGGCACAACAACCTATGGGAGATACTTGGTCAGGTAAACAAACCAGACATTCTGGTTTCTTAGTGGAAGAAACAAGAGTAGATGTTACGATAGGAGAGGAGTCTAACGATGCTTCTAATACCAGGAAAAAACAACCAATCTGGATGACTGAGTCTACAGTTATCACAAATACCGATTCTTCACTAGATATCAAACCAGAAGATTCAATTATCAGTAATACAGAATCTATGGGCAATGCTAAGAATGAAGATATAATGAGTGTATTGCTTGCACATGAAAAGCGTCCCTCAACTAACCCAGTTAATTCACTGAAGGCACTTAGAAACGACTCTGACTCAAGTGAAGATGAAATGAATGATGTTAAAGATGAAATCGGTGACATTGACACTATGGATAGTGAAGAAGAGGATGATGGAAATGTGCCAACGGTAACAGTCGGAAATAAGACTTATAATATAACAGATATCAATGATTTTATTATTGCCGAAATGACTCAAGCTGAAAAAGAAATTTATGTACAAGTTTTTCAAGATTACTATTCTCATATGAGCTATTAATATTTATTTAAAATCTATTAATAGTAGATGAATGTTTCGTTTGTAAGATCTCCATATTATTTATTAATTAACTTAATTTTAAGAAAACATTGGTTATTTCATTAGAATTGAATTGACTTGATATATATTATTTTTGGATGATTTGGAAGCATTTGTTGTAAATAAATAAATTTTCATTTGCTTGAATATTTATCACTTATGTACTAGGTGGGGTGAAAAGTAACCTCCTTGACCGCCAGAATGGGCTGCTACTGCAAAAAAATATATGGCGCCTTGTAGTTCGTTCATATATAGACACTAGGCAGGCATGCCAAATTTCAGTGCGATACTGGCTTATGTTTTGACAGCTGATTGTTGTTGACAGGGTTGCCAACCTGCGGGAAGCAAAGGTGATTGGGGAATGTGAGGAGCAAGCTGAAATGCGGGATTTTAAGTATGAATTCAAATACTGTATATTATACACAAATGTAGGTTTTATTCAAATTGCGGACTGTAATTTCCAAACAAAACGAGGGTAATTCGAGTCCTTTATACATACTTTTACGTGAAGTTGAAGGAATAAAATTAGCACCTGAAGTACTGGAACCGGAACCAGTAGATATAAGCACGATAAGAGGATTAGACAAGAAGGCACAACAACCTATGGGAGATACTTGGTCAGGTAAACAAACCAGACATTCTGGTTTCTTAGTGGAAGAAACAAGAGTAGATGTTACGATAGGAGAGGAGTCTAACGATGCTTCTAATACCAGGAAAAAACAACCAATCTGGATGACTGAGTCTACAGTTATCACAAATACCGATTCTTCACTAGATATCAAACCAGAAGATTCAATTATCAGTAATACAGAATCTATGGGCAATGCTAAGAATGAAGATATAATGAGTGTATTGCTTGCACATGAAAAGCGTCCCTCAACTAACCCAGTTAATTCACTGAAGGCACTTAGAAACGACTCTGACTCAAGTGAAGATGAAATGAATGATGTTAAAGATGAAATCGGTGACATTGACACTATGGATAGTGAAGAAGAGGATGATGGAAATGTGCCAACGGTAACAGTCGGAAATAAGACTTATAATATAACAGATATCAATGATTTTATTATTGCCGAAATGACTCAAGCTGAAAAAGAAATTTATGTACAAGTTTTTCAAGATTACTATTCTCATATGAGCTATTAATATTTATTTAAAATCTATTAATAGTAGATGAATGTTTCGTTTGTAAGATCTCCATATTATTTATTAATTAACTTAATTTTAAGAAAACATTGGTTATTTCATTAGAATTGAATTGACTTGATATATATTATTTTTGGATGATTTGGAAGCATTTGTTGTAAATAAATAAATTTTCATTTGCTTGAATATTTATCACTTATGAACTAGCTGGGGTGAAAAGTAACCTCCTTGACCGCCAGAATGGGCTGCTACTGCAAAAAAATATATGGTGCCTTGTAGTTCGTTCATATATAGACACTAGGCAGGCATGCCAAATTTCAGTGCGATACTGGCTTATGTTTTGACAGCTGATTGTTGTTGACAGGGTTGCCAACCTGCGGGGAAAGCAAAGGTGATTGGGGAATGTGAGGAGCAAGCTGAAATGCGGAGATTTTAAGTATGAATTCAAATACTTTATATTATACACAAATGTAGGTTTTATTCAAATTGCGGACTGTAATTTCCAAACAAAACGAGGGTAATTCGATGAATCAAACACCCGAATTAAAATGTCGAAAATGAAGTGTACAATAGACTTACCCCAAGAGATCCTGGACACTGCTGCAGGTAATTAATAAAATATGGGATCAAAGTAAGCCACCTGTTTTATTGTTAGTAGGTCCCACAAAGTAATTATTATGCTACTTCGAATATTTTAAATATTATAACAAATTTCAAAACCAAAACTTTTCTCTCGATTTCGATACGCACTCGAAAATACAAAACTGACTTTTTGCCACCAAAATCCGAATTCTTTTACATAGAAAACAATATTGCCCGCATATGTGAGAGAAAGGAAAGCGCGTTATAACATTTATGTGTCATTACATTATATACAGCATGGTCTTTCATACATAAAGTAAAGATGTTCATAATATTAATATATTTCAGAACGAATTTATTTTCCTTTTATTGTTGATGACTTTGGCGTCAACATTATGATTAGTACGGAATTTCTGATGGTCTTGATTTATTTCTTACAAATCATTTTTCGAAACAGGAATTTATATTTATAGCCGTCGTTTCATTTAAATATAGTATTAGTAGTTTGTTATATGGCGATACCTGTCGTCAGATTTTGTTAGTCTCAATGGTTGGTCGGGGCTCTCGGCTGGGGGGACTCCCTATAAATTATTCTAGCTATGCAAGATAACTTTATTTAGAATAATTTATTCACTCAGGGTTGAGCTCGACATAAAACGAGATAGAAGGTCGTATTTTACGTAGTTTCTACTACTAATTATCATCCATCTGAGGAAATATCGCAGGTTATGTACTTGTTGATTATCTCCTTAGTCCTTTTTATGGCCTTGCTTGCTATGTAAAATCTTTTCTTATATTTGTTTAGACATATAAGAGGTAAGATTATTGAAATATTTTTCTGCTGGTTTTCTTTTTCCATTGTTACAGATTCCTGTCCCAAACCTCCTTTCTTTCACCCTTGTCTTCGTCTGGAAATCATGGAGTGCAAGAGAGAATGAAGCGGCTAAGCAGAAAAATCTTTGGTACTCTATATGTACACACGACACTAATCACAATATAAACAGACAAGCTATTGCTAGTGCAATAGCGACAGGGAAACGAGTTTTTTCCTCAGTTTTTTTCACTTGTTTATTGAATCATATGCAAGAGAGTATGGTTCCCTGTTACATTTTCTGAGCTCACACTTGTGTTTATATACATATATATATATATATATATATATATATATATATATATATATATATATATATATATATATATATATATATATATATATATATATATATATATATATATATATATATATATATATATGATTTATGCACATTTGGAGGATTATAATATTCTTTCCAAACACCTTGGTACTAAAGACCAACTTGTAATTGATTATGTTGCTTTGAATCAAGCTCAAACTAAGAAGAGAAATATTCATACAACCTTCATTGACTACCAAAAGGCTTTTGATAGTTCTCCTCATTCACGGTTTCAAGAAATTTTGGAAATTTATAAAATTGATAAGGCACTTCGTCTTTTTCTTGAATTTGAAATGAAAAATTGGAGAACCAATCTTCATTTAAATATTTCAAAACAATGGTTAACATCCGAAGTAATTCCAATCAAAAGAGGCCTTTTTCAATGTGATTCTTTGGTTTTGTCTTTGCCTTAATCCATTATCTCATGAATTAAATGCTACTAGTTTCGGCTTCAAAATAAAGAGTCTATCAACTGAATTCAAATTAAGTCACTTAATTTATTTAGATGATATTAAATTATATGCCGGAACTAGATCACATTTGAAAAGTCTACTCGAGATTACTTTCAACTATTCCATTGATATTCATATGAAATTGGGGCTTCCAAAATGTAAAAATCTTTCTATTGAAAAGGAAAGATCACCATAGATTATATAGAGATTTTCAATATCGAAATCGAGCCAATGCATCAAGGAGATACATATAAATATCTTGGATTTGTTCAAGAGAAGGCAATTAACCATAGCAGCACTATATAAAATATTAGAAGTTTATATTACAAGAGAATTATCATCAAGAGTCATTTGACTCTTATTGATTGATTGATATGATTATATTGATGAAATCGCATCAAATAGATGGTTAGTATCTGGAGAATTTTTTGCTGAAACAGAAGGCCTGGCAATTGCGATCCAGGATCGGGTTGTTTTCACAAGGAATTATAGAAAACACATCATCAAGCAAAATATAGATGATTCTTGCTGTAGATGTTTTTGGTCTTCAGAAACAGTTTTTCTTATATTATCATCTTGCTCAGTCCTTGCTTCAACAGATTATTTAGAAAAATATAATGCCATCGCTAATATTATTCATTTTAATCTAGGAATTAAACATGACCTAATTCCCAAAAGAAAAAATGTTACAAATATGAACCTGAGATTATTTGTGAAAACGAGAAATATAAACTTTATTTTGATAAAACAATTCTTTGCAACAGAGCTGTAAGACACAATTGACCAGATATCATTCTTACTGATAAACATAATCTAATAACATATATAATTGATATTGCTGTACCCGACACACATAATATACAAAATAAATACAATGAAAAAATTTCTAAATATATGATGCTTGGCGACGAGATTAAAAAATGTGGAAAATGGAAAAATTTTTATTCTACCGATTATTTCCACAACAGGTGTTATTCCTAGGAATCTTCACGAAAGTATTGAAATGTTGGGTCTGAAGAAAAATTTGTTTGAACAGTTACAAAAGATAACAGTCATCAAATCTTGTGATATTCTTCGTAGGTTTCTTTCCGAAAAAAATAATGAGGTAGTCATAGGTTTTCTCTTTAGTTTATACTGCTCAGAATCTCATTTCATATTTTATTTTTTTGTATATATAAATGTAATATAATTAACTGACAATTTTGTCATATTTATATTCAGAGCAGTATTCTATTCGATCGTTCATCGCTTCACTCAAAGGAAACTATTAATGAGTAACATTCAGTGTTACTTGACTAAGGTCCATACACTGGATTTTTTGGGGAGAAAGCCTCTGACACTACTCGTTGGTACATTGATGTCATTGTCTAAGGATGCTATAGTTTGTATATATTCTGGTAGATTGATATATTCTCATAACATTTAACGTTATCCTAATATATAATTATTCCAGGGTATGTTTTGATTATAATCATTGCCTGGCTATGATATTAAGTACATGGTGGTGGATTTATATTTTTCATGAAATCAGTTTGATTGAACAGATATATGGGCAACTCGACGAGGTTAAATCGATATCGGTTTCACTTCAATAGTATATCTTATTCTTCGCTCTTTCATTTTCAACGATAGGTAATTAAATCTCGAACGTGAGATAAATTGCAACACTGGCTACAATTCGAATACTTTCGGGAAACATTTGTTCGACTCGGTACTGGATGCGCTAAAGTAGTCAACGTAAACAGCAGGATCACCGGGTGTCCCATTTAGAACATCATATCTTCAGTATGTAATACCGTGTATAGTCTAAAATATTCTTAGGTTGTAGTCAGTATAGCACTACATATTACTGGGCAAAAAAATTCAAAATCGACCGTATATGCCTAATATTCCGTCGCAAATCTGCTGAGCCACCAAGATGTACTTCACATAATTTTATTGTATACGGTAATAGTGTACTGTTACCAATACGCTTGATACGTCGCGCAATATAAAATAAATTATCGTTATTGATTTGCATTTCTTTCTTCATATTTTAATTTGTATAAATATTTTTTCCCCGACTACTTTGAAAATAATTAAAAAAATTCAAAATCTTTCAGTTTTTATTATTTATTACAAATATCTTAACTATTTTTTATTTCCCCTTCTACCTTTCCCTTTCTTCTTTTTCCTCATATTTTGGTGTTTATTTCTGGCTGCTATTTTACGCGCTTTCAATATTTCATCTGCTGATTTCAATTCAGATTTAACTTGCTTCTTTCTAACTTTTTCATTATGTTTCGCCCAATGGGTGTGTGGCTGTCGTTTCTGAATTGGTCCACCGAATTTTTCATTATTATTCTCTTCTTGTGAATAATCATTGTTGTCTTCATCTATTTTTGATTTCTCTTTCCACTGAGTATATCTATCGCTTTTATAGGTGGCCGGGATCCATTTTCCGGATTCAGTTCTGATTTTTCCAGCTTTTTTACTCTCGACACCAACCATCTTCTTTTTTTTACGATCCCATTTTTTCATTTGTTTTGCTAGATGCATTGCTTCGCCTGAATCTCCTATTATGTCCAAAGATGCTTTCGTTGCTTCAGTTTGGAAATTATTAACAGCTAAACCGTTTTCTGTATGTCTGTCCGATGGGAAATATCCAATGTAGTTATCATCTTTAAGTTTTTTAATTTCTTTTTTATATAGGTTATCAATTTTTCTTTTTTTCGGTAAAATAACTTTCTGAAATGTCTTTTCTATGTCGCTTTGATCACCTTTTGGCAGATAAGTTTCAGATTTTTCATGGTGGAGTAACAATTCGGATGATTTCTTCTCTTTATCAATTTGGTGATCAATAATTTTTTCTTTGTGAAAAGATCGTTTTCCTTCATCACCTTATATTCCTGACTTTTAGTTTTTCCGTTCAACTCAAATATTGTTGCACTTGGTCTGTAACTTTTCATCCTATCTATTACAGACTCCCTTTCTTCAGCGAATTCGCCAAGTTTTTTGAATAGAGGATGTAATGAACATGTCTGGAATGGTATTTCTTTCACTCTTTTATTACTTTCAATCGAGGCAGCAGGACGCGACCTAATATATTGTTGATAACCATTTTCAGAAACTGTTTTTAAATTGTCCAAATTAGAGTAAGTATTATGAAGAGTAAGAAGAGTAGTATGTTGTTCTTCTATTAAATTTTGAGGCATTCTCCCAAACTTTCCTCCTTTGTGGAGCAATGTACATATAGAAAATGGTTGCCCCAAGAAGAGATGAAGATCTAACAAATGGGCATATTCATCTGGAGTTACCAAGGAATAAGCCTTACCAGATCTTCCAGCTCGGGCACATCTTCCAACTCTATGAACGAAAAGCTTCGATTTACCAGGAAAATTGTAATTAATCACATTATCTAATTGTGGTATATCTATACCACGTGCGGCAACATCAGTGACAACAAGTACTTTAACTTTTCCTGAAGCAAATTTAGCAATATGTATCTTTCTAGCTGATGGATCTAGATCTGAATAAATATATATATTATTGATTCCCATACTATCCAAAACCGCATGAATATACTCAACATGATGTTTTGTAGCAGCAAAAATTATAGTTGGTTCATCTTTATTTATACAGGAGTTCAAAAGAACCAATAAAGCAGCTAATTTTTCTTCTTGTCTTACCCCTATAAAGAATAATTCCAACTCGTTTGGAAGTTTCGATTCCACATCTAATCTTATCAAAACTGGATCTGACAAACCCACTTTAGCAAACTCAACCAAAACCTTTGGTAACGTAGCTGAAAATAGTACAGTCTGTCTTGAATCAGGCAATCTCGTTGCAATCTCAGACAATTGCTCCCCTAAACCCATCTCAAATAAACGATCTGCTTCGTCACAAACGAAGTATTCAATACTATTCAATTTAAGCTCCATTTCTACACAGACATGAAGAAATCTACCTGGAGTAGCGACAATAATATCTGGATTACCATGAATGGCTGAAAATTGATCATCCATTGAATCTCCTCCCAAAATAACAGCTGACTTAAGATCCATGTAACGTCCTAATTCTTTAATGAATTTCAATGTTTGTAATGCCAACTCTCTTGTTGGAGAAAGAATCAAAGCCCTAGCACCCGTTTTTGCGACTCTCTGTTTCAATTTCTCAAACATAGGTATTAAGAAGCAAGCAGTTTTTCCACTACCAGTCCGAGCCATTGCTACAACATCCCTGCCTTCCAATATTAATGGGATTGTTTTTCGTTGAATAGGTGTTGGAATCTTATATCCTCTTTTGATGATACCTCTGAATATATTGTAGCTGAGTCCCATCGACTGGAAACCAGCACCTTTTTTTGAACTCTTGTTCTTGACAAAATTCTCTTTACCTCCATCAAGTTCCTCTTCTCCTTCCACGTCTTGAAAACCAGGAATGCAGTTTTTTGTGGCGTTTTCCTTAGCCATGATTGTATTACTATTTATTAAAGATATTTAGTCAAATCATCTATTAGTTTGATTTTCGATTAGAGGAATCATAAGGTTTGAAATTAAGGTTAAATAACTTAACCTAACTTTTCCTCTTCTTCTTTATTCTTTTAACTATGTCTCGGGTTCTATGACCATTTATACAAGATGGACTCCGAACCACTCTGCTAGACCGTGCAGTGATTACTGCCACCACAAGGATTACAAGTTATCTGCCTTTCGCAAGTTGATGAGGCGACTCTTTCAAATTCATGAATATATACAACACCCATAACTTCATCGGACTCAAATAGGCATGGCATGTGTTCTTTCCATTTCCACCAGGCCACACGCGGTGGTTCCTAGAGCTATAATATTCTATGGTTCATTAACTAACAAAATTTTTGAAGCAATAGTAACTGATAAATTTTTTCATTCATCCGATTCCAAGTTGATTCAAACCTCAACATGGGTTTTTCAAAGGTAGGTCGTTGTTAACTAAATTAACTCCTTACGTTCATATCATAAGTAGTAGTTTCGATGATGGTATTCAAGTTGATGCCGTCTACCCAGACATGGCTAAGGCCTTCGATAAGGTACAACTTTGTTCTGGGTTCTAGAGGACTTTGGTGTGGTGGGGTCCTCACTGAAATTGATAGAATCGTATCTGTCGGATAGACTGCAGTATGTTGCACTCAATGGAACTCATTCCGGTTTCGTTCGTGTCACCTCTGGTGATCCTCAAGGGTCACATCTGGGTCCCTTTTTATTTTCAATTTATATTAATGATATTTCGGAATGTTTTTTTTATACAAAACATGATTTATATGCCGAAGATCTTAGAGTGTACAGTGCTATTCGGTCCTATGATGATATTTTGCGGTTTCAGAGTGATCTTGACAGACTTTTCTCTTTTTGTCAAAGTAGGCATTTTTAATTAAATATTGATAAGTGTAAGCATATAAGGTTTACAAAGAATGTCAATGTCTTCGATGCTATTTTTTTCTATTGATGAGCTTGTAATTGGGAGGGTAAACCAAATCAAGGATCTTAGTATATATCTTGATTCTAAGTTGTCCTTTGAGTATCATATTGATCATATAGTTTCTAAGGCTTTCAAAATGTTGGGTTTCGTTCTCAGAATTTCTAAAAGTTTCAGTGATCCAAGGTCTTTAAAAATGCTATATTTCTCGTTGGTGAGGAGTAATTTGGAATATGCTGTACCTGTTTGGTCTCCTCACTATTACAGGTATATTGACAGAACTGAACGAGTCCAGAGAAAGTTTGTCAAAAGTTTCATTTTTAGATTCTTCAGTCCTAACTATAATTATTAATTAAGTTTGCGTTGTCACAAAATTTTAAGCCTGGAGCAGAGGAGAGTCCTTTTCGACAATGTATTTCTTTATCGAATTTTAAATCATTCTTTTAGTTTTCCGCTTGTTAATTATCTCACTTTCATGGTTCCCGTGTATCCTAGTCGTCGAAATGCACTCTTCTATGTTCCGAAGGCCCGTACTAGTTTATTTTTCATTCTGTTTCTTTGCGAATTATGCGTCTGTACAATTGGCATATTGCCAGTATAGATATTTTTCATGAACCTCTTTCTTCTTTAAAAAAATGTTAATGCATATCTCATTAGATCTGAATCATGCTCATTGTAGTAGTTTTTAGTTTTTATGATATTTTACTTGATTCTGTTTCTTTGTAGTAATAAATAAATAAATAAATAAACTGAAATATAAACTTAACTGGAATGTTTATTGTATTTTAATTTATTCATTTAAAATTAGACTGAAGAACACATTTTTATTTTGACGTCTACGTTTTAAAATATCACCACTGTTTCAAATAAAAATGTTGTGGAAAGAACTATGAAAAATTTAATCGAAAGTTGTTTCATACATAATGAAAATAAGATAACCTTGTTGGAACAAATAAGCGTTCTTGATTATTTGATCATTATTCGGCTAATTAATTTTATAAGCTCAAGATGAGATAGTCGTAAAAGAAAATAAGAGATTGAATCCTAACGTCGCTCAAGAAATTGGACAGATAAAGGGTACAACTTATGCATCTATGACCCCAGACAAAAATATTAATAAGAAACTATGGCACTTGAACGTTAAGAAACCTAGAAAATTCATAACAACCCTTATTAGAATGAGATCTGGTCATTGTTTAACCCCTGCTCACCTTTTTAAGATAGGAGTTAAGGATTCCCCTCTGTGTGCTTGTGGAGAACTTGGTGATTTGCAGCATATATTTTTTGGTTGCCAAAAAAACTCGTTTAACTCTCAAAGCTCTAATATTATGCTATAGTTTTGCTTTGCACAGTAGTAACGCTTTTAGATACCGAGATAGCACAAGTTAGATATATATTATAATAATATATAATATTAAGTGATAACCTTTCAGACTCTCAGATACCCTATTGTGACTCCCCTAACCACTGATATTCAACCGAAAAACAACCTAGCCAGAATAGACACTTGCTACTAATTGTCACAAGTTTACAAAGCTGCCGAGTATAGTCCATTCTAGACTCCTGCGCCCCCAGGAACCCGGCAGACTACCAATTTATGCACAATGAGATTGAGTGCATAGCTAAAGGGCTGAGCCCAGAGCGCCTCCTCCTCCAGTACAGGGGTAGATTGTGCTGGTTGAAGACGCTGAGAAAAGAAGAAGAACGACGTTGCTCAAGATAGGTCCAACGTCATGATGTAAAATAGTATACGTTAACTACAAGAAACTTAACCTACTAGTAGAGAAGTTAATCCTAAATAAGCTATTTGGGAATTTCCTGTCAGAATATCTACCTGTGAAATAAATAATAAATAACTCGTAATTACATATAAGTTATTGTACAGATAACAATGAGAACTAGTCTAAAGAATGCTTTTAACTAAATTCTTCAAATTCTTTCATATTACTACAGATTATTAACAAGCAAAACTTATATTACTAACTATGGCGTCCGGACAGAGGGCGTTCACACAAAAATTATCAAAGTATGCCTTTTTGTAATGATTTCTGCTAGAACTTGAAAGGTCCAAGATTAGAAATATATAATTATGTTTTAGGCAACATCCTGCTGAAGTTCGAAGAAATGTGGCTTGCCATAAAAGCAGCTTTATATCACCATCATCTTCCTCAGTAAGTTGGACATTTCAATAAAAATATTGAATCAAATTGGAAGATATAACTACTCAATATACTGTTACCTTCAGCATATACAGGGTGGGGCGTAATGGAAGGGCGTTTTTGAAATGAGAATAACTTGGCTGTTTTTCAACTTAGAACATTTTTAATTCCGTAAAATGAAAGCTTAAAAGTTACCATTTCGTGTAGAAAAAGTGAAAAGAATCATGTTCATAAAATGACATCAGGCTCTCAAAGTTCTGCATCACCTGCTCTAACAAATCGGTATCGATTGCCCTAACTTCTCTTGTGATGGCTTCTTTCATCTCTTGCAAATTACGAGGTTTATCGACGTAGACCTTAGCCTTCAGGTTTCCCCACAAATTACAATCACAAGCAGTGAGATCTGGGGAACGAGAAGGCTACGGCACATCACCAGAAGGAGAGTGGGGATTGATGCAGTTCACGGGGGTTTTCTGTTGCCCAATATCGGCAGTTCTGTATATTTACCGAATCACTCAAATGAAAATGGGTCACATCACTCATCATTATCACTGGTTCATTTTCATCAGCGATAATCATTTGCATTCCCTCGGCAAACTGCTGGCATTGTGTAAAATCTCCTTCATTCAGGTGCTGGACAACCATGAGTTAATAGGGGTGAAAGCGGAGGTCTGGGTGTAAAATTCTGCGAACAGTTTGACTACTCATTTGGAGTGCTACAGCTCGTTTTCAGCTTGTCTCACTCTTTCCACGGAAGCTGGTGTCCTTGCACTTCGGGGACGACCTTCAGGTTTCGGATTCATTGCTGATGCAGTCGTTCTGAAATTCTGTACCTATCGGATGATTGGATGAAGCGTTACAACCAATGAAGAAGTGTTGGCGAAAGCGCCGCTACACGACAATGACAGACTCCCCGATTTTAAATACTCTTCAACTGTGAACGTACGGTGTTCTCTTGTCCAGATAACCATTGTGAACTTAATAGTAACTTCCCTTCAGTCGAATGACCTCAGCCGTTCCCTCTACTCACTCACCGTTACGTGTACTACCCGCTTCAAAAACGCTCTTCCATTACGCCCCACCCTGTATAATTTCGAAGATCCTAATCAAAATTGGATTTTCAGACATGGTCAAATGATTTGGTTGAACCTTTTGATTTTGAGGAATTTGTTTCTCAATATCAGCTTCTTATCGATAAAGATCCCTTGAGGAATATACTGGAAGTACCTCATGGAGATGTTGAAGTTGATATAATTGAGAGACCCATTCGTACAGTACAACCAGTGGTACCAGAGGAAAAAATGTAAGACAGATTGAATTCAAATAGTTATGGTTTTCATTGTGATTTTTGTTGTGTCATTATTAATTCTCTTGGTTTTCGTGATGAAAATTCAATGTTTCATTGTATATTTGGGTAATCCTGCTGTTTACGCTGACCACTTTCGCGCATCCAGTGCCGAGTCGACGGGAATGGTTTCCGAACGACTTAAATTTCAGCCAGTGTTGTCAGATCCATTTTCGTGGTGGATTTTTTCAACTTCAGTAATTTTGAGTTATTCAATATCTCGGTTATTATTGAAGTTACTTAAAAAGTATTCACATTGTTTAGCCTCTTTTTCGAATAGATTGCCGATAGATATGCCGAAATTTTTCTTCTATTTGGCTTGACATAGACATAAAATTGATAACCTCCTCCTTTTTGTTTGTTTGTTTGTCTCTTCTATGGACCTACAGTTTATAGAGGACTCCGAACCACTCACCTAGACTGCCACCTCTCAGGATTACAACTTATCTGGCCTTCGGAAGTTAAGGACTCAAACTTTTGGTTATGTATCCATAATCTCACTTGTTCGTGGGAAAAACCTCAAGAACAATGGTGCGGAGAGAATGACTTGTCTGTAAATCCTAACAAAACGGATATGATTATATTCACTTGAAAAAGGAAACTACCGCCTTTCAAGGCACCCATTCTTTTCAACGAGGAACTAACACTAGTAAAACAAGTGAAATACCTAGGTGTGATGCTTGATGCCAATCTAAATTGGGACAATCACATTGAAAGGCAGGCACAAAGAGCCCAAAACACACTCTGGGCGTGCCAGAGACTATTCAGCCCCAGATGGGGACTTAAACCAAAGATAATATACTGGCTATACACAACAGTGATAAGACAGCTCCTGACCTATGCCGTCATCGTATGGACCCACGTACTCCATGGATTGTCTACTGGACATCCCTCCACTGAGGGCCTCTTGAAACTTTGGATGGGAGGTATGTAGAGGGACAAAAATCCAATCTCTGGACACTCCGCATCCCTGAACAAAATCAAAGAACTCCAACCTCACTTTCTCACAAGAGGAGATCAAATAAGAGCCACTTACTACTTTGACGAACCCTACAAAGTAGTTATTCCACCAAAAGAAATTTGGACCACACCCCACGCCTTACTCACACAACAGAGCCCCACCTGGTTTACGGATGGGTCCAAATCCGGGACGAGTACAGGCATCGGCGTTCACGGCCCTAGGGCAAACATGATCGCGCTAGGAGACAACGTAACCATAACACACGCAGAAATATTTTTTGCTATTCTCCGGTGCGTACAGGAAAACCTACATAGGAACTGTAGAGACGCATACATCTACATATGCCCTGGTAGCCAAAACGCCCTTAGATATCTTAAAGATACGAAGGTTACATCCAAACTGGTTGACGAATGCAGAACAGCACTTCGACAACTCAGTGCTACAAACAGAGTCACTCTGATTTGGTGCCCAGCCCATCAGGGCATCGAAGGAAACGAGATAGCAGACAGCCTCGCTAAAAAAGCAGCAGCTATCAGGCCGATGGGACCAGAACCAATTCTGACCATCCCGTGGACCAATGTGCTCTCTTTCTTTCAAAACTGGACCACCACCGAGGCCCAAAATTACTGGGCAGACATCTCGGGACTGAGACAGTCAAAAAGGCTCATAAAAGGGCCGCAATCAAAGAAGAGGGTACATGAACTACTATCCCTCGAAAAAAAGTATGTTGGGATGATAGTGGGTCTATTGACGGGACACCAACTCAACAAACATCTACACGTGATGAAACTGTCGTGGTCGCTTAGAAAATGACGAAACAACGCAACACATACTCTTCGAATTTCCCACCCATAAGGAAACCAGACTGAACACCTTGGGCACTGGAACACCCAGCGTCCAGATGATCCAGGAGGCCCCTTACAACAGTCTTGCAAGCTTCATCAGGAAGTTTTTGCAAGACAAATAACAACTCAACAACACACGGCAAGCACAATGTGCCAAACGGCCTGAGTGCTGCCCATATGGGCGCCGTGCAGGAAGAAGAAGAAGAAGATCCATACTCTCTGATGTCATTTTTATATATATACGTGGAACAAACACACCAACATTCGTGCTACATCCATATCTTACCTGAGATTCGAACCCGGGCCCTCGTCGTGGGAGTCAGTACCTTTACTGACTTACCCACACACGGAGATTTATTTTATTTTTATTTATTTATTTATCGTCATCAAAAAAGCAAAGCAAAAATAGGGACATGAATGTTCACAACGCACATTAAATTACAATAAAATTTCCGACGTCAACAAATCAAAACAATAAGATTTGATAAAAGGAACAAACAGCAGCAATCACAGATGTATTCGAAATTTGAGCTGCAAGAATTCTTCATGTGTGTAGATAGTGCAATTGAATAAAAGTTCTTTAATTTGGTTGATGAATTTGTGTCTTTTTTCGTTTCTTAAGTTTACAGGAAGTTTGTTAAAGAATTTTATACACAGGTAGTTGATTCCAAGCTGAGTTTTCTTCAGTCCGTGATGCCCCATTGTGAGGCAGTCTTCTTTTCCTGTGTTATATGAATGGAATTCTGAATTAGTTGAGAACTTGTTCTTGTTGTAGACATATTTCAAGCACTCCAGTATGAACACCGAAGTCACTGTCAGTATTCGCTGATATTTGAAGAGCTCTCGGCAGCTTGTTGTTTTAGAGGCATTGCATAAAATTCTAATCGCCTCTTTTTGCTTCAGAAGGACTGTTCTCATGTCTGCACTGTATCCCCACAGTAATACATATGAAGTGACACTGTGGAAATTTGAGTTTTGTCCTTGTTTAGTTTGAGACCATTTGCATTGAACCATTTTTCAGCCTGGAGCGGTGACTTGGTTGTTTGGAGTTTCAGCTGTTCAGATGATGTTGCTACATTTAGAAGGTTCGTATCGTCCGCATACATACATGTCTACACAAGAAATATTCGAAGGCAGATCATTCATGTAAACAGTGAGCAACAAAGGCCCCTGAATAGAGCCCTGGGGGACCCCAACATCCATTACGACCTCATGAGATGTAGCCCCTTTCCATGTGACTATTTGTTTCCTATCTGTCAAATATGATCTAAACATATCCAAGGCTGTTCCTCTAACTCCGTGAAATTGCAGTTTGTCCAAGAGAATTTCTTTTATTGAGCAATCGAAGGCTTTGCTTAGATCGCAAGCAAGCTCTTCAGCATAAGAGTTTTCGTCCAGAGCAGTTGCTATTGCATCCAATAGGTCTGCTAAGGCAGTTGTTGTTGATTAAGTATATGTACTGAGTTCAAGAAATCAACCAGTCTCCTTTTTATGATTTCCTCATATATTTTCGATACTGCGGGCAGAATAGATATCGGTCTATAGTTGAGGTCGTTGTTATCGCCTTTCTTATAAATTGGGACCATCTTCGCAATGTTCAATTCTCTGGGAAAAAAGCCCTGTTCAAGGCACTGGTTGACTATGTTGCATATAAAGGTGGAAAAATAGGATATACTCTCTTCAGCAGTATGGTACCATATATGTCAGTTGTATATTTTGGCTTAAAGCCTGAACTGAAACCTTAAAGCTGCGGTACTCAGCCGATTTCACCCTCAGTTCTTCGCATTGGGGCTTTGCCTCTGGAAGTTTTCGTTTTATGTAGACACTTATATCTTCAAGGCTATTTCTGCGGTTTACCTTTGTCACCACAATTTCAGATGACGGCATGTAGGCCTCAAGTATTCCAGTTTCGTCCAGGCTTCCATATATGATGTTCTTCTTCTTAGAATGGTTTACAAATTCTTCCTATTATTGTAGTAATATTTCCTTTGAGCAGGGTTCTTCCAATCGTTCTGATTTTCAAATTCTCTCATAAGGTCATATTTTTCTGTTTTAGTAACTGTGCGTGTAGGTGTTCCTTCATCTGTGACCACTATTGTTGGAGGAGATTTTGCAGTGCCCTTCTTGGAATCATTTGGACTATTTATCTTCAGTTTGGGGGGTGATTCTTGATTTGAACCTATTTGTTTTGCAGCCTGTTGAGGTGTTTTGGTTGCCTTCCCATCCTCCTCTCATACTCATCTCCCCCTTTTTTAATTTCGGCAATTTACAAAAAAAAAGTCTAATGTGAAAACATTTTCGACGAAAATTTCATAACCGAGATATCTAGTATGGGTGAAATCAGAAACTTATTAAAATTTGCGAATAACTCGAAAACCAGATCCGAAACATCTTATTTATAATAAAACCTTTATTCGATCCATAAAACATTGGTTTGCATATGGAAGAGAACACATACCCATATCTCATGGTTTTTGATAAAGTGAACCACAGTCTGCTTATTGGTAAACTCTTTGCACTCGGGATAAGGGGGTCATTACTGGAATGGATTCCTAGTTTTTTATACTGCCGGAAGCAGATAGTTTGGTACAAAAACTTTTATTCAAAAGAGTTTCGGTGTTCCCCAGGGATCTCGCATTGGGCCTTTTCTATTTAACATCTTTGTTAAAGACGTTGGACGAATTTTGTCAACTGATTTCCTTCTCTTTCCGATGATATGAAGGTTTATTCGATTGTTAAAAGTGTTTCTGATGCTGAGTATCTGCAGAGTCAGTTAGACAGTCTTTATGAGTGGACGGAACAGAACCATCTCTATCTAAACCTTAGCAAATGCTCTGTTATCACATATACACGATGCAAAGAGAAAATTGAATATCGGTATGATGTTGGAGGGCAGATTTTGGGCCGCGTCAGCTCGGTCAGAGATCTGGGGATCACACTCGATGAAGCTCTGAATTTTAATGAACACATATCAAATGTTACGAAGAAGGCATTCCAAATGCTCGGTTTTGAGCTGCGTAACTGACGATTTCTCTCCCGATGTTATGAAGCTGCTATACTGTTCCTTGGTACGTTCGGTGGTGGAATGTGGTTGCATGGTTTGGTCCCCACATACCTCAGTTTCCATAGATTGCCTGGGAAGGGTGCAGCGAAGATGTCTTCGATATTTGCCGTTTCGATCTGGACTGACCATTTAGGAGCGCTCAATAATTGTGACGAGTGAAAGAAATAACTTGAAATCACTCAAATATAGAAGAAGCATTTCTGATGTGTGTCTCTTATATAAAATTCTTAATGGTCTAATAGATTGTCCTGAACTATTTATTAACATTATTCAACTTCAATGTTCCAATTAGAATAACTAGGTTTACACTATTGTTTAGGAAAAGAATTTGCCGAACTCAAGGAACTTCTTCACAGATCGCTCGGTTGCTATTGCGAACAAACTCAGGTTGATCTCTTTGCCGTTTCGCTGCGTTCATTGAAAAGGCGATTGGAACTCCTTTTGTAGCGGTGGCATTCATGTTTTCGTTGTTGATTGCTTGTTTTCATTTCGCGTCTTATGGATTGTCATTGAAAATTTCTGATACTGTTTTATGTAAAGTTATGTTTTGTTCAATATTCGAAATTATTTTTATGTATTTTTTATTCGACATTAGAATGGATTTGGGGTTTCCCGTTCAACTTTATACACATATAATGTCAATTATGATGTATTAAAGTATAATAAATAAATAAATTTATTGAATATCATATTAATATTTTGGAAACTATTTAGATTTTGAAACCATCTTGTGCTATACCGCATTACCCTGTCTGAAAGAAGTCAAAATATGTATCTGTTTATTTAGATAATCAAGCGCGGGTTCCGAGGCCCACATGTCCCTTTCGCTCCCGAGAAGTTACGCCCCTGATTAGGAGTTGTTTGCTATCAGTTTCACTTCAATAGTTTACCTTATCTTTCGCTATTTAGTTTTCAACGATAGGTAATCAAATCTCCGAAGTGAGATAAATTGTGGCAACACTGGCTACAATTCGAATACTTTCGGGAAACATGTGTTCGACTCTGTACTGCATGCGCGAAAGTGGTCAGCGTAAACAGCAGGATTACCGTTTCATTCTACATTTTTTAACCTTATTTTTTCAGCGAAACACTTCCACCACATATTCAGTCATGTATAGAGTGTTATACTTCTGACTGGAAGGTAGTAAGATATAATCATAGAGCTTTGAGTAGCAGCGTCGCTTCTAAAACAAATTTGTGCAAAACACTACAACCTAGTCCTAAACAAGAATTCGAAGTAGATTTTCAAGTGCAATCTGTAGAAAATCATAGTGAAGTTGGTAAGTATACACCTTATTGATAATGTGAAATTAAAAAAAATAGGTATCACAAAGTTAAACTTTTCCATTTGATTCTCAGATTCAAACTCTGTACCAAGCAGTGGAAGACAGAGTGTTGTTTCGATCAGTTCAATTTCATCATGTGGAGACACACTAACACCTCGAAATTCTTGGGCATCTCTAGATTTGAGACATTCAGCTGGAGACCCTCTCATACCAGAAATTCTAGAACATGTTTCTCCAGAAGCACTGGACCAAATAAACGAAAGTCGTCGACAAACTGAAAGGCAAGATGCATTGTTTGTACTGTATTCGAACAATTCAGACAGCGACATTTACGAGTGTGTAGAGAAGAGACTGCCAGCAGTACCTCCAGCTGAACCATTGAGCCATAGAATGTTGGTAAAATGCCAACAATTAACGTAAGTTTGATCTCATATTTCAAGAATGGATAATCGAATTTAATGGTCCAAAGTAGGGGTGCTCAAACGGTCGATCGCGAGTGCTTTTTGAGTAGATCTCGAGAAGGAAAAAAAAATTTAATAAGTAGGTGACTAAACTACAAAATTTATTACTTAATAAAATAACACTCTGCTAGCGGCAAAAGGCGGCTTTAACAAAGGAACGCGCGGTCAAAAAAGCCGCGTTTTTTATACTTGCCGCTTCTCTAGAAATTTTGGGCGGCGGGTTTGACGGCGTGAACGACTTTCGTTCACGCCTATATAAATGTTGCGCCTGCAGAAATTGGAGTCATTCTGAATTGTAACCTGAAGTCAATACCACGTCGATACAAAGTTTATTATTAAATAATACAAAATGAGTGCAGCGAAGAAATCTAAAACCTATCATTTTATTAACGATTGGGAGGAAAAATTGCAATACCTAAGCGTGGTAACTTAGAGAGGCATCAAAAAACTATGAAAAGGATTTTCCGCCACATAGTGAATTAAGAAAACGATATATATATATATATATATATATATATATATATATATATATATATATATATATATATATATATATATATATATATATATATATATATATATATATATATATATATATATATATATATATATATATATATATATATATATATATATATATATATATATATATATATATATATATATATATATATATATATATATATATATATATATATATATATATATATATATATATATATATATATATATATATATATATATATATATATATATATATATATATATATATATATATATATATATATATATATATATATAGGGGTTTTACCCGACGAGTTGCCCATATATCTGTTCATGCAATCAAACTGATTTCATGAAAAATATAAATCCACCACCCGGTAATTAATACCATTGCCAGGCAATGATTATAATTAAAACATATCCTGGAGTAATTATATATTAGGATAACGTTAAATGTTATGAGAATATATCAATCTACCAGAATATATACATACTATAGCATCATCAGACAATGATATCAATGTACCAACGAGTAGTGTCAGAGGCTTTCTCCCGGAAAAATCCAGTGTACGGACCTTAGTCAAGTAACACTGAATGTTACTCATTAATAGTTTCCTTTGTGTGAAGTGGTGAACGATCGAATAGAATACTGCTCTGAATATAAATATGACAAAATTGTCAGTTAATTATATTACATTTATATAAACAAATAAATAAAATATGAAATGAGATTCTGAGCAGTATAAACTAAAGAGAAAACCTATGACTCTACCTCATTATTATTTTCGGAAAGAAACCTACGAAGAATATTACAAGATTTGATGACTGTTATCTTTTGTAACTGTTCAAACAAATTTTTCTTTAGACCCAAAATCTCAATACTTTTGTGAAGATTTCTAGAATAACGCCTGTTGTAGAAATAATAATCGGTAGAATAAATATTTTCTTCATTTTCCACATTTTTTAATCTCGTCGCCAAGCATCATATATTTAGAAATTTTTTCATTGTATTTATTTTGTATATTATGTGTGTCGGGTATAGCAATATCAATTATATATGTTATTTGATTCTGTTTATCAATAAGAACGATATCTGGTCTATTGTGTTTTACAGCTCTGTTGCACAGAATTGTTTTATCAAAATAAAGTTTATATTTGTCATTTTCACAAATAATCTCAGGTTCATATTTTGAAATTTTTTTCTTTTGGGAATTAGGTCATGTTTAATTCCTAGATTGAAGTGAATAATATTAGCGACGGCATTATGTCTTTCTAAATAATCTGTTGAAGCAAGGACTGAGCAAGATGATAATATATGAAAAACTGTTTCTGAAGAACAGAAACATCTACGGCAAGAATCATCTATATTTTGTTTGATGATATGTTTTCTATAATTCCTTGTAAAAACAACCTGGTCCTGGATCGCAATTGCCAAGCCTTCTGTTTCAGCAAACAATTCTCCAGATACTAACCATTTATTCGATGCAATTTCATCAATATAATCATTTTTCAATTCTTTAGGGTGCTTTCCGTGTAATTCCTTCTGCATCCAACTTTCTTTTTAGAATTATCATCAAATATATCAAAATCTACCTTTTTCATTGTCAAGTTCAGAGGTGTAAGATTATATATATATATATATATATATATATATATATATATATATATATATATATATATATATATATATATATATATATATATATATATATATATATATATATATATATATATATATATATATATATATATATATATATATATATATATAATATATATTATTTCTGTACAAAATGCTATTATTATTATCGTGGACTTATGCACTATCTCAGCTAGTAGCTGGATATAATTTACCTTTCCCAGATTCAGAAATCAAAGGGAATAGGCTCGATTACAATATACTTGACATAAATTTCCTAACTATCCTACATGTATTAAGAATTACAGCTTTTGCATTTCTATATAGGTATTCTTATGCAATTCTAATTTCTTAAGGCTGACAGGAACAATATCTATTTTATCGAGGTGCCACATCTGCTTGATCTCAATAGCAAGGTCTGTGTATTTGGACTTTTTTTCCTGAAACTTGTTCAGCACGTTGTTATTATTCGGTATGGCGACATCCACCAGCATTGCTGTTCTGGCTCTCTTATCATACACCACTATGTCCGGCCTATTATTCGTCACCATTCTGTCAGTGATAACAGGCCTATCGTAATATAATCTGATAGAGTCATTTTCCAATACGGGCGCCGACTGATACTTGTAATATGGCTGGAAGGTGTTCAGAAGTCCGTACTTGTGTGCAAGTTTCTGGTGGATAATGTTGCACACTTGATTATGCCTGTGAAGATACTCCGTATTGGCCAGTTGTTCGCATCCGGACGTAATATGCTGTATAGTCTCCGATCTTATATGGCATTTTCTGCACTTATCTGTTTGTAATGTTCCGTCCTTCATTATAAATTTTTTGTAATTGTTTGTAGCGATCACTTGGTCTTGGATGGCCATAAGGAATCCTCTGTTTCTGCGAATAATTCTCTTTTCATCAACCATTTGTTGGAGGCTTCTTTGTCGATGTGTGGTTGATTAATCTCATGGTGATGTCGTCCATGCAATTCCTTTCTTGACCATTGCTCTTGTTTTTCAGTATCTGATAGGAACGGTAGATTCAGCAGGTCATCTCTGGTAGCAAGATTCAGAGGTGTATACCCTTATCAGCCAACGATACCACTCTATGGAGGTCAGAAGTGAGAGCCTTTGCTGAGAAGAATTCTCTGAGATTTCTTATCTGTTCGGTGTGTAAATTGACAACATCTATTAATCCGCGTCCTCCTTCTTTCCGCTTCAAAGTTGTTCGTATCACAGACGATTTTGGATGTTGATTGTTGTACTTTGTCAGCATCGTTCGGGTCTGCCTTTGAATATCATCTAGCTCCGTCTTAGTCCATCTGATTATTCCAAATGAGTAAAGCAACACTGGAATGGCGTAGGTGTTAATTGCCTTGACTAGATTCCCCGAGTTCAACATCGATTTCAGCACAGACTTCAGACGCTGACTGTATTCTGAACGAATCTTCTCCTTTGATTGTTTTTGGTCTAGCAATCTGGCTTGTTGGTATCCCAGATATTTGTATGTTTCGCCATCTCTCATGCACTGTATAATATCACCGTTTGGGAGTTGTGTTTCACCATCTATGACTTTCCCTCTTTGAATGTTCAGGGTCTTATATTTTTCAATCCCGAATTTCATATGAACATCTGCCGAGAACTCACTGACAGTTTTCAGCAAATCATCCAATTGCTTCTTGTTCGAAGCATATAATTTGATGTCATCCATATACAGCAGGTGGGAGATTGTATGATAATTCCTTTCTGCTTTTATCCTATATCCGTATCCTGTTCTATTGAGCATTGAGGACAATGGGTTCATTGCTAAACAGAACCATAGTGGACTCAAAGAGTCTCCTTGAAAAATTCCACGACATATGGGTATTTCGTCGGTTTTAATTGATTTATTGTTCATGTTGACCTGCAGAGACGTGCGCCAGTGTGTCATTGTTGTCTTTAAGAACTCTACCAGGGCTGGGTGAATTTTGTATATCTGCAATACTTCAACAAGCCAAGAATGGGCGGTACTATCGAATGCCTTCAGATAATCGAGAAAAGCTGAACGAACATTTCGATGCCCTACGTGTGCCTGTTTCATTATCACAGAATCGATGATGAGTTGTTCCTTGCACCCGTGGTGTTTCTTTCTGCATCCTTTCTGCTCCTCTGCTAATATATTGTTGTCGTCAAGGTGTTGGTATATTCGATTGGATATGCATGAGGTGAGTATTTTGTAGAGTGTTGGCAGGCAAGTGATTGGCCTATATTGAGACGGATCCTGTGTTCTATCGCTCTTAGGTAGCATATATGTTAAGCCTTGCGTTAGGAAAGTGGGTGTTTTCTTGGGATGTTGAAGAAAATACGTGAGCTGTTTCGCTAGGGCTCCATGGAGCTTATCAAACTTCATGTACCAGTAGTTGTGGATATTATCTATACCTGTGGCCTTCCAATTGTTGGTCGCTCTAATTACTGTTGTGATTTCTTCCTCCGTTATTCCATCGAAGTCCATATGCCTGATATCGAGGCGTTCTTTTTCATTCGTGATCCATTCCGCATCTCTATTGTGTTCTTTGGGGTGCGACCATATTGATGACCAATAGTCGGTCAAGCACTGTGCGTCAGGTACTTCTCTGTTATTGTTGGTCGCAGTTTTGTTATTTCCCTTATGAAAATTGGCCGCGTTTTGGAGAAACCTTTGGTTTTGGTGTTTCCTTTCAGTACACTTGACGTATCTTGCAAGCCTCTTTGCTTTTGCTTGGAGTTTCTGTTTCAAAGTGTCCATATAAACGTCGATGTGTTGTTTGTGATCAGGGTGTTTTGTGTTCGTACCAATTTTCCTATAAATTTTGCGTATATGTGATTTCAAGCGCCTTGAGGGTTTTCTGTTTCTCAGGAATTCTGTGAGGCGACCGATTTCCGCTCTAATACTATCAATATCCTTCTTCAGTCGTTTTTGCCATGGTGATTTTCTGACGCTTTTTGGCTCAGCTTGAATCAGAGTTGTGGAGATTTGTTGTTTGTGTAGTCTAAGAACCGCTACCGCTCCATAGTAAATCAAAGTGTGAATTTTCTCCGAGGTGTTCAGTTCGGTATATTCTTCAAACACTGAGTTTACGCTTGCTAGGATGATATTGGTGTTCTTGTTCGTCTTGAGTTTGGGCAGTTTAGGTCTTTTAGTTGGGTTACTACCACTGAATTCAGTTGTTGCACTGTTGAGTTCTGATCTTGCTAAATACATATATTCGTTCTGCTGATTCGGCTCAGGAGGGCGTTCCATGTTAATATTCGTTTCCGTGGCTTCGATGTTATCTGTAACATTTTCATTGACTCCGGCAGGTATACCGTTATGAGTATCATTTTCGCTTCTGAGTGCCATTATGACCTCTTCTCGTATGCTTAGCAGCGCTTCTGAAGAAAGTAGCCTGTTTTTGACGATTGTTCTTCATTGATCCGAAATTCTCTGCTCGGATATGTGCTGTAATTCAGGATATTTTTCTATCAACGCAAGATGTAACGCGTATCTGTAAGCTGTCATTTCTGATTCCAAGTTCGTAATCTTGTAATAGGAACGCATAATGAAGGCATTCATTTCTGGGGTCCACTTCATGCGTTTCCTAGGGAGTCCGGCTCTTGTGGTCGTAGGCATAATGGCTTGCGCCACCGTTGAAACATCAAGAGTCGGTTGGGAGGTATTGATGTTGTTTCCCACTTGGTTTTGTGTTGCAGTATCCTTACTCGATATCACGCTGCTTCCGTCGCTAACCGAGGGAGACTGTGACTCACTTTCCGAACAAGACCCTCTTCCTAAATCTTGAACGCGACAAGAGGTTATGGTGGTACAATGTCGATTCACCCGTTTATTCCTTAGATTGTACATCATTGGATAAGTTGCATTTTATACCTACTGCCAGGTTCAGCTTGGGTACCTCGGGTTCGCTAAGCCCGTACTCAGAAACAATGTTCCTGAGCCCTAAGGCTTATTATATATATATATATATATATATATATATATATATATATATATATATATATATATATATATATAATAGCATTTTATTAGCATCTTGTACAGAAATAATAATTATAACTATCAATTACATTAAAGGTCTTAAACTTATTATGAGTGAGTGTTTCTGTACATTGAGAGATACCAAAAGGTAGGATACAGCATAGCTGATTAATCCAACCTGAATAAAATAGAAACAAATACTAGACAAGTGTAACCACAATTGTACGGAAACATCGTTATGTAAGAGATATTTATCACTAATCATACCAACTATTCATCTTGAAAACAAGGATTAAACACTAAAATAAATCAGAATTAATTCATGCACTCCATATATAAAAGATCTTTTCTTCTTGGTGAAAAAAAATAAGGAAACAAGGAAATACTACACCTCATTTAACTGACTCTCAAAAAGCCAATGCCTCACCCTCCTCTTAAATGCATCCAAACTCAAACCTAAAAGACTACTCGGTATTTTATTGATTTCATCTACAATTATACAAGAGAAACAACGCTGAAACATGGAAGCACGATAACGCGGTATGGCAAGTTTATGTCTGAACCTGACGTTGATGCCATGAACATCTGTTCTATATTTGATTCATCGGTGTAGATAGGAGGGTTTCTTCTCATTTAAAATCATGTAAGACAGACTCAGCACATGCAGCCTTCTTCGATTCGTCACGTTCAACCAACCCAATTGCTGCAGCCTGCGGAACGTGCGATCTGTGCGTCTAAGGTTGAAAACAATTCGAACACACCAGTTTTGAATTTTCTGAACTCGGCCACATTCTGTTTTGTCAGACATAGGCCATATACGGTATCGCAATAATTGAGGTTAGGTTAGCGCTTCACAAAGCATTTTTCTTTGTCGAAAATCCAGAAAGTCTTTACAACCATAAATCAATTTGATATTCACGAAAGCTCTTTTAAGTAGCAAATTTATGTGAGAATCAAACCTGAAATCGCTATCCATAATCAAACCCAAATTACGACACTCGCTAGTCAGAGGAAGAACTGCGCCATTCACAGATATCTTAATTAGATCTTTACATGCCTCTCTCATGACCTTCCTTCCAAATAGCATAACTACAGTTTTTGAAGGGTTTATGCTTAAACACATACTCTCAGACAACTTAAAGATGTAATTCAAATCTATATTAATTTTTTCTAGAGCTTCATCAAGTGAGTCGCGTGAAAACTGTAAATAGAACTGTGAGTCGTCAGCATATAAATGAGCCGAGCAGAAAATTAAACAACACATGAGCTGAAAGGTATAGATAAAAAAAATATCGGTCCGAGAATGGATCCCTGCGGAACTCCACATGGGATCTCTATAGGATCAGACTTAATTTTTCCGTACAAACGTCTTTGTGTTCTGCTAGTCAAATAGTTTTCAAACAATAAAACCGTATTTTCAGTGAAACCAATATAATGAAAGATTGCCAATAACAAATCGTGATTAATTTTATCGAATGCCTTCGAATAATCCAGTAGGACGAGCAACAAAAGTTCATTATTGTCTACAGCCTTTATGATGTCATCCATCACTGCGACTGGCTATCAGGCAAAATACTCTCCGACTCCAAATACGCTTTTACTTGGACAGCGACAAGTTTATCAAAAATTTTGGACAATACACTCAATATACTTATAGGTCGGAGGTCCTTGTAATCCTTAGGATCACGTACTTTTGGAATCGGAATGACATGAGCCATTTTCCATGACTTTGGATAAACTGACTTCTCGATACAATAATTTATTATGTGACTTATGAACTTCAGGATAAAAGGTGAACACAACAAAAGCATCTTGACACTTATACCATCTGAACCCACCGAGGCAGACTTAATGGAAGTTAAAACATCATAAACCAGACTTTCAGTAACCATTGACACTTGAAATGATATAGAATCCCTCAGCCTACCATTACCGTACTTATTCAAAAGTTCCAAGCTTGGAACAGGATTGTCAGGAAAAACACTGGAAAAATATTTACTTATTTCATTCACGTCACTGATCGGTTCAGGAATTAAACCCTTCTGTCGCACTCCTATTGAGAACTCTCGTAAATGTTACCATATACGATTCGTATTAAATTTGACAGCCTCAGGGATGAAAATTTGAAGCGAAAAGTAGCCAATAATTGAGTGATTTCAAATTTCAAAATAAAAAAAATTAAGAAAATTGTTTATATCTATCGACATTGATTTGCAGTTTGGAGATCGAAATGGAGCCGCTATTTGCCTCTATGGCTCTATATGATGCAAAAGAAAAAAGAAAGGTCTCGGAAACATTTCATTTTGACTTGAATCCAGAAGGGCTGAAACGAATGTTAGGAGGCCATGTACCATATAGTGACATCAGTACGTTAGCTAGAGGTTGTATCTTCAATATATCAAATCCTTCACCAGATCTTTTTCTGGTGATAAGATTGGAAAAAGTTCTGCAAGGCGATTTGAACGAATGCGTGGAACCTTATATAAAAGAAGACAAGGTAAAGTACTATCGAAGTTTGATATTCTAACTAAATATTTTGTTTTATAATTTTTACATGAGTTTCATGTACAGCATGTCCCATTTTGGGGGTGCCACCAGGAGCATCTCTGTTATTATTTAGGATAGAGAGATGGAGTTTTCACGACCCTTGGCTACTTTTTCGAGACAAGTTCATAGAGCTAATCAGAATTATTCTAACTTCAGTGGTTTTTGAGTTATTCGCGAATCTTGAAAATTTCCGGATTTCTTTTTTTCCCGATATCTCGGTTCTTATAGAAGATAATTGAAATCTGTTTTTACGTTTCTAGAACGGTTTTCTGAGTAGATTCCAGTGACGTACTCGAAGTTTTTTTTTTCATTAATTATGACAGATATGACATAAAGTTGCATTTTTTTAAATACGAACATAGTTTTTTTTTGGCATATTCCGATTGCCGTTTTTTTTCCTTTTCAAAAATATATAACATGATGACAAAATTTTCACCCAATTTGAAGAAAATAACGGAATAATGATTTACCCCTAATGGCTGGGCGAAGGAACACACGTGAGCGGACGAACCATAGAACATTTGTAGTTATTCGATGAAAACGATCAAAACAATGCAAAATCTTCTTGACCGAAATAATGGAGCTAGGCTGCTCCTAAGATTCCATCGTTATTTATGACATCCGCAATTTCCGCTTTTTATTTTATTTTTGAGATTGTCGCTTAGTTTCTAGAGTTCTCTGAGAAAAACCTACATGAGAATAATAATAGGCACCTAATAATTTACTCAAATTTACTTCTCATAATGATTTACATATATTGCTCGAACTGATTTCCATCATGTTGTAAACATAAAGTGCATCTTCGGATTATATCTTCTATGTCTGAATGCTCTCTGTGAACACAGAAGTCTTCATCTATGCACGTTCATTAGAAACCATAGAACGACCAATAATTATTATTATTCATTATCTGTGGATATATTGGCTTCGTGTCTATTTGAATTCGTAAAATTAGTGTTCGTTGTTGAATTTGGATTGCTTAGTTAATTTCTGCAATTCACACTATGGAACAAAATAGAAGATACGAAAATTTCGAAAAAGTTGATATGCTGAAGGTCTACTTTCAGTGTCACTGTAACGCAGTCCGTGCATCAGAAGAATATTTGAATAGGTAAGTTCGACAATGGAAATGGAAGTAGTAATTCTAATCAATATTAAATACCTGACTGACACTCTCCAATAGATTTCCTCAAAGAATTCAACCAAACAGGAAGTTCTCCGCCAAAATGGAAGCAAATCTTTCCAATTATGGTTCGTTCGAGAAACCAAGAAGTAAAAACTACAATAAACGGAATAGAGGTGATAATGAACTTGACGTGTTAGCAGCTGTTGAGGCTAACCATTCTACATCGTGTCGGCAAATTAAGAGCGAAGTGGGTGTGTCAAAGAGCAGAACCCAAAGAATTTTGAGAAAGTATAAATATCATCCCTATAAACATAAAATAATTCATCATCTCAATGCCGGGGATGCAGAGAGGAGAACGGCGTTCTGCAATTGGTATTTAGGGAGAATCAGAGGTGAAGCTCGTTTTGGACGACATATCATTTGGTCTGATGAGTCAAGAATCAGCAGTGCCGGAATCTTTAATCGCCATACGAATAGATTCTGCGCAAACGAAAACCAACACGAAGCAGTAGCTCGACGGCAGCAGGGGAGGTTCGGTTTCAATGTGTCGTGTTTCGTAATGGGCAACAAATTAGCCTACTATATCTTTGATGGCAACTTGAATGCACAGAGATATCTCGAAATTTCAAATATTTGTCTGCCACAACTGCAAGATGACATTCCTCTTGCTCAATTCAACACATATTACTTCCAACAAGACGGTGCTCCTTGCCATAATTTGGCCGTGGTGAGGAACTACTTGAATTTAAATTTTGAAAATAAATGGATCGGTACCAATGGCCCAATTCAATGGCCACCTAGGTCTCCTGACCTATCCGTTTTAGATTTTTTTCTTTGGGGTTATTTAAAAAATAAGATATATAGGAGGCAATACGCCAATTACGATCAATTGAAGAATGCAACAAATGAAGCATTCGAAGATCTGAGGAGATCCTCGCTACATTTGACTAGGGCCATAGAAGATATAATCCGAAGATGCACTTTATGTTTACAACATGATGGAAATCAGTTCGAGCAATATATGTAAATCATTATGAGAAGTAAATTTGAGTAAATTATTAGGTGCCTATTATTATTCTCATGTAGGTTTTTCTCAGAGAACTCTAGAAACTAAGCGACAATCTCAAAAATAAAATAAAAAGCGGAAATTGCGGATGTCATAAATAACGATGGAATCTTAGGAGCAGCCTAGCTCCATTATTTCGGTCAAGAAGATTTTGCATTGTTTTGATCGTTTTTTTCTTCAAATTGGGTGAAAATTTTGTAATCATGTTATATATTTTTGAAAAGGAAAAAAATACGGCAATCGGAATATGCCAAAAAAAAACTATGTTCGTATTTAAAAAAATACAACTTTATGTCATATCTGTCATAATTAATGAAAAAGAAAACTTCGAGTACGTCACTGGAATCTACTCAGAAAACCGTTTTGGAAACGTAAAAACAGATTTCAATTATCTTCTATAAGAACCGAGATATCGGGAAAAAAAGAAATCCGGAAATTTTCAAGATTCGCGAATAACTCAAAAACCACTGAAGTTAGAATAATTCTGATTAGCTCTATGAATTTGTCTCGAAAAAGTAGCCAAGGGTCGTGAAAACCCCATCTGTCTATCTTAAATAATAACAGAGATGCTCCTGGTGGCACCCCCAAAATGGGACATACTGTACATATTCAGCATAAAAAAGTGTATTTTTCTACTTCATTATTTCAAGACTTTCCATTTTTTTTTATTCTCTCGTAGTAATTTCACATGAAATATTTTTCATGAGCGTATTTGACACACTTTCCTGTTCTTTTTTCGAATATTATGTTTATGTTAGTTATTTGGTATCTCTTAATTTGCCAATCCACCTGTACTGGTATTATTTTTCATTGGTTACTTTATTTTAGTATAGAAAAGTCAATATAAAATTAATGTATATCTAGGTGGCAATGTGATAAAGTTATAATAATTTTCTGAAACAATTATTAAAGTAGTACCAGTGATATGCATCAAATTTGATTATGTACAAAATTAAGGACACTTATTAATGTTGCCTTGTCTTTGATTAACTTGACTATGGTATCAAGAAAAATGGAGCTAGTTAACTAAGTTGTTTGTTATAATCTATCTACCAAACAGAAAATTACTTGAAATCTTGTGTTTTTCGTTTGAAGTGACAAAAAATTATGAATTTCTTTTTAGAATTGGGATAAATTGAAAGCTAATGCAGTTGCAGTTTGTGAAAGATTAGGAAAATATAGGCAGGCTTTCGCATGGACGGCTATATATCTCATGAACGTTATAAATGGCAGTAATTCTTTGGAAAGAGAAAGTGATCGTGATTCTTCTGCGAGTCATTCAAATACTAATAGCCTAGGTAAGTTGAATTTCTCTTTTCCTTTCCCTACTAAATATTAATTTCAATAATGTTGCTCTCAAAAACAAAAACAAAGCTTTATATCATCATCATCATCTTCCGCAGTAGGTTGGACATTTCAATAAAAATATTGAATCGAATTGAAAGATATAACTACAGTACAACCTCTCTAATCCGCATAATTTATTGTTTGTTTGTTTTTCCTTTAACGTGCTCTATTTCTGCCTTTCGGCTAATGACACGCCGGGGAATTCTGTCAACTCACTAACCCGGGAATACACATCTCTGTTAGACAGGACCGACAGCTTTACATCTCCTCAGAAAGATGGACACTCAAGCGATTCCCAGAATCCGAAAAATCGCATCGACTTTGTGGGGATTGAACCCAGGTAACTCTGCGCAGGAGACGAGCATCATATCCCCTACGCCACCGAGCCAGCACAATTTATTGTTTCTATAATCCGAACGCCATCAATAATTTCATCGATTGAAAGTGTCCGAACTTGCAATATCTTGTCTGAATACTCGCTTCACTTGTGCAGATTAGATTCTCTTCTCACATTCAGCGCCTGATATCCGTACTAATCATGTCGCGTCGACATAAAACGTTAACATTGCAGCAAAAATGCGAAATTTTGAAAGAATTAGAAAGTGTTTCTGAATTGGCTAAAATACACTCAATTGGAAATCTACAGTATGCGATAAAAAGAAAAAAAGAAAGTCAATTAAGAATTTTATATCTTTTTTTGATTCTGGTCCTGGGAAACGGCGTACGCTCAGAACTAGTGATAATCCGAATGTTGAAAATGCTCTATACACTTGGTTCTTACAAGAACGATCTCGACATACAACTTTATCTGGTGATTTCATATGTGAGAAAGCAAGATTTTTTTTTGACCGGTATAACAGGAAGAGATAATTTCAAGGCAAGTCAAGGATGGATGGTTGGAAAAATTTAAAAAGAAGATATGGAATTCGACAACTTACCATATCAGGAGAGAAATTGTCCTCAGACGTTAGTGCGTTAGAACGATTTTAAAATAAATTTCTTCAAATATACTGGAGATTGATCTAGTGCCACATCCAGTTTACAACGCAGATGAAAGCGGGTTGTTTTGGCGAATTCTTCCAAACAAAACATTAGCCCATTCTGCTGAAAATTCAGCTCCAGGTCGGAAGATGATTAAGGACTCTATTATATTCATGCCATGCTCTAATGCATCAGTATCTCATAAAATGAAATTGTTGGTCCTCGGAAAAGCCAACAAACCCCGAGCATTCAAGAACTGCTCCAATTTGCCTGTTTATTATAAAGGTCAAAGAAAGAGGTGTTTTTTATGAATGGTTACACAAACAATTTATTTCTGATGTTAAAAATAAAATGAATGAGCTGAAATTGCCATAAAAAGCTCTGCTATTTAAGGAATTAATTAGTGAGGACCGAAATAAACAGGTCATGTGTGTTCTAATGAAAAAACATTCGTAATTCTTGGACAATGGCTCTCTTCATTGTTGGATTGTGAGCACAACGCTTATCAACTTCCACATCTGAATTGCACATAAAATAAATTTGTAAAAATTGATGATACGCATCTGGTAGTGGTAACAGTACCCCCAGTAAGTGATAAATTTATCCTTGCATCTGTAATTTTAAAATTTGTCCAATAATTATTATTTCATATATATATATATATATATATATATATATATATATATATATATATATATATATATATATATATATATATATATATATGTAATAATAATTATTGGACGAGTTGCCCATAAATCTATTATGCAATCAAACTGATTTCATGAAAAATATAAATCCACCATCCGGTAATTAATACCATTGCCAGGCAATGATTATAATCAAAACATATTCTGGAATAATTATATATTAGGATAACGTTAAATGTTATGAGAATATATCAATCTACCAGAATATATACATACTATAGCATCATCAGATAATGATATCAATGTACCAACGAGTAGTGTCAGAGGCTTTCTCCCCGGAAAAATCCAGTGTACGGACCTCAGTCAAGTAACACTGAATGTAACTCATTAATAGTTTCCTTTGTGTGAAGTGGTGAACGATCGAATAGAATACTGCTCTGAATATAAATAAGACAAAATTGTCAGTTAATTATATTACATTTATATAAACAAATAAATAAAATATGAAATGAGATTCTGAGCAGTATAAACTAAAGAGAAAACCTATGACTCTACCTCATTATTTTTTCGGAAAGAAACCTACGAAGAAGATTACAAGATTTGATGACTGTTATCTTTTGTAACTGTTCAAACAAGTTTTTCTTCAGACCCAAAATCTCAATATTTTTGTGAATTTTTATTCCTAGGAATAATAATCGGTAGAATAAACATTCATTTCATTTTCCACATTTTTTAATCTCGCCGCCTAGCATCATATATTTAGACATTTTTTCATTGTATTTATTTTGTATATTATGTGTGTCAGGTATATATAATATTAATTATATATGTTATTCGATTTTGTTTATCAGTAAGAATGATATCTGGTCTATTGTGTTTTACAGCTCTGTTACAAAGAGTTGTTTTATCAAAATAAAGTTTATATTTGTCATTTTCACAAATAATCTCAGGTTCATATTTGTGAAATTTTTTTCTTTTGGGAATTAGGACATGTTTAATTCCTAGATTAAAATGAATAATATTAGCGACGACATTATGTCTTTCTAAATAATCTGTTGAAGCAAGGACTGAGCAAGATGATAATATATGAAAAACTGTTTCTGAAGAACGGAAACATCTACGGCAAGAATCATCTATATTTTGTTTGATGATGTGTTTTCTATAATTCCTGGTGAAAACAACTTGATTCTGGATCGCAATTGCCAAGCCTTCTGTTTCAGCAAAACAATTCTCCAGAAACTAACCATCTATTGGATGCGATTTCATCAATATAATCATTTTTCAATTATTTAGGGTGCTTTCCGTGTAATTCCTTCTGCATCCAACTTTCTCTTCTAGAATTATTATCAAATATATCAAAATCTCCCTTTTGCATTGTCAAGTTCAGAGGTGTAAGATTATAATCTGAAGCAACAACAATATCATGTAATTTAGACCTTCTCTGTTTATCATGAAAATGGGAACGTAGATGAAAAATCTGTGTACTATGAAGATTGTTCAAATCAGTTAATCCACGACCTTCAAGATGTCTAGGTAGTGTAACTCTTTGAATAGCTGACTTTGGGTGGTGCTTATGATATTTACAAAGCATTTTCCTCGTTTGACATTGTAATTCATTTAGATCAGTTTTGGACCATTTAATAATTCCAAAAGAAGATGTTAGAATAGGAACTGCATAGGAGTTGATAGCTCTGAAAAGGTTTTTACTAGTTAAATGACTCTTGATGATAATTCTAAGTCTGTTGTAATATAAACTTCTAATATTTTCTTTAGTGCTGCTATGGTTAATTGTCTTCTCTTGACAAAATCCAAGATATTTATATGTATCTCCTTGATGCATTGGCTCGATTTCGATATTGGAAATCTTTATATAATCAGAGGTGATCTTTCCTTTTTCAATAGAAAGATTTTTACATTTTGGAAGCCCAAATTTCACATGAATAACATTGGAAAAGTTGAAAGTAATCTCAAGTAGACTTTTTAAATGAGATCTGGTTCCGGCATATAATTTAATATCATCTAAATAAATTAAGTGACTTAATTTGAATTCAGTTGATAGACTCTTTATTTTGAAGCCGAAACTAGTAGCTTTTAATTCATGAGATAATTAAGGCAAAGACAAAACCAAAGAGCACTTAAAGAATCACCTTGAAAAATGCCTCTTTTGATTGGAATTACTTCGGATTTTAACGATTGTTTTGAAATATTTAAATGATTGGTTCTCCAATTTTTCATTACAAATTCAAGAAAAAGACGAAGTGTCTTATCAATTTTATAAATTTCCAAAATTTCTTGAAGCCATGAATGGGGAGAACTATCAAAAGCCTTTTGGTAATCAATGAAGGCTGTATGAATATTTCTCTTCTTAGTTTGAGCTTGATTCAAAGCAACAGAATCAATTACAAGTTGCTCTTTAGTACCAAGGTGTTTTTTTCTACATCCTTTTTGTTGTTCGGAAAGAATATTATAATTCTCCAAATGTGCATAAATTTTTTGGGTAATACATGCAGTTAGAATTTTATATATTGTTGGAAGGCAAGTAATTGGTCTATATTGAGACGGATCAATAGTATTATCACTTTTGGTTTTAAATAAGTAATTCCTTGTGTGGAAAACAAAGGAGTAGCTGAGGGTTCTTTATTATAAATGAAAATATTCAGCCAATTTTTCATGAACGTAAGAGAATTTCTTATATATATATATATATATATATATATATATATATATATATATATATATATATATATATATATATATATAAACTTGAATATTATAAAAGAATATTATGGTATAATACCTTGAAAGTGGGCATGAAATAGGACTGTATAATATGTGTAGGGCCAAACGATGTAATCTGGAAACAGCTGTTATATTTCTGAATGTTGGCTAAGAAGTGCTTAGAATTATTTCCAATCCCAGAAAGTAAAGGGCGTAAAGGATCTGGTGGTGGGACCAATTGTGGCAATATTAATTTGCCAGTAGATTCACCATTTATTTCTTCTTCTTCGTGCACGGCTCCTTTATGGGCAGCACTCAGGCCGTTTGGCCATTTGTGCTTGCCGTGTTGTATTATTTTGTTTTGCGTCTTGGAAAAACTTGTTTTGTTTTTTCGTCATTTTCTAGGCAACCACAGCACCATGTTCTTTCCGTCTCATGACGTGTAGGTGTTTGTTGAGTTGATGTCCCATCAATAGGCCAACTACCATCCCAACAGACTTTTCATCGAGGGACAAGAGTTCATATACCCCTCTTCTTTGGTTGCGACCACTTTATGAGCCTTGCGCGTCTGCGGAATTGATCAATTTCATTATGGCGTGGTCGCTATTGTTGCGTTTGATGTGCACGAACTCGTTGCCTTCTAAGCCTATCTACTTCATTGCCACTCGCCGAAGTTAAGAAAGTTCTCGCGCACACGTAGCGGTAATCGTCACTCACAAAGATAGAAGGATAAAATCTCTGTCTGAGATATCGATCAACATAGAGGATGGATCGACATATTAGTTGGTTTGAATTTAATATGTGACAAAATATCAAAACAAATGACTCAAGATTTATCAACTTTATCAACTGTAGTTGATCTATTTTTTAATCTTTTTACCTCTTGAGCCCTATCAACCCGCAGTGGCCAGCGTGATAGGTATCGGCCAAAAACTCCTCAACAAATGAAACACAAAACTCAAACAGGGCCCTCAGTCCCCGGCGGGTTTCCTTACCCCGACAACGGTAGCTGTCGGAAAAGTAGAAAACCAGAGGGTGCTAAGAATCACCGGGTTGGACCAGGCTACCATAAAAGACGAACCTTATATATTGCCACTTATAACGCAAGAACATTACTAGCAGATTGTAAAATCGATGAGCTGGAAGAAGAATTGGATCGCATACACTGGGACGTTGTGGGCCTTAGTGAAGTGAGAAGAAAGGGCGAGAGTTTGATCACTTTAAGGTCCGGAAATCTACTTTATTGGAAGGGCGAAGATAATATATCTCTCGGTGGAGTCGGCTTCATTATTAATAAACGTTTGGTGAAGAATGTTGTGAAAATCGAAAGCCTGAGTACTAGAGTATGCTATGTCATCCTGAGGCTGAACGAAAGGTACAACATGAAGATAATTCAAGTATACGCGCCTACCAGTGCTCACGCAGATGAGCTGGTTGAAGAGGTGTACGAAGATATTCGCCTCGCTATGAAGAGGACTCCAGCCTATTACAATTTTGTGGTTGGAGATTTCAATGCTAAGCTCGGTATGAAAGAAAATGACACCGAAGCATCCTTAGGGTGCCATGGAATTGTGGAACGGAATGAAAGAGGAACCATGCTCTTAAACTTTCTATTAGAATACCGCTTATTTGCGATGAATTCGTTTTTCCAAAAACCTCCGCAGAGGAGATGGACATGGTCGAGCCCAGATGGTAACACCAAAAATGAAATTGACTTCATTATAGCTGACAAAAAGGAAGTTATTAAGGATGTTTCGGTCCTTAACAAATTTTCAACTGGAAGTCACCATAGAATGGTGAGGGCTAAATGTATGATCAATTTAAAACGTGAAAGGAACAAACTCGTAATGACAGGAGGGGTTAAAAATAACAAATGGGCACAGGTATCTGATGAAGCGGCATTTCGTGAAACTTTGAGTGAGAAGCTTTTGTGCAATGAAAACATGAATATCGATCTGCACAACGACAACATTACAACATCAATAAAACAAGCTATGGACAAACATTGTAGAACTTTGAACAGGAAACAGGAAAGAATCAGTGAGACAACGAAACGCATGATGAAGACCAGAAGAGAACTATTAAGCAAGGACACAGCAGACAAGAAAGAACTGAAAATACTTAACCGCGAGATATCTCGCCAACTTAGGAAGGACTCTCGACAGCATAATAAAAGCTTGGCAGTTCAAACTATAGAACAAAATAAAAGCATGAAGGTACTACGACGGACGACTTCATTGGGAAAACGTAACATTCACAAACAAATGGATCCATATGGTTCAATTATAACAAATAGAGCCGAAATAGTGAAGGTTGTCGAGGACTTTCACTCCAATTTGTATCGAAGCCTGAATCGCGAGAACGAGGAAGACAATCGCATACCTCATGTTATGAATCAAGGTTCGGAGGACCTCCCAGAAATAACAGCTGATGAGGTCCGAAAGGCACTATCAGAAATGAAAAACAACAAAGCTCCAGGGGAAGATGGAGTAGTTGCGGAGGTTTTGAAGATAGGCGGTGAAAATCTGATTCGTGAAATAACGAAACTTTTCAATAAATGTTTAGCTGAAGCTAAAGTACCAGAGTCTTGGCATAATGCTATAATAATAATTATGTACAAGAAAGGAGACCCCACAAATCTCTCGAACTATAGACCTATAAGCCTTCTATCGCACTTATACAAACTCTTCACCAAAATAATAACAAAGCGCCTCACAAACAAACTGGACACCTACCAACCTCGAGAGCAGGCTGGATTTCGGGCAACATTTGGTGTTAATGATCATCTCCAAACTCTCAAGACTTTGATTCAAAAGAGCATAGAATACAACTTGCCTCTGGTTCTCATATTCGTGGATTACGAGAAAGCCTTCGATACCGTGATACAGGCGATTATGCTTAAAGCGTTGGCTGACTGTAGAATAGATCATAGATACACTGCCATCATTAAATATATATATGAGCATGCCACTTCACAAGTGTGCCTTCACAATTCTACAGAAAAATTCAGGATCGGACGTGGAGTAAGACAGGGTGATACTATTTCCCCGAAGTTGTTCACAAACCTATTGCAATATATGTTCAAGCAATTGGAATGGGATCAGAGGGGAGTAAATGTGGATGGTGAGCGATTAAGTCATCTTCGTTTCGCCGACGACATCGTCATTATAGCAAACAGATTAGATGATGCAAATGAGATGCTCTTGCAGTTGTCTAAGGACTCCAGTAAAATCGGATTGAAGATAAATATATCGAAAACTAAGATGATGACCAACATAGGCAGGGACAACCAAACAACAGAAATAGGAAGGCGAATAAGGCTGACATGGTCTGCATTTGGGAAACTGAGAGATCTGTTCAAATCAGAGATACCGATTTGTTTGAAACGTAAAGTATACAATCAATGCGTTTTACCAGTTTTGACGTACGGTGCAGAAACCCTGACCCTAACAAAGAAATCAGCTAATGAAATATGTGTTGCTCAGCGTAAGATGAAGAGAGCTATGTTAGGCATAACACTACGGGACAGAATTCCCAACCATATCATACGCCAACGAACTAGAGTCCGGGATGCTCTCGAGAGAGTTGCTAATTTAAAGTGGAACTGGGCCGGTCATCTAGCAAGAACCACGGACGGTAGATGGACAAAGCGTCTTTTGGAGTGGCGTCCCAGAGATGAAGCCCACAGAAGTAGAGGACGTCCACCAGCTACAAACTGGATAAATACGGCCCAAAATCGCGAGGAATGGAGATCGTTGGGGAAGACCTATGTTCAGCAGTGGACTAGGATGGTTGACAGATGATGACCTCTTGAGAATAAATATGTAGTTTAAAAAATATAAAAGTTCTGATTAGTTATTCATTTCATTTTATTCTTTCAATTTGATTTCCGAATGACGGGGACATATCAAAGGAAAAACAAAATTGTTGTTTTTATTTAATTCCGAACACAACTAAGCACCGTCTCGGTCCATAGAGGCAATTCTCGTACGTGTGTATATATATATATATATATATATATATATATATATATATATATATATATATATATATATATATACTACATAGATATACATAGATTGAACACAGCAATTATTAACTACTAGTGTATCTATTCGCCTCACTTCGATTATTTTGACATTTTAAAATTATATTTTTTGATGAATAATTTTTCAGAAAGGAAATCCACAGGGAGCAGTCTTGAGCAACTGAGACGTAGGGCGACTGACATGGGATCACTAACGAGAAGAGGATCGCTAGAGCGACGAGACAAAAGAAGATCTTGGTCACCAGATCACTTGGCTAATAGTCTGGACAATTTCCGACCAATAACTCTCACAGTAACCTCTTTCTTCCGTCAAGAAGGCGAGAAGCTTAAGGACGACGACTTGTATAAGTGCTTGCAAGAGTTGAAAAGACCGCAACTAATTCTCAAGAAAATTAAATGTATACCTGCTACGTTGAAATTAGAAATATCGCCATGTACAGGGGAGTATAAAAACTGTCTGACAACAGAGTTGGCTAAGTTACTGCCTTATCCGGATGATAAGACAAGACCTATTAAGGAGTTATTAGAATTTCCCATCAAAGAATTACTGCAACCGCACTACATGTATAGAAATCTTCTCTTCGTCAGTCCTAAGGAATTAAATTTTTCGAATAGAACCGGATCTGCCAGGTGATAGTTCATAATGAAGTTGTAAAAGCCCTAATCGATACCGTTTGTTTTTCAGGAATATAGCCATTAAGGTCCAAGTTATGTCAGGAGAGAGTGATCATCACGCCTTGTACAATATTTTTGGTAAATCAAGCTGTCCTGAAATGACAAACGAGGCTTACACCGCCGTAACATATCACAGTAAAGCGCCGGTATTTTATGACGAAATAAAGATCAAATTACCTGCTGCTCTCGCTGATAATCATCACCTTCTGTTTACTTTTTACCATGTTTCTTGCCAGCGTAAAGCTGAGCAGTCTTCTGTTGATATGCCTGTTGGTTATAGCGTAAGCATATATTTTTATCGAAGCTTTTTATGAATGAAAAAATTTTCACTTCATCTTAAACATGGGTGCTCAAACTTGAACTGCTGGCGATCTACCTCAATATTTTAGACTACTAATGATCGACTCGAGAGGCTGCAAGTATGTGTGATGCAGGGTTGTCGTACATACATGATACACCCTACCTACCTACCTACCTAGGTAGGGTATACCATAGCATATATAGATACTAGCTTTCCGCATAATATGCATGATTTTAGTCAAGGTTTGGGTTAGGTTTAGTTAGGTTCTCTTTAATATCAATGAAAAAACTCATAGTTATTCTAAGTTTCGAGTTTATTGGTTGTTACAAAAGGAAAGAGCTACATATGGTGTTAAACTTAAGACTTTGGATGTTGAAGCGTGGTACTGCATGTTTTCAGCTTACTTTTCATAAGATGGTACGTAACCACTGAGTGCTAATCGCAAGCATGATGACATATGATCGTCAGTTAGTCGATTGCGATATTTTGACTCGATTATCTTCATTTCAGAAAATGCAGACTCGCACAAGTAAGTTGACCGAAACATTGCTGTCAGTTGAAAGGCGATTTGCCTTAGGTTAGGTTAGATTTTCTTTTCAGTTGATATATCATAAGTTGCAATATACTTTTGAATGCGTTTACTGCGCTAATCATCTCAATAATAGTTCTTCCTTTACCTTGAAGCTCCAAGTTAATGGTGTTTAAGTGCATTGTGATCTCAGTCAAAAATTCCAAATCAGTCAGTCATTTTTCGTTTTTCAACATCTGAGTGTCATCACCTCTTTCTTCTAGAAGGGCTCTTATTTTGGCAATAATTCTTGAAACCTTTCTAGGAATTTTCCGGGACTCAACCACCTGACGTCCGTGTGAAAAACTAAATCTGTGTGTTCAGCTGATTCCCTATCTTCCAACTGCAACTTAAAGAACCGCCGTTGCGAGCTACGTGCACGGATGGAATTCACAGTTTTTGTTTGCAACGCCCATAATTTCCTCCGTGTATAAAACTTTTGAACACAAAACTTGTTGATGTGTAATGCAATGGAATGAAAAAAATGAAGGGAAATCTTCATTAGCTCGACACAACGCCACAAAACCGTTTTTATTTCCAGTCATTGCATGTGCTCCATCGGTTGAAATGCACACTAATTTATATATTGGTAGCTTGTAGTTTTTTACAAAAATCGAAGGAAACGTCAGATATATCTTCGCCACGGGTCTTCCCCTTCAGAGGAATGATTGTCAATATTTTGACGTAATTATCTTAATTTCAGAAAATGCAGACTCGCACAAGTAAATGAGATAAAAACACAAGGTTTAACTTTAATCTACACTTTATTTGAAATAATTCGACGACGTTTCGCTGACACAGCAGCTTTATCAAGAATGAAAAATAGAATGAAGAGTATGGTATTATAAACAAATCATAGAACAAGTTGGATGAATAACAGGAAAATCCACACCGAGCCATTGTACAGTTAGCATGAAAGGTAATAAAAACTAATTAAACAAGTTAAGTAGGGGTGAGTAATTCAAATCTACCTGTTCATTCAAAAGCTTGTCCGAATGTTTGTATCGATTTATTTCTAATGCTTCTAGGAGATCTAATTTTGAACTTTTTGATTTTATATGTAATATGTCAAAGTTTTTATTGAATGAATGGTTTTCTTTTATTAGGTGGTTTGAATAATTTGAATCAGATTTATTTTTATCGAAGCTACGTTTATGTTCAGATGTTCTTATGCCAAAACTCCTATAGGTCCTACCGATATAAATTTTATCACAAGAACCGCAATTGAGTTTAGAGATTCCTGATTTACTTGATTTTTCAACACGAGATTTATTATTTTAATATGTTTACCTAAGTTATTAGAAGTTTTGAAAGCTATATTAAGATTTTGTTTGACGAGAAAGGATTTAATATTTGTACTTGCAGAACCGCAGAATGTTAAACTGTTGAATATTTTATAGTCTTTATGAATAGGATATATTTCATTTATTGCTTTCTGATAGAGTTTTTACGAATGATTAGATCTATCATATCCGGATTATATGAATTATTAATGGCTATCTGTTTGATGGTGTTTAACTCTTTTTATAATCTTCTACTGATAAAGGTAAATTGAGTAACCGATGTACCATGCTGTTTAAAGCTGCAACTTTGTGTTGAATTGGATGTAATGAGTAGTTATGTATAATTGTATCAGTATGTGTTGGTTTACGAAAGACCGAAAAAACATGATTATTATTTTGTTTAGTGATTTTAAGTCCAAAAATTTATGGAATCGTTCTGTTCAATTTCTATCGTGAATTTAATGTTCAAATGGATGGAATTAATGAAATTAACAAATAAGTCTAATTGACGAGTAGTTCCAATGAAACATACTAAGATGTCGTCAACATATCTATACCAATAAAGAAATTTGGAAATGAGTGGATGTGTATGAATTTTCTGTTCAATATTATTCATAAAATCTCTGCTAAAAGTGGACTCAAAGGATTTCCCATGATCAAACCATTTTCACTACTGTAATAGATGTTGTTGAAAGAAAAATTATTTTGTTCAATGCAAACGTCCAACAGATTCAATATTTCTGATTTGATTATGTGGTTAACATGATTCGAATTCAACATGTTTTCGATTAATATTTTGACATCACCTGGAGGAACACTTGGGTATAAATTCTCAACATCAAACGAAATAAGTTTTGCGTTAGGTGGTAGGTTAACATTTTTATGTTATTTATCAATTCGAAAGAATTTTTTATAGAAAATTTTGATTTGAATGAACAATAATTTTCAATGATATCTATAAGGTAGTGCGACAATTTCACGGCTGGGGCTGTAACGTAAGATACGACTGGTCTAACGGGGTTATTTACTTTATGCAATTTAATGAGTGAATACAGTTGAGGTGGTTGAGGTTTGGTAAAATTAATTTGTATTTATCTATTGCTTTAATTAAAGATTTTGCGTCATTTATTGCAATTTTAATATTTTCTGGAATGTAATAGTTGGATCTTTGTTCAAAATTGTATAGTTTCCGGACGAAATGAAATTTAGAGTTTTAAATAGGTAGTCATTTTATTTAACGCAATAACAGTATTACCCTTATCTGCTTTTGTAAAATAACTTCATTTAGTTGAGATTTTTGTTTGATGGCCTTTAAAATAAGAGATAAAATCTGATTTAGAAGAACTTGGCATAGATACTGAAATTTCTCTGAAAAATATTCCTAATAACACTCACCTTAAATATTTAGCATCTAACATTATTAAAAATGAATCATTAGCTGACTTTAAACCGAGTAAAGAACAAAATATTTTAAAGGCCATCAAACAAAAATCTCAACTAAATCAAGTTATTTTTACAAAAGCAGATAAGGGTAATACTGTTATTGCGTTAAATAAAAATGACTACCTATTTAAAACTCTAAATTTCATTTCGTCCGAAACTATACAATTTTAAATAAAGATCTAACTATTAAATTCCAGAAAAATATTAAAATTGCAGTAAATGACGCAAAATCTTTAATTAAAGCAATAGATGAATACAAATTAATTCTACCAAACCCTCAACCACCTCAACTGTATTCACTCATTAAATTGCATAAAGTAAATAACCCCGTTAGACCAGTCGTATCTTACGTTACAGCCCCAGCCGTGAAATTGTCGCACTACCTTATAGATATCATTAAGAATTATTGTTCATTCAAATCAAAATTTTCTATAAAAATTCTTTCGAATTGATAAATAACATAAAATGTTAACCTACCACCTAACGCAAAACTTATTTCGTTTGATGTTGAGAATTTATACCCAAGTGTTCCTCCAGGTGATGTCAAAATATTAATCGAAAACATGTTGAATTCGAATCATGTTAACCACATAATCAAATCAGAAATATTGAATCTGTTGGACGTTTGCATTGAACAAAATAATTTTTCTTTCAACAACATCTATTACAGTAGTGAAAATGGTTTGATCATGGGAAATCCTTTGAGTCCACTTTTAGCAGAGATTTTATGAATAATATTGAACAGAAAATTCATACACATCCACTCATTTCCAAATTTCTTTATTGGTATAGATATGTTGACGACATCTTAGTATGTTTCATTGAACTACTCGTCAATTAGACTTATTTGTTAATTTCATTAATTCCATCCATTTGAACATTAAATTCACGATAGAAATTGAACAGAACGATTCCATAAATTTTTGGACTTAAAAATCACTAAACAAAATAATAATCATGTTTTTCGGTCTTTCGTAAACCAACACATACTGATACAATTATACATAACTACTCATTACATCCAATTCAACACAAAGTTGCAGCTTTAAACAGCATGGTACATCGGTTACTCAATTTACCTTTATCAGTAGAAGATTATAAAAAGAGTTAAACACCATCAAACAGATAGCCATTAATAATTCATATAATCCGGATATGATAGATCTAATCATTCGTAAAAACTCTATCAGAAAGCAATAAATGAAATATATCCTATTCATAAAGACTATAAAATATTCAACAGTTTAACATTCTGCGGTTCTGCAAGTACAAATATTAAATCCTTTCTCGTCAAACAAAATCTTAATATAGCTTTCAAAACTTCTAATAACTTAGGTAAACATATTAAAAATAATAAATCTCGTGTTGAAAAATCAAGTAAATCAGGAATCTCTAAACTCAATTGCGGTTCTTGTGATAAAATTTATATCGGTAGGACCTATAGGAGTTTTGGCATAAGAACATCTGAACATAAACGTAGCTTCGATAAAAATAAATCTGATTCAAATTATTCAAACCACCTAATAAAAGAAAACCATTCATTCAATAAAAACTTTGACATATTACATATAAAATCAAAAGTTCAAAATTAGATCTCCTAGAAGCATTAGAAATAAATCGATACAAACATTCGGACAAGCTTTTGAATGAACAGGTAGATTTGAATTACTCACCCTACTTAACTTGTTTAATTAGTTTTTATTACCTTTCATGCTAACTGTACAATGGCTCGGTGTGGATTTTCCTGTTATTCATCCAACTTGTTCTATGATTTGTTTATAATACCATACTCTTCATTCTATTTTTCATTCTTGATAAAGCTGCTGTGTCAGCGAAACGTCGTCGAATTATTTCAAATAAAGTGTAGATTAAAGTTAAACCTTGTGTTTTTATCTCATTTATATCATGGATCTACATCAAGTAACGGCCTCCACAATTCAAATGTCGCACAAGTAAGTTCACCCAAACATTGCCGTCAGTTGAAGGGCGATTTGCCTTAGATTCGGATATTTATCTTCAGATATAAAACACCAGAAATTTGTACCAGATGCTGTAGCTTTGAGATGTATATCTGATATAATCTGCACCAACTCATTTTCAACAGAACATGAGTTCATATTAAACTGACTTGCTATTTCAGTAGCTAATTCCTCAATGTTTTTACATGAAAAAGGATAACTCATAAATGATGCTATATTTGCCAATTTACTGCAATCATAAAAACGCATTTCGAATTGTCCCAAAATATTTGATAATTCAGCCTCATATGTATCATAATTTAAGTGAAGTATCCTTGCTTTTAAAGACGGAAAATGTTTCAGATCATTTCTTTTCAGTTGATCTATCATAAGTTGCAATTTACTTTTGAATGCGTTTACTGCGCTAATCACCTCAATAATAGTTTTTCCTTTACCTTGAAGCTCCAAGTTAATGGTGTTTAAGTGCATTGTGTTGTCAGTCAAAAATGGCAAATCAGTCAGCCAATTTTCGTTCTTCAACATCCGAGTGTCATCACCTCTTTCGTCTAGAAAAGCTGTTATTTCGGGCAATAATTCTTGAAACCTTTCTAGGAATTTTTCGCAACTCAACCACCTGACGTCCGTGTGAAGAACTAAATCGGTGTGTTCAGCTGACTCCCTATCTTCTAACTGCAACTTAAAGAGCCGCCATTGCAAGCTACGTGCATGGATGGAATTCACAATATGGTTGCATGGCCCATAATTTCCTCCATGTTTAAAACTTTTGAACAACACAAAACTTGTTGATGTATAATGCAATGGAATGAAAAAAATTAAGTGCCAACAATGCCACAAAACCGTTTTTGTTTCCAGTCATTGCTGGTGCTCCATCGGTTGTAAAGCACACTAATTTATATATTGGTAGCTTGTAGGTTTTACAAAATTGAAGAAAACGTCATATATATATATATATATATATATATATATATATATATATATATATATATATATATATATATATATATTTTGCCACGGGTCTTCCCCTTCAGAGGAATGATTGTCAAAAATTCTTCTATAGCCAACATATCATTGAATACCATCATCATCATCATCATCATCTGTCAACCATCCTAGTTCACTGCTGAACATAGGTCTTCCTCAACGATCTCCATTCCTCGCGATTTTGGGCCGGATTTATCCAGTTCGTACACACTCGCTTGATATCGTCTTTCCAACGAGCTGGTGGACGTCCTCTACTTCTGTGGGCTTCATCTCTGGGACGCCACTCCAAAAGACGCTTTGTCCATCTACCGTCCGTGGTTCTTGCTAGATGACCGGCCCAGTTCCACTTTAAATTAGCAACTCTCTCGAGAGCATCCCGGACTCTAGTTCGTTGGCGTATGATATGGTTGGGAATTCTGTCCCGTAGTGTTATGCCTAACATAGCTCTCTCCATCTTACGCTGAGCAACACATATTTCATTAGCTGATTTCTTTGTTAGGGTCAGGGTTTCTGCACCGTACGTCAAAACTGGTAAAACGCATTGATTGTATACTTTATGTTTCAAACAAATCGGTATCTCTGATTTGAACAGATCTCTCAGTTTTCCAAATGCAGCCCATGTCAGTCTTATTCGCCTTCCTATTTCTGTTGTTTGGTTGTCCCTGCCTATAGTTATCTCATGCCCCAGATATTTGCATGACGTTACTTGTTCAACAATTTCACCATCTATGGAAACTGGTTGGCTTGGTACTAAGTTGGTCATCATCTTAGTTTTCGACATATTTATCTTCAATCCGATTTTACTGGATTCCTTAGACAACTGCAAGAGCATCTCATTTGCGTCATCTAATCTGTTTGCTATAATGACGATGTCGTCGGCGAAACGAAGATGACTTAATCGCTCACCATCCACATTTACTCCCCTCTGATCCCATTCCAATTGCTTGAACATATATTGCAATAGGTTTGTGAACAAGTTCGGGGAAATAGTATCACCCTGTCTTACTCCACGTCCGATCCTGAATTTTTCTGTAGAATTGTGAAGGCACACTTGAATACCATCCGAATAAAAATATACAGCTGGGCAGTGTCTGTCATATCGGTGGATTCGTCGAACTGTAAAGAAAAGTATGTACATTTCATTATATCACGTTTTAGTTTATCTGACTCATGACTTCAATACGCCTTGTGACAGTCGAACGAGATAACTGAAGTTCTCTAATAGCAGTCATGATTTCTGTTTTATTTTTAAAATCTCCAAGTAAAGTCTCACTCGCTTCAATAAATGCTTCCTTCACAACCGATCCATCTTCGAATGGTTTCTTGTGTTTCGACAATATATGAGATATTTTAAATGTCGCGATAGTAGCAGCTTTTGATTGTTTGGCTGGTCTTGTGAACATGGTTTGTTCTATTTTCAAACAAGATATCACGTACTTTTCTTTTTCTCAATTCACTTTGTGGCGGAAAATCTAAGTTACCAAGCTTAGGTATTGCAACTGACGTACGACAACTAAAAAACAAATGCACTTATCCTTCACCATAAAAAAGAAAAATTTGTCCTCCCAATCGTTAATAAAATGATAGGTTTTGGATTTTTTCGCTGCACTCATTTTGTACTATTTAATAATAAACTTTGTATCGACGTAATATGGACTTCAAGTTACAATTCAAAATGTTTCCAATTCTGCAGGCGCAACATTTATATCGGCGTGAACGAAAGTCTCGGAAAGCGGCAAGAATAAAAAACGCGGCTTTTCTTTGACAAGTACCGCTCGTTCCTTTGATAAAGCCGCCTTTTGCCGCTAGCAGAGTGTTATTTTATTAAGTAATACATTTTTGTATTATTATTTATTACCTACTTATTAAAAAGTTTTTTCCTCTCGAGGTCTACTCAAAAAGCACTCGCGATCGACCGTTTGAGCACCCCTGATCTATAACAACGAAAATTTAATATATTTTATTATAATTACAGTGGTTACCTCTTCTTCGTGATGGAAGGCTCATCAAAGGTGAATTCTGTCTTCCAATAATGCTAGATCCACCACCCAGAAACTATAGCTACATTCCTCCAGACGTTTGTTTACCTGGAACTAAGTGGTTGGATAACCATAAGGGGTTATTTACAGTGTCTTTAGACACATCGTCCTCTGTCCATACTCATGACCCACCGGTTGAGAGGTTTCTCTCTGCTTATGATTATGTACATACTGGGATAATACCAGCTCGATTAGGAGAAAGTGGATTAGAAAATGAATTAAGGTAAATATGAAGATATTAATTCATTATTCGTTTTATTTTCTGAACAAAAAGCATAAGTATAATTAAATTTCTTCAGTTTATTGCACTTTCCAAACTAAAATGCACCGTTACTATCATCATATTGAAGACTTATTTAGAGATCAATATTTAAATAGTTGATTGATTCCGCCGTTATTACGTGGTAGTTAATCATGATGATTATGAGAAATTAAACTATCACAAGGGTTTATTAAAATTCTGGATTACAATTCGGTGTCTCGACATTCTTCAGCTGTACCAAATCGACTATAAAAATGCATACAGGACTACCAAAACCACAGGAATCCCTCGAATGTCCTGAGCTCCACGATTTCTTCAAGAAGGTGAATATACCAGGAGAAGCTACTCAATCCATCGAATCGAAAGAAGTTCTTCAAATTCGAAGGTCACTATACCATCTGTTCGAGACTCACAAGGGAAACTATGCGACGATCATAAACAATCCGCTAAGGTATTCGCTAGTGCTCTTGCTTCATTCTTCAGCGTTGAACCAGACGGACCACAGCCACGTATAACTCCTACTAGATCCCCTGTAGAACTGAGTACAATTTCATTATCTGCTGACGACATCGAGAATCACTTTCTTGATTTGAAAACTTCCTCGGCTCCTGGCCCAGATAGACTCACGGCCTTCGTCCTGAAGAATTGCGCCTAGTCTCTATCGTCACCTTTAAGTGTGATATTCAACGAGTCTTTCAATCAAATTTGTTGCCGACACTGTGGTTGCGTGCCTCAGTTACCCCAATATTCAAGAAAGGCACTAGAACTCTTCTTAACTACATACCCATAAGTTTAATATCGATTGTCTCAAAAATTTGTGAGAGAATGATTATGTCCGAGATACTTAAATTCACAATCGACAATTTGCTTAGATGTCCCCATGACAAGTCAACTGCGCTCGATTCAGGGACTTCCATTGGCGTAATTTATTCATATTGTAACGTTATTCTGATGGAAACACAAATTGCATACGGCAGCCGTTCGTTGGAGAGCAAATGGGTTGTGAGCTGTTAGAATTTTTGAAGAAAAATTTATCTGATTACCTATGAGCGCCACTCCTTCTGAAATTAAATGCTTGGTATTGAAATTTCTGTTGAAAAGGAGAAAGACTGAAATTTATATTTTATTATATACGGAAATAGTGTGTATAGTTGAGAGAATAGATTGTATTATCCTTGAGAAATGAAACACTAAATTCAAAAAATACTATATTAAGCTAGTGTTAGTATTACTTAATCTAAAATATGGTGAAAACGATGAGGACTCAAATTATATTTGGTGGTGATTTTGATGTTTTTATTCTCCTTATGCAGGCAGTCGAAATTCAAAATGGAGGTTAGTTAAAGATGGAATATCTGACCTTATAAGTAAAAGACAAAGATCAGGATAAATACAAAGATATTCAAAAAAGGATCCGGAAAGAGATAAGAGAAGCTAAGGAAACATGGGCTCGAGAAAGATGTTTAGAAATAGAAGATCTGGAAAAAAGACATGATAGTTTCAACATGCATCGTAAAGTCAAAGAATTAAGTGGCCTATACAAAACACCTATGGTTGGCCGTCTGCTGGATGAAGACAACACAGAATTAATACCTGGAAGAAATATATCAGCACTCTGTTCCAAGATGAGAGAAATGACGAACCAGTAATCAACGCTGACGCGGGTCCACCCATCACCTCTGACGAAGTGCACAAGTCCATTGAACAGATGAAGGATGGAAAGGCTCCAGGACCAGATGACCTTCATGCCGAGCTCCTGAAATTGCTGGACGGAGACGGAATAAAATGGCTGACAAATATATTTAACCATATTTACGACACCGGAGATATTCCTCGAGACTGGCTAAAGTCCACATTTATTCCAATACCTAAAAAAGCCAGTGCAAAACAATGCGAAGACTATAGACTAATCAGCCTCATGAGCCACCTACTCAAATTATTTCTGAAGATAATTCACAAACGTATATATAATAAATGCGAGGAACATATATCAGACACACAATTCGGATTTAGAAATGCACTAGGAACTAGAGAGGCTTTATTTGCTATTCAGGTCCTATTCCAGCGATGCAGGGATGTTGGTTGTGATGTATACGTCTGTCTTATAGACTACCAAAAAGCCATCGATAGGGTCCAGCACAATAAAATGATAGACGTTTTAAGAACAATCGGCATCGACGAGAAAGATTTGCGTCTTATAATAAATCTGTATTGGCATCAAACAGCAAATATTAGAGTCGATGGTGATTACTCAGAAGATGTAAATATAAGACGCGGTGTTAGACAGGGCTGTGTCTTATCCCCCACTTTGTTCAACCTGTACTCAGAACACATATTTAACACAGCACTGGAAAATGTGGATGCTGGAGTGTTGGTTAATGGACAGAGATTGAACAATATACGTTACGCGGACGATACTGTTGTGTTCGCTGATTCTCTCGAAGGTCTTCAAGAATTGATGAATCGTGTCTTTAAAGCTAGCTCTGAGTACGGATTGTCTCTTAACATCAAGAAGACCAAATTCATGGTAATTAGCAAACAAAATACACCTCCTGACCAACTAGTAATTAATAATCAACAAATTGAAAGAGTAACTAATTACACATATTTGGGCACTACGATTAATGAGCAATGGGATCACTCTGTGGAAATAAAATGCCGCATAGAAAAAGCAAGAGCCACTTTCGTTAAAATGGGAAACCTATTTAAGAGTAGAGATCTTAATATACATACCAAACTAAGACTACTCAAATGTTATGTCTGGTCTGTGCTTCTATACGGTGCCGAGTCCTGGACCCTGACGGAAGCATCTACAAAAAAACTCGAAGCCTTTGAGATGTGGCTATACAGACGAATTTCCTGGGTGGATCGTGTTTCCAACAAAAGAGTCTTAGAAACACTACAAAAAGAGACCGAAATAATGAACATCGTTGAACAACGCAAATTAGAATATTTCGGACACATAATGAGGAATCAAAAAAGATATGGTCTGCTCCAGTTAATACTACAGGGAAAGGTTTTAGGCAAGAGAGGGTCTGGAAGGCACAGAATCTCCTGGATGAAAAACCTCAGAACTTGGTTTTCTATGTCTACAAGAGGGCTGTTTAGAACAGCAGTCAACAAAGTACAAATTGCTTTGCTTATCGCCAACATCCGGAACGGATAGGCACGCTCAGAAGAAGATAAGTTGGATAAGTGGTAAGTTGTTCTTCTGAATCCTTCAATAGGAGAACTGGACCATATAATCACTATAGTTGTGGAATGTTATTCCAGTGTAGACAATTGAAAATAAATGTAGATTGGTAGGTAGGAGATCCTTGGGAAATTTGTAGAACGGCGTGGACGAAAGTATGACGTCACCGTACCAAAATCCCTCAACCGAGGGTACGATAAAAGTAATCCTTTCCAGGATTTTCAGCGACCATCCAAAATAGATTTTCACAAGCAGATAAGTTGTAGAATGTGAATATAATGTTCGATATTGACACACTGTTTCAGTTAAAGAAATTATGTGAACCGAACTTAGCAATTGAATGAAATACCGAATAAATTTATATATCCACACTATGGTGTTCTTCATTCAACGGAATCGATTGAATGAAGAACTGAATCATTGTTATCGAGCGAGTCCGACACCTGATGATTGAGATGCGATACTTTCTACATTATAATAGAAATTCTCATAAAATGATTATCGGAAGAATGAAGATGTTCTAAATATTCGGCAATAAATTCATAGAGGGAACTACATATTCGATTTGCTAGAAAATTAATAATTTCAATGATAGTATAAGCATTTAATTATATAGATTTTGAAAACGCTACATAGTGAATTATTTAATATTTTATATTCATATTGTAAAATTTATAAGTAGTGACATAATTGATAAATTGAAATGTTACAAGATTTCGCCAATGCGTTCGATAAAGTCCCACGTAGACGTCTTCTCGCGAAACGTTGGTAACTCCCTTTCTGCTCCCAAACCAGTTTCAAGCGGAGTCCCGCAAGGATCCATGTTGAAACCTTTGCTATTTTTGATTTAAACGGCTGATTTACCTAGTCTACTTACCTCTACATCTTCCATGTACGCAGATGACACAAAGATTTACGCTGATCCACTACAAAACCAGCATACTTTACAACAGGATCTCACAATTATTCAGGGTTGGTGTGAGGCATGGTTGATACCTCTTAATCCCGAGAAATGTGTCATCCTACATGTTGGTAGAAAAAATAGCAGACTTCGCTACAGCATCAACGGAACGACCGTCGCATCAAGCAAAAACCATATCGACTTAGAAGTTACAATATCAGAGGATCTCAGCTGGTCTGACCACATCCATTGCGTATGCACAAGAGCTTCCAGAACGTCGTATCTTATGGAGAAGGTATTTGGGAAATGCAGCATCAATACCTGTCGTGTCCTTGTCACCTCCTACATCAGACCAATTTTGGAATTCGCCGGACCTGTCTGGGATTCTCATCTGGAATCTTTTCAGCGGAGAGCTTCGAGAATGCCCTTCGAACTTGTTCGCCCTTCTTACGAGGATCGCCTTCGTCGTTTGAATCTCTCACTGTTTGCAGATCGACGACTTCGTGGTGACCTCATAGTCACATATAAGGCACTCAACAATCTGGTTGGAGTAGACCTTTCAACCATGTTTCGTCTGAATAACAGCACACTTCTTCGAAGTCATGACTTCAAGTTATACAAAGAAAACTTTCGAAGCACCGCCAAAGAGCGCTTCTTATCGAACCGAATATTTCACTCATGAAGTAATTAACAGTTCTGGTGTTAATATGTTCGAAAATACCTTTGATCGATGGTCTACGCGGAACAATACATAGACTTTCTAGTGGTTAATTGTGGTTAAATTTTATTATTCTTTTATTTCTCATCCTTCACTCACTGATGTATTGCAATCAATAGTATTTTTGTAATTTGAGCCATATAGGTTTAGCTTGGCTTTTGTTAATGTTCAATGATAATAATAATAAATTCAAAACAAAAATGTTGACAATTGTTTCAAGCAGATTTTTTAAATAATCAATTACCGGTACTTTAAATGAGATAAAAAACACAAGGTTTAACTTTAATCTACACTTTATTTGAAAAATTCGACGACGTTTCGCTGACACAGCAGCTTTATAAAGAATGAAAAACAGAATGAAGAGTATGGTATTATAAACAAATCGTAGAACAAGTTGGATTAATAACAGGAAAATCCACACCGAGCCATTGTACAGTTAGTATGAAAGGTAATAAAAACTAATTAAACAAGTTAAGTAGGGGTGAATAATTCACATCAACCAGTTCATTCAAAAGCTTGTCCGAATGTTTGTATCACACATACTGATACAATTATACATAACTACTCATTACATCCAATTCAACACAAAGTTGCAGCTTTAAACAGCGTGGTACATCGGTTACTCAATTTACCTTTATCAGTAGAAGATTATAATAAAGAGTTAAACATCATCAAACAGATAGCCATTAATAATTCATATAATCCGGATATGATAGATCTAATCATTCGTAAAAACTATCAGAAAGCAATAAATGAAGTATATCCTATTCATAAAGACTATAAAATATTCAACAGTTTAACATTCTGCGGTTTTGCAAGTACAAATATTAAATCCTTTCTCGTCAAACAAAATCTTAATGTAACTTTCAAAACTTCTAATAACTTAGGTAAACATATTAAAAATAATAAATCTCGTGTTGAAAAATCAAGTAAATCAGGAATCTATAAACTCAATTGCGGTTCTTGTGATAAAATTTATATCGGTAGGACCTATAGGAGTTTTGGCATAAGAACATCTGAACATAAACGTAGCTTCGATAAAATAAATCTCATTCAAATTATTCAAACCACCTAATAAAAGAAAACCATTCATTCAATAAAAACTTTGACATATTACATATAAAATCAAAAAGTTCAAAATTAGATCTCCTAGAAGCATTAGAAATAAATAGATACAAACATTCGGACAAGCTTTTGAATGAACAGGTAGATGTGAATTATTCACCCCTACTTAACTTGTTTAATTAGTTTTATTACCTTTCATACTAACTGTACAATGGCTCGGTGTGGATGTTCCTGTTATTCATCCAACTTGTTCTACGATTTGTTTATAATACCATACTCTTCATTCTGTTTTTCATTCTTGATAAAGCTGCTGTGTCAGCGAAACGTCGTCGATTTTTTCAAATAAAGTGTAGATTAAAGTTAAACCTTGTGTTTTTTATCTCATTTATATCATGGATCTACATCAAGTAACGGCCTCCACAATTCAAATACCGGTACTTTCTTGACAGAATGTATACTTTCATAAATGATCATTACAACTTATATTATGAGTGACGATTACTAATTCAAGAGTATGGAACCGTTATGATGTGATAGTTATTAAAAAAAAGATATGACTCATCTATTAGTTATAGTTAGATACTACAGAGTTTCTTTACATTTGCAGCGCTGCTATGCTGGGATTATCTGGAGCAAAACCTGAAACAATCATTCAGCACTTACCACTCATATTCGATCTGATCATACAATTATTAGTACAACCTCCTAGACTTTCCAACCAAACCCTTAATATTGGTCACACAGCCTTCGAGGCATTATGCCTTCTATTGGAAGTCATTTCCGTGAGTATATTGCGAATCGTATAATGTTTTCTGTAGTTTCCAATGCACAAAAATGTTTTAGAACGTCCCTGACTTATCAGTCGATCAGCATTCAAGGAATGCGCTTTTAGCAACATATATACAGTATCAATCGAACTTGCCACATCCAATGTGTACAAGCAGCCATAGTTCCCCGGAATGGGAAGGACGTTCGAACTTGACGAGGAGCAATTCTAATCCAGACTTGGAAGTAGCACAGTTACAGCAGCAATACAGAGGTTTGGATAGAGCCGCGAGCATGAGAACTCCAAATACCGATCCTATAAGTCCAAACTCGAATACTTGTCAGAGAATTGTACACCAAGAATTAGTACTGCAATGGGTTGTTTCGAGTGGAAGATGCAAGGATTTGGCTAATCAAAATGCCTGGTTTTTGTTCGAGCTTACAATAAAATCGATGGTGGAACATTTGGCTTACACGAGATGTCTAGATGCGCCGAGAAAATTGAGATTTAGTGATCATTTTCTTGGGGATATATCAAATTTACTGCAAATTATCACAGGTGAGACACTGTTGTAATATGTTCTTGAAGGCGTCCAAAATTGAGTGTTCACTCTTTAAGATCAAATCCACGGCCCTCTCTATACAAGGCCGGAGCTGCTCATGTGGCAACAGCGCGTGACGTCACACTAACAGGGTTACTTGACATTGAACTAGCACAAAGTTTATATGGCGCGGGTATTTTAAATTGAATTCGCACACATTTGAATGATACTATAATATGAAAACACTTGGAAACATGCTTACAATAACAGAGAAATGTGTAACAAAATATTAATGATCTTAGTAGAAATAGGTAACTGAAAACAACAATAGGTAAATGATTTAAAGTACAGTAAGAAGTTTCCGTTTTTTTGGATTTGTAATTTAATTTAGAAGCTGTTTTCAATAACATATTAGGTTCTTTTTTTATATAAGTTTCTCAAATCACTAAATTTTGCAACAACTGTTTCATCATATTTTTCATCTTGATGAAACTCTGAAAAACAAAACTCTTTTCGGTTACTTTTTGATTTATCCAGTTATTTCTGATGTTCTTAAAAATATGAACAGCATCATAAGTTAGAAACAGTTTTATGTTGATCTGAAAGTGGGTACTTAAACTTGGAAATGAAATTTTTTGAAAGATTTTCATACATTACTCGATCAACTCGATTATTATCAGAAATGATGGAGACTGCAATTTTTCAGTAACGTACAAACTTTTTGAGTCTGCCAAATCTACCTGTGACATTATGGACTGGAAAAAGAGCGACAACATCCTTGAGTTTACCAAACGCTGAAGAAATTAAATATGTCACCACTGTTTTAGCTGCATAAGAATTTTTATTTTCTGCATGTCCCAAAATATCCCCATTTTTATAATCATATTCTTGTTTGATATATATTTCATCTATTTGCAAAATAACATATTTCTCCCTGCTATTTAGCTGACTAACTCTTCCTTTGAGAAAATGTTCATTTTCTTCCGGCTTATTAGCTGAAATTTTCAGAGAATTTGTAATTTTTTGAATTGTTTTTGGGTGAGGCAATGTTAAAATGAAATTTTCTCTCAACATAGAACAGCATGCAGTAGATTGGGTGTATATTAAAAATAATGCAAATTCAATTCTGAAGGATAACTCATATAATTTTTTCCTTCAAAACACAAATTGAATTGCTCTCTTAAAATATTTATCTGCTCCCTGCTTTCATCGTGTTTAAGTTAATTTTGGAAGCATTCAAAAAGATCATTAATATTTTTCACCAGATTTGTAACGTTGAGTTCATCACATCCCTTAACATACTTGTATCTAATTTATATGTTTTCTATAGCGACCATCTATTAATTTAGTCACCACCATTGAGAACCCAATCCAAATCTTCTTTAGATATATAACAGTTGTTTGTACATACTTCTATACTCAAACTATCTTGCACTTTAATGCAGACAGGGACCGTTGGCATATTTTCCAAATCAACCTGATGAAAACAAACTTTATCACTTAAAACTTCAAACTTCCACTATTGTAAATCCAGTTTTTGCCTAAAATTGTCTAAGAACACTGTAAAGTCGTTAATAATATCTCCACACAGCCATTGTTCTATTTCCTGTTCCTCTCTTTGTCAGAACATTTTCTTTCGGACAGCAGGGTCTTTCCGTACTTCTGGCAATTTGTTGCTTATATAAGAAGGTAAATTGGGAAATAATGTGGGAACTGCCCCAGGTACCAGTGTATACCTCGATCTAGAAATAACTCTTTCCTGGCCTGTCGAATCCACATACTTCTCTTCTTTCAAAATAAAATGAGGCTCAAAACGTTTTTCGCAATCAACAGAATTTTTACCAGGAGTCCAGTTCTTTCTGGGAATGTTTTTCATCCAAGTATTCCTCAGCAAGTCATCCTTTGGAAAACTCAACTCTGATACTTTTTCGTTTTGCGATTTATAATTGCTTTTACAAGCCGGCACTACACAAGTATTCGGCCTGTTTAAAATCTCGAAACGAAAACTAAACAGAACTAGGCAGACACCATATTCAGATGAATAAGCACCTGATTATTCAAAACGTGAAGTGATGTTACACTCAAATGAATACAGTTCGCAATAAAAACTGTAAATTGTTTAAACAAAGCTTAAAACTTCCGAAAAAGAATAAAATACGAAATATCTTTAACGTGCTTCAACCAACTGTAAATAATGGCATGATGCGCTGAAGGTACATTTTCACTCGGTACGGGCCGTCAATAGCCCTGCTAGCATTGTTGCCAATTCTCAGCAGCTCCGACCTTGTTTAGAGAGGACCGTGTCAAATAATAATAATATCAAATTTTGAGCGATTGAGTTTTTTTTGCAGGCGAAATAATCGCACTTTCTACTGGTGATATAAGAAGAGCACACAAGCTAAACGCAGCCCTCGCTTTCTTCTTCTTCGATCTGCTGTCCATTTCGGACAGAGGCAACGTTTACCACATGCTGCGCAACTATAACAAACACATACAGACCAAGATAGCTTCGATTCAGGATCCATCTGTATTAATCGAATTGAAACTGGAATTTATGCGAATTATTTGTAGTCATGAACATTACGTAGCACTTAATTTACCGTTTGCTTCGCCGTTTATGTCGTCAGGGGCTGGCGTATCGCCTAGTCCCAGTGTGACGAGCAGCACTAGTCAAAATTCTTTCTTATCGGGAGCTCCACCTAGCCAAGATCGATCGAGTGCTTTTGCAGAATTATCTCCTGAATACAGGCAGCATCATTATTTAACTGGCTTGGTTTTATCAGATGTTGCAACAGTTCTACTTGAAATACAGTATGTTCATTTAATTTTAACAAATCTTCTTAATTTTAATTCATTACTTGTTCTTTTGCAGGAATCAACATCTTCAAGGCAAAGCTGTAGATACTATAAAATCTCTTCTACTCTGGCATGACAATGATCCCAGATATTCTTCTCCAGAAGCAAAGAGACGAGTAGCTGCTCTATATTTACCGATATTGTCTATTGCCATGGATGGACTATCTTTACTGCACCATTTCAAAGTTGATAAACTCGATCGCTATGTTAATGAAGATGCAGGTCCTACCAATATAAATCAGACAGTAGCTTTGGCAATAGCTGGGAAGTTGTCTGCTGGTACTTGTGATACATTTTCATCAGTAAGTCTCAAATATTCTTTTTAATTTGGGAGGCTTTTACTTGGTAAAACTCCATTATCAATACTAAAAAACAAGTACTGTGTTTTAAGGAATTTTACTTAATAATTGCGATTTGTAACGCGTTTCACTACACCGTAGCTTCTTCAGACGAATGAATATACAGAAAAAATATAAATGCGAATATAACTATAAATGTTCTTGAGTGATTGAAAGCTTATTGGGTTGATTCTTCTTAAGTGGTTATTTATGACAGGTATATCCAATAAAATTAAGGAATAGATTGCTCCCCGAAAAGATTCAATAGAGGTGAATGGCTTAAATCGACTTGTTCATTGATGAGTCTACCTGAGTGTTTGTATTTATTGATTTCTAAAGTTTCCCAAAGATCTACCTTCCAATATTTATTATCTGTATGCAAAATTTCAAACTGTGGGTCGAAAGAATGATTATTTTCTAAGAGATGATTCGCGTAATTTGAATCTGATTTTTTATTTGAAAAACTGCGTTTATGTTCCGATATTCTAATATTGAAATTTCTGTGTGTTCTACCAATGTAGAAATTATCACAGTCATTGCAATTCAATCTATAAACACCTGATTTATTGTTTTTACCTGGTTTGGTTTTATTATTTTTATATATTTGCCTAAATTATTATTAGTTTGGAAAGCTATGTTGAAATTATTGCTACTTAAGAATGATTTCAGTTTCTCACTTGTAATGCCAACGTATGTTAAGGTGTTAAATTTTTGTTTCAATTTATCGACAGGGTAAACTTCATTCAATGCGATTTTACTTTGTTTTTATTTAAAATATTATTTATTAGTTTGGGATTGTAACCATTATTTTGGCTATTTGTTTAATCAAATTTAGTTCTTTGTTGAAAGATTTTCTGGTGATAACGGGATGTTAATCAATCTATGAATAAAACTATTGAATGCTGACATTTTATGTTGATATGGATGACACGACGAGTTATGTATTATAATATCTGTATGTGACGGCTTATGTTAAATTACGAAAACATGTTTTCCATTTTCATTCGAAATTGTTACGTCTAAGAAATTTATCGAATTATTGCTTTCTATTTCGGTTGTGAATGCAATTTATTTATATTCTTTCATTATTACAAATTCGTTTAGATCAAAATTATTTCCATTTCAATAACAAATATTATACTATTGAAGACGGCTTGATTATGGGCAATCCGTTAAGTCCTTTGTTAGCAGAAATATTCATGAATAACTTAGAGAAATTAATTCATAATCATCCACTCAGTAAATATTGTTTATACTGGTATCGCTATGTAGACGATATCATTATTTGCTTCACAGGAACAGATAGACACTTGAAAATTTTCGAAAATCATATAAATTCATTACATCCAAAAATTACATTCACAACCGAAATAGAAAGCAATAGTTCGATAAATTTCTTAGACGTAACAATTTCTAATGAAAATGGAAAACATGTTTTCGCAATTTACCATAAGCCGTCACATACAGATATTATAATACATAACTCGTCGTATCATCCATATCAACATAAAATGTCAGCATTCAATAGTTTTATTCATAGATTGATTAACATCCCGTTATCACCAGAAAATTTCAACAAAGAACTAAATTTGATTAAACAAATAGCCAAAAATAATGGTTACAATCCCAAACTAATAAATAATATTTTAAATAAAAACAAAGTAGAATCGCATTGAATGAAGTTCACCATGTCGATAAATTGAAACAAAAATTCAACACCTTAACCTACGTTGGCATTACAAGTGAGAAACTGAAATCATTCTTGAGTAGCAATAATTTCAACATAGCTTTCCAAACTAATAATAATTTAGGCAAATATATAAAAATAATAAAACCAAACCAGGTAAAAACAATAAATCAGGTGTTTATAGATTGAATTGCAATGACTGTGATAATTTCTACATTCGTAGAACACATAGAAATTTTAATATCAGAATATCGGAACATAAACGCAGTTTTTCAAATAAAAATCAGATTCAAATTACGCGAATCATCTCTTAGAAAATAATCATTCTTTCGACCCACAGTTTGAAATTTTGCTTACAGATAATAAACATTGGAAGGTAGATCTTTGGGAAACTTTAGAAATAAATAAATACAAACACTCAGGTAGACTCATCAATGAACAAGTCGATTTAAGCCCTTCACCTCTATTGAATCTTTTCGGGGAGCAATCTATTCCTTAATTTTATTGGATATACCTGTCATAAATAACCACTTAAGAAGAAGCAACCCAATAGTCTTTTAATTACTCAAGAACATTTATAGTTATATTCTCATTTATATTTTTCTGTATATTCATTCGTCTGAAGAAGCTACGGTGTAGTGAAACGCGTTACGAATCGCAATTATTAAGTAAAATTCCTTAAAACACAGTACGTGTTTTTTATTACTCAAATATTCTTTTAATCGAGTGTGAAGTTACCGATCATAATGCTTCTTCTATGTTCATATTTTTAGTGGCAGTAGCTTGATCTACTTTTAATTTTCTTCAGTTACAGTCTCGCAAAGCTGGTCTCAACGCAGATGTCACAAGGAATCTCCTCACCTGCGTATTATGGGTCCTCAAGAATGCGGAGAAAGAATCTCTCTCCCAGTGGTTAGGGGAATTGTCGTCGTCTAGGTTGGCCATGTTAATGCAACTATTAGACACTTGTATCAGTTGTTTCGAATACAAACCTAGAAAAATGGCGCCACCTCCTACTGGTTATGCTCATGCCCAAGGCACACAAGATATGAGGTCCAAACTGGAGGGTGTTATTTTAGGACAAGGATCAGCTAGAGAGATGATGCAGAGAAGAAAAGGTATTGGAAAATCAGGTTGTTTGATTTTATGAAGAAAAAATTAGATCTTATCAAATAATAAAATATATATAATGAGGAAAAAAGTGAGATTATGGACATACCCTCCTGTTATAACTCAGAAGTTTTGGTCGATATATAACATACCATGTTGTCAATCTCATTGTCCTTGTCTTAGTTAATCGTTGAGGCAAAGAATTTCTGTCCTGATTCCGAGGCCGGTTTTGGTTCTGATTGCATAGGAGAAGTTTTAAAGGCGATGAGCTGCTACCCCATCGCCCCAATTCCCTACTAGGAGGACCAGAATTTTTCTGTAGAGGTTGTTTCTCTTAGCAGAGATTTCGCGGTTTTTAGGCGCCAGATTTTCGCCTTTCGTGCTTTCCTGTTAGCTGCCCGAAATTTTCATTTTCGGACCTTACCAGCGGACCTGCGACTTATGTCTTCGTGGACGTAGGAGTAGGACTTGCGGTCAAAGTACAATGAACATCAGGATGAGTCAAAAAAAAAATATTTTTTTTCACTTGGTCCTCTGAAAAATAGGTTCCTCTAAGTCTCTCCAAGTATGAGCTCTAATTGTAACGGGAAGGTCCTCCGTCTTACAGTTTTCCATTACTAATTCTATTTGTCTTCTGAAGCTAACGCCATCTATGTTTTTTACTTTCAACTATCTGCAGTATCTACCCGTTTAATACTATATTTTCAGTGATCTTATTACCATTTGAATTGTGGAGGCCGTTACTTGATGTAGATCCATGATATAAATGAGATAAAAACACAAGGTTTAACTTTGATCTACACTTTATTTGAAAAAATTCGACGACGTTTCGCTGACACAGCAGCTTTATCAAGAATGACAAACAGATTGAAGAGTATGGTATTATAAACAAATCGTAGAACAAGTTGGATGAATAACAGGAAAATCCACACCGAGCCATTGTACAGTTAGTATGAAAGGTAATAAAAGCTAATTGAACAAGTTAAGTAGGGGTGAGTAATTCAAATCTACCTGTTCATTCAAAAGCTTGTCCGAATGTTTGTATCTATTTATTTCTAATGCTTCTAGGAGATCTAATTTTGAACTTTTTATTTTATATGTAATATGTCAAAGTTTTTATTGAATGAATGGTTTTCTTTTATTAGGTGGTTTGAATAATTTGAATCAGATTTATTTTTGTCGAAGCTACGTTTATGTTCAGATGTTCTTATGCCAAAACTCCTGTAGGTCCTACCGATATAAATTTTATCACAAGAACCGCAATTGAGTTTATAGATTCCTGATTTACTTGATTTTTCAACACGAGATTTATTATTTTTAATATGTTTACCTAAGTTATTAGAAGTTTTGAAAGTTACATTAAGATTTTGTTTGACGAGAAAGGATTTAATATTTGTACTTGCAGAACCGCAGAATGTTAAACTGTTGAATATTTTATAGTCTTTATGAATAGGATATACTTCATTTATTGCTTTTTGATAGAGTTTTTACGAATGATTAGGTCTATCATATCCGGATTATATGAATTATTAATGGCTATCTGTTTGATGATGTTTAACTCTTTATTATAATCTTCTACTGATAAAGGTAAATTGAGTAACCGATGTACCATGCTGTTCAAAGCTGCAACTTTGTGTTGAATGGGATGTAATGAGTAGTTATGTATAATTGTATCAGTATGTGTTGGTTTACTGAAAGACCGAAAAAACATGATTATTATTTTGTTTTGTGATTTTTAAGTCCAAAAATTTATGGAATCGTTCTGTTCAATTTCTATCGTGAATTAATTAAATTCCAGAAAAATATTAAAATTGCAATAAATGACGCAAAATCTTTAATTAAAGCAATAGATAAATACAAATTAATTTTACCAAACCCTCAACCACCTCAACTGTATTCACTCATTAAATTGCATAAAGTAAATAACCCCGTTAAACCAGTCGTATCTTACGTTACAGCCCCAGCCGTGAAATTGTCGCACTACCTTATAGATATTATTAAAAATTATTGTTCATTCAAATCAAAATTTTCTATAAAAATTCATTCGAATTGATAAATAACATAAAAACGTTAACCTACCACCTAACGCAAAACTTATTTCGTTTGATGTTGAGAATTTATACCCAAGTGTTCCTCCAGGTGATGTCAGAATATTAATCGAAAACATGTTGAATTCGAATCATGTTAACCACATAATCAAATCAGAAATATTGAATCTGTTGGACGTTTGCATTGAACAAAATTATTTTTCTTTCAACAACATCTATTACAGTAGTGAAAATGGTTTGATCATGGGAAATCCTTTGAGTCCACTTTTAGCAGAGATTTTTATGAATAATATTGAACAGAAAATTCATACACATCCACTCATTTCCAAATTTCTTTATTGGTATAGATATGTTGACGACATCTTAGTATGTTTCATTGGAACTACTCGTCAATTAGACTTATTTGTTAATTTCATTAATTCCATCCATTTGAACATTAAATTCACGATAGAAATTGAACAGAACGATTCCATAAATTTTTTGGACTTAAAAATCACAAAACAAAATAATAATCATGTTTTTTCGGTCTTTCGTAAACCAACACATACTGATACAATTATACATAACTACTCATTACATCCCATTCAACACAAAGTTGCAGCTTTGAACAGCATGGTACATCGGTTACTCAATTTACCTTTATCAGTAGAAGATTATAATAAAGAGTTAAACATCATCAAACAGATAGCCATTAATAATTCATATAATCCGGATATGATAGACCTAATCATTCGTAAAAACTCTATCAAAAAGCAATAAATGAAGTATATCCTATTCATAAAGACTATAAAATATTCAACAGTTTAACATTCTGCGGTTCTGCAAGTACAAATATTAAATCCTTTCTCGTCAAACAAAATCTTAATATAGCTTTCAAAACTTCTAATAACTTAGGTAAACATATTAAAATAATAAATCTCGTGTTGAAAAATCAAGTAAATCAGGAATCTATAAACTCAATTGCGGTTCTTGTGATAAAATTTATATCGGTAGGACCTATAGGAGTTTTGGCATAAGAACATCTGAACATAAACGTAGCTTCGACAAAAATAAATCTGATTCAAATTATTCAAACCACCTAATAAAAGAAAACCATTCATTCAATAAAAACTTTGACATATTACATATAAAATCAAAAAGTTCAAAATTAGATCTCCTAGAAGCATTAGAAATAAATAGATTCGGACAAGCTTTTGAATGAACAGGTAGATTTGAATTACTCACCCCTACTTAACTTGTTCAATTAGCTTTTATTACCTTTCATACTAACTGTACAATGGCTCGGTGTGGATTTTCCTGTTATTCATCCAACTTGTTCTACGATTTGTTTATAATACCATACTCTTCATTCTATTTTTCATTCTTGATAAAGCTGCTGTGTCAGCGAAACGTCGTCGAATTTTTTCAAATAAAGTGTAGATCAAAGTTAAACCTTGTGTTTTTATCTCATTTAGATCTTATTACCGTTGAAATTTTGTCTGTCAACTTAGTTTTCAATTTTTTTTTAGGTAGCACCCCTCAGACAGGTGCTGCCGAAAAGTTGCGTTGGAGAAAAGAGCAAATGGCTTATCGACCCACTTCAGAAATGATTGATCGACCCAGAGAAGAATTACTGAACGACGTTCATTTGGAGGGTCATTTTGCAACCGAAGCTTCTTTCATCATTCTCGACACTTTGGAAAGATGCGTGTCCATCGTGGCCCAATGGGATTCCCAACAACACTTGGTCGGTTTGGCGTTAACTGTGCTCCTACATGCTCTAGGGAAGAATCAGAGCACCACTGTTTTACCCCATATGTTTGCATCTCAGAGAAGTTTGGTTTACAAGGTAAAATGTTTATATTTCATTTTCTGCAAAAATTGTGATTCCTAAGAAAATTTTCCCATTCTAATTTTCGATATTTTCAGTTCCACGGTGCACTATTCGATGAAGAAAGTAGTCATTGCGCTGATCTGTGCCTACTACTTCTGAAACATTGTGGATCGCAGATCGAATCAGTTAGATCTCAGGCGGCAGCATCCCTGTATCTTCTGATGAGACAAACTTTTCAAATTGGAAATGTAAGTATTCACAATTTTTTCACATTAGGATTTCATTTATAATTCAGAAAATAAATAATTTCTCTCGATTCCTCAATAATATTGTAAACTGGTCAAAGGAATGGGTCTGCCATTGAACTTCTCCAAGTGTAGTGTCATCCATATGGGTAAAGTCAATCCTCGAAGGCAATATGTACTTTCAGGGTCCATGATCCAACCTGAAAGCCTTCACTTCTACCCTGGTTATCATCATTACTGACGATCTCAGAGCAAAGAAGTTTCTGTACTCCTTGAATAGATCCTTTTCTGGGTGTGATCCAAGCACTTGTGGTACTCTCTACAAAACTGTTGTTCTCTTTTCCCCATGAATACCGATGCCCGCTTACGAACTTATAACTTCAAACTCCTGAGGAAAATTTTTCTTTGTAACTGTGCTTTCCAGTGGTAGAACCGACTCCCCCCCGAGGTGGTAAACTGAAATAGAGTAAATGTTAACATTTTTGTTACTTTATTTTCGCATCCACACTGTTTGTTTAAATTACACTGGTCTACAATGGTTTTGTTGCCCTAGATATGAAAATGATTTTGGGTCTATTTATGCACACAATTCGTGAAACTATCAATGATTTTGTAGGATTTGCTCTGATTTCTTTTTAAATCTTTATTTTCATTTTACATAACAAAAATCGTAAAACAAGAAACAAAATAACAGATATATTTATAATGTCAGTTATGTTTTGAGAAATTCGGATACATCGAAGTAAATGAAGAGGAAAATATCGAAAATATATTTCATATTTCCATAAAACGCCTTTTATGAGCTTTTCTTCTATAATTTTTCAGGGGACAATCTCTTTTCAAAGACCAGCAGTAATCTGCCATCATGTGACAATCCCATCGACCTTGATACCTTTCTTCCATCACTTTTAGATCTTGATGAAACCGCTCTCCCTGTTCCTCACTATAATTTCCTAAATTATCCGGATATTTATCTAGATGATTGCGGAGATAGTGTAACTTAATACTCATATTTGCTCCTAAAGTCTGAAATTTTGTCAGCATATTTTGCACAATTCCTTCATAATTTGCTGCTTTATGGTTACCTAGGAAATTTTCGACAACCAACACAAAACTTTTCCAAGCTTTACTTTCCGGAACAGTCATAACTTTGATAAAATCTGAGTCTTTCATCAATTGCCGTATTTGGGGACCATCAAATATTCCACCTTTCAATTTTTCCATACTAAGCTTCGGAAATTTTCTGCAAATGTAATTAAAACAATTTCCGTCTTTGTTCAACGCTTTTACAAATTGCTTAATCATACCTAACTTAATATGTAATGGTGGAAGTATGATTTTGTCTCTGCTCACCAGCAGCTCCCTTATTACGTTGGCTTCACCGACAGTTAAAGAATTTCTTACAGGCCAAACATCTTGTTCCTAATGAAGTTGCTTTGCTCTACTATCCCACATACAAATAAAGCAAGGGTATTTTGTATATCCACTTTGTTGGCCAAGTAAAAAATTAACCATTTTTAAATCCACACAGATCGGCCATTGATGCTCAGAGTATTTAATTTTCTCTAAAACTAATTTTACATTTTCATATTCTTCTTTGAGTTTCGTTGAATGGGCAATTGGAATTGATGCAAATTTATTTCCATTGTGCAATAAGACGCATTTAAAACTTCTTTTGCAACTATCAATAAAAAGGCGCCATTCAGTAGATTTGTACTCTTTTAAACCCATGTCTATAAGCAGCTTCGCGATATCATTACAATACACTAATCCTTCATTTTCACTAAAAAATTGTAATAACTCTTTTTCTCGCGTTCTGTATGTTGTAATTGTTACTGTTGGTGCCAATAAATTTTTTTCTTTCAATCTTGAGGCTAACAGTTCTAATCCTTGTTTTGATAAATTGAGATCACGTATTAAATCACTGAGTTCATTTTGAGAAAATAACTTTGGCGTAGATGTTTCACCTTCCCATTCACTTCCACTAGTAGATGGTCCCGATTTCTGTGAATTTGGTAACATTGTTTCTGAGGGCATGCGAATTACTTTAGAAATGTATATGGGCCGAGGGAGATTTTCACTATAGAACCGGACATTTCGTAGACTGTAAGTCTGGGTATCTCCACGTTTGATTTCGATTAAAACCTTTAACATCTACTACGCAAAAGTAACAATCATCTAAATGATTCGTAGGCTCCATCCAGATCATAGGAATACCAAAGTCTAATCCAGAACGTTCACCTTTTTTCCACAACCGTAAAGACTCAACACAGGACTTACAAACTTTATTAGGAACCCATGGTTCACCTAATTTGTCCATTTTGAAACCAAAATATTCAACATAAGTCTCCTTGACAAAGTCTGTGATATTTCTTTTTGTTTTTTGGTATATAAACACCGCAAATATAACAAAATAAATCACTACAATATTTACACTTTCTTCGTGACGAACTCATATTTTAGACTAGAAGACAAATATATAAGAATGGACATTCAGTAATTGAAACAAAATATTAATCCATGACACTTTATCCAGATTTACGTGTATATGTACTTCAATATTGTCAAATAACTGAGATCTCAGCTGTTCTGTGGAGCAAGGGGTCTGAGAGTGGGGATCAGGTGATGTTTGTATGCGCGAAAAAGTTGCGCAGAAGCCTAATCATGACTAGAAAATTAAATTTTATTTCTAACAAGCTTATAATTGTTCAAAATATAAGAAATGCAAAGATCATGAAAATACGAGCACATTGAGAACTTTCATCAATATATTCGTAATCTGGGCACTTGAAAACATAAAAATTTGCGATGATATCCAGGGCAACAATGAAAAAAATTTTTTTTGTAGAGCTGTGTTATTTGTTCTGTATTGGACCCCACTCTTATTCCAATAAATAATAATACTTATACATTGAAGTGTTGGTTTGTGATCTGAACAAAGCCTTCGATTGTGTGATAAGAGACATTCTACTAGATTGTCGTACGTTCAAGTCTGTTTCTTGGAAGCAGAAGTACAACCCGGATCTATGTTACGTCTCGTCTGACACCGGTGGACAGCCCCTAGCAGCTTAACGAAGAGTTCTTCCGGATTTCCCACACAGCCAGCACCGACCAATAATAATAGAAATAGGTATCAAAATCCCTCTAATCTCATGTCTCCCTCGCCCAAGGTGGAACTTCAGAAAGGCTAACTGGAAACCTTGAAAGGTGCTTGGGTTGGATTCCACCTACAAGTCAAAACTACTACCGTTCTGTTGGTGCCATAATAACCACCGCGAAGAAGCATATACCGAGGAGGTATCGGAAGGAGTATATTTCAGGCTGTTCTCAGAACAGCGATGAACTGTACCAGCGCTTTCTCGAGGCCGGCGATCAGGATATTGCAGATGAGCCTACTGAATTCCCTGAACACCACAATAAGGGAACGATGGATTGAAACAGTTGAAACTCTTAACTTCCAGTCATCGAGCAGGAAAGCGTGGTCGTTGCTGAGTAGACTTGGGGTCGTAGGATACTCATTAGCCCTGATCAGGTGGCTTTCCATTTAGTAGCCACATTTAGAGCAAAGAGATAAAGTCCATACCATCCGAGTGAGTCGAGAACTGAAAATCTTAAAGAATGAAGCTTTATCAACAGAACACTCACGATAATAAAAAACAAGTACTGTGTTTTAAGGAATTTTACTTAATAATTGCGATTCGTAACGCGTTTCACTACACCGTAGCTTCTTCAGACGTCTGAAGAAGCTACGGTGTAGTGAAACGCGTTACGAATCGCAATTATTAAGTAAAATTCCTTAAAACACAGTACTTGTTTTTTATTATTGATAATGGAATTTTACCAAGTAAAAGCCTCCCAAATTCAGAACACTCACGCCCGTTTTCCAGTGAAGATATTTCAGCATCTCTTAAGGACGTCAAGCTGGGCAAGGCTTCAGGGTTTGACAACATACATCCTGAGTTCTTGGTGAATTGTGGCGGATATGCCAGAGTTTGGTTAGCTCGTTTTCTTATTGACGTCATGCAGTCTGGCAGCATTCCTCAAGAATTCAAGAGCACTGAGATAATAGACATACAAAGAGCTACAGACCGATCGCCTAGCTGTCTGCGGTCTACAAGCTGTTGGAGAGACTGATATATAATAGAATCAGTCCAAGACTGCTGGAGCTGATTCCAGTGGAGCAAGCGGGATTCAGACCAGGTCCTATGACTGACCACTTTCATTGAAGCTGGATTCCACAGAAAACTTAAAACCTCTGCTGCATTTATCGACCTGTCGGCTGCTTACGATACCGTATGGAAAGAGGGTATGATTTACAAGTTCCTACGTGCAATCCCTTGTTCATTGACAGCACGCCTGCTAAGCGATCGGGTGTTTCGAGTAGTCATTGGAACTGATATAAGCTCTCAGAGAAAACTAAAAAATGGCCTTCCACAGGAATCAGTGCTTGCTCCTTTTCTCTTTAGTCTGTATATCGCGCATATGCCGGAGACGAGATCCAAGAAGTTCGGTTACGCTGACGATTGGGCTCTCGCCACGAGGTGTACATCACTCGAACTGTCTGAAGAAATTCTTACAACGGATCTCGAGATTGTTGGAAAATATTTTAAAAGGTGGAGGCTCCAACCTAATGCCTCCAAGACAGAGGTGACCTGTTTTCACCTGAATAACAAACTCGCTGGAAAAGAACTCACCATCCGCTTCGAAGGAACAACACTCACCCACATTAAAACACCAAAGTACCTGGGCATTACTCTCTATAGGACTTTGTCTTTCAAGGCGCATCTGTCAACCACTGCGGAGAAGCTTAAAACAAGAAACAATATTCTCCAAAAACTATGTGGCACCTTCTGGGGAGCATCGGCATCTACCCACCGCTCCTGTGCTCAAGGTCTTGTTTTCTCCACTGACGAGCATTGCGCCTCAGCCTGGCTAAATAGTCCGCAATAATTCTATGAGAATAATTGCAGGCGTTATCAAATCCACTCCCATAAAATGGCCTCCAATACTAAGCCATATTCCATCTCCTCATTTGCGTAGAACACATACTCTCGTACGCGAGTACGAGAAGATAATGAAACTAACCTATCCACCAAGATGTTACCGAAGCCAACAACAACCGACTTCGATCAAGAAAGCCACCAACAAGATCAGCGAGGGAGGCTGTACACGAGGGATTTGATATTAGTAGAGCTTGGACCCAGGAATGGACTGCGCATCAAATTAATAACATGGCGTGCATAACTGAAACGCCACCAGATTTTGATCTTTCCCGTAAAACTTGGTCCAAACTCAATAGAATCAGAACTGGGCATGGCAGGTGCGCATATTTTCTGCACAAATGGGGCAAACTACCGTCTGCACAGTGTGATTGCGGGGAAATTCAGACGATTGGGCATATAGTCGAGGAATGTCCAACAAGATCTTATAGTGGTAATCCTTTCTGTTGGCAACTGACAAATCGATAGAATACATCAATGAACTTGATGTTTGTTTGTAACCTCCGAAGTATGTTATATATACCCTTATGTGTTTAAGTTTTACAATTTCTTTTTTCTTTTAATTTGGTCCTATGAGTGTCTTTTGCCATACGATAAATAATACTTGACAAATTGAAGTTTAACGGAGTAAGGGGAACAGCCTCTGATATATTTGAGTCATACTTGACCGATAAGACACAAATAATTACTTGGAAGGCGAGTAAATCTCAAGACTCCGCTGTGAAGGTTCCCCAAGGCTCTATTTCGAGGCCTCTATTGTTCACTATTTACATAAATAACCTGCCTTCGAACGAGAGACTCTCTAGAACTCAGTCGCTCCATCAAGACAGGAGATGGTTCAATGCAAACGGTCTCAAATTGAATACAGATAAGACTCAAATCATTAGCTTTGGTATTAACAATGCACAGTACAATAGAATTAAATGACTGGGGTTGATGAGGATCTGTCATGGAGTTGCTATAAATCAGAAGGATGAAATAAATATTCATCTTATATAAATTTTCATAGTGTGGCCTCTGACGGGATTCTATTGTATGGATACAGTGTAAATATAAGAAGAATCCCTTTGAAGCAGAAAAATGGGATTAGGATTCTAAGTGGTGTCCTGAATACAAGCTGCAGAGAGCTCTTGAAATCTCGAATAAGTCCAAAATTCATAAGGGAAATAAAGTAATTTTTACTCAGCCATACCTTCTATACATTCTGTCAATGGGGATTGATTATTTGAGAAATCTACCAAAAACGAATAACAAAATTTTTGTTGTTGCTACGTTGGCACAACTGTTTTCTATACTGACGCGAAGTTTGAACGCGACCTGTCATTTAACTTGTTTACAGTTTCAAATTTTGTATTGCAAATAGAATTTCGTGTGCCGAGGTGTGGTAGAAGATTTGACTCTCTCTGGTCGGCCATCAACATCTTCAACTAACAATTAACATCGATAAAGTGAAGGAAATGGTAATTGAAAATCGTCATTTAAGTTTGAGACAGATAGGCAATGAACTTTCTGTGTGTCACGAATCAATTCGAACCATTTTGAACGATTGTTTGGACATGAACCGCGTTTCCGCTCGACTAGTTTCCATTTTATTTTGTTTCTATCTATTATCAATTTGTAAATTTAGTATCGACTAGTCATGTAATCATTTTAATGAAGTATATTATTGATATATCATTTGGGAAGCATGGCCAATGCGGTAATAATCATGGAGAAGGCAACAAATCTTCCAGCCATATTTCGAGCTTCAGATTGATTAAAATTTTCATTGCAGAACTTCGCCAGGGTCAAGATGCAAGTTACAATGTCCTTGAGCAGCCTAGTTGGTACATCATCGTCGTTCAGCGACGATTCACTCAGGAGATCCTTGAAAACTATACTGGAATACGCCGAAAGAGATAACGAATTACAAGAAACAACTTTTCCGGAACAAGTTCGCGATCTGATATTCAACTTGCACATGATTCTATCGGATACTGTGAAGATGAAGGAGTTCCAGGAGGATCCGGAAATGTTGTTGGATCTCATGTACCGTATAGCAAAAGGTGATCTATAGCATAATATTTAACTGAACAAAGATAGAGGATGTATACTCCCCAGCCCTCTTCCTTTTTGCTGACCTCTGTTCCTTTGCAAATCTGAAAAATCCATGGAAATTTAATTGCTCAAACTCTACTCGAACAGAAATAGGGTACATTCAAGTATTACATTATCAGATTTCAGTAATTTTTAACCCCTTCTCCGAAAGAGTAAGCAAAATACTTCATGAAAATTGATATGAATTTCAAACACGCCTTAGAGCATGCCCAATCTTTAATACCGAACAATCAAATATACAAACTTTTAGTTGATAATCCACAGTCACCAAAACTTTATTCTCTGGACAAACTCCATCAAAGAGTTTTTTAACCCATCAGACCAGATGTCTCGTACACACAACCAAATTTATATAGAATCACTCGGTAATTTACATTACTTTCTTTCCGAAAATAAACCTTAATTTATTTCTTTTTTCAATTGAAATATCTCAAAAAGGATCAATTCTAACAATCCTACGAAATTTCCAAAATCCTTGAGGTAATATTCAAAATATCGGGCGATTCCATATAAATTCGGTTGTGTGTATGTGTTCCAACCCCCTATCAACCCGGACTGGCCAGCGTAGTAGGTTATGGCTAAAAAGCTCAGTCTCCGACATGATTCTAAGACTACGATAGGCAAAATCAATCCGATCAAGAGCAAAGGGTGCGAAGAATCTTCGGAGTGGACCAGGCTACCATGGTAAACGACACTTACAAATAGCTTCCTACAACACAACAACTTTACTATCCGACGAAAAACTGTTAGAGATAGAAAATGAGCTACAATATATTGAATGGGATATTATTGGTCTCAGTGAGGTAAGAAGAAGAAAACGTCAATTAACCCTGAAATCATGCCACATTTTCCATTATAAAGGACAAGTAGATATCTCTGAAGGAGGAGTAGGTTTCATTATCCACAGAAGAAACTCAAGTAACATAATGGGCATAACAGGTATCAGCCCACGAGTAATCTATCTCATACTGAAACTGAATTCCAAATATAACATCAAGATAGTACAAGTATACGCCCCGACATCAACTTGTAAAGACAAAGAACTCGAATCATTTTACGACGACGTTGCTAAGGCACTGGACGAACAGCTCACACATTACACTCTTCTGATGGGTGATTTCAATGCAGCAAGATGAATCAGAAACAGCAATATGAAAATATGGTTACGGGGAAAGAAATGAGCGAGGAAATATACAATAATAAAAACAAGTTTTTTGGAATTCTACTTAATAATTATGATTCGTAACGCGTTTCACTACACCGTAGCTTCTTCGGATGAATGAATGTACAGAAAATAAGAATGAGAATATAAATATAACTGTTCTTAAGTGATTAAAAGCTTATTGGGTTGATTCTTCTTAAGTGGTTATTTATGACAGGTATATCCAATTAAATTAAGGAATAGATTGCTCCCCGAAAAGATTCAATACAGGTGAAGGGCCTAAATCGACTTGTTCATTGATGAGTCTACCTGAGTGTTTGTATTTGTTGATTTCTAAAGTTTCCCAAAGATCTACCTTCCAATATTTATTATCTGCATGCAAAATTTCAAATTGTGGGTCGAAAGAGTGATTATTTTCTAAGAGATGATTCGCGTAATTTGAATCTGATTTTTAATTTGAAAAACTGCGTTCATGTTCCGATATTCTAATATTAAAATTTCTATGTGTTCTACCAATGTAGAAATTATCATTACAGTTCAATCTATAAACACCTGATTTATTGTTTCTACCTGATTTGATTTTATTATTTTTATATATTTGCCTATTATACACGTCGGTATACACGATTATCAAAAAAGAAAAACGTCATGCGACTAGCATGCTGGAACACTACATCGTGGAACACAAAAGACCAGGAAGTAATATTGGAAATAGAGAAACACAAAATAGACGTATGTACAATTGCAGAGACAAAGAAAAAGGGCAAAGGCAGCATGAGATACCAAAACTACACACTATTCTACAGTGGAGTAGACAAGGACCTAAGAGCTCAAGCGGGTGTTGGTATACTAATGCATAGGAAATTTGAAAACGCAGTCAAAGAGGTAAACTACATCAATCAAAATATACTTCACCTATCCATGAAGCTAGCGGAAAAAAACCCATGTTATCAGCATTTACACGCCAGATATAAGTAAACCAAAGAATGAAAGGGAAGAATTTTTCGAAACACTTGAAGACACACTAGACAGAATACCACAAACAGAAAAAATATTTATAATGGGAGATTTTAACTCGAGAATAGGGAATACTCCCCTCCCGGGAATTATGCAGAAGTTTAATGAAGCGGCGACAAACGATAATGGAGACATACTTCTCGAGATATGTGCACATAATGAACTCCGAATAAATAACACGTACTTTGACCACAAAGAACAACACAAATACACATTCACCAACACAAGAGGACAAAAATCTATGATTGCCTTTGTGATCACCAATAGGGAAATTCACCCACGAGAAATACTTGACGTACGGACACTGACATCAGCGAATGTTGGAACACAGCACGGAATGGTTATCTGCAAGTACCGCCTGTCATATAGAATAGAGAAAAAAAACCGCCTAACTACATCACTAAATTCAACATTGAATCTTTACAAAACAAAAGTACTAAGAATCTATACCAAACACGACTCGAGGAAAAGATCAACCTTAACCCTATAGTAGACACAGACAACATAAACGCCGCATGGATTAAAGTGAAAAACAACATAATTAACAGCGCAAATGAAGCCATTGGGGAAGGAAGAATCAATATAAACAGTAATAGAAAAGATAAACCATGGTTCACACAGGAAATCAAAGATTTAGTAAAAGAAAAGAAGAACGCATATATCTGATATGTCAATCACAGAACACCAGAAGAGTACCAAAGATATAAAACAGAAAGAAATAGAACAACGAACAAAATTAAAGAATTAAAAAAAAAATATTGGGAAAGATTTACAAATGACATGGAACACGACTTACGAGGAGCACAGAAAAAGGTATGGAACATGTTGAGAAACAGGAAAAAACCAATCACCGAAGAACTGCAGATCAATGTAATAAAACCAGAAGAATGGGTGAAATATTTCCAGAACTTATACCTGGGAGATAATGATAACGGTAACAATGAGGAACGAGAAATCGAACAACAAAACACACTCTACGAAGAAACAGAAAATGACATTATCAGCCTAGAAGAAGTACAACAAGTAATACATAAATTAAAAAATAGAAAATCACCCGGTCCGGACAACATAAATAACGAACTAATTGAATATGGGGGAGCAGAAATAACAAAACTATTCCAAAAAATTGAAAACAACAAGGAGATACCAGAAGAATGAGAGAGAGCATAACAATACCCATATACAAAAAAGGCGTGAAGACAAACCCAGCAAATTATAGAGGCATCACACTCCTTAACTCTGCATCGAAACTACTCACTAAAATTCTATCGCCAAAGATATATGACAAAGTAGGTGTGTCTGAAGAACAACAGGATTCCGACCAAATAGATCAACAACGGATGCAATTTTATATTGCGGCAACTGGTGGAGAAGTCCATAGAGTTTGACAAACCGATGTTTATATGTTTTATAGATTTGGAAAAGGCATTCGACAGAATTCGAATGAACGATGTGATCACTATCCTTAGAAATAAAAACTTAAGCAATAAATGCATAAACATAATCAAAGAACTAAATAACTCTAATAAGACAAAAGTAAAAACTACACAGGGACTTACAAGCGAGATCAAAATTAACGCAGGCATTAGACAAGGTGACAGCCTCAGCCCATGTCTATTTAATTTAATCATGGATGAAATAATAGCAGGTGTTAACCAAATGAACCAAGGCTATAGGATGGGTAACAAAACTATGAGAATACTGTGCTACGCAGATGATGCTTTACTAATAGCCGAGAATGAGGACGACCTACAACGCCTACTACAAAAGTTCAAAGTAACAGCAGAAAAATATAACATGGTAATATCAACACAGAAAACCCAATCGATGGTAATAGCGAAAGATCCAATTAGATGCAAACTAGTAGTGAACGACCATATAATAGAGCAAGTTTCACACTTTAAATACCTAGGAGTAGAAGTATCGAGCGATAGGCAACTATTACAAAACAGCAGACAATGAAAGCATCGAGAATATCTGGCTTCCTGAGAGATGTAATCTGGCGGAATAAGTACAGAAGCACAGAAAGCAAAGTCCGAATCTATAAAACCTGTGTGAGACCCGTGATGACATATGCGGTTGAGACAAGAGCTGAGACAACAAAAACAAAACAACTAATGAGGACAACAGAGATGAGAACACTAAAAGCTATAAGAGGTATTACACGCAGAGATAGAACAAGGAATGAGGATACGCTAAGGGAGCTAGGTGTCCAGGATGTGGTGAGGTGGACAAGAGCACGTCGACGCCTATGGAGAGATCACGTAGACAGAATGGGCCCCGAACGTATGGCGAAGTGGGCAAAAACACAAAAACCCAACACTAGAAGACCCATAGGAAGGCCGAAAAAGCGATGGCATGAGTGCTGGAGCTCCGGTTCGCAGCAGGGGCTGTAACAGAAAAACAGGACATCGTCCTATTTAGAGAAGAAGAAGAAAATATATTTGCCTAAATCATTATTAGTTCGGAAAGGTATGTTGGAATTATTGCTACTCAAGAATGATTTCAGTTTTTTTTTGCATGCTCAGCATTCAACAGTTTTATTCATTGATTGATAAACATCTCGTTATCAGCAGAAAATTTCAACAAAGAATTAAATTTAATTAAACAAATAGCCAAAAATAATGGTTACAATCCCAAACTAATAAATAATATTTTAAATAAAAACAAAGTAGAATCGCATTGAATGAAGTTTACCCTGTCGATAAATTGAAACAAAAATTCAAACCTTAACCTACGTTGGCATTACAAGTGAGAAACTGAAATCATTCTTAAGTAGCAATAATTTCAACATAGCTTTCCAAACTAATAATAATTTAGGCAAATATATAAAAATATTAAAACCAAACCAGGTAAAAACAATAATCAGGTGTTTATAGATTGAATTGCAATGACTGTGATAATTTCTACATTGGTAGAACACAGAAATTTTAATATTACAATATCGGAACATAAACGCAGTTTTTCAAATAAAAATCAGATTCAAAATACGCGAATCATCTCTTAGAAAATAATCACTCTTTCGACCATCAGTTTGAAATTTTCCATATAGATAATAAATATTGGAAGGTAGATCTTGGGGAAACTTTAGAAATCAACAAATACAAACACTCAGGTAGACTCATCAATGAACAAGTCGATTTAAGCCCTTCACCTGTATTGAATCTCTTCGGGGAGCAATCTATTCCTTAATTTAATTGGATATACCTGTCATAAATAACCACTTAGGAAGAAGCAACCCAATAAGCTTTTAATTACTGAAGAACATTTATATTTATATTTTCATTCTTATTTTCTGTACATTCATTCGTCTGAAGAAGCTACGGTGTAGTGAAACGCGTTACAAATCATAATTATTAAGTAAAATTACTTGTTTTTATTATTGATAATGGAATTTTATCAAGTAGAAGCCTCCCAAATTCAAAAGAGAAAATATACTGTTAAACTTTTTACAGCTTAATGGTCTGTTTGCGATGAACACTTTTATTAATAAAAAACCACAAAGAAAATGGATTTGGATAAGCTCGAAATGTCAAATGTTCATTTATAAAAAGTCGATCAAATATCCCATCAATTTTGAATCCGGATGATTTAATCTCGATGCGTCTAGCTTTCGTACAGGCCAAAAATTCATCTCTGGATAGTTTGGATAGGAATCTGATTATGATGTTCTTCGGCTGAGGCTTATCTTTGTCGTGTATAATCAGACATGTGAACTTCATAGGAGAGTGGGGTTGACATGGGCAGCCTTCGGAAACCGAAGGCATATTTTCAAATCTCACCTTCCAATATGCCTGAAGAGAAAGGTTCACAACCAATGTGTTCTCCCCGTTCTCACATATGGTGCAGAGACATTAACTTTGACCAAGAAATCTGTGAAGAACTACATAGCGTGCAATGGAAAGATCGATGTTAGGTTTATCGCTCAGGGATAGAATTTCCATTATATTCGCAGAAGAATTAGAGTTATAGATGCCATTGAGAAGATCGCAACTTTGAAGTGGAATTGGGCGGAGTATGTTGCCAGAATGGGCGATAATAGATGGACAAAACGGCTCATAGAGTGGAGGCCTTCATACTAATTGGATTCAGAGTGCAGGATAGACAGTTTTGGAAGCATTCACGGGAGACCTACGTCCATCAGTGAACAAACTTATAGGCTAATGATGATGATAATGATGTATTTCAACTTTAGTTCAGTATTTATAAACTTTAATTTCTTATTATCGTCAACTGTACTTACCTTATAACTCGAAGAATATATAAAATAGTAAGAATTGATTTTTAGGATATCAAAATTCGCCTGATCTCCGATTGACCTGGCTGGCAAATATGGCGCAGAAACACATGGAAAGAGGAAACCACACTGAAGCTGGAATGTGTCTCGTTCATTCGGCAGCTCTCGTTGCCGAATATCTTGTTATGTTAGAACATCTGCCTCATCTACCGGCAGGCGCAGCCGCCCTTGAGAGAGTAAGTCCTAACGTTCTTGAAGAGAGTGCCGTGTCTGATGACGTACTCAGCCCAGAAAGGGAAGGAGGTTGCCTGGGATCCCATTTCACGGAAGCTGGCCTGCTTGGATTGCTAGAACATGCCGCGAGCAGTTTTCACATAGCCGCCATGTATGAACCGATGAACGATATCTACAGGGTATTGATTCCGATCGCTGAAAATAACAGGGATTTCAAGAAATTGGCGAATATTCACGGGTAAGTATTTGTTATTGTCCAACTACACTCGGAGGCAAAATTAGCGGAACACTCGAAAATTTAACCAAATTCGAAGTACGATATTTTTCCTAATTCTCAACCGATTTAGATGATATTTTCGGCAAGTTATAGATCAACTCTTCTGCTTTGTAGAAATTATAAGAGAAAACAAAAAGAATTTGAAAAAATTTTATACGGGGGCAAAACTAAAAGTGTTTTTTTTGTCAAAAATTCGTAACACCCTGTGGAATTTCGTGGTCCGAGTTGAAACGTACAATATCATGGTCTGTCAAGACACATCTTCCTACAGTAACGCCCTTCTTGTTTTATGTATTTATCTCTATTTTTACAAGAGATATCCAATTTGAAGCGAAAAGTGACAAATTTCAAGAATTTATTTTTAATCTTGCGTAGGTGCATAACATCGGAGGTTAGCCAAAAAATAAAATCAAAATTAGAGAAGCGGAAATCTAACGAAATGAAAATTTTTGAAATTCACTGGCCAATTTCACGCTCCGGGAGAACTCGAAGTACACTGCAAAAATCGTTGATTTTGCACATTTATTTTTGAATTTTTTTGTGTGACACTCTATAATAATTATCATTCCCGTCCAAGATTGAGAGCAGGTGTGTATCCTGGCGATACACTCGTGAAATGAAATGAACATGTTGAGAAATATGTTCATGATGACCCACAAAAAAAAAATTTGATTTTAGTAGCGAGTATGACCCCCCCGAGCTCTTATTACAGCGCGCATACGATTTCGCATACTCCCAATGATGTTGTCTATCATCTGTTGAGCTATGTTGTCCCACTCTTCCACCAAAGCCAATGTCAGCTCTTCAACGTTGCCTGGATTCTGTTGTCGAACCCTTCTTCCAAGAATATCCCAAACGTGTTCGATCGGGTTTAAATCCGGTGACCGCGACGGCCAGTCAATTCGTGTGATCCCAACTTCATTGAGATATTCTATCACTATGCGCGCAGTATGAGGGCGCGCGTTATCGTGCATAAAAAGGAAATTTTCCCCTATGTAAGGAGCAAAAGGCAAACAAGATTTCTGTTATATACCGATGGGCATTAAGTAATCCATTGCCAATAATCTCCAGTTCTGTTCGTACTCCCAAGCATATGCCACCCCATATCATAACTGACCCTCCACCGTATTGCTCAGTTCCTGCGAAGTTCGCTTGATTGTACCGTTCCCCTCGATGCCTCCATATTCTATCTCTACCATCCACGAAATTCACACAATATCGGCTCTCATCACTAAATAAAACTCGTCTCCACTGATTGATTGTCCATGCTACATGCTCCCTAGCAAACGCCAATCTTGCTACCCGATGGGCTCTATCGAGTCTTGGTGCTCTTGCTTGCGCGTATGATCTCAGACCAACTTCATTTAATCGTCTTCTGACTGTCCTCACACTGACGTTAATGTTATCCACTGCTTGTAAAAGGTTACGTGCCTGAACAGCAGTAAGACGAGATTTCTTATGGTTTGATTGACGATGAAACGGTCATGTATAGCGCGGGTTGCCCGATTTCTTCCTTGATGTCCTCGCATTTTGCAAAAAAGAGATAAACTTACTGTAGGAAGATGTGTCCGTCACGATATTTCTATTATTTGAGTTTGCATTATCAATGCGTTCTGTCATTATTGTTTTGAAAGTTTTTTAAATCTGTTTTTAGGTTTGAGCAAATTTGTCTCTTCTTGTTCGGCTCTGTAATTGGGAGTAATCCTGTTGAGCTCCACTATGTTTCCTCCTTGCCCAATCAGACCTTACCCATCTTTTTACTTTTTTATGTAACGTCTACTTGGTAAATTCGTTTCGAAGCAAAGCCATTGCGTACAATTGATGACTGAAAAACGTTAACGATGGATCAACAAATTAGTTCGAAGTCGAGAAGTGATGTTCAAATCATCACCCAACATGCTGTACTACATACATCATGTGTTGATGTTTGTTTCATTCTTCTAACGGTGTACACGGCAGTGGATACTCTTTTGGTCAGTGCCGTGATGTGTTCGACTGAGCGGTAAGGTGCGCCCTTCGCTCGATTAATGTAACTCTGCCCTTGCTACTGAGGATGGTGGTAAATTTTCTCATTTATGAATGAAAAATACCGTTTCGAATCGTAAACAGTAAAAGAATCACAAAAACACCGCAACCGATCGAATTTAAGATCAAATCAAAGAATGGAAATCTCTCATTCTTTAAACAAGTGCAAATGTGGTCATATACAAGAAACGTTATTTCATATACATGCTGCGGCACTGTGCTTAGATGATAGGGTACTTTTTAAGGACAGTATTCATTTCATATACATCTGCGGCGTGCTTACTTTTAAGGTTTTTAACCAAACTTGCAAGTTCATACTCGGTAGTAGGATAATTAAACATGGAATTGTATCCCACTGCTGACCTTGGTTTCTGATTTTTTAGCATTTCAGTTGCTTCACTTATTGATGGTTCACACTGACCAATCACTGACTCTCCGATTGAAGAGAAGAAGTCATTGAGTTCGTCTGCAGTCAAGTTTGACTCATTCTCATGTCTAACCCTCATGACTCCACTTTCTTTATTTATGAGGTTCCATATGGCCTTGGTTTTATTTCCTGCTTCTTCAATTTGTTGAGAGTTATGAATCTTTCTATCATTAGTATAGCTCTGTCTCAGATGTTTTTTCAAGATCGTTAGTAGTTCTCTTGACTCTGCTGTTTTCTGGACCCTGTGAATAGTCTGAGCCGTTTGTACATTAGACGGGATATCCCCAGTTCTACAATATTAAAAGCGAAGAAAAATAAAATACATAAAAAGTAATAGAAAATAGTAGCTTGCACAATAAAACTTGTTGTCTCATATTAAATGAGTTAAAAGCAAAACAACTGTTACAAAGTGGAAAACAGAACATTGCAAACACTAAAAAACGATGATAACCTATACTATACAACATTCATCAATAGTTTCGCCCTCAACTTGAATGTATGTGCAGAACCATGGAAAAAATCGATACGTGTACCCAGTCTGTTTTCCAACGACAAGAAGTAATTCGTGGCATAATTCTGAAGGCATGTCACAAGTCGGAACAGAGAGGTCCGCATCGTTAACCTCTCAGGAAGGTTGAAATCTATCAGCCTCAATAGATTCGGACAGTCAACATGGCTATTGAGAATCTTGAATAAAAAACACAGGTCAGACACCTACCTACGGCTCTCAAGAGAGTCCAGGCCAAACGTTGTCTGTACAAATTGAAGACCCCGAGAGTCACCAACCACACCAGATTTGAAAGCCAAAAACTTCAAACACCTTTTCTGAACCCTCTCCAGGCAATCGATATCACATTCATAGAAGGGAGACCAAATTGATGAGGCATACTTGGTACCCTTTTTGTACCTACACTAACACAACATAAACAGACAAGCTATTGCTAGTGCAGTGAAGGAAACTTTTTTCCATTTTTTCACTCGTTTACTGAATCATACGTAGATGGTTTGTTCTCACCAATGAACAGTACAGAATCGCATCTTATGGGCCTTAGCATTAATCTTTCCAAGGTGTTCCTTAAAACTCAACCCACTATCCAGGGTGACGCCTAGATCCTTAACCGAAGAGGACCGACCAAGACTCCTGTTATTTAGAGAATACTGATATAGTATTGGTAACGCCGATCTGTGGAAAGTAACAACACAACACTTCTCAACATTCAATTTCAAGTAATTCTTTTCGGACCATAGAAAGAATTGTCAACATTTGAGTGCAGCCGATTAGCATCTGAAAATTCTTTAACTGAAAAAAACATTTTCATGTGGTCCGCGAACAACAAAAAATCAACTGACAGGGCCTCTTCCACATCATTGATGAAAATATTAAATAGTACAGGGCCAAGATATGAGCCCTGTGGAACGCCCGATGAGGACGAAAATTCTCTTGAGTAGAAATTCTTGTATCTGACCATAAGCGATCTACCATATAGAAAAGTACTCAACCATGACAGAGTGATCCAGAAATTCCCAAAGCCTGAAGCTTAGTCACTAGCAAATTGAGCTTCAAATTATCAAAGGCTTTGGAAAAGTTTGTATAAATAGAATCCATCTGATGACCCGACTTGAAGCATTCAATTATATCGGAGAGATATTACATCAAATTAGTGACAGACCCCTCTGAAATCCATGTTGTTTATTAGATATAATTGAATAACAGTGCCATGATCAGAAATTACATACTAAGCTGTCAAGCATCTTTGGTATCACAGACTGGATACAAATACCTCTATAATTACTGGCAATCCATCCAAAATTAACAATCGCTCAAATTCAGTGTTTGCTCATAAACAATCTGGTTCGGAACAACCACGTCCTCACTGTAAACCCCAGAAAAAAAATCCGCAAACAAATTCACGATTACATGACCATCGGAACTAGAGGCATTCTTATAATTCATAGTATTAGGAAGTTCGTTTCTTTTTGGTATTTATGTAGTTCCAACATTTCTGGGGATCAGAAAGAACTTTGCTTTTCGTATCCAAAATGTAACTGTTGTAAAAAGTTCTACTGAGCAATTGGCATTTGGAACGAAGGTATCTGAATTTGTTATAAATATTCAAATCATTGGATCTTTTGAAATCCCTATGGGCTTTCTTCTTACCGTTGATGAGAAAAATGAGCTCCTTTGTTAACCAAACTGGGTATTTACTGGGTGTGATATTCTTTTTAGGTACAAAATTATCAAGTCCACTATACAGATTGTTATAAAATTTCGTCAATGCAACATCAACAGTCAAGTTGTCAAATGACCAATCACAACAGGACAAAAACTGGTTCAGTCCAACGTAATTTCCCCTTTCAAAGTCAAAACGCTCGTCATAAGTATGTTCATCTCAACGGCACTTACGGTTATACCGGAAGTGCATACCAACTTTGTTATTCAATATAGAACACCTGTATATTGATGACTGGTTCGGTAACACTTGTTATTCCAATTATAAAAAAACACCTAACACATAAGTCTAGCTTGTTTCGTTCATGAAAAAATTTTACTTAAAAATTATCGATTTTTTGAAAAAATTGATATATCTCGAGAACGGCGTGAGCTACCAAAATAATGAAAGGTGTTTTGCAAACAAGAAACCATGCGGGACATAATTTATATCCGACTGAATCTCAGTCAGCATACAGAGGGCTCTTTTTTCCTCTTTGTGGCCTCCAAGGTCACCTGACCTGACGCCTATGGATTTTCATCTTTGGGGAACGCTGAAAGACAAAATTTATTCTGAACCTGTGACTTCAAGATGTGTTATCGAACCAGTCATTAATGTACACTCAACTTGGGATACCCTGTATATTAATTTTAGGATTCTTCCCAAGCAACAATACCATACATAGGATGCGGTTCCGCCAGGCCATGATAAATTGTTTGGAGCTTTTCTTCTTCACACACCTCTCTTATGAAATTGAATGTTGGTATTATCGATCTTAAATTTCGGACAATGGAGTTTGCGCGATTCGACCATCAATTGTAACTCCGAGATATTTAATTTTCTTAGTATGGAGTCTTCCGAAATGGATCAAACTACTTTTCAGGCTAGAGAACAGAGGAAATACTGTTTTTTGCATGTTCATTAAAAGTTTTTTGGCAGAAAAGAAATATAATACTTTCTTGAATTCATTTTGTGTGGTTTTTTAGCTCAGGTAAGTGAATATTTAAAAAAAAACAGCCGTATCATCTGCAATATTTATTATTTTGCCATCTACGCCCACTGAAAACAGTTCGTTGAGGTAAATTAAAAATGGTATCGGTCCAAAGACGGTATCTTGCGGCACACCTACAGATATTTATCTCTGTTCACTAAAAACATTTCCAATTTTAACACGCTGTTTACTGTTTGTAAGGTAGCTATCCATGAGTTCATATAAAATGCATCTGAACTACTGATAACAAATGTATTTTATTCTATTGAAGTTGTCTTGGTGTGTTCTTCTGTAAAACAAAACAATTCCTTACTACCATCAATCTAATCGTTCTTGGTCGCTATAGAATGCTTTTGGCAACTTTGATCAGTTTTTTATTTGTTGAAGAACGATTGAGTAATGCTTCTTTTCGTTCTTACAGAAAATTGCATGATGCATACACGAGAATCGATCAACTTCAAGGAAAGCGTATGTTTGGAACATATTTCAGAGTTGGTTTCTACGGTGCGAAATTCGGAGATCTTGATCAAGAAGAATTTATATACAAGGAGCCAACTCTCACAAAGTTGCCTGAGATATTCAGTCGGTTGGAAGTGAGTATGATATAAGACGTTATGATTTTCAGAATTTATGTCAATATATTTATGTTTTAGAATTTCTATGCCGAGCGCTTTGGACCAGATAATGTGATCATCATCAAAGATTCTAATATCGTGGACGCGAGTCAATTGAGCGCAGATAAAGCCTACATTCAAATAACTTACGTAGAACCTTATTTCGAACAGTATGAACTGAGATATAGACAGACGCATTTTGATAGAAATTTCAATATAAGTAAGATATTATTTTTGATGGTTTTTTTGAACCTAATACTGAATGACTAACCTAACATAACAATATTTCAGATTACTTTTGAAACAATCTGTATATTGAATGTTTCAAATATTGTGGAACACTATAGATAAAGTTTTTATGAGATAAAAACACAAGGTTTAACTTTAATCTACACTTTATTTGAAAAAATTCGACGACGTTTCGCTGACACAGCAGCTTTATCAAGAATGAAAAATAGAATGAAGAGTATGGTATTATAAACAAATCGTAGAACAAGTTGGATGAATAACAGGAAAATCCACACCGAGCCATTGTACAGTTAGTATGAAAAGTAATAAAAACTAATTAAACAAGTTAAGTAGGGGTGAGTAATTCAAATCTACCTGTTCATTCAAAAGCTTGTCCGAATGTTTGTATCTATTTATTTCTAATGCTTCTAGGAGATCTAATTTTGAACTTTTTGATTTTATATGTAATATGTCAAAGTTTTTATTGAATGAATGGTTTTCTTTTATTAGGTGGTTTGAATAATTTGAATCTGATTTATTTTTATCGAAGCTACGTTTATGTTCAGATGTTCTTATGCCAAAACTCCTATAGGTCCTACTGATATAAATTTTATTTTGAGTAGTAACTACTCATTACATCCATTTCAACACAAAGTTGCAGCTTTAAACAGCATGGTACATCGGTTACTCAATTCACCTTTATCAGTAGAAGATTATAATGAAGAGTTAAACATCATCAAACAGATAGCCATTAATAATTCACATAATCCGGATATGATAGATCTAATCATTCGTAAAAAACTGTTTCAGAAAGCAATAAATGAAGTATATCCTATTCATAAAGACTATAATATTGCGGTTCTGCAAGTACAAATATTAAATCCTTTCTCGTTAAACAAAATCTTAATATAACTTTCAAAACTTCTAATAACTTAGGTAAACATATTAAAAATAATAAATCTCGTGTTGAAAAATCAAGTAAATCAGGAATCTATAAACTCAATTGCGGTTCTTGTGATAAAATTTATATCGGTAGGACCTATAGGAGTTTTGGCATAAGAACATCTGAACATAAACGTAGCTTCGATAAAAATAAATCAGATTCAAATTATTCAAACCACCTAATAAAAGAAAACCATTCATTCAATAAAAACTTTGACATATTACATATAAAATCAAAAGTTCAAAATTAGATCTCCTAGAAGCATTAGAAATAAATAGATACAAACATTCGGACAAGCTTTTGAATGAACAGGTAGATTTGAATTACTCACCCCTACTTAACTTGTTTAATTAGTTTTATTACCTTTCATACTAACTGTACAATGGCTCGGTGTGGATTTTCCTGTTATTCATCCAACTTGTTCTACGATTTGTTTATAATACCATACTCTTCATTCTATTTTTCATTCTTGATAAAGCTGCTGTGTCAGCGAAACGTCGTCGAATTTTTTCAAATAAAGTGTAGATTAAAGTTAAACCTTGTGTTTTTATCTCATTTATATCATGGATCTACATCAAGTAACGGCCTCCACAATTCAAATAAAGTTTTTATCTTTACAGAGCGTTTTGTATATGCAACCCCCTTTACAATGACTGGAAAAGCTCATGGTGAACTCAAAGAGCAATACAAGAGAAAAACCATCCTATCAACGGCTGTTCATTTTCCATATGTCAAAACTAGAATAAGGGTAGTGAACCGGACACAAATAACTTTGACTCCAATAGAGGTGAGTTATTTGGAAATCAAATGTTTTTTGTTATCAAACAACTCAATCTACCATTATTTCATATTTGGAGATACTTGAGAAAGACTGACTTTATTCACAATTACAAATATAAGTAAACGATGATTTCTACTAAAATATATTATTAAATGCTCGACGCGTTTCGATACACAGTATCTTTATCAAGAGCGAATTAATACTACAAATATATCTTACTAACAAATTTTTATATATACTAAAGATGCAATCCATTCAGAGCTATCCGTACTTAAACTAATGTTTAGGAAATAAATTTAATAAGGATGAGTTATTTATGTCTACCTGATCATTAAGAATTTCCGGTGAATACCTAAATCTGTTAATTTCAAGTACTTCCAGAAGGTTGAGTTTTATACCTCTATTCTCAGAATGTAGGATTTTAAATTCTGAATTGAAAGAGTGACCATTTTCCCTAAGATGATTTGAATAATTTGAATCGGTTTTTCCATTGATGAAACTGCGTTTATGTTCAGAGATTCTAACATTAAAATTTCTTCCTGTTCTACCTATATAAAAACAATTGCAATCTGCACAATCCAATCTATAAACACCTGATTTATTTTCTTCATTAATTGGAGATTTATAATTCCTGATAAGTGAACCTAAATTTGTTGATGTTTTGAACGCTATATTTAAATTTGAATTTTAGGAAGGATTTCACATTGTTGCTAATATTGCCTATATATGTTAAACTATTGAATTTCTTGTCTTGGTTTTCACCGATTGGATATATATGTTGTAAAGCTAATTTTTGTTTTTCTTATGTAATATGCTGCTAACTAAATTTGCATCATAACCATTATTTATTGCGATCTGTTTTATCAAATTCAATTCTTTGAAATAATTATCATTAGACATCGGTGTGTTCAAGAGTCTATGTATATAGCTGTTAAATGCTGCAACTTTATGTTGGTAAGGATGTGCCGATGTGTAATGAATTGTGATATCTGTATAAGAAGGCTTATGATAAATTGAAAACTGGTGTGTATTATTTGACCTTGTTATTGTTAGGTCTAGGAAATTGATCGAATTGTTCTTTTCTATTTCAGAAGTGAATTTTATTTTTGGATGCATGTTGTTGATGAAATTTTCGAATACAGTGAACTGTCTGTTTGTTCCTGTGAAACACACAATAATATCATCGACATATCAATACCAATATAGGAAATGTTTACTGAGCGGGTGTTTATGAATAGTTTTTCATATGTTATCCATGAAGATTTCTGCTAAAAGAGGGTCTAAGGGGTTTCCCATTATAAGTCCCTCATCACTTTTATAAAAACAATCGTTAAATAAAAAATAATTTTGAGATATGCAAACATCTAATAAAGCCATAATGTCGTATTTAATTCGTGGATTCGTCATATTTTGTGTTAACAAATTATTGATTATATTATACGGATCTTTCGGTGGAATACTTGAAAACAAATTCTTGGCATCAAAAGAGACTAACTTTGCATTACTTGGAATGACAATATTTTCTATTTTTCTTATCAAATCATTTGAATTACGAATAGAAAAAGACGGTTTAAAATTACAACATTTTTCCAGAATATGTATTAAAAATTTGGAATACTTGAATGCTGGGGCATGTGTGAATGATACCACTGGTCTTATTGGATAACCATTTTTGTGCAATTTAACTAAAGAATAAAGTTGAGGTGGTAAAGGATTCGATAAGATAAGTTTAAATTTTTCGCTATCTGTAATGATGGAATTTGAATTCTCAATGACTGTCTTCACTTCCTGATTGAATTTATTAGTTGGATCTCGGGATATAACTGAATAATTAGAATCATTAATGAAATCTAATGTTTTGGAAATATAATCTTGTTTATTTATCGCTATAACTGTATTGCCTTTATCTGCTTTTGTGAAAATAATGTCATTCGATGTTGATTTAACTTTTATATTTTTGATTAATATGTGATGTCTAATTGGTCTATTAAGCTTTTTTAGGTGTTCTTTCTTAATCACGGACGCAGTTTGGTGTTTCAGGGAGCTATTGTTTTCAACATTTCTGAGGCAAATTTCAGTATCTATTGCTAATTGTTCAAAATTTGATGTATGATGTTTAGGATAAATATTGTGTTTGAATCCTTTCTCCAATAACGCCGTCTCATCAATGGTGAAATTTGTTTCCGTTAAATTTATGAATCTTTTGAAAAATTGATGGTTTGACAAGTTGGTGTTAATTTCTTTAATTTTAGGTTTATTTTTAATGAGGTTATTAAGTTTCATCAATTGAGGTTCATATTTACTCTGGATAATTTTATTGACTTTTTCTCTGCGTTATTGGAGAAAGGATTCAAACACAATATTTATCCTAAACATCATACATCGAATTTTGAACAATTAACAATAGATACTGAAATTTGCCTCAGAAATGTTGAAAACAATAGCTCCCTGAAACACCAAACTGCGTCCGTGATTAAAAAAGAACTCCTAAAAAAGCTTAATAGACCAATATTAATCAAAAATATAAAAGTTAAATCAACATCGAACGACATTATTCTCACAAAAGCAGATAAATGCAATACAGTTATAGCAATAAATAAACAAGATTATATTTTCAAAACATTAGATTTCATTAATGATTCTGATTATTCAGTTATATCTCGAGATCCAACTAATAAATTTAATAAGGAAGTGAAGACAGTCATTGAGAATTCAAAATCCATCATTACAGATAGCGAAAAATTTGAACTTATCTTACCGAATCCTTTACCACCTCAACTTTATTCTTTAGTTAAATTGCACATAAATGGTTATCCACCAGTGGTATCATTCACACATGCCCCAGCATTCAAGATTTCCAAATTTTTAATACATATTCTGCAAAAATTTCGTAATTTTAAACCGTCTTTTTCTATTCGTAATTCAAATGATTTGATAAGGAAAATAGAAAATATTGTCATTCCAAGTAATGCAAAGTTAGTCTCTTTTGATGTCAAGAATCTGTTTCCAAGTATTCAACCGAAAGATCCGTATAATATAATCAATAATTTGTTAACACAAAATATGACGAATCCACGAATTAAATACGACATTATGGCTTTATTAGATGTTTGCAAATCTCAAAATTATTTTTTATTTAACGATTGTTTTTATAAAAGTGATGAGGGACTTATAATGGGAAACCCCTTAAGCTCTCTTTTACCAGAAATCTTCATGGATAACATATGAAAAACTATTCATAAACACCCGCTTAGTAAACATTTCCTATATTGGTATCGATATGTCGATGACATTATTGTGTGTTTCACAGGAACAAACAGACAGTTCACTGTATTCGAAAACTTCATCAACAACCTGCACCCAAAAATAAAATTCACTTCTGAAATGGAACAGAACAATTCCACCAATTTCCTAGATCTAACAATAACAAGATCAAATAATAAACACCAGTTTTCAATTTATCATAAGCCTTCTCATACAGATATCACAATTCATTATACATCGGCACATCCTTACCAACATAAAGTTGCAGCATTTAATAACTATATACATAGACTCTTGAACACACCGATGTCTAATGATAATTATTTCAAAGAATTGAATTTGATAAAACAGATCGCAATAAATAATGGTTATGATGCAAATTTAGTTAGCAGCATATTACATAAGAAAAAACAAAATTAGCTTTAACATATATATCCAATCGGTGAAAACCAAGACAAGAAATTCAATAGTTTAACATACATAGGGAATATTAGCAATAATGTGAAATCCTTCTTGAAAATTCAAATTTAAATATAGCGTTCAAAACATCAACAAATTTAGGTTCATTTATCAGGAATTATAAATCTCCAATTAATAAAGAAAATAAATCAGGTGTTTATAGATTGGATTGTGCAGATTGCAATTGTTTTTATACAGATAGAACAGGAAAAAATTTTAATGTTAGAATCTCTGAACATAAACGCAGTTTCATCAATGGAAAAACCGATTCAAATTATTCAAATCATCTTAGGGAAAATGGTCACTCTTTCAATTCAGAATTTAAAATCCTACATTCTGAGAATAGAGGTATAAAACTCAACCTTCTGGTACTTGAAATTAACAGATTTAGGTATTCACCGGAAATTCTTAATGATTAGGTAGACATAAATAACTCACCCTTATTAAATTTATTTCCTGAACATTAGTTCAAGTACGGATAGCTCTGAGTGGATTGCCTCTTTAGTATATATAAAAATTTGTTAGTAAGATATAAAGGAAGCAAAATATCTCGGCGTAATCTTGAACGACCAACTGAACTACAAGAGGCACATCGAGGAAACTACAAGGAAAACAAGAGCAATTCACGGAAAATTATACCCACTACTGAACGGAAAAAGCAAACTCACATTGGAAAGCAAGATCAAGATAATCAAGGCAATAATCATCCCTGGAATAACATACGCAGGACAAATTTGGCATCTAGAGGACAGATTCGAGAAGAGGAAACTACAAGCAGCACTCAACAAGATCATCAGGACAGCGACAAACGCCTCATGGTACATAGGCAACGACCAAACTCAGGAAGGAAATGGACATCAACACGCTGGAAGAAATCATCACACAACTAACGACGAAGACAACCGACCAGAAGGAAAACCACAAAAACAAGGAGATCAACCAAATAATGGAACTACAAATGAAGGCAACAGGAAAGAGGACATCCCTAGTACAATGGAAGAGAAAACAACAGGCCATCATAGATGCTCCACAACATAAAAGAAGGAAGATAACCAACCAGTAGAACCCCAGCACAAACCAAGGAGATGTAAAACAAGCGAGATGAAGAGGAAAAAGGATAGAAATTCGACCCTCACCAAAATTCAAGGATCTACGCGAAGCTATATTTGTAGTATTAATTCGCTCTTGATAAAGATACTGTGTATCGAAACGCGTCCAGCATTTAATAATATATTTAAGTAGAAATCATCGTTTACTTATATTTGTGAAAATGGATTTCTATCACGTAAAAGCCTCGTCAATTGAATTTTTTTACAATTTATTGTCTGGTTTAGTTTTTCTGGATACTTTCATAGGTTTGGTTGGAAAAATTAAGTCCTAAACAATAATGATACTGTGACACTCGTAAAGGAAAACTGCTCCATCTCTTTGCACCATATTTCCTTTCAGGTTGCCATTGAAGATATTCAGAAGAAAACAACAGAACTAGCAGCAGCCACCACACAAGAACCTCCAGATCCAAAAATTCTGCAGATGGTTCTACAGGGATGCATAGGAACTACTGTGAATCAGGGACCTCTGGAAATGGCGCTAACTTTCTTACCGAGCGATGGAAAACCGCTGAGCAAACACCAGAACAAATTGAGACTGTGCTTTAAAGACTTTTCCAAAAAGTGAGCATATTTACTTTAGGTTTCTAATCATGTGAAAATTTAATACAATTCGAACTTTCTCAATACTCTGGATTGAACCTCGAGTGTGATACACTCTGTCAAAAAAGAATTAGTCAATGGAACACAAAATATTTATTTTTCCTTCAAATTCTTTGTATCGCCTTCAAAGTAGGCCCCTTCCGAAATAATACATTTACCCCAGAATCGACTTCAAATCTCGCCGCGAATTCTTTCATATCTCCTATCGATTCAAAACGGGTACCTCGAATAGGTAATTGACACGTCTTCAGCGACCTTTACGCTATTCAATTTTCGATGAAAATTCAGGACTTTTGGAACTAGTCGAGCGGCAACGCGTTTCATGCCCAACCATTCGTTTAAAATGGTTCGAATTGATTCGTGACACACAGAAAGTTCATTGCCTATCTTAAAAATTAAATGACGATTTTTAGTTACCATTTCCTCCACTTTATTGATGTTAACTTCAGTTGAAGATGTTGATGGCCCATCAGAGTGAGGCAAATCTTCCACCACATCTCGCCCGCTATTGAATGCACTGTCTCACTCATAAGCACGTGTTTTTGATTCACCGTAAACCTTCTGTAAGATTTTCAGCGATTGGGCACACGAAATTCCAATACAAAATTTGAGACAAATTCTTTGTTCGATATTTTCATCCATTGTAAAAATCGCAAAACACACTTGTGGGAACTAACTAAATCGAGCCATATAAACAAACTAAATGACAGATAGCGTTGAAACTCCGCGTCAGTATAAAAACAGTTGTGCCAACTCGGCAACAACAAAAATTTTGTTTTTTAAGCAGATTTTTCAAACGATAAATTCCTGGTACTTGTTTGACAGAATGTATGTCCGTTTGTGTTTGTCATCAATTGATGTAATTGTTTTATTCTTTATTTATTTATTTATTTATTGATACAAGCTCAACAGGATTACTCCCAATTACAGAGCCGAACAAGTATAGACAATTTGCTCAAACCTAAAAAACAGATTTAAAAAAAAACTTTCAAAAACAATAATGACATAAAACGCGAACTCAAATAATAGAAATACACACCAAACAATCAAAACAATTTAAGTGCGTGAACTAAGTTTTGCTAATAGGTTTCTTTTGAATGTAGCTTGAGAATGACTGATATCAATCGAAGAGGCCACAGTGTTGAAATAGTGACAGCTTCGATTGATAGGTGAGTTGAAGAAAACATCCGTAATAGCTCCAAAAACTTCAGTCTGTCAAGCAGACACGAACAACGGATGGAGTTATTCAGAAGTCCATACAAAAACATGCAGCACAAATATTTCCTTCTAATTTGAAGCTCCAACACAGAAAAACGATCGGTTAACAGAAAACCTGGCATTCCTCGGATAAGATATACTCCATCCTGTTTGTATGCCAGGTACCTAAGGAAGGTTCTCTGGACGCTTTCCAATGCAATTTTATATTTCACATAGTATGGATCCCAGATAACACAGGCATATTCCAATCTAGACCGAACGAAAGCGAAATACAGAACCCTGAGAACAGCAGTGTTCCGGAAGCTCTTGGAATTCCTCAGAATAAAACCCAACATTTTTCTTGCTCGCAGAACAACATCACCTATATGGTCTCGGAACCACCATTTCGAGTCGAGAAGCACCCCGAGATCACGAGAACAGAAAACACGTTCAAGCCGTGAGCCCCCAACCGAATAAGGAAAGAAATGTGGCGACTGTTTGCGCGTAATTGACATGTACTTGCACTTAGAGACGTTCAAAGGCAGTTTGTTTTCTGAACACTACTGATGTATCAACAGCAACTCTCCTTGAAGACTCTGACAGTCCTCAATCGATCTTATTTCTGTGTAAATCTTGAGATCGTCCGCAAAGGCTACGCCCTTAACGTTTAGCCTCTCAAGTAAGTCTTCTTCTTCTTCTTTAAATAGGACGATGTCCTGTTTTTCTGTTACAGCCCCTGCTGCGAACCGGAGCTCCAGCACTCATGCCATCGCTTTTTCGGCCTTCCTATGGGTCTTCTAGTGTTGGGTTTTTGTGTTTTTGCCCACTTCGCCATACGTTCGGGGCCCATTCTGTCTACGTGATCTCTCCATAGGCGTCGACGTGCTCTTGTCCACCTCACCACATCCTGGACACCTAGCTCCTTTAGCGTATCCTCATTCCTTATTCTATCTCTGCGTGTAATACCTCTTATAGCTCTTAGTGTTCTCATCTCTGTTGTCCTCATTAGTTGTTTTGTTTTTGTTGTCTCAACCGCATATGTCATCACGGGTCTCACACAGGTTTTATAGATTCGGACTTTGCTTTCTGTGCTTATGTACTTATTCCGCCAGATTACATCTCTCAGGAAGCCAGATATTCTCGATGCTTTCATTGTCTGCTGTTTTGCTTCTTGTCATAGTTGCCTATCGCTCGATACTTCTACTCCTAGGTATTTAAAGTGTGAAACTTGCTCTATTATATGGTCGTTCACTACTAGTTTGCATCTAATTGGATCTTTCGCTATTACCATCGATTGGGTTTTCTGTGTTGATATTACCATGATATATTTTTCTGTTACTTTGAACTTTTGTAGTAGGCGTTGTAGGTCGTCCTCATTCTCGGTTATTAGTAAAGCATCATCTGCGTAGCACAGTATTCTCATAGTTTTGTTACCCATCCTATAGCCTTGGTTCATTTGGTTAACACCTGCTATTATTTCATCCATGATTAAATTAAATAGACATGGGCTGAGGCTGTCACCTTGTCTAATGCCTGCGTTAATTTTGATCTCGCTTGTAAGTCCCTGTGTAGTTTTTACTTTCGTCTTATTAGAGTTATTTAGTTCTTTGATTATGTTTATGTATTTATTGCTTAAGTTTTTATTTCTAAGGATAGTGATCACATCGTTCATTCGAATTCTGTCGAATGCCTTTTCCAAATCTATAAAACATATAAACATCGGTTTGTCAAACTCTATGGACTTCTCCACCAGTTGCCGCAATATAAAAATTGCATCCGTTGTTGATCTATTTGGTCGGAATCCCTGTTGTTCTTCAGACACACCTACTTTGTCATATATCTTTTGCGATAGAATTTTAGTGAGTAGTTTCGATGCAGAGTTAAGGAGTGTGATGCCTCTATAATTTGCTGGGTTTGTCTTCACGCCTTTTAATGTCCTTTTCTGTTTCTTCGTAGAGTGTGTTTTGTTGTTCGATTTCTCGTTCCTCATTGTTACCGTCGAATGTTGGAACACAGCACGGAATGGTTCAAGTACGTCATTTACGAAAATTGTGAACAGAAGCAGACCTTCAAATTCTTGAAACACTCTGAAAAAAGTATAACAGGTCTTTCAAGGATCAACAACAATCAAAGGAGAAGATTCGTTCAGAATACAGTCAGCGTCTGAAGACTGTGCTGAAGTCAATGTTGAACTCGGGGAATCTAGTCAAGGCAATTAACACCTACGCCATTCCAGTGTTGCTTTACTCATTTGGAATAATCAGATGGACTAAGACAGAACTGGATGATATTCAAAGGCAGATCCGAACGATGCTGACAAAGTACAACAATCATCATCCATAATCGTCTGTGATACGAACAACTTCGAAGCGGAAAGAAGGAGAACGCGGCTTAATAGATGTTGTCAATGTGCACACCGAACAGATAAAAAATCTCAGAGAATTCTTCTCTGCAAAAGCTCTCATTTCTGACTTACATAGAGTAGTATCGTTGGCTGATAAGAGATATACACCTTTAAATCTTGCTACCAGAGACGACCTGCTGAATCTAACGTTCCTATCAGACACTGAAAAACAAGAGCAATGGTCAAGAAAGGAATTGCATGGACGACATCACCATGAGATTAATCAACCACACATCGACAAAGAAGCCTCCAACAAATGGTTGATGAAAGGAGAATTATTCGCGGAAACAGAAGGATTCCTTATGGCCATTCAAGACCAAGTGATCGCTACAAACAACTACAAAAATTTATTATTAAGGACGGAACATTACAAACAGATAAGTGCAGAAAATGCCATATAAGATCGGAGACTATACAGCATATTACGTCCGGCTACGAACAACTGGCCAATACTGACTATCTTCACAGGCATAATCAAGTGTGCAACATTATCCATCAGAAACTTGCACACAAATACGGACTTCTGAATACCTTCCATCCAGATCAAGTATCAACCGGCGCCCGTATTGGAAGATGACTCTATCAGATTATACTACGATAAGCCTGTTATCACTGACAAATAATAGGCCGGACAAAGTGGTGTATGATGAGAGAGCCAGAACAGCAATGCTGGTGGATGTCGCCATACCGAATAATAACAACGTGCTGAACAAGTTCCAGGAGAAAAAGTCTAAATACACAGACCTTGCTATTGAGATCAAGCAGATGTGGCACCTCGATATAATAGATATCGTTCCTGTCATCGTATCCTCGACTGGTTTAATACCCAAAACTTTGCATGATAGCCTTAAGAAATTAGAATTGCATAAGAATACCTATATTGAAATGCAAAAAGCTGTAATTCTTAATACATGTAGGATAGTTAGGAAATTTATGTCAAGTATATTGTAATCGAGCTTATTCCCTTTGATAGCTGAATCTGGGAAAGATAAATTATATCCAGTTAACACCTGAGATAGTGTATAAGTCCACGATAATAATAATGATGTTACTTCATTAACAAAGGGAATATCTACATAAAAAGGCGAGAGATCTCAGCTACCTTATCTCATATCTTATAAATGGACAAGTAATTTTGAAATGATTTTCAGATGCGCAGACGCTTTGAAGAAGAATAAAAATCTAATAGGTCAGGACCAAAGGGATTATCAAAGAGAACTGGATAGAAATTACAAGAGGTTTACGGAAAAACTGCATCCTCTGGTGAATCCCCAGAACATAGTTATTATTGCAAGGTAAGTGTTTTTATTCGAGCAGAATTATGTTTATTTGAGGTAGTAATGCGAGTTCTCCTTTCATCTAATCATCCGGTATATAAAAAAGACATCGTAAATGATAGTGGCAACTATCCGCCAATATCGGTCCGGCCTGCAGTTTCCAAAATCTTTGAAGTGGTGCTCAAGATAAATCTGGTGGCGTTTTTAAAGGAGTCCTCAATAGAAGGAGCTCAACACGGTTTAATACAAGGAAGATGTACGAAAACCGCACTTACAATATTATCGGGGATTTGGCTTTTGACGGACACCATTGTGCTTGTGATTTAAGCAAAACATTTCAATGTGTTGTCAGGGATCTCCTCCTGAATAATATGGAACACATTGGAATGTGAGGTAGGGCACTGCATAATAAACATTGATAAAAATTCAGTCAAAGAGATTAATACTTTGAAGTTGCTGGGTATTGATTTGGATGGAACACTTAGTTGGAACGCATATGACCTATGCCTTACAAAAAAATTATCTCCGGCAACATTTGAATTGATGCTTATGAAACCAATTGCCATGAAGAAAGTGTGTCGCTTGGTCTACTTCTTATGCTTTCATCATATGGCTACTTACGGCATAATGGTTTAAGAAAAACCTCCACTGAGAGGCAAGGTTCTGCTAAAGCAGAAGGAGGCAGTTTTGTGTGATGTCCCACGTACTATGGGATACCCTGAATTATTTAAACATCAGAATATTCTTACAGTGACATTAGTTTTTATCTTGCTCTGCCATGTCCATGAACATGAGGTTTCTTACAAACGCCAATTTCGATTCATACAACACTGGGGACATAACAGTCATCGAACGTCATGAACTCAGAAAAAGCCAACTGACAAACGAACTACTGGTGTAGCAAACTCTACAATAAGCTGCCACAACAAATAAAACGCCTTTCCCTTTCAAGTTTTTCAAAGCAAACAAAAAGACACCATTTGCAGAGGACTGTTTATTCCTTAGACGAGTACCTTGAGTCGGACTGTCTTTGATGGTTCGGTAGATTTGATTCCTTTGTTTTGGTTTTATACATTTGTCTTTTTATTTATCAATCTCTTGCTTCCTGATTGTTTTAATGAATTATTTGACATGTCTTAATGACAATACAGAAGGTTTAAGATTAATATGTAAGAAAAATCCCAGTCTTTTGGATTGAGTCAAGATGTCAGTTCTGTTCATTTTCAAAATTATTTGAACACAAAATAACCCATATCATTATTCGAGCATTGAGTTTTCAATTTTATACCCCTGGACTCCTAAAGCATAATCTTTTCCTTATGTTGGAACAATCTTTACTAACATCAGAGCCAAGTTTCATGGCTGGAGCCAGAAACGTTATACTTAGGACCTCTAACTGAGTCTAAAACAATTTTAGGAAGTGTCTGAAATTTATATTGCTTGGACTTGTGCGCGCGTATCAAATGATCACGTGACACGTACCCAGCTATACCATTAATAAAGCTGCCGCCTACTCTGTCAATAAATATGTTCCAGCAATTTTACATTTATCTTCATTAGTTGAAGGAATGAAAGATGCGCAGTGGCAAAGTGCCATTTTACGAGTCTCACCCGTTCCTTGGAAAATTTTCAGCCAAAATTAGATTTTGAGATTAGTTGAAGGTAAATGAGATAAAAAACACAAGGTTTAACTTGAATCTACAGTTTATTTGAAAAAATTCGACGACGTGTCGCTGACACAGCAGCTTTATCAAGAATGACAAACAGATTGAAGAGTATGGTATTATAAACAAATCGTAGAACAAGTTGGATGAATAACAGGAAAATCCACACAGACCCATTGTACAGTTAGTATGAAAGGTAATAAAAACTAATTAAACAAGTTAAGTAGGGGTGAATAATTCACATCTACCTGCTCATTCAAAAGCTTGTCCGAATGTTTGTATCTATTTATTTCTAATGCTTCTAGGAGATCTAATTTCAAACTTTTTGATTTTATATGTAATATGTCAAAGTTTTATTGAATGAATGGTTTTCTTTTATCAGGTGGTTTGAATAATTTGAATCAGATTTATTTTTATCGAAGCTACGTTTATGTTCAGATGTTCTTATGCCAAAACTCCTATAGGTCCTACCGATATAAATTTTATCACAAGAACCGCAATTGAGTTTATAGATTCCTGATTTACTTGATTTTTCAACACGAGATTTATTATTTTAATATGTTTACCTAAGTTATTAGAAGTTTTGAAAGTTATATTAAGATTTTGTTTGACGAGAAAGGATTTAATATTAGTACTTGCGGAACCGCAGAATGTTAAACTGTTGAATATTTTATAGTCTTTATGAATAGGATATACTTCATTTATTGCTTTCTGATACAGTTTTTACAAATGATTAGAATTGTTGATGTTTAAATCTTTATTATAATCTTCTACTGATAAAGGTAAATTGAGTAACCGAAAATTTTGATTTGAATGAACAATAATCATTAAATCATTAAAAATTATTGTTCATTCAAATCAAAATTTTCTATAAAAATTCTTTCGAATTGATAAATAACATAAAAACGTTAACCTACCACCTAACGCAAAACTTATTTCGTTTGATGTTGAGAATTTATACCCAAGTGTTCCTCCAGGTGATGTCAAAATATTAATCGAAAACATGTTGAATTCGAATCATGTTAACCACATAATTAAATCAGAAATATTAAATCTGTTGGACGTTTGCATTGAACAAAATTATTTTTCTTTCAACAACATCTATTACAGTAGTGAAAATGGTTTGATCATGGGAAATCCTTTGAGTCCACTTTTAGCAGAGATTTTTATGAATAATATTGAACAGAAAATTCATACACATCCACTCATTTCCAAATTTCTTTATTGGTATAGATATGTTGACGACATCTTAGTATGTTTCATTGGAACTACTCGTCAATTAGACTTATTTCTTAATTTCATTAATTCCATCCATTTGAACATTGAATTCACGATAGAAATTGAACAGAACGATTCCATTAATTTTTGGACTTGAAAATCACTAAACAAAATAATAATCATGTTTTTTCAGTCTTTCATAAACCAACACATACTGATACAATTATACATAACTACTCATTACATCCAATTCAACACAAAGTTGCAGCTTTAAACAGCATGGTACATCGATTACTCAATTTACCTTTATCAGTAGAAGATTATAATAAAGAGTTAAACATCATCAAACAGATAGCCATTAATAATTCACATAATCCGGATATGATACATCTAATCATTAGTAAAAACTGTATCAGAAAGCAATAAATGAAGTATATCCTATTCATAAAGACTATAAAATATTCAACAGTTTAACGTTCTGGGGTTCTGCAGTACAAATATTAAATCCTTTCTCGTCAAACAAAATCTTAATATAACTTTCAAAACTTCTAATAACTTAGGTAAACATATTAAAATAATAAATCTCGTGTTGAAAAATCAAGTAAATCAGGAATCTATAAACTCAATACGGTTCTTGCGATAAAATTTATATCGGTAGGACCTATAGGAGTTTTGGCATAAGAACATCTGAACATAAACGTAGCTTCGATAAAAATAAATCTGATTCAAATTATTCAAACCACCTAATAAAAAAAACCATTCATTCAATAAAAACTTCGACATATTACATATAAAATCAAAAGCTTAAAATTAGATCTCCTAGAAGCATTAGAAATAAATAGATACAAACATTCGGACAAGCTTTTGAATGAACAGGTAGATGTGAATTATTCACCCCTACTTAACTTGTTTAATTAGTTTTTATTACCTTTCATACTAACTATACAATGGCTCGGTGTGGATTTTCCTGTTATTCATCCAACTTATTCTACGATTCGTTTATAATACCATACTCTTCATTCTGTTTTTCATTCTTGATAAAGCTGCTGTGTCAGCGAAACGTCGTCGAATTTTTTCAAATAAAGTGTAGATTAAAGTTAAACCTTGTGTTTTTTATCTCATTTATATCATGGATCTACATCAAGTAACGGCCTCCACAATTCAAAAAAAATAGTTGAAGGTCCTGAGAAAATTTGTTTCGAAATTGCATTTTTGGTTTTCCGATCGTTGTGAAAGGCATTTACTGAAAATAGCATGTCTTGTATGAGCCAAAGGTGGCTCAACGTCTATAAAACCACGTCAAATCTAATGAGGAAAGTTATGCTATCATTTCCAGTTCTCCTCTACCATCGTGATGTTCTCTGCGTAACGCAATAAGCGCTAAGAGGTCAGATTTGTGGGCAGTTTTAACATCAGCTATACCCATCTCTCACGGCTTTAGTTCTTCGCCTTTCATCAAAAATTACCTCTTATAATGTTCCACAACCGCTGTAGTCACATGGTTAGAGTCCGTGTGATTTCTGGCTGTCCCCGAAACTGAAAAATTATTTCGACTCGAATGAGTAGATAAAAGCAGAATCGAAGAAGGCGCTCCGAACCATGTCGAAAATCAAATATTTCGATTCGAAGATTGGAAATTTCGAAGAATATTATTCCGCTTGGGCTTTATTTGAATGTTTTTTGATCACAAAAATATATCATTCTTTAAAAAGATATAGTATGAGGCATAAGCCATCCATGTAAAAAAATGTCATGAATAAAAATAATAGATAATTTGAATAAAATGGAAACTAAATTTGTTCTTAATACTACTTAAATTTTCGATTTCCTTATGTTAATTTTCTTTTGCAATTTAGCTCATGGGCACTATTTATATGATTTATTAATGCATTTGAATTTTTGTTTTCAAACAAGATCTAGATAAAATGAGTACTTTCTTTAATAATGTTCATTCTTTCAGCCCGCACAAGTATTCGGGTAATGAAGCTACTACTTTAAAATGGTAACCTATTTTATCTAGTGAGATAATGGAAAGTGAAATATTACTCATAGTCAAGTTTGATTTTACTTAGTATATTAGGTATATATACTTGCACCATTTGGATCTCTATTTTATGAAATATTTATATTTATGTATTTATTATTAGATGATAATAGTTATATTACAATATATTTATATGCTTTTTGTATTTTTATAGCAAGATTAAATTATCTTTCACAGCATTAAACTTATTTATTAGTCTTATAATGAAATTTAATTAGTGTAAATGCAAATCGAAGTAACAAAAAGCTATGGTGTAAGTGCTTCACATTTCAGAATATATGCTTTGAGGTTCCTATTTATGGATCAACAAACAATGTTTTGTATGTTACAATATCAGATAGCAATCTAGAAAGATACATTATTAATAAATATTTCTGTATAGAAAGCAGCACACATAAAATGATGTTGAAATTATGCTATTGGAATGCACTGTTCTATCAGTCGATTAGTCTGTCCTGCGAATGTTACTTTTTTCAGTACCTTTTATAACACTGCATCATTAATTTTTTCATAAACTAATGACGTACTTCGCATATCAAAGAATTGAGAAATATGTAATTACTTTGAAGGAATGTTACTGCATCATATGTAATTACGATGAGCAATTTCCCAATAGAGGAGGTGGTTGAAAGTATCGAAGTCAAAGAAAAATTGAAACAAACCGTTCATATAAGAATATATATTTTGAGAAATATTTAATTGGTTAGAGTTAAGAACAGTAGAGACCAGGAAGGCAAGTTTGCGTTGGCGGGAGTAGGACAAAATAGTTCCGTTTGCTGCCATCCCCACCAACTTCAATTTTCACTTGCGCATTGACCCGCGCCAACATTTTTATAATGGCCTCATCAAAGCAATAACAGACATCACGTATTTAACAAACAAATTCGAATGATTTTACATTTACGAAGGAAATATTTGGAATATGATATCGAATTTCGTTCTATGTAGAATGCGTGGGTTAAGCAGGAAAGAGTGGGGATGCCAACGAATGGCTCTATCATCACCCAGCCACCTATTTTCCACCAAACCACTTCGCCTACTTGATCACTAGTCTTCTTGGTCACTGAATACCTAATAAAAGTTAAAAGTTCCATTATTGTTCGGACAGTGTCTGAGTTGGTGTATTCAAGGTCACTCAAAATAGTCCTTTCAAAGAAAGGATCAGATCAAGTTTCGATTCTTAATTTATGTTAGAGACATAGAGCAGTCCTTAATGCAAAATTAAAGTTTATAGCGTTTTCGGCTGAAAATTATCCGGATCGATCTGAGATTGCTCGGAAATCGGAAAATACGTCATCACTCTGTTTGCGATCTTCAAAAAAAATTACCGATCGAACATAAATTGTATGGTTAAAACCACCGAGGGCATTAAAAGAAGAACTCAAATCAACATAAATTGTCAACTTTGCATCAACATAACAAATCTAACAATTCTTCTTCAACAGAATTATAATCTTCTAGATCCCCCATAATTGTCAACTATGAGTTTGTAAAGAATGCGACAATTTACAAAACACTTTCGCCTAAAATATACTTTTACGCTTTCGCTACTACATACTCATCCCAAACAATACGACGCCATATTTGCTCCAAACCATTAATTCAAATCAAGTCCGAGCGATCTCAAACCGATGCAAAATGCCAGTCACATTCAAATCTATGAACGATCAATAGAGATCAATCCAGTTGAAAATAAATATTTCTGGGAGAGCGCTCACAGATCACTCGAGATCAGCCAGCCGAAAACGCTACTGATTAAAGCATAGAATAGATTATATTTCTGTTCTGTGGGTGAAATGCCTAGTGAATTAGACTACCAAACTGGAACAGGTACATATTACTTTTTGATTATAACATGCAATTTATTATAGAATTGCTATTTCTGAATGCGTACGTGTTGGTCTATTTGTAATAAAACTTACCATTCATCATATTGATGGTGACAAAGACAACCGAATCATTAGAAGAACAACAAATCCCATCGCCATTTTACCTGATTTTAACTCCAAGAAATATTACATGTCAGTTATAGTTTGTAGCATTTCAAATGGACACTCATCGCAAATTGATCAATTTCTTTCGCAATAATTCAGTCGGATGTATGTCCAACATACTACATGATTTCGTAGAAGAAAGAAGATTTTTTGTCATACACTTCTGTGGTGCTGCTGGCTATTATATTATAACCATAAAAATTTATATCCACTTCGTTGAAGAATACGTAGATTTCTAATGATTTCAGTGTGGAAAATAACGATAAAAGATAAAATAACTTACTACCAAATACAACCAGACATAAAATAGGAAATTGTACAATTCTTTATTCGATCCCTTAATTCTTGGTTCGTAAGTGAAACTGATGTATCTAGGTAAGTGAAGCAAGTTAATAAATTGGCGAGGTGAACACCTATTTCAGTATCTTATGCATGGTTATTCATTAAAGAAATCAGAGTTCACAAAAATCATATCAATCCATAAAGATTGTAACAAATTGCTTTCCAGCGCCAATTCCAGCGCAAGAGCACAAAACGGATGCAGTTTCTATGTTCACAGAGTTGTATGAGCCGAGTTTCGACGTGCCGTGTGACGTCAAATATTTCCTTACATTTTATTTGATAGGAGACAGTGAGAAGCACTGAGTGGCCATTTGAAATGATACAAAGTATAATATTTTAATTTAAATTTACAAAAAAAACATGGCTAGCGAGTCCAACAAAAGAAAGCAGAGCAAAAAAGAATTAAGTTTACAATAGCTAAATCAAAACTGATGTACTGAACCTCAATATCAAAAGTGACAATTGATTCAAGTACATTTTCGAACAGAAATTTTATTACGTTCCATATATTACCAAATATTCGATTTAGGCCAAAAGAAATGATATTTCCAATTAATTTCATTCAAAATATATGTATATCTTCTACATATATGATTCATCTAAATCATAGATACGTCAAAAGAACTCACCACTTGATATAATCTCACGTGTCAAATAATTTCAATTAATATCAGGCAAGAACGGAATTGAAGATTCCTATGTCGATCCACAAACACAATAGGCATATCAAGGTGTCATAACGCTAATTTTATTTGATAAGACTTGAATAATTAAATAATTTCCTTATTAGATCCAAAAGTATGGTTTTTGAGCTTAGTTTAAGAATACAGTTAAAAAACTTGAATTAGTATAAAAATCCCAATACGTATATTAACTATTAGAACACCCATGTGTACAGAGTTGAAAACACCGTTAGATTAAAGAATTTAAAAGGAGATCTGTCAAGTTTAAACGTCATGGATGATTTATGTTCCTGTCTATATCACATGTATGCCAATGCACTGAGACAAGGAATGATGTATATTTACGTCATGTGCACATGTAATAAAAAGAAACAACGCCTAGTTTTCCTATCCTTATCACACTCACTACGTTCCTGCACAAGAGTGAAGTGAAAGCGAACTTTCTATTGAAGTGACCTTAAAGCAATGAAAACGAAAACGATTTTTATTAATTGAGAACAGTTTTGGCTATGGCTTGCACAGGGCCTAGTAAGCTTTGTGCACGAATTTGCTGGTGGAAACAGTGTACACAAATTCGAAAAAAAATTTCCACCACAAGTTCAAAGTGTAGTGATGAAAGGACTTTATCTTATTTTCCAAAGAGTAATTCAACGACAATAAACTCAACGAGTTTTCGTCATAGAGACCTACATTCATCAAACGTAGCAGACATTGCTTCTCGTATTAGATGTTATGGAACAATTGGAACCCCACAAACTGGTCCTATGCCAGAATATGAATATCAGCCTTACAAATTGCTGGAAGATGACCTTAAGGATGTATATACTTATATAAGGGAAGCATTGAGAAAAAATACTTACCAAGATGACTTATATGAAATTGCTACATACTATTTTGATGGTCATGGCAAAGCTATTCGACCGATGGTGGCTATTTTGATGGCGAGAGCGATTAACTGCCATATTAATAAAAATAGCAATTTTCTTCTTTCAGCGCAGAGAGAAGTAGGAATGATATCCGAAATGATACACACTGCTTCTTTAATACATGACGATGTAATTGACCAATCGGATTTTAGACGAGGTAAACCTAGTGTTAATGTTATGTGGAATCAGAAGAAAGTCACCATGGCTGGCGATTTCATTTTAGCAGTAGCTTCAATGCTTATCGCTAGGTTAAGAAACAATAGTGTTACTTTAGTACTTAGTCAGGTAGTTACAGATTTAGTTCAAGGTGAATTCATGCAGTTGGGATCGAAAGAAACTGAAAACGAAAGATTTGCTCATTACCTCACGAAAACATACAGAAAGACAGCATCGCTCATAGCGAATTCGATGAAATCTGTAGCCATTTTAGCTGGTGCTGACGAAGAACTTTGTAACTTATCTTACCAGTACGGAAAAAATTTGGGAATCGGTTTCCAACTAGTAGATGATTTATTGGATTTTGTATCATCGTCTGAAGCGATGGGAAAACCTGCAGCTGCTGATCTTAAACTTGGATTAGCTACAGCACCAGTATTATTTGCCTGTGAAAAGTTTCCTGAATTAAACCCAATGATAATGCGACGTTTTCAAGAACCTGGGGATGTACAAAGAGCATTCGAGTTAGTACACAAATCGGAAGGACTTGAGCAAACTCAATTTCTAGCAAAGCAACACTGCCAGGAAGCAGCTCGTCTGGCCAATTCTTTAACAGAAAGTCCCTACCAAAAGGGATTAATCGTTACAGCCGATTTTGTACTAAATCGTATGAAATAATAATTATTTATAAATTTCAAATATTTTGTTATTGTTTATGAAATCATTTGGGCTGCGGGTAAAATTTTGTAAATTGTTACAAGATGTGTATTATATTAGTTACGAGAAAACTGTAATTTGTTGAATATTTTTTAACTATTTTATTTATTTATGAACAAAATATAAACTGTTGAAATTTTGTGTTTGTTTCTTCTTACTACAATTCAAATCATATGTATGTGTATATTACATGTGCTCTGAGTGATTAACTGATTTTCGTGATTTTAAGTCGAAATAAAGGTTGAGAATTATACTAAAATGCAGATGGACATGTGAGCTCTATGTTTGTGGTGATGCTTTTCCCCAAATCGGAAGTCTAAAATTGGCTTTCTGAAATTGAAAACCGAATCGAATAATACAAGAAGATAATTCATAAGATTTGAATTTGGGAGGCTTTTACTTGGTAAAATTCCATTATCAATAATAAAAAACAAGTACTGTGTTTTAAGGAATTTTACTTAATAATTGCGATTCGTAACGCGTTTCACTACACCGTAGCTTCTTCAGACGAATGAATGTACAGAAAATAAGAATGAGAATATAAATATAAATGTTCTTGAGTAATTAAAAGCTTATTGGTCACCTCCTCCTAAGTGGTTATTTATGACAGGTATATCCAATAAAATTAAGGAATAGATTGCTCCCGAAAAGATTCAATAGAGGTGAAGGGCTTAAATCGACTTGTTCATTGATGAGTCTACCTGAGTGTTTGTATTTATTTATTTCTAAAGTTTCCCAAAGATCTACCTTCAATATTTATTATCTGTATGCAAAATTTCAAACTGGGGTCGAAAGAATGATTATTTTCTAAGAGATGATTCGCGTAATTTGAATATGATTTTTTATTTGAAAAACTGCATTTATGTTCCGATATTCTAATATTAAAATTTCTATGTGTTCTACCAATGTAGAAATTATCACAGTCATTGCAATTCAATCTATAAACACCTGATTTATTGTTTTTACCTGGTTTGGTTTTATTATTTTTTATATATTTGCCTAAATTATTATTAGTTTGGAAAGCTATGTTGAAATTATTGCTACTTAAGAATGATTTCAGTTTCTCAACCATGTAATGCCAACGTAGGTTAAGGTGTTGAATTTTTGTTTCAATTTATCGACAGGGTAAACTTCATTCAATGCGATTCTACTTTGTTTTTATTTAAAATATTATTTATTAGTTTGGGATTGTAACCATTATTTTTGGCTATTTGTTTAATCAAATTTAGTTCTTTGTTGAAATTTTCTGGTGATAGCGGGATGTTAATCAATCTATGAATAAAACTATTGAATGCTGACATTTTATGTTGATATGGATGACACGACGAGTTATGTATTATAATATCTGTATGTGACGGCTTATGGTAAATTTCGCAATTTACCATTGATTGATAAACATCTCGTTATCAGCAGAAAATTTCAACAAAGAATTAAATTTAATTAAACAAATAGCCAAAAATAATGGTTACAATCCCAAACTAATAAATAATATTTTAAATAAAAACAAAATGTAGAATCGCATTGAATGAAGTTTATGCTGTCTGTCGATAAATTGAAACAAAAATTCAACACCTTAACCTTTTCAGTTGGCATTACAACTGATGAATTCTGAAATCATTCTTAAGTAGCAATAATTTCAACATAGCTTTCCAAACTAATAATAATTTAGGCAAATATATAAAAATAATAAAACCAAACCAGGTAAAAACAATAAATCAGGTGTTTATAGATTGAATTGCAATGACTGTGATAATTTCTACATTGGTAGAACACAGAAATTTTAATATTAGAATATCGGAACATAAACGCAGTTTTTCAAATAAAAATCAGATTCAAATTACGCGAATCATCTCTTAGAAAATAATCATTCTTTCGACCCACAGTTTGAAATTTTGCATACAGATAATAAATATTGGAAGGTAGATCTTTGGGAAACTTTAGAAATAAATAAATACAAACACTCAGGTAGACTCATCAATGAACAAGTCGATTTAAGCCCTTCACCTCTATTGAATCTTTTCGGGGAGCAATCTATTCCTTAATTTTATTGGATATACCTGTCATTAATAACCACTTAGGAGGAGGTGACCAATAAGCTTTTAATTACTCAAGAACATTTATAGTTATATTCTCATTTACATTTTTCTGAACATTCATTCGTCTGAAGAAGCTACGGTGTAGTGAAACGCGTTACGAATCGCAATTATTAAGTAAAATTCCTTAAAACACAGTACTTGTTTTTTATAATTCATAAGAGATAAGACATATAATATTGAACCATTATCAAGCCACAACACCTGGCGCTTATTTCGATTTTGCGACAAAACGTACAGGACAGGTCCCGGTCATTTGAAATTCTGAATTTTCATCCACAAACTGAAAAATATGAATGATTGTGAAGATGAAAGGTATTTTGTGCTGTGCAAAGAAGCCATTTAAAATTTATGTTTGCATAAATTATCTTGGCGTCTACCACGAGAGTTGCATCGAAAGACTAAGCAACCTAAAGCTTTTGAGGGGATATAAAGTAGAATGCTGCGAAAAAGAGGAAATGCAAAGTAATTTGTTGAGTGAAAATCAAACATTTGAATTGTGAAGGCCGTTACTTGATGTAGATCCATGATATAAATGAGATAAAAAACACAAGGTTTAACTTTAATCTACACTTTATTTGAAAAAATTCGACGACGTTTCGCTGACACAGCAGCTTTATCAAGAATGAAAAACAGAATGAAGAGTAGGGTATTTTAAACAAATCGTAGAACAAGTTGGATGAATAACAGGAAAATCCACACCGAGCCATTGTACAGTTAGTATGAAGGTAATAAAAACTAATTAAACAAGTTAAGTAGGGGTGAATAATTCACATCTACCTGTTCATTCAAAAGCTTGTCCGAATGTTTGTATCTATTTATTTCTAATGCTTCTAGGAGATCTAATTTTGAACTTTTGATTTTATATGTAATATGTCAAAGTTTTTATTGAATGAATGGTTTTCTTTTTGTTAGGTGGTTTGAATAATTTGAATCAGATTTATTTTTATCGAAGCCACGTTTATGTTCAGATGTTCTTATGTCAAAACTCCTATAGGTCCTACCGATATAAATTTTATCACATTTATCACAATCTTAATATAACTTTCAAAACTTCTAATAACTTAGGTAAACATATTAAAAATATTTGAATTTGGGAGGCTTTTACTTGGTAAAATTCCATTATCAATAATAAAAACAAGTACTGTGTTTTAAGAATTTTACTTAATAATTGCGATTCGTAACGCGTTTCACTACACCGTAGCTTCTTCAGACAAATGTAAATGAGAATATAACTATAAATGTTCTTGAGTAATTAAAAGCTTATTGGTCGCCTCCTCCTAAGTGGTTATTTATGACAGGTATATCAATAAAATTAAGGAATAGATTGCTCCCCGAAAAGATTCAATAGAGGTGAAGGGCTTAAATCGACTTGTTCATCGATGAGTCTACCTGAGTGTTTGTATTTATTTATTTCTAAAGTTTCCCAAAGATCTACCTTCCAATATTTATTATCTGCATGCGAAATTTCAAAAATAAATCATTCTTTCGACCCACAGTTTGAAATTTTGCATGCAGATAATAAATATTGGAAGGTAGATCTTTGGGAAACTTTAGAAATAAATAAATGCAAACACTCAGGTAGACTCATCAATGAACAAGTCGATTTAAGCCCTTCACCTCTATTGAATCTTTTCGGGGAGCAATCTATTCTTAATTTTATTGGATATACCTGTCATAAATAACCACTTAGGAGGAGGCGACCAATAAGCTTTTAATTACTCAAGAACATTTATAGTTATATTCTCATTTACATTTGTCTGCATAATCATTCGTCTGAAGAAGCTACGGTGTAGTGAAACGCGTTACGAATCGCAATTATTAAGTAAAATTCCTTAAAACACAGTACTTGTTTTTATTATATTAAAATAATAAATCTCGTGTTGAAAAATCAAGTAAATCAGGAATCTATAAACTCAATTGCGGTTCTTGTGATAAAATTTATATCGGTAGGACCTATAGGAGTTTTGGCATAAGAACATCTGAACATAAACGTAGCTTCGATAAAAATAAATCTGATTCAAATTATTCAAACCACCTAATAAAAGAAAACCATTCATTCAATAAAAATTTGACATATTACATAAAAAATCAAAAGTTCAAAATTAGATATCCTAGAAGCATTAGAAATAAATAGATACAAACATTCGGACAAGCTTTTGAATGAACAGGTAGATGTGAATTACTCACCCCTACTTAACTTGTTTAATTAGTTTTTATTACCTTTCATACTAACTGTACAATGGCTCGGTGTGGATTTTCCTGTTATTCATCCAACTTGTTCTACGATTTGTTTAAAATACCATACTCTTCATTCTGTTTTTCATTCTTGATAAAGCTGCTGTGTCAGCGAAACGTCGTCGAATTTTTTCAAATAAAGTGTAGATTAAAGTTAAACCTTGTGTTTTTTATCTCATTGAAAATCAAACTCTGAAAAACATAATTCAGATGGAGTTTGAAGGAGAATGTAGAAAACTACTGGAGAAGAACTGTAGATTCAAGGATGAATTAGAGAACCTTCAAGAGGAACTGAATCTTAAGGACATGCAGCTAGAGAACGTCAAAGTAAAAATGAGACAACTCGAGGATGAATACATACAAAATGAGACGCAATTGGAGGATGAAGTTGCAAAGAAGGAACAATCGATTAGAGATTTGAAGCTGAAACTGTAGAAAGTGAAAAACAACTGAAGGCAACGAGAAAATGAAAACAGAACAAAGGAATGAAGACACAATTATTAAAGAAACCAAACAATTGGTACAATCAATCGGTATATAAAAGTAAAATTGAGACAGGAGTTGACACAAAGAGAAGTTGGAGAATCAGAAACAAAGTATTGAAGATCACGCTCCACATCTCGCCCACAGATATTATCAGTCTGAAGCTATGCTCGCCAATATTGAGGAAAAGGTGTACACTAGACTTTACACGAGAATGATCTTTCGCAGAAGATTAAAAGCCTCGAAACTCTTTACCCCCAAAAAAACATCGAGAAGGAACATAGGAAAAATCCTCTTCTAGAAAAGATAGAAGCACAAATGAGCAATAAAACGACATATTCTCGGGTGTTGCGCACATCGTCATCAAGTGGATCTGTCCTGCAGCTGCAAATACGCAACAGTATTAGAAACAGGAACACGGAGAAAGTCCAAATCGAACGCTGATGAAGAACAATTTATGGAGATAAATCGTAGAAAGTCCATTTCAGTTAGAGAAAGTGTAAATGATAATACGAATGCAACTCCTGCACTGGAATGTATTCCTCCCGAACAACTTAATGTAGCTCTGATTGAAATACAATCGAAGAATGAAATTCAAAATAAACAGAATACTTTTCAATTAGAGGTGAATTCGAAAAACGAGATGGAGAATGAACATAAAGCAAAAAATGACAACATAAAAATCAGAATGGAGGGTGGAAGCAAGTGGGACATAAAAGTCAACTGTCATCGGATAGAATAAGGACACATGTGGAATAAAACAATTCCGTGTCTAGTATCTCTTCATGTTACTAGATTGCACCCTGACACAAAGGCTGAAGATGTTGGGAGGACTTTACAAAGACATCTGACTGGTGCGAGATGTGAGCTGCATCAGTCAAAGCGTCCGGACATTTACGCATCGATGAGGGTTACTATTCAGCAAGACTTATATAGAAGTGCATGGAAGCATGATATACGGCCTGAGGGTACAGTAGTGAGCAATTTTTTAATGAAAAGAGAACTCCACCAAATGCAATGGGTCGGGTGGATCATCTGGAGGAAGTGCAGAATGCAGAAATCGTCTAGTCCCTGGGTCGTCAGAAAAAATATCGTGTGCGGTGAGTGAGGTCGTTACTGATAATGACCAAACAGGACTTCAGAAGAGGATCCAAATAAACTGAATTTGAACAATGAAGCTCTTACAATCCTCCATCAGAATATTAGATCTGTAAAAAACAAGCTGTTTGACATAGAACTTTTCTTAGAAACATTAGAACACAGACCTCAAATATTATGCCTAATTGAAACATGGTGTACTGTACATGAAGTATACTCTGTTTAACTATAAATATGTAACATCCTACTGTAGGAAAGAAATGAAAAATGGGGTTGTATGATACTCACTGATAAGAATTCGGATTTTAAAGAAGCGTCTTTTAAAACGGAAAATATTGAAGGGCATTTTGAATATTCCTGCACTCTCAGTAAAGCTTTGAAAGTAGTAGTTATTTGCATCTATCGGATACCGAAGGGTGAGGTAAGCACATTTTTGGATTCCCTAAATAAATTATTGAATGAATGTATAAAGAAGTACAGAAAATATCGAACTGTTTTGTGTGGCGATTTCAACATCAATTTGTTTGAAAAATCTAAATCATCTAGAGATTTTCTCGATATATTGCACACTTTCAATTTTGTACAGACGATTTTTGAACAAACTAGAGTCACGAAAACTTCTGAATCATTAGTAAATTTTGTAAGTAATTTGGAAGATATCTTTGCCAAAGTTGTCATAACTGCGTTGTCCGATCATCGTGGTCAGATTCTAACTTGAAAATGCTCCGAGAAGAGCTCAAAGAGCAAAGTAATAAAACGAATATTTTCGGATATAAAAATTAATGACTTCGTAGATGAATTGACGAGTGAAGACCTTAATGATGTGTATTCTGAAAATAATGCAAACAAAGCTTATAAGTTATTCTCTCAAAAGATTTCACGTAGAATGAATTATATGTTTCCGGTGAAAATTATCAAGCATAAGGAAATAAAAAAATCATTGACTACTCTCGGCATCAGAACTTCTTGCAAAAACAAGCATAAACTTTATATTGAAAAAATTGGGTCTGGTATTTGAAAAATACTATAAGGAAGGCGAAACGTAAGGCAGCATCTGTATATATTGCAAATTCTTCAAATAAAATGAAGTCAACTTGGAATGTTATTAAAAACTACACTAAACCGATTAGAAAGAGTAAAGATAAAACTGGAATTTTCGATTTGTGCGAATATACTTCTGAAGAGGAACTAGTAAATAATTTAAACAAACACTTCATAAATATGTGTGAACGCAAAGATACCCAAGTTCCACAAGACATTATTCTAGATAAAAAATATCGTGTGCAACACTCTATTTTCATGAAACCAACCGACTCAACTGAAGTGTATAATATCATACTACCTTAAAAAACAAACACTCTGTAGGTTATGATGAGATACAAAGTTAATCAAATGTATGGGTCATATCATTGCATAGCCTTTGAGTCAAAGACAAGCGTCAAGGGCGCAAAACACACTCTGGGCTTGCCAGAAGTTATTTAGCCCCAGATGAGAACTCAAACCAAACATAATATATTGATTATACACAGGCCCGCCGTAAGCGGGCGTGCAATGCACGCAGGCGGCGCATTCAGGGGGGCGGCAGATCAGACAATCATCGACTAAAATTCAGACATTGTCACCTCACAATACTAAAAGATTATCCTTATAAAATAATATGATGAACGGCGCCCAAATATTTCTTTTATATCGTAGCATTATATAGCGCCATCTATTGAAATTCATGAGAACAAAGTTAATCCGTATCGTGCTCTATGCGAAATAGGAAATCCCACAGATATCAGGGAAATCCCTTAAAACTATATACTCATTTCTTTGTTTTATTTATTTAACACAAATGCGAAAGTGATGTGAGTGAACAACAAACTTCAATTATTTGGTTATAGCCCTAATGTGAGATCCGGAAACGGTCCAGGGTACTTAAAATTAATAATATTCTGTATATTTTTGTGCGAAGTGTGACTATAAAAATAATTTAGAAAATTATTTATATTATCCGTCGGCGCAAAAATCATAATTATGGTAAGTGTCTTTGTTTAATTAATCAGCATATGGGCGCATTCATATAAACAGCAGGTATTCATGTAAAATTTAAAGGTTATTTTACTGAAAAACTTAAAGTAAAGATTTATTAAAAAAATGTATTAAAATTAATACAGAGTGTAACAAAAGTAACTTAAGTAACGAAAGGGGACATTCCATCTGATCAATACGAACAACTTTTACTATGGGGTCAACTCTGAAGTCGCGAAAAAAATTAGTTATTCCATTACATTTGCTGATTTTTTTTCGCGATTTCAATGTTGACCCCTAGTAAAGGTTGTTCGCAATAATGGGTGGAATGATCGACCCCTTTGGGATTTAAGTTACTTTTGTACAACCGTATACTAAACTTTTTCAAAAGATTCCAGGCACCGCAAAAAGGAAAAAATTTCAGGAGCTCAATTTCGACAGCAAAAACGAGAAAAGATACAGAGAAAAAAAACTAGCGGGATCTCTTGAGAAATTTTTTAGCAAACCAGAAAATAGGGACTCTGAATGTCAAGAGAATGTTGACGTAGATGTAGCTTCAACAAGCGCAGCTTTAAATCTAGAAGTTATGGAGGTATCTGAAGAGAAAAATGTTAGTCCTTCAGAAGGAGACTCCAGTGAAACTAAAAAAAGAGAAAGTAGTGCTAAAGAACCTGTAAGCAATTTATCGTCATCAAGTAGCTGTTTAGATTGTGGTGATGATCCCGGTTCGTGGCCCGCCAGTATGACTAATGATATTGTTAATATTTTGGTTAGCCGTGGTCCCGTGCAGCTGTTTAACCACAATTTTCCTGCTAATATCGATGGAAGAAAATTTGCAAACAGTTATTACTCTAGAAATCTTCCTAATGGAGAAAAAGTTAACAGAGAATGGCTTGTTTACTCTACGTCAAAAGATTCAGTCTATTGTTTTTGTTGTAAAATATTCAGTAAAACTGTAAGTAGTCTGTCAGCTCCAAGCGGTTTTTCCGATTGGCAACATCTGTCATCTACCTTAAACCGACACGAAACAAGCATTTCCCATAGCGAAAATTTAAAATGTTGGGTCCAACTAAATCATATGTTAAAAAATAAAACTACTGTAAATCAAATGCAACTGAGACTATTAGAATCTGAAAAAAACAATGGTGTGATGTATTGGAAAGGATCATAGCTGTTATAAAATTTTTATCTCATCAATGTCTGGCGTTTAGGGGCTCGTCCAAAATATTATATGAGCATGATAATGGTAATTTTCTCAAAGCAATAGAAATGATAGCATCCTTTGATTCAGTTATGCGGAACATATTCACAGAATTCAAGCCTCGAAATTCGATTCAACTCGCATGACTCACTATTTAGGAGATCAGATTCAGAATGAAATCATTGATTTACTCGGCACGACCATAAAAATTATATCCTGAACAAAGTCAGAGAATCAAAATATTTCTCTATCATATTAGATTGCACACCAGATGTAAGTCACACAGAACAAATTACAGTTATACTAAGGTATGTTGTTTTAAACAGTGAAACTAAAAATGTTACAATATGCGAAAGTTTTATTGGCATCTGTCCGATAACCAGCTCCACAGGTGAAGGACTATTAAATTTTATTTTAGATTTATTTTCGCAATTAAACCTTGATATTAAAAACTTACGTGGCCAAGGTTATGAAAATGGTTCTAATATACGTGGAAAACACAATGGATTACAAAAAAAAATATTGGAAATTAATAATCGTGCATTTTACGTTCCATGCTCGGCGCATAGTCTCAATTTGGTCGTTAACGATGCGGCAAATATAACGCACGACACGGTCAACTTTTTCAACTTAATTCAAGAAATTTACGTTTTCTTTTCGTCTTCTACCAAAAGGTGGTCCATAATTTGCAAGCATTTACCTGATTTAAAACTAAAGGCATTAAGTGCCACGCGATGGTCTAGCAGAATCGATGCAGTCAAACCTTTACGGTATCACCTCGAAAAAATATTTGACGCTTTACTTGAAATATCAGATAACAATTCGTCGGAATGGGATTGTACAACAACTCACAAAGCACATTCGCTTGCTTTGAATATTCAAACTTATAGATTCATTTGCTTAGTTGTAATTTGGTTTGATATTTTAAACGAAATTAATGCTATTAGCAAAATGATGCAAAACCCCACAATAAATACTCAAATCTGCATAAATTTGTTAAATAAATTGATTCATAAATTCACCGAATATCGCACAGATGAGCATTTCGAAAGGGTGTTAGAAGAAGCTACCACTGTGGCTCGGGAACTTAATGTAGATGCAGATTTTCCGCCTATAGATACCGTTCGTCCACGAAGAAAACCAACTAAATTTCAGTATGAACAGAGTGATGAAGTCTTACTAGACCCTAAAACAAAATACAAGGTAGATGTTATTTTTAGGATCCTGGACCAAACCTTAACTTCTTTAAAACGTAGATTCGATGAGTTGGAAAGTTTTACCGACATTTTTGGCTTTTTCACCAATAATAACTTGTTTAGTTACTCCAAAGATGATTTAATGAAACATTGTAAAGATTTGAATGTGAAGCTAAAAGATAGTTCTAGTAGTGACGCAGATATTGACGGTATAAATATGTTTAATGAAATCAATGCTTTAAAGTTGCATTTAACTGAAAACCAGTCTAATGATCCACAAACCCTATTGCAATACATTTTTGCTAATGAATTAATGTCAACATTTCCGAATACAGCAATAGCGCTAAGGATACTACTTACATTGCCGGTTTCAGTTGCATTTGGTGAAAGGTCATTTTCAAAGTTAAAAATAATAAAAAACTATTTGAGATCAACTATGCACCAGCAAAGACTAAGTAATTTAGCAATAATTTCAATTGAACATGAGATTCTAAATAGACTAGACACCAAAAAATTATAGCTGATTTTGCCAACATGAAGGCAAGAAAGGTGCAGTTTCTGTAAAATAACTTAATACCTATACCTACCTACATAATATATACAAACTGCACCTTTCTTGCCTTCATTTTTCATTTAATGTCGTATTAGTGTATCTATCTTGTATAAAATAACCTAATATAACATAGTTTTTCACTGTACAGCATTTTTTCTCACATTTTATAAACACCTAGGTTTTGTAGTTAGATAGGGGCGGCACGATAGGAATTGCTCACCGGCGTTTAAACCGCTAGCGGCGGGCCTGATTATACACGACAGTGATAAGACCGCTCCTGACCTGTGCGGCTATCGTATCGACAGGGAGACAAAACGGAAGATCTGAAGGCAAGCATGTCTAGCAGTCATGAGAACCTTGAGATCCACTCCTACGGCCTCCATAGAGTGTCTGCTGGGTGTCCCTGCTTACTTATCCCACAGGGCCCTATCTGATTTATAGACAGGTCCAAAACCGCCAGGCCAAATATTACGATTGCTGTAGGAGACCACGCCATGTAACACAAGCAAAAATATACTATTCTCCGATGCGTGCAGGAGAATATCTGAGAGATCCAAGGGTTATGTTGGCATGACTTCAATCAAATTCACGCAACACAATATTTTTTAACTCTACAGGTGTTGGGTCATCACATGAACAACAAGACCACCAGTTCACAAGGAAACAATTTAATTTGGCAGCGGCGATTGTTACGAAGGGTTTTAGTAGTGAGAGAATTTTTTATGCGCGTGTTGAGTTTGCGAAGCGAACGAACAGAAAATCGCCGTCCCAAACAGGAGGGAGAAAACAGAACCTAAGAGTTCCGTCATCGCGGAAACACCGACGAACACTCCCGAATTGAGCTCGAATTCAAATATTTATTAAACAGATTACCCAAACTAGTTTACGAATGCAAAGAAGCAAAGGTCATGAGAAAGCAGACAGCCTTGCCAAAAAGGCAACAGCTGTAATCCGATGGGACCAGAACCTATTCTGACTATCCCATGGACCTACATACTCTCCTTCTTCCAAAACTGGAAGACTATCGAGGCCCTAAACTATTAGCCAGGCATCTCAGGACTGAGACAGTCAAAAAGGCTCATAAAAAGGCCCCAGTCAAAGAATAGGCTATATGAACTATCGTCCCTTGAAGAAAGTCTATTGGGGTGGTAGTTGGCCTATCTATCTTTGTGAGTGACGATTACCGCTACGTGCGCAAGAACTTGAGTGACAGTGAAGTAGATAAGCTTAGAATGCAACGAGTTCGTGCACATCAAACACAACAACAGCGACCACGCCATAACGAAAATGGCATTCCGGCAATAGATCATTGTGACGACAAATGGTTAACAATTGGGAGAATGATAATAATTTCTAAATATTGTAAGGCCAAAAAGGGGCCGCAACCAAAGAAGAGGGTATATGAACTATTGTCCCTCGATAAAAAGTCTGTTGGGATGGTAGTTGGCCAATTAACGGGACACCAACTCAACAAACATCTACACGCCATGAGACTGTCGGAAACTCCACAGTGCCGTGGTTGCCTAGAAAATTACGAAACAACGGAACAAATACTCTTCGAATGTCCAGCTCATAAGGTGACCAGATTGGACACATCAAGCACTAAAACATCTGATGATCCAGGAGACCCCCTACAACACATGCAAACTTCATCAAAAAGTTTCTGCTAGACAGATAACAACACAACACGGCAAGCAAAATGGGCCAAAAAGACCGAGTGCTGTGCATGAAGAAGAACTTTATACATTATTTCAATAAAAACCACTAAAAACGTCAAACACGTGTAGTAATTAACCACAATAGACTTTTTTTTGAAGAAAAGTTTCTCAATCTTCTTGGGTTTACCAAATACTTCGGAAACCTTGTTTAGAATATTTACAGTGAAATTTTGAAGTTAGATATAATTTAAGTCTGGATTCATAGCTTGTGCTGTCAATCATATTCACCAAGTGTTCTCGCGCGACGACTAAACATTAATAAACATACAGGGTGCTTCAACGAAAACTAAACAGAGGCTATATGTACCAAGATGTTCATTTCTGATCAAAACGCAAAAACAGGTCAATTTTTGTTCCAAAGGGGACATCTTTTGGAGTACAAAACTTGCCTGAAATTTTGAATAGGGAAGATGGGTCGAGTGATGGCTCAAAATAAAGGTCGTATCTTTGTCTACATCGCCTTGAACGAATTTCCATTTTTAATTGAAAAGTGTAAAAGATACAGAGTGAGCAACTGAAAGATAGGGAAGACTATTTCCCTGAGACTATTCAAGTTTCAGTGAGGTAAAATGGAACAGATCCATGCTGATCAATGGCAGTCATCATCAAGTACCATCCACATCTCGAATTTCAACCCCTGAATCAGGGGTGACAACCGTTGAAAATTTGGAAGAGGGTAGATGGGTCAAGTGATAACTCGAAAGAAAGGTATTATCTTTGTCTGCATTCCCGTGAAAGAATTTTCATTTTTGATTGAAAACTGTAGAAGATCCAGAGTGAGCCACTGAAAAATAGAGAAAACTATCGCCCCCAAGACTATTGGAGTATTAGTGCGAAAAACTGGAATGGATTCATTTAAATCAAAGATAACAGCCTTTGATCTGGAATGAATCTGTTCCATTTTTCTGCACTAATACTTGAATAGCTCAGAACGATAGATAGTATCCTCTATTTTTCAGTAGCTCACTCTGTATCTTCTACAATTTTCAATCAAAAATGAAAATTCGTTCACGGGGATGCAGACAAAGATAATACCTTTCTTTCGAGGTATCACTCGACCCATCTACCCTTTTCCAAATGTTCAAAGGTGGTCACCCTGCTCTAGGGGTTGAAATTCGAGATGAGGATGGTACTTGATGATGACTGCCATTGATCAGCATGGATCTGTTCCATTTTACTTCACTGATACTTGAATAGTCTCAGGGAAATTGTCTTCCCTATCTTTCAGTTGCTCACCCTGTATCTTTTACACTTTTCAATTAAAAATGGAAATTCGTTCAAGGCAATGTAGACAAAGATACCACCTTTCTTTTGAGCCATCACACGACCCATCTTCCCTATTCAAAATGTTTAAGGATTGCAAGGATTCTTAAATAAATTGGTGGATTGCTCTTAAAACATAATAAAAATGTTATAAAATATATTGATGTAAGATACTTAGACAAGACAAGAAATATACAATTACAACAATGATTGTACTTCATAAAAAATATTTTATAAAAATAAATACTTGGGCGTCAATACCAACATCAAATGAACCTCCCTACAATTGAAAGTACATAATTGGAAAATCAACAAGGAAGAACCATATTAAAATAGTATAAACAGACAAATCTAATTCGAAAATAGTTATTAGTAGACACAAGAAAAATGAAAATTTCAATTGCACAACAGAAAAACAACATTGCATAGTTGCAAAAACTAATGTATTAGTATATAGTATGAATCAGCCAAAAGGAATAAATTCGACAATAAAAAAGACGTGTCGATTAGTACTTCTTTTGAAAATTTTTATTTTCAGGGACCAATAACAATTTTCTTATTTTGAACAAAACATCCTGTATATTATTAAATTTTTGGATTTTTCAAAAATTCTATGCATATTTCATGCACAATGTCTCATACCAATCTTCAATTGTTTTGAAAACATTAATTAAATAAAATTATTTGATCACACAAATTAGCTACAACACAATAAAAACTAATGAGTAATATTAGGTTTTTATATTGAAAAAAATAAATTCGGAAATGTAAAATATTATGGATTTCCAAAATCTAGTAAAACGTCGTGCTAAACGAAAAGAAATTTTGCGTGAAAATTAAGAAAAACAATATTGCTTTTTAATAGTTCCTTTGGATTACTGACGAAAAACAGCATAAAACAAAATTTTTTAAAATTCAATTGACGAGGCTTTTACGTGATAGAAATCCATTTTCACAAATACAAGTAAACCATTATTTCTACTAAATATATTATTAAATGCTCGACGCATTTCGATACACAGTATTCTTATCAAGAGCGACTGAATACTGCAAATATATCTTAATAACGAATTTTTATATATACTTAAGAGGCAATCCACTCAGAGCTATCTGTACTTGAACTAATGTTTAGGAAATAAATTTAATAAGGGTGAGTTATTTATGTCTACCTGATCATTAAGAATTTCCGGCGAATACCTAAATCTGTTAATTTCAAGTACTTCCAGAAGGTTGAGTTTTATACCTCTATTCTCAGAATGTAGAATTTTAAATTCTGAATTGAAAGAGTGACCATTTTCCCTAAGATGATTTGAATCGGTGTTCACCGATTGGATATATATGTTGTAAAGCTAATTTTTTTCTAATGTTAGAATCTCTGAACATAAACGCAGTTTCATCAATGGAAAAACCGATTCAAATTATTCAAATCATCTTAGGGAAAATGGTCACTCTTTCAATTCAGAATTTAAAATCCTACATTCTGAGAATAGAGGTATAAAACTCAACCTTCTGGAAGTACTTGAAATTAACAGATTTAGGTATTCACCGGAAATTCTTAATGATCAGGTAGAAATAAATAACTCACCCTTATTAAATTTATTTCCTAAACATTAGTTCAAATACGGATAGCTCTGAGTGGATTTCCTCTTTAGTATATATAAAAATTTGTTAGTAAGATATATTTGTAGTATTCATTCGCTTTTGATGAAGATACTGTGTATCGAAACGCGTCGAGCATTCAATAATATATTTAGTAGAAATCATCGTTTACTTGTATTTGCTAAATTTTATGTAATGTAGAAGCAGATCGTATCAAGATATTTGCGGATGACACAACTCTTGTAAACAAGGCTTTAAAAAAATCCAAAATGACAGCTAATAAGTGGTTTGAAACCAATAACCTTACTCTGAATGTTGGGAAAATAGAAGATATCCACAAAAATCAATCAGACACGAAGCTGAGCAACTGAAGCTCCTCGGAATCTTGCTGCATGCGTCGTTATCAGCAAAACCTGAAATCTCTACGCCAGCTGCACTGTTCACAATTTGAAGAATTAAATCAATCGTGGAGAAACATGAATTGTGTGACAACTTATGTTGCCATATTGTGGGGGGACTCAGGGATGCTGCTTGATAATTTTTAAAAACTGAAGGTAATTACAAGAGATTTATTGAGATTCAGGATTGCAATTTCGGTCTCACGACCAGCTTTATGGTTGCCGCTTCTCGTATCTTAAAGACTCTGATGTCTCCATACATCTGGTTGTATACTTCTGTTCGTTTTTCTTTTCCAATGTCATCCATTCTTTTCTAGGTTTCCCTCATCTTCTTCTCCTGGCTGGAAACCATTCCCAAATTCTTCTCGGCAATCTTTCCTCTGTCGTCCTTCTCATATGACCGTACCATTTGAGTTGTTTGGTCATAATTGTGTCCATGGTTGTTGTTCTTATGGACATTTCTCCCTAATAACCTCATTTCTAATGCTGTCCAATAATGTCAAAACGCAACGTCTCCTCCAGTAAGCCATTTCCGAAGCTAATAAATTCAGAATTGAATGTAGCGCCTTGGTCATACTCCTTCCTTTTCCTATCTTTCGTAGTATATCTGTGAGATTTATTTGCAGGCCCAATTTGTCGTACTCCTCTATCAGTTTGTTCATCATGTAAGTCATGTATTGTTTGTCTCTTGCTAGGAGAATTTGGTTGTCTGCAAATATCGTATGAATTGTTGTGTCTCCTATTTGTATCCCCATTGGAGCACATATTCTGATCCAATTTTTTAGAGCGGTGTTTAAATATATTTTGAATAGAGTAGGAGACATGCTACATCCTTGTTTCAGGCCCTTTGATGGGGAGAAGGGCGCAGAGAGTGTTTCCGATTATTATTCTGGCTGATCCATTGTTGTAAAAAGTTTTGGTGGCATTAATGTAAACTGCACTAAAGTTACCCTTCTCCATAGATGGCCAAATTTGCTGCAGAGGAATCGTATCATAGGTTTTTAGTTGATCAACGAATGACAGGTGCACATCTTCCCCCCTAGCCAGTTTCTTCCCAACAATTTGTTTGACAATGAATATATTGTTGATGCATGATGGGCCTGGTCGGAAGCCACTTTGCTCCTCACTATCCCTAAGCTCTTCCTCTATCCTCCTTTGAGCATTCTACCATAAAGTTTCCCCAGCGAAGATGTACAATAGTTTCTACTTCCTTTTTTGAAAATGGGAATTATGTGCGATTCCTTCCAGTCACTAGGAATATCATTTCTTCTAAGGCATTTATCAACAAGTATTGAACTAAATTTGAAATACGTACATACATATACTGGTAGATACAAAATTAATAACGGTCATACAATAATTATCATAAAAGCAGATATTATTCAAAGATATCAAATAGAGAAGAATTAGCCCGTCATACTGGTCGTTCAGAAGATTTGTTGCAGTTTGAAAATTTCGGTGGTTTCCAAAAAATCTAACTTTCGTCCTTTGAATATCCTGTGAATAATTTAAAGTTGATATATAGGTGGAAAATGATGGCTATTTTCGATACAATGTGAAGCGGTTCTCTGTTTATTGTGATCTGATTGATGCTCTTTGTATCAAGTTTTGAATGAACGACCAGTCTGAACTATATAAACGCCTCCATAATCCATACAGGACAACTTGTGAACTCCAGTATTGTCGAATCGATCGGTTTTATCTTCACTCTCAAAAAATTCCTGGCAGAGTTTCATGTGGGTCTTGAAAGCTACTTTTTTATTCTGTTTTGAAATGACATTTACAATCCATTTGCTGATATGACCGAAATATGTTAATGAAATAAATTTATCTGTATTAGTTGATTCTATATGTGGGTAATTATTATGAAATGCTATTTGTGTTTGTTTCTGATCATTCCGTTTATTATATTTGAGGGATAACCATTGTTCTTAGCTATTTCTCTAATAGTTGACACTTCCATGGACATATTTTCTTCAGATGATGGCAGAGAGAATTAAAAAGAAATAAGTCACAAAGATGCAAATTTCAGTAAAGGTGGGTTTTGATATATATCAAAAGTTATTTTTAAGAGTGATTGTTAGGTCTAAAAAGTGAATCTGATTATCGACTTCTCTCTCTATTTTGAATTTAATATTGAAGTCTAGTCTACCGATGGGGCCACTAATTGAGTCCTTTACTACTGACATTTCAATTCCTCCAAATAAAAATAAGTACATTTTTGGTATAGATATGTATACGATATACTATTTAACTTACATCAATAGCATTCATCCTAAAATTGAATTCAAAATAGAAAGAGAAGTTGATAATCAGATTCACTTTTAGATCTAACAATAATCACTCATAAACATTCAGTTTTGATATATATCTAAATCCCACCTTTACTGATATTTGCATGTCTCAACACACCCAACATCTCATAAATACGCTGCGTTTAAAGCAATGATTCATAGGGCTTTCTTTCTGCCATTATCCGAAGAAAATATGTCCAGGGGAGTGTCAGCTATTGAAGAAATAGTTAGGAACGATTATCCCTGAAATATAATAAACGGAATGATCAGAAAGAAACAAACACAAATAGCAAATCATAATATTTACCCACATATAGAATCAACCAATACAGAAATATATCTCATTAATATATTTTGGCCCTATCATCGAAAAGATTGCAAATATCATTTCAAAACAGAATAAGAAAGTAGCTTTCAAGACCCACATGAAACTCTGCCAGGAATTTTTTAAGAGTAAAGATAAAACTGATAAATTTGACAATACTGGAGTTAAAAAGTTGTCCTGTACGGATTGTGAAGACGTCTAGATAGGCCAGACTGGTCGTTTATTCAAAACTAGATACAAAGAGCATCAATCACATTACAATAACCAGAGAACCGACGAATCTACTTTCGCTTCACATTGTACCAAAAATGACCATCATTTTCCACCCATAGATCAACTTCAAATTATTCACAGAATACCTATGGGACGAAAATTTTGGGGCTTTTTGTTAAAATCACGACAATTTTGATTGATATTGATTGAGGTTCATTAAGTAGTTCTAATACAATCTCCGATTCCGCATCCAAGGCTTCCTTCATTTGAAAACAGCATTAAAAAGTAGCTTTCCAAGCCCATATGAAACTCTCCCAAGAATGTTTCCATAGTAAAGATGAAACCGATAGATTTGACAAAAGTGGAGTTCACAAGTTATCCTGTATGGATGATGAAGGCGTTTATATAGGTCAGACTGGTCGTTCATCCAAAACTAGATACAAAGAGCATCAATCAGATTACACGGCTCAGAGCACAGTGTATAATTCTGTCGAAACAATGCTATGACGCGTATTTGTTGAAGGTTGAGAACTCTATTGCAAGCAACCCGAAGGAGGTTTTGGAATTTTGTTAACTCCTCAAGGAGAGATCATGGTGTGCTGAGCACTGTGTTTCTTGACACAGCTTCTGTTGAATCCTCTGTTTATGCCAATGATACTGTAAATCTCGAAAATTACTCCACGAAGGTATCTGTTGGTGTTCCCTTCCTTATTATTCAGCTTATTGACGTCTTCAAGGAAATTGCACATTTAAAGGATGAGTTGAGTAGTGGTCCTGACGGAGTTTCCTCAAGCGATGTTGTTATTTATAGAGTGAACCCATATGTTTCATTTTTAACCAGTCACTGGCCACGGGTGTTTTCCCGGATGTCTGGAAAACTAGTTAGGTAACTCCTATTCATAAAAGTGGCGACAGAGCAAATATAAAAAACTACCGACCGATTAGTAAACTGTCAATTATTCCCAAATTGTTTGAACTATTTGTAACGCGTCATCTTTCTTGGCATTGTAAAAATATAATCATCGAGCAGCAGCACGGTTTCACCTATGGAGGATCCACTGAAACTAACTTGTTCATTTAACAGGGTGCCATCTTCAGAGCCTTACAGGATGGATTTCAGGTAGATTCTTTTTATGCGGATTTTGATAGAGTAAAACATGACTTACTTATTGATAAACTTATCAGAATGGACTTTCCCAGATGGATAGTGACTTGGTTGTCTAGCTATCTAGGAAACCGCACTGTTTGTTAAGATAAATAACCACATTTCTCACCCTGTTTGTGTAACTTCAGGAGTGCCACAGGGATCACATCTGGGCCCTTTATTGTTCAATTTGTTTATAAATGATATAGGTGATAACTTGGAGTAAACACCTCTCATTTGCAGATGATCTAAAGATTTATGTTACACTTTCAAGTATTTCTGACTGTATAAAATTACAGCATGATGTAGAGTTATTACACAATTGGTCAATTGTAAACGGTATGAAGTCGAAAAGTTCTATTGCCAAACTTTCCAAATCTAAGAATGTAATTAATTATGCTTATCATATTCTTGAAGACTCAGTAAAGCGAGTATACAAAGTGAAGGATTTGGGTGTTTGCTTTGACAGTGGTATGACATTTATTCCGCATATAAATCAGGTTGCAGCAGAAGGGCGACAATTACTAGGTTTTATGAGTCTATCTATAGTTCTGATTGTTTCTGTTGTTCAATTTTGTTCAGTGATTTGGTCACCACACTATAAAGTCCATATTACTAATATTGAGAAAACTCAGCAGAGATTTCTGAGAAACATGGCCTACAAACTGATTCTGACTGTGGGAGCATACTCATATTCAGATATCTTGTAGATTTTAAATATTCCACCTTTGGAAAAGCGCAGAAAGATTTTTTCTTCTGTATAATTTAATAATTTACGATGAGGATGTTATCTATATGATGATACGGTAATATGTAGAATGCGCTGAGTTGTTTATTTTTGTGGATGGTTCTTTTTGCTACACTGTGAAATTTCTTGCTTACAAAAATATTCTTGTATTGTATACGGGTATCCCGTATACTTATTAAATAAATAAATAAAATAACCAGAGAACCGCTTCACATTGTATCGTGAATAGCCATCAGTAGATCAACTTCAAAATATTCATACAATGCCTAAAAAACGAAAGCTAGATTTCTTGGAATCTATCGAAATTTTCAAACTGCAACAAACCTCCTATACGACCATTATATAATAATACCTGCTTACATCATAATTAGTTTATTATCTCTCGTTTGCACCCTTATTAATTTTGCATCTACCTGTTTATATATTTTCAACTCTAATTCAATACTTGTTGTCAGCCAAAGATGGTCCAGCGATCGAAATTGCAATCCTGATTTTGAATAAATCTCTTATGGTATTTCTCGAAAAGAGGAAAACGAAAACAATATCAGATCTGAAAACAACAAACAAGATCAACTAAAAGAGAAATTGACCTATAAAATTGTGGGCTACAATCTCACAAAATTAAGAAGGAATAATATTATTTGGAACCATAGATATAGTGACTAAGCCAAATCATATTGCGAGCTTTCCAAAAAAAAAAACTATAACTTCAAGCCATGTCCACTGTGATAAAGGAGAAATACTTTTTCTATAAGAATTTTGAAGGACAGGACATTGTGACAATTTTCCAACTCTCCCATCCACCACCTGATCAGTTAATGAAATAAATGACATTGTTATATCGGAGGAGACTGTAATGCAGGCCATACAAACTCTTCGAAAGGATTCAGGGCCTGGCCCAGATGAAATACCCCCATAGATATAGATCGGTATCTATAAAAAGGGAGACAAGTACAGTCCAGCAAATTACAGACCAATTAGCCTTACATCAGTTCCATGCAAAATCATGGAGAAGATAGTCGCCAAACAGTTAACGAGATTCCTGCTAAATAATAATATTATTACTAAACATCAGCATGGTTTTCTTCCAGGACGGTCAACTACCACGAATCTGCTTACCTGTGTTGTCGACTGGACTCGTATGATTGATAACGGTGAGCCAGTTGATGTGGTTTACTTGGATTTTGAAACAGCCTTTGACAAAGAACCAATAGAACCATCTCTGTACAAGTTCGAACATTACGGCAAAAGGGGCAGACTTCTCAGTTGGATAGGAAGTTTTCTGAAGAATAGAACTTTTAGAGTCAGAATCGACGGTAGCCTTTCGTCAGAGCACCAGGCTCTCAGTGGGGTCCCTTTTGTTAAACACCTATATAAGCGATCTGGTTCAGAACATCAAAACGAACATAATATCTTACGCAGACACGAATTTTGGTAAAATTATTTAACAATATCTATGATACTGGAGTAATACCGAAAAATTGGATGCACTCGACATTTATTCCCATTCCAAAGAAACCAAATGCAAAATCCTGCGACCAATACCGCCTAATAAGTCTAATCAACCACTTGACTAAGGTATTTACAAAAGTGATCCAGAACAGAATCTACACAAAGTGCGATCTAGGTCAGTGAATCGCAATTTGGTTTCCGTAATGCTCTGGGCACAAGAGATGCTATTTTTGCTCTGCAGGTTTTAATCCAGCGTTGCAGAGACACAAATAAAGATGTATATATCTGCTTTGTCGACTTTGCTAAGGCATGAACAACTCGTATCCATCCCACAAAAAGCAGGTCTTGACAATAAAGACGTAAGAGTAATAACTAATCTCTACTGGAGGCAGACCTGTCGGGTCAACGTAGACAATAAAGAAAGGCGTACGTCAGGGTTGCATTTTATCCCCTCTTCTCTTCAACAGATACGCGGAATAAATCTTCAAGGAAGCGCTGTACGTAGTAGAGATGAATGGAGAACTGATCAACAAAATCAGATACGCTGATGATACAGTTATACTTGACAGCGACGTTAACGAATTGCAGCAAATAGTGGAGAGAGTGCGAGTCGTTAGTGAACAGTATGGCTTGAAGCTCAACGTTGAGAAAACCAAGTGGATGCGTGTTAGTAAACGACCACAACAATGGGAACAACTTATAATAGGCACGAAACCAGTGGAACAGGTCAACAAGTACTTCTATCTCGGATAGATGGGGATCAGTCCATGGAGATAAAAACAAGAACAGCATTCAACATGAAACCATTATTCACCAGTAGAGATCTATCTATCAATTTAAAATACAGACTGGCAAAATGCTACATATTCTCAATTTCATTGTATGGTGTGGAAGCATGGACGATGACGGAAAGACTAATAAAAAAACTGAAGGCATTTGGGCTATGGGTCTACCGCCGCATTCTACGCATATCATAGACGGACCACATTATCAACGAGGAGGTCCTCCGTAGGCTTGATAAACAGAGAGAAATCTTATTTACCGTGAAAAAACGTAAAATGGAGTACTTTGGACACAATGCGTCACGAAAAATATCGCCTCCTCCAGCTTATCATGCAGGGTAAAACGGACAGCAAGAGAGGCCCTGGTAGACGAAGACATTCCTGGCTGCATAATTTGCGTCAGTGGTACTACCATACAGTTCTTCAGAAGTGCAGCTAACACGATACGAATAGCTATGTTAATCTTTGAATTTGGGAGGCTTTCACTTGGTATAATTCCATTATCAATAATAAAAAACAAGTACTGTGTTTTAAGGAATTTTACTTAATAATTGCGATTCGTAACGCGTTTCAGTAGCTTCGTAGCTTCTTCAGACGAATGAATGTACAGAAAATAAGAATGAGAATATAAATATAAATGTTCTTGAGTAATTAAGAGCTTATTGGGTTGCTTCTTCTTAAGTGGTTATTTATGACAGGTATATCCAATAAAATTAAGGAATAGATTGCTCCCCGAAAAAATTCAATAGAGGTGAAGGGCTTAAATCGACTTGTTCAATGATGAGTCTACCTGAGTGTTTGTATTTATTGATTTCTAAAGTTTCCCAAAGATCTACCTTCCAATATTTATTATCTGTATGCAAAATTTCAAACTGTGGGTCGAAAGAATGATTATTTTCTAAGAGATGATTCGCGTAATTTGAATCTGATTTTTTATTTGAAAAACTGCGTTTATGTTCCGATATTCTAATATTGAAATTTCTATGTGTTCTACCAATGTAGAAATTATCACAGTCATTGCAATTCAATCTATAAACACCTGATTTATTGTTTTTACCTGGTTTGGTTTCATTATTTTTATATATTTGCCTAAATTATAATTAGTTTGGAAAGCTATGTTGAAATTATTGCTACTTAAGAATGATTTCAGTTTCTCACTTGTAATGCCAACGTAGGTTAAGGTGTTGAATTTTTGTTTCAATTTATCGACAGGGTAAACTTCATTCAATGCGATTCTACTTTGTTTTTATTTAAAATATTATTTATTATTTTGGGATTGTAACCATTATTTTGGCTATTTGTTTAATCAAATTTAGTTCTTTGTTGAAATTTTCTGGCGATAACGGGATGTTAATCAATCTATGAATAAAACTATTGAATGCTGACATTTTATGTTGATACGGATGACACGACGAGTTATATATTATAATATCTGTATGTGACGGATATGGTAAATTGCGAAAACATGTTTTCCATTTCCATTCGAAATTGTTACGTCTAAGAAATTTATCGAATTATTGCTTTCTATTTCGGTTGTGAATCCAATTTTTGGATGTAATGAATTTATATGATTTTCGAAAATTTTCAACTGTCTATCTGTTCCTGTGAAGCAAATAATGATATCGTCTACATAGCGATACCAGTATAAACAATATTTACTGAGTGGATGATTATGAATTAATTTCTCTGAGTTATTCATGAATATTTCTGCTAATAAAGGACTTAACGGATTGCCCATAATCAAGCCGTCTTCAATAGTATAATATTTGTTATTGAAATGGAAATAATTTTGATCTAAACAAATTTGTAATAATGAAAGAATATCTGATTTAATGATAGTATTGACATGATTCTTTTCTAATAATTCTTCAACTAAGTAATACGTATCTTTCGGAGGAATGTTGGGAAATAGATTCTTAACATCGAAAGAAATGAGTTTGGAATTAGGTGGTATAGTGGTATCTTTGATATTGGCAATAAGTTCGTAAGATTTTTGACCGAAAATTTAGATTTTAAATCTAAATTTTCGGTCAAAATTCAACAAAATAGCCAAAAATAATTGTTACAATCCCAAACTAATAATATTTTAAATAAAAACGAAGTAGAATCGCATTGAATGAAGTTTACCCTGTCGATAAATTGAAACAAAAATTCAACACCTTAACCTACGTTGACACTACAAGTGAGAAACTGAAATCATTCTTAAGTAGCAATAATTTCAACATAGCTTTCCAAACTAATAATAATTTAGGCAAATATATAAAAATAATAAAACCAAACCAGGTAAAAACAATAAATCAGGTGTTTATAGATTGAATTGCAATGACTGTGATAATTTCTACATTGGTAGAACACATAGAAATTTTAATATTAGAATATCGGAACATAAACGCAGTTTTTCAAATAAAAATCAGATTCAAATTACGCGAATCATCTCTTAGAAAATAATCATTCTTTCGACCCACAGTTTGAAATTAATTTTGCATACAGATAATAAATTTTGGAAGGTAGATCTTTGGGAAACTTTAGAAATCAAAAATACAAACACTCAGGTATACTCATCAATGAACAAGTCGATTTAAGCCCTTCACCTCTATTGAATCTTTTCGGGGAGCAATCTATTCCTTAATTTTATTGGATATACCTGTCATAAATAACCACTTAAGAAGAAGCAACCCAATAAGCTTTTAATTACTCAAGAACATTTATATTTATATTCTCATTTATTGTCTGTACATTCATTCGTCTGAAGAAGCAACGGTGTAGTGAAACGCGTTACGAATCGCAATCATTAAGTAAAATTCCTTAAAATACAGTACTTGTTTTTTATTATATTAAAAATAATAAATCTTGTTTTTATTATTGCTATGTTAATCGCCAACGTCCGTAACGGATAAGGCACCAAGAAGAAGAAGACGACACGAAACTCTATTGCAACCCTATATCGCAGGCTGATATGTTGAGACAGGACCTTCTGACTGTTGAGTCTTGGACTGAGAAATGGCTGCTCAAACTGAAGGAGAAAAAATGCTCAGTTTTGCACATTGGCAAGAAAAACCCAAATGTGCCTTATGAGATCACAATTCCGGATGTTGAACATCGGATTAACCTCGGCATCCTCATGAGAAAGGACCTGAAGTGGGAATCTCAGGTCAGCAGGGTGGTTAAAAAATCAAAATCGCATCCGACAAGCTTTCTCAGACCGATCAGTAGCGCCAGCTTTGAAGTATGTACATTCAGTGTGGAATTCATATTTTGTGGGAGACATTGAGTTGTTGAAAAGGGTTCAGCGAAAAGCGACTAAGATACCGCCTGAGTTGTCGGAAACTTCCTATGAACTAAGAGTTGCAGCTTTTCAGGTGTCTAGACAAAGAAGCCGAGGAGATCTTATAGAGAACTTGATCTCCATATTTTTGTATCAAATACCAACACTCAATTGCGAGGGCACTCAAAGAGGTTGACCATAGAATGTACACTGCTGCCTTGAAAGAACTTCCTGACAAACAGAGTGGTGGCCGACTGGAACAGATTACAGGAAAATACAATTTGTTCCCTTAATAAAGACATCTTTGAGAAACGCTTGGACAAGGAACTTGCATCTGCATCAGACCCTTTGATATATATTAAGCTACATTTTTTTGTTTATATCTAGAGTCTCAATGCTACCCTGTCACTATCAACTTTATTTAATATTTAATATTTATCCAAAACCGCTTTCTGTTGCTGAATAAATAATAATAATTCCCAATTCTTTCAACCTCCTTTAAAAAAGATCAATGATTCAAAACAATTGAAAAAGGCATTATAATAAAAAAAATTTGAGAACCTCAATAAAACTGGCACATAGTTGATATTTCCAATATACAACAAATACTTTTAATGTAGAGCGGAACGTTTGTAATCTCGGTACAGAGATCTTCACACAATCTAAATGAGAAACACAATTCCATCAGACATCATAACCTGATTATCAGCCGTCATACGTTCAATAGCACCAAGTATTTCACCGGTTGAAAATGAAGTTGAAGGATCAGAATTTATACTTTCCTTGATTCGAGAAAGAGGCAAAGATTGTGCGCGGTTTTCTTTGAAAGTTTTATGCAAACTAGTCTTGAAAATTGACAATCTATCATCGGTGATAGTGGAGGGAACGTCATCGTCCACTTCCATGGTTTCTTCTTGGGCATTGCTTGAAGCCATTTCTACATCTTGTCTTTCACTTCTACTTTTTGTGGAACGTTGGGTGATAACTTCGTCTTCTTCATCTGAGCCTACAGGAATTCTAGAGCGTTTGGGTCTTTGTTCATCATCACCATCGTCTTCGTCGTCAGTACCTCTAGACTGCCGACTTCTTTTCTTCTTCTCTTTCTCTAGTATTTTTTTGAAGTATGCATAATTGATGAGTTCAATAGCTGCTTCAGCATCGCCCGCTTCTACTTTAGCAGACATCCTAGCCTTAGCATGAGCAGTCGACAAACGAATCATAGTTTCCAAAGTACGTGGAGTAACAGGTTGAGTTCTAGCAACATCATTGCCCAATAAATCTTCAGACCTCAGAGAAGCATATTGACTAGCAATTATCTTCGAAGCTTCTTCTGTTAGAGTAGGTTTAAAAATCTTAACAAAATGAATATATTTTCGCATGAACTCAACGCTCAGTATTTTGTCAGACTTTCTTCGACTTCCTCCATGCAGCAAAGAATCATAAGTTTCATACAATGGCGTCTCTTTCTCCACTTCGTTTTCGTCAGGATCGGCTGTACTTAACATATCCGTACTTGAAGACATCGACAACACTTCACCGTCTTGCTCTAAGGGATTCCGATATTGATGCATTCTCACAACATGATCTGCTATCACCAGATCCCGATCTTCGTTTACAGAGTCCAACATAACAAACAATAGATCAAAACGGGACAATAGAGAATCTTGAAGACCAATATTTTCCATTGGTGTTTTATATTGATCATACTTTCCATACACAGGATTTGCAGCAGCCAGAACAGAACACCTCGCATTCAAACTTGCGTGAATGCCAGCTTTGGCGATTGTGACTCGTCCTTGTTCCATGACTTCGTGAATTGCAGTTCGATCCATATCGGACATTTTATCGAATTCGTCAATGCAGACCACACCTCGATCTGCAAGGACCATAGCGCCAGCTTCTAGACGTCTTTCTCCAGTTTCCTGGTCGACGGTGACGGCAGCCGTTAGACCCACGCCCGAAGAGCCTCTCCCGGTGGTGGGAATCGCTCTTGGAGCAGTACCAAGAACGTATCTCAGCAATTGTGATTTGGCGACAGAAGGATCTCCAATGAGTAGCACATTAATGTCTCCTCTCAATCTGAAATCGAAAATAACATTTTACTAGATATGCAGGGTGGAAAGATTCTACAAGGTGATTCCTAAAGCTATTGTAACGATATCCAATCGTCCCTGAAGCCGACCCTGTCACCGCCGGGCGGACTTATGAGTACGGAGCGCTTTCGGGAGACTTCGAGAAAGATTTAAAGGTTTCAGCGCGCCGTATTACGAAGAAATCAGTGTTGTCGTTTCCGGAAGGTTCTCGAACGAAGATCTGGAACAGATCCGAAGTTACGCAAATGTTCTAGAACAATTCGTACTTTTATATAAGAAGAGAGCGCGAAGCGCAGAGAATTAAGTTTGAATACAGAGCGCGAATAAGTGGACAGTGTTAGAGATAAATTAAGCAATTAAGCAGTATCGATTGTGTTATATAAATTAGTCATTCAGTCTACGTGTAAATAAATTAGTTAAGAGTTTTGTAATGTTGAAGTGTTTGATTCGAATCCCCAAATAATTTCAAGAACTAATAAACGTTACACTATTTTATAACGAAAAGTTCCCATAACATATGTCCGCCGCAAACGCTTCGTTACCGAGATACAGGTGTTGAAATTTTCAGATTTTTTCAGTTTTTTTTATTATCAGTACAGTTTTTCAGATATTCAGTTCAATTTCGGCACATAGGTTTCTTTTTAAAATCTACATATTCAGATCACAGAAAAAATTATACAAATCTACAGGGTGGTATATTTTCAGAAGTCACGTGTCCCTTCTACCCCTACAACTTTTTCAGTTCGCTCAGGGAAATTCATTTTTAAATTTTCCAGATTCACATAACTCCCAAATCTCAGAAACTAAAAAGAAGCAATGGGTAAGAAGGAAGGAAAGATTTTGAGTACCTTCAAATATTTTTAATAATACAATAATAATATTTATTTGATTCCTGACCTCGAATCAGTTATGAAAACTGGTGATGAGTCCTAGGGCTTTAAGTTTACACAATGTATTGTACAAAAAACTTATGTTATAATGCAAAATAATAATACTTTATGCTAGTAAATACATCAGGTTTCATCCAAATATTTTCTGAGATCATGACACATGTTTTTGTCTGTAATATATGAAGGTATACTGTTATATATTGAAATACAGCTCTTTATTGGTGAATCCCGTGCTTCCTTTGTTCTCCCATGTGTTTTCCTAAAGAGATTTCTGCTTCTAATATTGTAGTTGTGAAAAGGCCAAGTTTCAAGAATTTTATTAGAAAACTGTGACTTCGCTCGACCATTCTTAACCTGTTCCATCTGCTTCAATTTTTGAATACAAAGTATATTTGCAGATTTAAGAACCTCTATTGTTGTGTGAAAACTCATTGAAAAAAACAATTTTATACTCTTATTTTGAATTCGCTGTATTTTCTGCAAAAGGTAATTTGGATAGTTTCCCCCAGCATGGTATTAGATATCGAAGATGCGGCTATATGAAACTCTTATATAAAAGTGTTTGTGTAGACTTAGTAATCTGATGCGCACATCTTTTGATAGCGCCAACCATTGGTGCAATTTCTTTTGATAAAAACTGCACATGTATATCCCAGCTCAACTTGTCATTTATGGTAAGTCCTAAGTACTTATAATTTTCTACTTTACGTATTTCATTGTTATTTAATTTAACCCTAATATCACAGCTCTTCTTATTTTTGGTTTGATTAGCATGTATACAGTTTTTTCTAAATTAATACTTAGCTTATTATAACACAGCCAGTTGTAATAGAGATTGAGATTAGCATTAATATCCTCTTCCATCTGCTTTAAATTGTCTCCACTCAGAACAAGCACGCTATTATCCGCATACATGATGTACCTTGATTTAAGATTCACAAAGCATAGGTTATGGACATATAGAAAATAAAGAAGGGGTCCAGTACCGAAACCTGAGGCACCCCAATTTTAACTTCTTCTTGGATCACTTTTGTTTTCACCAATCATATATATATATATATATATATATATATATATATATATATATATATATATATATATATATATATATATATATATATATATATATATATATATATATATATATATATATATATATATATATATATATATATATATGATTACCAAAAGGCTTTTGATAGTTCTCCCCATTCATGGCTTCAAGAAATTTTGGAAATTTATAAAATTGATAAGACAATTCGTCTTTTTCTTGAATTTGTAATGACAAATTGGAGAACCAATCTTCATTTAAATATTTCAAAACAATCGTTAAAATCCAAGTAATTCCAATCAAAGAGGCATTTTTCAAACCTTTAAGTGCTCTTTGGTTTTGTCTTTGCCTTAATCCATTATCTCATGAATTAAATGCTACTAGTTTCGGCTTCAAAATAAAGAGTCTATCAACTGAATTCAAGTTAAGTCACTTAATTTATTTAGATGATATTAAATTATATGCGGAACCAGATCTCATTTAAAAGTCTACTTGAGATTACTTTCAACTATTCCAATGATATTCATATGAGATTTGGGCTTCCAAAATGTAAAAATCTTTGTATTGAAAAAGGAAAGATCACTTCTGATTATATAAAGATTTCCAATATCGAAATCGAGCCAATGCATCAAGGAGATACATATAAATATCTTGGATTTTGTCAAGAGAAGACAATTAACCATAGCAGCACTAAAGATAATATTAGAAGTTCATATTACAAAAGACTTAGAATTATCATCAAGAGTCATTTAACTAGTAAAAACCTTTTCAGAGCTATCAACTCCTATGCAGTTTCTATTCTTACATCTTCTTTTGGAATTATTAAATGGTCTAAAACTGATCTAAATGAATTACAATGTCAAACGAGGAAAATGCTTTGTAAATATCATAAGCACCACCCAAAGTCAGCTATTCAAAGAGTTACACTACCTAGACATCTTGGAGGTCGTGGATTAACTGATTTGAATAATCTTCATTGTAAACAGATTTTTCATCTACGTTCCCATTTTCATGATAAACAGAGAACGTCTAAATTACATGATATTATTGTTGCTTCAGATTATAATCTTACACCTCTGAATTTGACAATGCAAAAGGTAGATTTTGATATATTTGATGATAATTCTAAAAGAGAAAGTTAGATGCAGAAGGAATTACACGGAAAGCACCCTAAAGAATTGAAGAATGATTATATTGATGAAATCGCATCGAATAAATGGTTAGATTCTGGAGAATTGTTTGCTGAAACAGAAGGCTTGGCAATTGCGATCCAGGATCAGGTTGTTTTCACGAGGAATTATAGAAAACACATCATCAAACAAAATATAGATGATTCTTGCCGTAGATGTTTCTGTTCTTCAGAAACAGTTTTTCATATATTATCATCTTGCTCAGTCCTTGCTTCAACAGATTATTTAGAAAGACATAATGTCGTCGCTAATATTATTCATTTTAATCTAGGAATTAAACATGTCCTAATTCCCAAAAGAAAAAATTTCACAAATATGAACAAGAGATTATTTGTGAAAATGACAAATATAAACTTTATTTTGATAAAACAATCCTTTGCAACAGAGCTGTAGAATACAATATACCAGATATCATTCTTAACGATAAACAGAATCAAATAACATATATAATTGATATTGCTTTACCCGACACATAATATACAAAATAAATACAATGAAAAATTTCTAAATATATGATGCTTGGCGACGAGATTAAAAAATGTGGAAAATGAAAAAATTTTTATTCTACCGATTATTATTTCCACAACAGGTGTTATTCCTAGGAATCTCCACAAAAGTATTGAGATTTTGGGTCTGAAGAAAAATTTGTTTGAACAGTTACAAAAGATAACAGTCATCAAATCTTGTAATATTCTTCGTAGGTTTCTTTCCGAAAATAATAATGAGGTAGAGTCATAGGTTTTCTCTCTGGTTTATACTGCTCAGAATCTCATTTCATATTTTATTTATTTGTTTATATAAATGTAATATAATCAACTGACAATTTTGTCATATTTATATTCAGAGCAGTATTCTATTCGATCGTTCACCACGTCACACAAAGGAAACTATTAATGAGTAACATTCAGTGTTACTTGATTAAGGTCCGTACACTGGATTTTTCCGGGAGAAAGCCTCTGACACTACTCGTTGGTACATTGATATCATTGTCTGATGATGCTATAGTGTGTTTATATTCTGGTAGATTGATATATTCTCATAACATTTAACGTTATCCTAATATATAATTATTCCAGGATATGTTTTGATTATAATCATTGCCTGGCAATGGTATTAATTACCGGGTGGTGGATTTATATTTTTTCATGAAATCAGTTTGATTGCATGAACAGACATATGGGCAACTAGTCGGGGTGAAACCCCCTATATATAAATAAATAATAAAATAAACGATGTGAGTAGTCAAGAACTATTCTATTGTATGCTTGTTTGGAGCGTGGCTATAGGCAAGGCTTTCGGGAAGTCGAAGCCGAAAATAATTCGCGAGGAACGTGTATTGACAATGTATTCCATGAAACTGCAGCCATCGAAAGTGAAATGTGTACATTAAACAACTTGATCACAGACCATTACCCACTTTTAGTTAAAATTAAGAATTAACACTATCAGGTGTGAAACAGGACAGTTGTAGAACTATTAATTATAGTAAACTGTGTAACGTAGCTAAATATAACAACTGGAATTCGTTATTGTTAATTTAGGATCCAAATATAGCTATCAATACATTAATTGGTCAGATAAGATATTGTGCAGATAGGGCAAGTTTCATTAAAAAGAAATCTAGAAGTTCTAACAAAACTGGATAACTGCTGGTATTATAAAGTCATGTAAAACTAAGGAAACTCTATATAATATGTGGGCAGCAAGCAAGGGCTCTGAACTTTTGAAAAATCAATACAAAAATTATCTTAAGGTATTTAACAAAGTAATTTTTGAAGCAAAAAATAATTTTGATAAAAGAGCCATTGAGTCTAATATCACTAATCCACTAAAATATGAGATGAGAATAATATGATTATGTTAGATATTTCTTAAATGACTGTGATCATTCTAAAAAAAATACAAATCTATGTCCTTATTTGCCAAAGGGGGAAAAGTAATTTCAGCAATTCACAAAAAATGTGAAAACGTTTTTGACGTAAATTTCATTAACGAGAAATCGAGTATGGATGAAATCAGGAAGTTATGAATCAATATAACTGGGATGTTGTTAGTGGCACCCTCCAAATGAATGAAAAGAAAATTTTGTACAGTGTACAATTCTCAATTTATTATCCTGTTATATGAGCTAAATAGTAAAAGTTCTAGCTTACAAAAAAATTCTGTAGCGTACAGATCCTGCACTCAGATTCTCAAAAAATTTATGCCAAACAATGGGAAATATTTTCCCTCAATTTCATCCGTCATGTTGAACTGGATTGAATTACTGAAATGCGAGGTCAGATTCGAATATCTTATAAATACTTTGGAAACTCTTAAGATTTTGAAAACATCTTTTGCTATACCGCACTACCCAGTCCAACTGAACTCAAAATATGTATGTGTTTATTATATAATCAAGCACTTGCGAAAAATTACGAGCCCTTCCGCTCCCGAGAAGTTACGCCCCTGATTAGGAGTGTTTACCTATAGGTTTCACTTCAATAATACATCTTATCCTTTGCTATTTCATTTTCAAAGATAGGTACTCAAATCTCCGACGGGAGATAAATCGTGGCAACACTGGCTTAAATTTCAAACCGTTCGGAAACATTCCTCGTCAACTCGGTGTACACGAAGCGAGTGCGGGAAGCGTGAAATGCAGGATTACCAAATACTTTTTATGTAACATCAATAATAACCGAGATATTGAATAACTCAAAGTCGCAAAAATCCCCCAGGAAAAGGGATCTGGCAACACTGGCTGAAATCGTTCAGGAACCATTTCCCGTCGACTGGATGCGCGAAAGTGGTCAGCGTAAACAACTGATTACTGATTCCCATTAAATGCAATGTTTCTTACCTTGTTCCATTCGGAAGATTTTTCTCCACTCCTCCCAACAAAAGACACAAAATGGCTTTTTTAATAAACTCATGTCCATGAATTGAAGGTGCCAAAGATTTTGCCAATAACCCAAATATATCTTTCGATTCATTCACTAATTTTTTACACCTCATAATATCATTACTTGATATTGACAGAGTTGCTTCTTTACTGATTTGAGTAATATTACTAGCAATTATGATTGTTCGAAATGTACCATTAGTATAACTACCCTGCTTATTAGGCATGCATCGGAAACTTCCAACTACTTGAATTCGATCTCCAGGTTTGCATTTATCTACCAAGTCATCATCGCAAATAATATCAACAGACCTAGGAAGCTGACCTGCAGGTGCCTTTTCTGGCATTTCTTGAATCGATATTGTTTGATGATCTTTAAACATAGAAAGACCAAACTCAGTTTCTAATAAGTTTCCATCTTCATCTGTAGTTGGATAAACTGATGATGAAGGAAAAGCTTCTAACGATGTTAGATCAGCATATTTTCTTTCCATTACTTTCTTTGTTGCAGGACAAAAATGTACACTTCGAACTACTTTTGGATGTACTAAAGAGCACTTAGTAACAATTCCTTCACAACATACTAGATTACCTAAGAACTTAGAAGTAAGAGTACGTGGAGAAACATGCTTATTACCAAAACTTCCTTCAAAAGCGATGAAGAACTCATCGTTATTCTTAATAAATTCGTTATCAATTCTCGAAACATACTCTTTAAGAGCCTTTTGAAACGCAAGTTGCTCTTCAAATGCATTATTGAGTAAACTCTGCGCTCTAGCAGGATTTTTTCGACGAAGATCATTAACGTTCACCAACAGCCTTCTATTTTTATCTGTTACCATATCTTTAACAAGTTGTGCATATTTTCCCTGGTCTTCTTCATCGTCCAGGAAATCTAAATATTCCCGTAGTGCATCCTGAATACGTTGATCTAGTTCTTGAGTATCCATTTCCAAAATTACAAAACACTAAACAAATATAGTAAATATTCTTTAAAAGTTCACCATAAACAAGTTATACTAACAAACTCGACCTATATCACTTTTGGCGGGAAAAACAACTACTGATACTACAGAATTGTGTTCAGAAAAATAATCTTTTGTCTTCTTCTTCATTTCTATTTACTATGTGCTTGGCTGCATTAGACATATATATATATATATATATATATATATATATATATATATATATATATATATATATATATATATATATATATATATATATATATATAAGTATCTATCCTCTGCTTTTTACAAGCAGGACCGAACCACCACCACCGTGCAATGATAACTGCCACCACAAAGATTGCAAGTTATCTGGCCTTCGAAGTTTACGCCTCTTTAGGCGAGTCTTTCCAAGTATCTCTTTTTGTTCAAGAACAACATCCATAACTCTTGAAAGTATTCATATAACTTTTATTAAAGTGAAAAGAAAGAATTAAAACATACAACTTAACACTTCAGTTGCACGTTTTCAAGAGGGCAAAAAATCGTTGAGATCCGTAGTCACAGACTATCTTAATCTTAACTTACTCTGAAATACAATTAACCTACTTTCAACTTAATAAAACATTTGAATCCGTATTCGTAACAGGCACTTCGGCGTAGCAGTTCCAAAATGCTTATGTACTAGCCGTGCAGCTACCGAGGCGGTTAATAATTTTTCTTTTCAAAAAACGATTCTGTACAGTTTCAGTACCGTTCACATGTCTACTCGTCTTGTCGATATGATACACAGAACAAACCCTATAGAGAAATAAAAACTCAGTGCCCCGGCATAGGAAACAATATGGCCAACTCTGCATGGAAACTAGCGCTACGCGTGCCATTATAGAAAACTAAGTCGAATGGCGACTTATTTTAATTCTAGATTTCCCACGATTGAATTTAACTTGACTGAAATGGGATATTTGAACTAGTCTAAACGATGCAGATTATTTCTGCCTCAATCAGACTATTCAAATATTGAGAAAATAATTAGTATTTTTTCACAATAACACTTTTATTTCAAAATAAAAAAAAATCTTAAACTATATATACAAAAAATGTAGTAAAACATTTCCAAGAAAAATAAATTGTTAACACATTTGAATCAAAAATATAAATCACATAACACAGAAAATAGAAACATTCTAACATTCTAAATGAAAAAAGAAATTCTGAGATATTGTTGTTAGCCTTTAATATTGGTTCTCCATTGCTACTATGGGTCCCCCGTTGGGGGTAAACTGCCTTCAAAGCCATCCTCATGACAGTTACTCTTTACTGCTTCTGAAAATAGAAGAAAACGCAGTACCGTATGTCTCAAAATGAATTTTAGATCACTCAAAATTGTTGAACATGGTAAAAATAGGCAATTTCATTACTAATCTTGGAAATCTTGGAATAATAACAATGTATATATCACAAAATAAACATGAATTATAGATAACAATGGAGTGTAGGGTGTAAAGGACCCAAAAAATTCAATTATTTCGTCACAGATTAACTTCTTTCCCCATGAGTGTAAAAGGTGCATGGAGGAAAATAAATAATATTACAGACTAGAAAAAGGTTTGGAAATTATAAAAGGGTGTCGAAGCCCAGACAAAATAACGTGTGTAGTCCACCAATTGTATGAGACCGATGGTAAATAAATAACGCGCACATAGTAGAGTGTAAATAACCCGCTCTTTAAAGTCACAATAAAAACCTATAAATGAACCATCAAAGATTGATGCCCTACTTATTTCTGAACCTTTTCGATTTGTTTTCAGTCCCAGAAGTTACAGTTTCCTATGTTTTAACTTTAATGAATTCAGAAATTAGAATACGAGTAGCCCTTTCAACAATTTCATCTTTCACCGAATATAACAGACAAAAATCGAATTGAGAAAAATGAGAGTTGTAAATAACTTTGAATATCAAAGCAGGATTTTCCTGATGCCCCTGACTATTCAGGAAAAAGTAAAGTTTATTGTGAATGTCTTCTAAGAATTGAGAAACTTTTACTGAGCGATAAGTTAAATTATCTTTTCTCTGGTATGATAGTAGGTAAAATGATCGCCGTTTGGACGAAAATAAAATAATTACAACTTGTAAGACTTGTTATTTAATTTGATTTAACCAAATATAAGTCATATAGGCCATTCTCTATTCTACCAACGAGGGTAAGGTGAAGGTTAAGCCAAACGCCAGTTAACAAAAACTCATATCGCGCAAAATATTGAATGAGCGATGTTCAATAGATTCGCTAGCAATCAGTGGAATTCAAAATTTATTTTTATGTAAAACACCTAAACATAGCATATGTTTATTCATCAATGATAGATGCTAAATTATTTTCTGTTGCAAAGTCAAATTTATTCAAAATAAGACTATTGATAATTATGTATAAACTAGCTAACCCGCCAAACGTTGTTTTGCCATATAAATTTGTGTTGAGTTCTTTTGAGGTTATGTGAATCCTTTAATTAATTAATCGTGCGAACTACACTCACAATTAATAAATTTGATTAATAATTAATAAAATATGAATAATTACTTGAGAGATAAACTGAGATAGAAAAATGATAATTGTAAACGGTATTACTACGCTTGATGCTTAAACAATAATAATGGCAGAAAACTGTGGAGGTAGTGAGAGAAGACTAATAGCGTGAGAGAAACAGGAGACCGGCTTCGGTTTCATCCCTAGATCGTGCTGTTTACTGGTAGTGACTCCCATATAATTTGGCAAATGAGTGTTGATCCACAAAAAAGCGCAGGAAATTTAAAAAGTATTTAAATTTAGCTTTGCCGTAAGCTCAGGGAAATTTTAATCGTATTAGAGTGAAAAACAATCACAAAATGGCGATAATGGATCAGTAATCGAGCGGGATGAAAAATGATTAGATTACCTATCAAAAAATAAGGGTTAGTGATAGAAGGGTGAAAATTTAGGGTTATATGTTTTTTCAATGCCACATTATAAAAAAATTAAAATTGTCCAAAAAATAAAAATAAAATGTCAGGGATGGACAACTCTTATAACTTAGGGGTATGAAAAATAGGTAGTAGCCGATCCTCAGGCCTACTTAATATGCATATAAAATCTCATAATAATCAGTCAAGCCGTTTTGGAGGAGTATGGTAACAAACATTGTGACACGAGAATTTTATATATTAGATAAGGACATTTTGATGGGATCATTAATAACGTCCTTCGGGTAGTGCCATCAAAAGTAGATGCATTAATATTTGACAGTAGAGTAGATCTGATACACTGCAGATATTTGACATATGACTCATTTCTACGTTGCCTGCAGACCTTTAATATTTATATTTTTTGAATAGGTTTATCTTAAACTTTGATCACAATTAATTATAAGTAATAGAATTAATGAAAATTATTGAAATAGAGAACAATAGCTCCCAATTTTATGCTTGGCTTTCGTCAAGTTATTTTCATTCGATCACATTGAAACTTGCAATCCCTTCACAGGCATATAGCATTATAACCTCCCCTTATGTCTAGGTTTATGGAAAGTTAATTATATATTTCATCTGGAGGAAAAGATAAATAATTTTCGAAATGGCTCCAATAAATGACTTGAAGATCGCTGTAATTTGTTCTAGTAATATGAACCGTAGCATGGAAGCTCATGCATTTCTAGCTAAAAAAGGTTTTGATGTAAAGTCTTATGGTACCGGTGACAAAGTTAAAATACCGGGTTCAGCAGCAGATAGGCCAAATATTTATGAATTTGGAACATCGTATGATGAAATTTATCAAGACCTCTTGATTAAAGACAAAGTCTTGTATCCTTTTTAATCTAATTGCGTTAATAATATATTTATATACAGTTTTTCTTAATTTTATTAGATACACTCAAAATGGTTTATTGCACACTTTAGAAAGAAATAGAAGAATCAAGTCCCATCCAGAAAAATTTCAGGAATGCAAAGAAAAATTCGATATTTTGATAACATGTGAAGAGAGAGTATATGATCAAGTATTAGAATATATGGAGAGTCAGACCCCTGTAGATAATTCAATAGTCCACGTAGTAAATATTGATATCCAAGATAATCTAGACGAGGCAACAATTGGGGCATTTTTAATAAGTGATATGTGTTTAATGGTTTGTAAATATTTATGTCTTGTCGACATTTCGAGGTGATTTTTATTATCTAGATTATCATATCAGCTGTTTATTTTTGTTTCAGATGGCGAAAACAGACGACTTAGACAATGATATTGAAGAAGTTCTTCATAACTTTGAGGAGAAATGTGACAGACCAATTTTGCATAGTATTGTATTCAACTGACTGATGATTAAAGTTATTGTTTTTAAATATTTATTAAAATATCAGATTTCTGAAACATTTCATGATAATGTTTTTATTTTGTTTTATAAATCTGATTGAACAACTTTGATTTGTATACTATATCCACGATTTTATGTAAACTGTCTTGATACGATAAAATTAAATCCTGTTGGGGACTTAATGAATCAGCCTTTGCTTGTGATACTAAAGAAGGTTGGATTTGACTGGAAAGTTCGAGGTTATTTACCTAGAAATTTAATGAGCTAATTTTTAAGTATATGTATGAAGGATTTAAATTTTTCAAATACCACAAATTCAATAAATTTTTCAAGTTTGTATTAATATTCAATATTTATTTATCTTATCAAACTGTGGGTGTTTATGGAAAGATTTCACAGTTAAAGTTTTTATGAATAAATATATATTTACAGAAAACCTTCATTATTTGAGAAATTGATGAATATTTGCGATGACAACCCTGAAATTTCCATACTAAATTGATTAATCCCAAGGTTTTTTTTCAATGAAATAAAACTAAAGTATTTAGATTTTCACTATATTAACAAAATTATGACGGTTTCACCACACTGTGGCTTCATCAGATACATACAAACTAATGAACAGAGTTATTCCTTATATATTAGTCTTATTTCCTATTTAATATTACAATAGGTACAAGAGATATGTTGGAAAACCCATCGGAGTTGCTTACTTTATGAATTGAAAAATTGAGTAAAGGAGAAGGATTAAGATCTAATTGACTATTAAGTAAACTACCTGAATTCTTTTCTTTGTTGACCTCTAAAATTTCCAATAGATTGAGTTTTTCTCTGTTATTTTCATTGTGTAAAATTTTGAAATTATCATTAAAGTTCACTTATCATTTAACACTAATGATAATTTCAAAATATTACACAATGAAAATAACAGACAAAAACTCAATCTAATGGAAATTTTAGAGATCAACAAAGAAAATAATTCAGGTAGGTTACTTAATAGTCTAAATGAGATGAAAAACACAAGGTTTAACTTTAATCTACACTTTATTTGAAAAAATTCGACGACGTTTCGCTGACACAGCAGCTTTATCAAGTATGACAAACAGAATGAAGAGTATGGTATTATAAACAAATCGTAGAACAAGTTGGATGAATAACAGGAAAATCCACACCAAGCCATTGTACAGTTAGTATGAAGGGTAATAAAAACTAATTAAACAAGTTAAGTAGGGTGAATAATTCACATCTACCTGATCATTCAAAAGCTTGTCCGAATGTTTATATCTATTTATTTCTAATGCTTCTAGGAGATCTAATTTTAAACTTGTCTTATGTCAAAGTTTTTATTGAATGAATGGTTTTCTTTCATTAAGTGGTTTGAATAATTTGAATCAGATTTATTTTATCGAAGCTACGTTTATGTTCAGATGTTCTTATGCCAAAACTCCTATAGTCATACCGATATAAATTTTATCACAAGAACCGCAATTGAGTTTATAGATTCCTGATTTACTTGATTTTTCAACACGAGATTTATTATTTTTAATATGTTTACCTAAGTTATTAGAAGTTTTGAAAGTTATATTAAGATTTTGTTTGACGAGAAAGGATTTAATATTTGTACTTGCAGAACCACAGAATGTTAAACTGTTGAATATTTTATAGTCTTTATGAATAGGATATACTTCATTTATTGCTTTCTGATACAGTTTTTACGAATGATTAGATCTATCATATCCGGATTATATGAATTATTAATGGCTATCTGTTTGATGATGTTTAACTCTTTATTATAATCTTCTACTGATAAAGGTAAATTGAGTAACCGATGTACCATGCTGTTTAAAGCTGCAACTTTGTGTTGAATTGGCTATAATGAGTAGTTATGTATAGTTGTATCAGTATGTGTTGGTTTACGAAAGACCAAAAAACATGATTATTATTTCGTTTAGTGATTTTCAAGTCCAAAAAATTAATGGAATCGATCTGTTCAATTTCTATCGTGAATTTAATGTTCAAATGGATGGAATTAATGAAATTAAGAAATAAGTCTAATTGACGAGTAGTTCCAATGAAACATACAACATATCTATACCAATAAAGAAATTTGGAAATGAGTGGATGTGTATGAATTTTCTGTTCAATATTATTCATAGAAATCTCTGCTAAAAGTGGACTCAAAGGATTTCCCATGATCAAACCATTTTCACTACTGTAATAGATGTTGTTGAAAGAAAAATAATTTTGTTCAAGGCAAACGTCCAACAGATTCAATATTTCTGATTTAATTATGCGGTTAACATGATTCGAATTCAACATGTTTTCGATTAATATTTTGACATCACCTGGAGGAACACTTGGGTATAAATTCTCAACATCAAACGAAATAAACTAAAAAAAAAATCTATTTAATAAATAGATCTAAATCATTCTCCTTTACTCAATCTTTTCAATTCATAAAGTAAGCAACTCCAATGGGTTTTCCAACATACCCCTTGTACTTGTACCTAATGTAATATTAAATAGGAAATAAAACTAATATATAAGGAATAACTCTGTTCATTAGTTTGTATCTATCTGATGAAGCCACAGTGTGGTGAAACCGGTCATAGTTTTGTTAATATAGTGAAAATCTAAATACTTTAGTTTTATTTCATTGAAAATAAGTATATCGATTTTCATCAAGTAGCGACCTCCTCAATCAAATTATCCAAAGGAACTTATTTTTTCAATTTATTATTAAGATAAGATAATCTTTATTCACACAAGTGTAATATACAATAATAAAACAAACAGTAAATACGTCACAAAAGTATTAAAAAATCTCACGCCTTGAATCATGTGGCCTACCCCGACACCACTCACGAAACTCAACAACTGAGTAGGGCTCATATTCAATAATAAACCTCCTTAGTTCTCTCTTGAAAATCTTCACATCAACAACTCTTTGCAGAGTTCTTGGGATAGTTTGGGACACATGAATTGGGCATTATCTTGAGTAAGACTCAGGGAACGAAGATGATACAAATAGGGAGACATCTGTCTTGTACAGTTATGGTTCTTAAAGTTTTCAAAAACATGAGGTACCTGAAAATGTAGAGACCACTGAGAGTCATCATATATATATATATATATATATATATATATATATATATATATATATATATATATATATATATATATATATATATATATATATATATATATATATATATATATATATATATATATATATATATATATATATATATATATATATATATATATATATATATCAACCGATTTAGATGATTTGTTCGGCAAGTTATAGATCAACTCTTCTGCTTTGTAGAAATTATAAGAGAAAACAAAAAAAAATTATATGGGGCAAAACTAAAAGTGTTTTTTGTTGTCAAAAATTCGTAACACCTGTGGAATTTCGTGGTCCGAGTTGAAACGTACAATATCATGGTCTGTCAAGACACATATTTTGCAAAATATATTTAATTTCAAGTGGAAAATCACCATTTTGGAGAAATTCCATTGAATCAAGAAATTGTCATTAAAATTCGTCTATCAATTTGGAATTTTCTTATTATCACTCAGGCGTGTCGAAACTGTCGTTTGCGATTTTTATGTTCGAATTGCATTAGTTATTGATGACAATTTGGTTAATTTGGTGTAAATTAGAATTCATAGGAGATAACAGTCGATAGGTATTAAAATACACAACCGAATTCTGGGACCATTGATAAAACTTTTCATTTACACATGTGCACACCTTTTTTATCAAATATGAAATTCAACACACGTTTTTTGTATATGACCACATTTGCACTTGTTTAAAGAATGAGAGTTTTCCATTCTTTGATTTGATACAAATTCGATCGGTTGCGGTGTTTTGTGATTCTTTACTGTTTACGATTCGAAACGGTATTTTTCATTCAGAATGAGAGATTTACCACCAACCTCAGTAGCAAGGGCAGTTACATTGATCGAGGAAGGACGCACCTACCGCTCAGTCGGTACCATGTTGGGTGTCTCGACGTCGGTTATCCATCGAATCTACCGACGTTACAGGGAAACTGGATTGTACGTGAGGAGGCGAGGACAAGGAAGAAATCGGGTAACCCGCGCTATACATGACCGTTTCATCGTCAATCAAACCATAAGAAATCCTCGTCTTACTGCTGTTCAGGCACTTAACCTTTTACAAGCAGTGGATAACATTAACGTCAGTGTGAGGACAGTCAGAAGACGATTAAATGAAGTTGGTCTGAGATCATACGCGCAAGCAAGAGCACCAAGACTCGATAGAGCCTATCGGGTAGCAAGATTGGCGTTTGCTAGGGAGCATGTAGCATGGACAATCAATCAGTGGAGACGAGTTTTATTTAGTGATGAAGGCCGATATTGTGTGAATTTCGTGGATGGTAGAGATAGAATATGGAGGCATCGAGGGGAACGGTACAATCAAGCGAACTTCGCAGGAACTGAGCAATACGGAGGAGGGTCAGTTATGATATGGGGTGGCATATGCTTGGGAGTACGAACAGAACTGGAGATTATTGGCAATGGATCACTTAATGCCCATCGGTATATAGCAGAAATCTTGGAGCCCCATGTTGTGCCTTTTGCTCCTTACATAGGGGAAAATTTCCTTTTTATGCACGATAACGCGCGCCCTCATACTGCGCGCATAGTGATAGAATATCTCAATGAAGTTGGGATCACACGAATGGACTGGCCGTCACGGTCACCGGATTTAAACCCGATCGAACACGTTTGGGACATTCTTGGAAGAAGGGTTCGACAACGGAATTCAGGCAACGTTGAAGAGCTGACATTGGCTTTGGTGGAAGAGTGGGACAACATACCTCAACAGATGATAGACAACATCATTGGGAATATGCGATATCATATGCGCGCTGTAATAAGAGCTCGGGGGGGTCATACTCGCTACTAAAATCAAATGTTTTTTTTGTGGGTCATCATGAACATTTTTCTCAACATGTTCATTTCATTTCACGAGTGTATCGCCAGGATACACACCTGCTCTCAATTTTGGACAAGAATGATAATTATTATAGAGTGTCACAAAAAAATTCAAAAAAAAATGTGCAAAATCAACGATTTTTCCAGTGTACTTCGAGTTCTCCCGGAGCTTGAAATTGGCCAGTGAATTTCAAAATTTTCATTTCGTTAGATTTCCGCTTCTCCAATTTTGATTTTATTTTTTGGCTAACCTCCGATGTTATGCGCCTACGCAAGATTAAAATAAATTCTTGAAATTTGTGACTTTTCGCTTCAAATTGGATATCTCTTGTAAAAATAGAGATAAATGCATAAAACAAGGAGGGCGTTACTGAAGGAAGATGTGTCTTGACAGACCATGATATTGTACGTTTCAACTCGGACCACGAAATTCCACAGGGTGTTACGAATTTTTGACAAAAAAAAACACTTTTAGTTTTGCCCCCGTATAAAATTTTTTTCAATTTTTTTTTGCTTTCTCTTATAATTTCTACAAATCAGAAGAGTTGATCTATAACTTGCCGAACAAATCATCTAAATCGGTTGAGAATTAGGAAAAATATTGAACTTCGAATTTGGTTAAATTTTCGAGTGTTCCGCTAATTTTGCCTCCGAGTGTATATATGGGCGATGTCAACCCAAATTCTTGGGTCCATAATGATTCTAAAACATCTATAGATCATAATCGGCATCACAGAGAGGGAATTTGAGGAAATATCGCAGGTTATGTATTTTTTATTATCTCCTTAATCCTTTTCATGACCTTGCTTGCTATGTGAAATCTTTTCTTAGATTTGTTTAGACTTATAAGAAGTATGATTGTTGAAATATTTTTCTGCTGGTTTTCTTTTTCCATTGTTACAGATTCCTGTACCAAACCCCCTTCCTTTCACCCTTGTCTTCATTTGGAAATCATGGAATGCAAGAGAGAATGAAGCGGCTAAGCAGAAAAATCTTTGGTACTCTTTATGTACACACGACACTAACACAACATAAACAGACAAGCTATTGCTAGTGCAATAGCGATAGAGAAACGAGTTTTTTCTTCAGGTTTTTTCACTCGTTTATTGAATCATACGCAAGATAGTATGGTTCCCCTGTTACATTTCCTGAGCTCACACTTGTGTTTTTCTGACACACACCAAAATTATAGATACAAGCATTTATTGTAAATACAATTATTCGAATTTTGTAAATCCTCTCTCTCTCTTTTCAAAAGAATATATATATATATATATATATATATATATATATATATATATATATATATATATATATATATATATATATATACCAGAATATCAAACCATACTCTAACAGAGACTGAAAATTTGCAAAATAAGTACAGGTCAAAACGTCAGATTCAACCTGAGACTTCAAAATACGTATAGTATAGATGATTGAACATAATTTTTTATTAAGAGCAGTGATATGGTTCTCCCAGCTCAACTTTAGATCAATATGAGACCAAGAAACATTGTGCACTTCTCCAATTTGATTTTAGATGTAATAAAATCAGGACTCCAGTGAGGGCTACTGGCGCTTGTGTGCAAAAAAGGATTTTGGCGCCCCTTAAGGCATTTTTTTTATTTTTTTTTTAAGGTAGGAGGTAAGTAGGTTGGTGCTTGAAGTAAAGCAAAAAACTGAACTTAAGAAGTCAGATTTATTTGTAGACTAAAATATCAAAATGAAACAAACAGAACAAAATCATAACAAAATAAATTCTTGTTCACACCCGTTTTGAAACATTTACTTAAGTAATGGGATACAGACACGTTGGCTCGTTGTTTATAAATACTAGAAAATACTTAAAAACATATTAGAGCGAGAAAAAATAGCACAGCCACCATGTTCCCCCATGTCTCGACTGTAACTGGCAATCAATGATGGCTATCATTAAAGGATCTTACATTTTGATGAATAATTTTTAAACTTCCGGTTGTAACTTCAAAGCTTGAGATATTTATGCTGATTTTTGATTTGTTTCGTATTCGACCCCTAAAAAAGAAGTTTGCTTCAAGGTGTCCCGATATTTAGAGAAATTGAATCGTTTGATGCCAACACCGATAGGCCAGAAACTGGAATCGTACATTCCTTCCTTCAGCATAAATGGTGCAGCTATCACAAAGCGTTTAAGTTTATCTGGATCACCAGGAATTTCTTTTACTTCTACGGAGGCTATATCAATATCCGGTTTCTTAGAAATGTAGAGGCGAGAATAGATTTTTACTATACCGCCTACCAAAATCATCAAATATCTGCTTATATTGAAAGCATGCTTGTTTAATTGTTTCACTTTTCGATGTTTAACTCCATACCGTTTACAATTGACCAATTGTGTACGACCCCTACATCATGCTGTAATTTTATACAGTCAGAAATACTTGAAACCGGAACATAAATCTTTAAATCATTTGCAAATGAGAGGTGTTTACAGTACTTCAAGTTATCATCTATATCATTTATGAACTAATTGAATAATAAAGGGCCCAGATGTGATCCCTGTGGCACTCCAGAAGTTACACAAACTGGGTGAGAAATGTGGTTCTTTATCTTAAATAATGGAGTTTTCTTCCTTTCGGAGCAATATGCAAAATTTCCGAACTATCAATAATAGGAAAGGAGTGTCTGTTTTGAATACAATGGTTGGCTAATGTTGAATCTTGTTTATTTTTACTGAAAGAAGTCTGATGTTCTTTATATCTGATTTTGAAGGATCGACCAGTCTGACCTATATAGAAATTATTGCTATCTGGACAAGTTAACTTTAAACTCCTGATTTATTTAAATTTTGAATACGGGTTTTGGCATTAAATAGCATAAAAGATAATTTATTTTGTGGTCAAGGCAATTTTTGATTTTATAATATAAATTTTATATAAAACTAAATTTTTCAGACACATATTGAATACCTACAACTTGCATCAAGTAGTGAGGAGTACAACTAGAATAACCTCACATAGTGAGACTCTAATAGATATTATATGTGTAAGTTATAGTTTAAAAATATTGTATGTAATGTGGTTGACATGAATGGTATTGCAGATCATATGTTGGGGATGATTTTGCCACTGAGGCTTTGCGTGTACCCTGGGAGAGTGTGCTTGAAGGATGCTTTGGAAAGGTTAACAAATTAAATGATCATATTAATAGTCTGTTTGATAAGCTGCACCTATGAAAAAATTTCACAGTAGAAAGATCCATAAGCCCTATATAACATATAACATTAAGGAGATGATTGGAACCAAGGATAAAGCTTTGAAAAGATATAATCTGTCCAAGTTGGCAACACACAAATCTTACTATATTGAACTTGAAAATTATGTAAGTAAAGCAATCAAGTGGGAGAAAATTGCCTATTTCAAGTTTATGATCTCAAAGAATAGGAATAACGCTAAAAAACTAAGGTTAGAATTTGACAAACTAGATGTTCACAAAAAGAAAGGAGCCTTCACTATACCCAAAGAAGTCAAAGATCCAAATGAAATTAATGATTATTTTATTAATGCGATAAGCCGTGGTAGAATTGACCTAGATATTTTGAATAGATTTAGGAATAGTGAGTTGAATCCTAACTTATCATTCAGTTTCAAAGACATTACAAGTGAAGATATTCGTAAAATATTAGCAACAATTAAATCGGGAGCAGTGGGATTCGATGGCATCAGTTTGAAAATTGTACTACCCTATTGTAATGACAAATTAAGAGAACTTGTGAATGAGTCATTGAACACTGGATTATTTCCTTCCATATGGAAGACGGCTATCATTGTGCCAATCCCTAAGGTTGAGGTAACAACAGAATACTCCCAGTTGAGACCCATTATTATAATCTCGGTTGTTTGCAAAATCATTGAAAAGTCTGTGGCTTCTCAATTGACAGATTATTTGAAGGTCAACAACTTGCTTCCAAACAATCAATCAGGCTTAAGACAACTGCATAGTACCAAAACTGCTCTCATGAGTGTAGCTGATGAAATGGCCATTGCTCTGAATGAGGGCCTACTTTTTTTTTGTTACTTTAGGATCAAACTAAGGCTTGTGATCTAGTCAACACACAAATGCTTCTAGCCATTCTATCTCATTTGGGATTTCAGGGAAATATGCAAAAGTGGTTTGAGAGTTATTTAACTAATCGTTGTCAAGCTGTTAAATTAAATGGCATTTTGTCCAATTTACTAACTAACCAGACGGGTGTACCGCAGAGCAGTGTTCTGGGTCCTCATTTATTCGGCATTTATATATCTGAAATTATTTTTTGAATTGTGGAGGCCGTTACTTGATGTAGATCCATGATATAAATGAGATAAAAACACAAGGTTTAACTTTAATCTACACTTTATTTGAAAAAATTCGACGACGTTTCGCTGACACAGCAGCTTTATCAAGTATGACAAACAGAATGAAGAGTATGGTATTATAAACAAATCGTAGAACAAGTTGGATGAATAACAGGAAAATCCACACCGAGCCATTGTACAGTTAGTATGAAAGGTAATAAAAACTAATTAAACAAGTTAAGTAGGGTGAATAATTCACATCTACCTGCTCATTCAAAAGCTTGTCCGAATGTTTGTATCTATTTATTTCTAATGCTTCTAGGAGATCTAATTTTGAACTTTTGATTTTATATGTAATATGTCAAAGTTTTTATTGAATGAATGATTTTCTTTTATTAGGTGGTTTGAATAATTTGAATCAGATTTATTTTTATCGAAGCTACGTTTCTGTTCAGATGTTCTTATGCCAAAACTCCTATAGGTCCTACCGATATAAATTTTATCACAAGAACCGCAATTGGGTTTATAGATTCCTGATTTACTTGATTTTTCAACACGAGATTTATTATTTTAATATGTTTACCTAAGTTATTAGAAGTTTTGAAAGTTATATTAAGATTTTGTTTAACGAGAAAGGATTTAATATTTGTACTTGCAGAACCGCAATATTATAGTCTTTATGAATAGGATATACTTCATTTATTGCTTTCTGATACAGTTTTTACGAATGATTAGATCTATCATATCCGGATTATATGAATTATTAATGGCTATCTGTTTGATGATGTTTAACTCTTTATTATAATCTTCTATTGATAAAGGTAAATTGAGTAACCGATGTACCATGCTGTTTAAAGCTGCAACTTTGTGTTGAATTGGATGTAATGAGTAGATATGTATAATTGTATCAGTATGTGTTGGTTTACGAAAGACCGAAAAACATGATTATTATTTTGTTTAGTGATTTTCAAGTCCAAAAATTAATGGAATCGTTCTGTTCAATTTCTATCGTGAATTTAATGTTCAAATGGATGGAATTAATGAAATTAAGAAATAAGTCTAATTGACGAGTAGTTCCAATGAAACATACTAAGATGTCGTCAACATATCTATACCAATAAAGAAATTTGGAAATGAGTGGATGTGTATGAATTTTCTGTTCAATATTATTCATAAAATCTCTGCTAAAGTGGACTCAAAAGTTTCCCATGATCAAACCATTTTCACTACTGTAATAGATGTTGTTGAAAGAAAAATAATTTTGTTCAATGCAAACGTCCAACAGATTCAATATTTCTGATTTAATTATGTGGTTAACATGATTCGAATTCAACATGTTTTCGATTAATATTTTGACATCACCTGGAGGAACACTTGGGTATAAATTCTCAACATCAAACGAAATAAGTTTTGCGTTAGGTGGTAGGTTAACGTTTTTATGTTATTTATCAATTCGAAAGAATTTTTTATAGAAAATTTTGATTTGAATGAACAATAATTTTAATGATATCTATAAGGTAGTGCGACAATTTCACGGCTGGGGCTGTAACGTAAGATACGACTGGTCTAACAGGGTTATTTACTTTATGCAATTTAATGAGTGAATACAGTTGAGGTGGTCGTCCGGAAACTATACAATTTTAAACAAAGATCCAACTATTAAATTCCAGAAAAATATTAAAATTGCAATAAATGACGCAAAATCTTTAATTAAAGCAATAGATAAATACAAATTTATTTTACCAAACACTCAACCACCTCAACTGTATTCACTCATTAAATTGCATAAAGTAAATAACCCCGTTAGACCAGTCGTATCTTACGTTACAGCCCCAGCCGTGAAATTGTCGCACTACCTTATAGATATCATTAAAAATTATTGTTCATTCAAATCAAAATTTTCTATAAAAAATTCTTTCGAATTGATAAATAACATAAAAAACGTTAACCTACCACCTAACGCAAAACTTATTTCGTTTGATGTTGAGAATTTATACCCAAGTGTTCCTCCAGGTGATGTCAAAATATTAATCGAAAACATGTTGAATTCGAATCATGTTAACCACATAATTAAATCAGAAATATTGAATCTGTTGGACGTTTGCATTGAACAAAATTATTTTTCTTTCAACAACATCTATTACAGTAGTGAAAATGGTTTGATCATGGGAAATCTTTGAGTCCACTTTTAGCAGAGATTTTTATGAATAATATTGAACAGAAAATTCATACACATCCACTCATTTCCAAATTTCTTTATTGGTATAGATATGTTGACGACATCTTAGTATGTTTCATTGGAACTACTCGTCAATTAGACTTATTTCTTAATTTCATTAATTCCATCCATTTGAACATTAAATTCACGATAGAAATTGAACAGAACGATTCCATTAATTTTTTGGACTTGAAAATCACTAAACAAAATAATAATCATGTTTTTTTCGGTCTTTCGTAAACCAACACATACTGATACAATTATACATAACTACTCATTACATCCAATTCAACACAAAGTTGCAGCTTTAAACAGCATGGTACATCGGTTACTCAATTTACCTTTATCAGTAGAAGATTATAATAAAGAGTTAAACATCATCAAACAGATAGCCATTAATAATTCATATAATCCGGATATGATAGATCTAATCATTCGTAAAAAACTGTATCAGAAAGCAATAAATGAAGTATATCCTATTCATAAAGACTATAATATTGCGGTTCTGCAAGTACAAATATTAAATCCTTTCTCGTTAAACAAAATCTTAATATAACTTTCAAAACTTCTAATAACTTAGGTAAACATATTAAAATAATAAATCTCGTGTTGAAAAATCAAGTAAATCAGGAATCTATAAACTCAATTGCGGTTCTTGTGATAAAATTTATATCGGTAGGACCTATAGGAGTTTTGGCATAAGAACATCTGAACATAAACGTAGCTTCGATAAAAATAAATCTGATTCAAATTATTCAAACCACCTAATAAAAAAAACCATTCATTCAATAAAAACTTTGACATATTACATATAAAATCAAAAAGTTCAAAATTAGATCTCCTAGAAGCATTAGAAATAAATAGATACAAACATTCGGACAAGCTTTTGAATGAACAGGTAGATGTGAATTACTCACCCCTACTTAACTCGTTTAATTAGTTTTTATTACCTTTCATACTAACTGTACAATGGCTCGGTGTGGATTTTCCTGTTATTCATCCAACTTGTTCTACGATTTGTTTATAATACCATACTCTTCAATCTGTTTGTCATTCTTGATAAAGCTGCTGTGTCAGCGAAACGTCGTCGAATTTATCAAATAAAGTGTAGATTAAAGTTAAACCTTGTGTTTTTTATCTCATTTATATCTGAAATTACGTCAGCTCTAAAAAATGCATTAGTCATTTATATTGCGATGATATCCAGCTCATGCGGCGATTTCCTGTAAATGACATAGAGGTAACCACGCAAAGAATGAATGAGGATCTAGGCAACCTGTTCCTGTGGTGTTCCAAATATGGATCCCAATAAAAGTGTAGCCATTCTTATGGGCTCTTGACGAAGACGCATGGTGATTACAGAACAACCATATGTGCATATTAATGTGCAGGTCATAAAATTTGTGTTGAGTGCGAAAAGCTTGGGGGTAATATTTGATGAGGATCTAGATTTCACTGCTCATGCTAACAAAATATGCCAAACGTCTTATTATAAACTGAAATCTCTGTATCGATACAAGCGTATTCTTCCTTCGGAGGTAAAGCTGAAACTAGTGAGGACGCTTATCATGCTTAAAATTGAGTATTGTGCTCCTGTTTATTATTATTTTTTGACATCTGAAAATAGAAGTGAATTGAGAAAGTTGGAGAATTGTTGTTTGCGATTTTCACACTGCATTACCATGACACATTACATAAAATTGAATGTATTGCCCATGGAGAAACATATAACTTTTCTGTACTGTATATTCTTGTACAAGCTATTGAAGTAAAAAATTCCATGTTACCTATATTCTACCATTAGGAAGAGGTCCGATGAACGCGGTGTTCCTCTTAGAAGAGATACCTTTGTGATTCCAATGCATGTAACATCAAAGTTTGAGGGTTGCTTTCTGTATACAGCGCCAGTTTTCCTTAACTTTCAATAGCTTTCAATATCAAATTTGAATGAAAAATTTAAAACTGAATTGAGAAAGGATATCGATGTTTGATTCGTCCTACTGTTTTTCTTCACTTATGTTTGTTAATTTTGGTTTTTTCTTTATTTTGCTATTTTAACGTTAAGCAGGATGAGTGGAAGATCAGGAAACTGAACTCGTCCATTTGTGTCCCTTCTATGTAAGTTAGTTTGTAAGTTACTGTAATAGTATGTTTTGTTTGGGCACAATAAACGGTATTATTATTATTATTAAATATAATTTCAACAAAACTATGTTATATTTAATTTAACACCTTATTCAATGTTGATCTAAATGAGCATAGACTCTCCGCAATTTTTCTTTCTTGTTTTTATTTGCATGTTTATTCATTTTCTTCCAAGGTTTTTCCGATAGTCCATTCTGTCCACTTCTGAAAAAAAATCATCTATATTAGGCCTGTTTAACGCTCATCGAAGCGCCATAACTTGCGTCGAGTTTTCAACCAGACAAAAAGAGCATTTTGGAGGGCACTTACTTTAAATTTTCGGGAATACCAGAAGATTTACCAATAATACCCTTTGAATGGATACCTTGATTGTTATTTTGGAAGAAGACTTTATCAATGTCAGCGGAGGAAACTCTGTTTGCCTAAAAAAAATTGAATTTTATAAATATGTACTCTGAATTCATCATCCTTAACATTACCATAATTAAACTATGATTATAATTTGTGCAACACCAACTATTCAAATACTTATGCAATCTAAACAAGATAAAAATTAAATATAATACCTTGATAGCACGAGCTGTTCTTGGTGGTATCATTGTATTAGTTGAGATTACTTTTTGTCGTTCAGGCCAGGTGTGGTATTCCTCCTGAGAAACATTAGGTGGCGCATGGCAATAGAGTAATTTACCGTTCATGTAATCTTTCAAAACGTATCTTGCTGATCTTGGATTGTCAGGTTGGCCATTTGAAGTCATAAACCCTCGATTATCTAAAAAGAAATTGATTGACTACAGGCCGTCAAACATATCTGAAGTTTCCCCTTCCCTTAGATAGACTTTCTAATAAGTTGCGCAGTGGAGATCCCCTTTCAATGGTTAGTTCATCGAAGCTCTCGCGGAGTGAAATACGCTCTGTGCAACAATTATTTCGTATTAGTTAATCGAAAATGAAATTCAAAACGAACGTGGCGAATAAAGTGTTGTTGGGCCAATCTAGGAAAATGAAAGCAAATGTGATTAATTTCATTCAGCAAGACGAAAGAAATGATGGACCATTAATAAAAATTGAAAAAATTCAGGGCGTGCTGCAAAGACAACAGGGGTGAGTTTGAGTACAATAAAAAAGAAGAAGAGTGTTCCTCATTCTCCACACTGAACAAGAAACGAAAAAGAGTTGTTCCGATGTCTGATTTTGATGATTTAGATAGAGGGTTTCTTCGTCGTATGATAATAGACTAATGTATAACGGAAAAGAAAATTCCAACTCTAAGACATATTCATAAGAAATTTATTGATGACAATGGGTATTCTGGATCATATGAATCTCTAAGGAAAGTGATGAAAAAGATGGCATTTCGCAGGAAAAAAAACCCAAGAATCATAGGAAATTACTTATGGAAAAACCAGAAATTCAAATGTTCAGAAGAAACTTTCTTAGGGAAACGAAAAAGTTCAGACAAGAAAATCGGCCTGTTATTTACATGGACGAAACATATCCACTCAATCCACTCATGGGGCGACAATTCGAAGGAAGGTCTTTGTGTCCGAATTTCCAAAGGACAGAGACTTATTGTCGTGAATGCTGGCGGCGAAAAACGGTTTTGAGGAAAATTCTTATCTGAAGTTTAAATCGAACATCAAGTCAGGTGACTATTACAGTGTGATGAATTATATCAACTATAAGAAATGGCTGCAGGAAATGATGTCACCTAATCTACCGACCAAAAGTGTTCTTGTTACAGACAATGCTCCATACCATAACGTTCAACTGAACAAATGTTTAAATATGGCTTCAAGAAAAAATAAAATAGGTAAAAAACTTTTAAGTTAAACGGTTTTATGTTAAACATACATTGCACTGTTTAAGATAAATGTACTAAAAACCAAAAATAATAAAATAGATACAGTCGTGGAATTATAAACATATGCATAGACTAGACTAAAATAAAACCGTGGGGCACGTCAATTGTCTACAATCGTTGATTAAAATGTTTGTTTTGTAATGTTACACTATAATTATTAGGCAGTTGTGCAACCGACAACGATGGACGTGTGATAAGTAGGGCTAGAATGTGGAAACAAGCTAGCAAGCTCGATTATAAGCGAGTTTTAGGGTTTCATAGTGGTGAGCGAGTAGTACTTTTGTCATATGTTTTGTCGATTAAAGACAAACAACAAGCAGTGAAACGATTCCTCGCCAGCCAGCAATGTGAATGTCCAACGATAAACTAGTTAAAACATCTCTTTTATTTACATGGAGTGTATAACTATTAGAATTTCCATGAGCAAGAAAATAGTAAATAATTTCCTCACCGTCTGCGGGCCAACTGCCTAACGACGAATTAAACGATTCTTCTATCGCACATTAAGTCGATAATTTGTAGACAATTGACGTGCCCCACGGTTTTATTTTAGTCTAGTCTATGCATATGTTTATAATTCCCGACTGTATCTATTTTATTATTTTTTGGTTTTAGTACATTTATCTTAAACAGTGCAATGTATGTTTAACATAAAACCGTTTAACTTAAAAGTTTTTTACCTATTTTTATTTTCTAGTTTTTAGTTTTATTTCGCATTCTTTTTAATTCATTTAGTGCTTCATTATTGCAAGGTTTCTTGCCCGTTAGTTTATTGCAATCCAACTCCTCTATACGTAGTCCCTGCAAAGATCTTACTCTACTAAGAGCCACGTAGGCTTGACCTTCTTCAAACAGTTTCGCACCTAAGTATACGACTGCGTGATCCACAGTGCTGCCCTGCATTTTATGTATTGTAAAGCCCATGATAGTATTAAAGGCAACATTCTTCTTTCAGCTGTCCCATAATTGTACTTAGCTGGAAACTGTATGGCTTTCGGGTGTATAAGATGTACTCCGTCTCTTGCGAAATCAATTCGGACGGAAGGTACATCTGTTGCATACATCTGAGTTCGACGAAATTGAGGCCAAACGATTTCGGTGATGTAGCCTATAGCGCCATTTACTAATCCCTTTGAAACGTCAATATTGGACCGTGTACCGGTTGGGTGGTGTACCGCTAACGACGTATCATTTTTAGCCACCCTAACGCCACACAGTCCTCAACACGATACAAAATCTTGACTTGGGTGGTGAATTCAGGCTGGATACATTGTATTCTACTGGTTGAGCACTTTCATTTGATACCCATATTGATAGGATTGATAAAACCTACGTTATCCGCCATTTTGTAGCGGCCGCCATCTTGGATTTCAATTTTTTATAGTATATTGTATTCTGATTGTTGAGCCCTTTCATTTGATACCCATATTGATGGGATTGATAAAAGCTATGTTATCCGCCATTTTGTAGCGGCCACCATCTTGGATTTCAATTTTTTATAGTATATTGTATTCTGCTTGTTGAGCCCTTTCATTTGATACCCATATTGATGGGATTAATAAAACATAAATTATCCGCCATTTTGTAGCGGCGGCCATCTTGTATTTATAATGATAATGAATAAATATAATTGTATTGTCACCAAAATCCAAAGTGTATACAAAATTTCAGATTAATCGGTTAACAGGAAGAGGGTGAAATTTGAATTACTAAATTTGACCCAAGAATAAATAAAACAAACGGGGTGAGCTAAATAAAACCGTTTAAAAATGCAAGAATGGCTCCGGCGGCGTAGGCTACCTTTCACCCAAGACATGTTCAAAAATTGAACTCTATGACATCATAAAAAGTAACAAACCACGATTCAAATAATACGAAATAGATAATCGAAGACGTCGCTGGAATGCTCAATGAATATCTCTCTATGCATTAAATTCTCCCAGAGGTGCAGTCTGTTTTTCGCACTTGTCACAGCACATCAACAGTCCTTGCTAGGATCACCATTGATATTGCCATAGGAATTGATGCTTCTAAGTTGGTATATCTTGTTTTGCTGGCTTACAGCAAGGATTTTGACCTCATCAATCATTCACTCATGATAGTACCACTATGGATTTGATGCCACTCCTCTCCGCTGGTTTCGAAGCCCTCACAAACAGATATCAAATAGTGAGATTAGATGACCTTCTATCTAAACTCATAGCCGTTCAAAGGGGAGTACCTCAGGGAAGCATTTTATGACCAACCCTATATATTGTCTATACACATCACTAGCTCAGAAACAGGTCCATCATTGTATTATCCATTTGTATGGATCTTTCAAACTCATGCTAATCTTGAATTCGAAATGGTCAGTTACGATTTGAGGAGAATACACAAATGGTCAAAGGGATTTGGACTGGCGCTGAACCACAGTAAGAGCTGCTACCTAATATTAGGAACCGAAGCAAATCGTCGAAAAGCCAATGGTTACAATTTCAACCAGCTACATATACAAAATGAAGTTTTAGCGAAATGAACTTTCAGACCAATGAAACGAAAAGACTATGTGTTGCATATATGAAACTTAAACAACTCTATGAATATACACACAAACAAATTTATACTCTTGATGATATAGGAGAGAAATTGAATACACTCATCAAACAAAACAATTCTCTATTGAAGAAACTCGCAAAACAAAAAGAAGAAATACTAGATCTGAAGAAGGATTTTCATTGACTTGAAACTCAACAGCAGCAGATGAAATAAGAAATAGCCCACCTGAAAAGAACATCTCAACAAAAAAATCTCAAGAAAAACGCAGTCATTAGTGGAATAGACGCAAAAACATGAACGATACTCAAATTAAAGGTGTAGTGATTGCTTATGGTCGAAAACTAAATGTACAACTCTCAAGCGAGAACTTCGAAGCATATAAAATAGGGAAGAATAGCGAACGCCTGAAAGTTTGTTTCAAAGAATTTTCCATAAAAAATCAAATAATGGAAACAAAAAAGAATGTACAGATAAAGGCAGAAGACATTGGATTAACTGGGAATAACTACATCCTTATTAATCAGGATCTTACACCATACATTCAAGAGCTGTACAAAAAAGTAAGGGATTTGAAGAAAAAAACTATAAATTCGCATGGGTTGATGAAACTGGCAAAATCTTTCTACTGAAAACTGAAACTAGTAAAATCATTGAAGTTAATTCAGAAGATAAATTGAATAAAATAAAAAAGGAGAAAACTGAATATTCATAACACAACATATACGAAAGGAACACTACACAAACTTAATATACTATACATTAATATACGATCGTTAAAAACCAAAGGCAAAATGGATAATTTACAAACATATTTCAAAGAACATAACTATCCGGAATTTCTAATACTAACAGAAACATGGCTAAAACAAGAGGAAACCAAATACTTCAGTATATATGGCTATTGTGATGTGTTTAAATGTCGAACTTCAAGGGAGGGGTGTTGCAATTTATAAAAAGAAGGATATAGTGTATGAAGAAATAAATAACGAACCACAAAGAAATTATTGAACTCAAAACTACCATATAAAAACCTGATACAGAAGTAAAATATAAAGCGAAGAAACAAACAAAATGGATCTATTATCGATCATGTGATAGGTCCGAAAGAACTACAGTGCAAAATAAATGCTAAAGATACTGCGATCTCTGATCATAAAATGTTATATGTGACTCTTGATATTAATTCTGAAACTGAAACAAAGAAGAATAGTGATACCACAACGAAAATTAAAAAATGTCCTATTTTGTAGACTACAAAAAGTTGTATAAATTTGTTGAAGAAAAAAATTGAAAGCTCGAAATAACTTGCTTAGACGATATATCTAACATAATAAAACAAGCTAAAAATCTTAGCACATCAACAAAACAATATACAATCAAAAACAACATATAATGGATGAACAACAGAATCTGTTACAATCTGAAAAAACGCGACAAAGCCTACAAAGAATGGAAAAAAAAACAGTGAATCAAGAGAATTAGAAAATAAATTCAAAAAGCTGAAGAATGCCGTCACCAACCTTATTAGAAAATCAAAAAGAGGTTACGTACACAAAAAATTGAAAACTGCTGGCAACAACACCAGAAAAATTTGGAAATTTCTGAATGAATTAAGGAACAAGAACAAAAAAAAACCTACATAAACATCCCGAAAATACATTTTGAAAACAAAACTTACTACACTGACAAAGTCATTGCAAACGCGCTAAATGATTACTTCACAAATATCGCACGATCCCTACAAGGCAAATATTATTATGAACACTTTCGATGAAATAAGCAAGGATTCGATAATATACATGATGAAAGTATCCGAAAAAGAACTTCTTGCAATCATAAACTCCTTGAAAAATGATTCATCACCGGGCTCAGATAATATAACGGTCAAAGATATAAAATGCCTTTATGAGATCATAAAAAACCCATTGCTAAAAACACTTAATGAACATCTTCGAGTAGGCACTTTTCCAGACTCGTGTAGAATCTCTAAGATAATTACTATCAACAAGAAAGGATGTAGAAAGAATCCAGGCAATTATAGACCAATATGCTTGATATCAATATTTCCGAAAATAGTCGAAAAAATTATAAGAAAACGTTTCTGCGAATTCCTACAATTTTCTTCTACTCAATATGGATTCCAGGAGAAGAGTTCAACCTTGGGAGCTGCTATGGATGTGATACTGCTACTGATCGACTACTTGGAAGACGGTCATCTTGCAGTTGCTCTGTTCATCGACTTACATAAAGCATTTGACACAGTAAAACATGACATACTACTGAAGAAACTCGAAAATATTGGTATACGAGGCCCAGCTCACACACTCATGAGGTCATTTCTCACAGATAGAAAACAATACACAGTTCTGAATGGAGAGATGAGCGAGCTGAAGGAAGTCAACACTGGTATTCCACAAGGCACCGTATTAGGACCAATCCTATACTTAATATACATGGTAAACTTGTCCATGGTGGGTCTAGGGGCTGAGCACTTCATATTCGCAGATGATACCGTTTTGTTGTATAATGGAACAAACAAAGCAGAATTAGAAACATCGATCAATCAAGACTTGGAGACATTCAACAAGTGGCTAAAAGCAAACGGACTGATAATAAATGAAAACAAGACTGTATACATATGCCTCAACAGGAAAAAAAAACATCATATTCTCTGTACATTAAGATTAACAAAATACAATTAAAGAAAGTGCAATGTTATAAATACTTAGGCTTGATTATTGATGAGAAACTCTCATGGAATTAACATATTGATTCTATTTATAGAAAAATTAGAGCCCTCATATGTGCCTTCAGACAGATGACCTTCTACTTACCCTCGAAATGCAAAAAATTGATATATTTTGCACATGTTCAATCGATATTCTCATACCTTATAAAAGTGTGGTCAAATACCCACAAATTTAAACTAAAAAGAGTACAAAGATTACAAAACAAAGTCATCAAAGCAATATATAATCTACCCTATTCAACACCTACAATCGACCTATATAGGAATTTTAACATTTTTACCAAAATTAAAAATCTAGAACACTGCAAACTTGCTTTCAAAATCAGAAACAATCTTATAAAGTCTGGTTCCTCTATTCAGACTGTTTCCTCGATACATAAATATAAAATAAGAACTACTAACAATTTAATTCAGAAAAAAATAAGAACAATTTTGGAGCTAAGTCTCTGGTATACCAAAGCATTCATTACTACAATCGTTTGCCCAATAATTTGAAACAAATCACTTTGAGCAGAACATTTTCCAAATCTATCAAAAAGTACCTAACTGCTATGTGTTGATGTTGTTTATATGATACTAAATTGACTCCGCTCACATAAACTATTATTGCTATTATTGTTACACCAGTAAATGAACTTAGATGTACTCTGTGTTAACAGCACTATATGCTGATTTAGTTTTATGTATGAATAAATGAATGAAATAAATTTAGCAGGAATAAATCTATCTAGCAATCTATCTATCTATCTTTGAGACGGCTATAAAGAATAGAATGACGTCCTTCTTGCTGTGTAACAATGTGTTTTGCAAGGAGCATCATGGTGTCTTAGATCAAAGATTCACTTCGTCTGCACTAACTGAGATCCTAAAACAAATAGTTGAGGCTTTTGACACCAATAAATGAACTTAGATGTACTCTGTGTTAACAGCAATATATGCTGATTTACAGTTTTATATATGAATGAATAAATAAAAATAAACCAATATCAACTCTTGTTTTTCTTTCTTCAATTAAATATAATGTATTTCACCAAATATTTAGCTTATTAGATTGAAGGAACTAGGTCGATGACCTTTTGTAAAATAAGTTGTATTTATTTTGCAATAAAGAACATCTATTATTATTTTTACAATTTCCACGATAGCTCACTGACAACCTGCTTGAATGGATTGCAAAGTATGATGAACAAACTTGAAATGTAGCTGAGTGAATGGCGCCTGAAACCCAATCCAAGGAAATCACAATATATAATTTTCCATCATAAAATTAGTCAAAATTCCCTAATACAACAATTAAAGGAATCGCCAAAAACCTACAGCGGAAATAAAATACCTAGGGGTTGAAGTCGACAACAAAATGAATTTCAACAAATATACCAAAGCAATTAAGAAGAGAACCATATCAAGAGCTAAAACTTTCACTAAACTAACCGTCAGGAACAGAGGAATAAACACAAATAATGCAGTTAAAATATACAAGACAATATGCAAACCTGTCCTGGAATATGCACATCCCATCTTTGCTAACTGTAGACGCCCAGCCTTGAACAATCTAAAACCGCAGAAACTACATCTCTTCGTACAATAACAAAGATTAGACACCCGGAAAACAGAACACGTAACCCACCAAATGAATTATTGTACCAGATAACGAATATACAACCGATAGAAGAAAGACTTAAAAGTTGAACAAGAATTTTACGCACTTCTTAAAGACTCGCAGGACATTCTGGATCTCTTCCACCATGAACATATCGCACAAGCAGCAAGAAAATACCCACCTAAGTCATTAATACTGACATTGGAAGAACAAGAGAGGAACTGAAGAGGCAGAGATAAATTTTTAGATTTTAATATAAAGTATTCCAGGGAATTATAGACCAATATGCTTGATATCAATATTTCCGAAAATAGTCGAAAAAATTATAAAAAGCGTTTCTGCGAATTCCTACAATTTTCTTCTACTCAATATGGATTCAGGAGAAGAGTTCAACCTTGAGAGCTGCAATGGATGTGATACTGCTACTGATCTACTACTTGGAAGACGGTCATCTTGCAGTTGCTCTGTTCATCGACTTACATAAAGCATTTGACACAGTAAAACATGACATACTACTGAAGAAACTCGAAAATATTGGTATATGAGGCCCAGCTTACACACTCATGAGGTCATTTCTCACAGATAGAAAACAATACACAGTTCTGAATGGAGAGATGAGCGAGCTGAAGGAAGTCAACAGTGGTATTCCACAAGGAACCGTATTAGGACCAATCCTATACTTAATATACGTGGAAAACTTGTCCATGGTGGGTCTAGGGGCTGAGCACTTCATGTTCGCAGATGATACTGTTTTGTTGTATAATGGAACAAACAAAGCAGAATTAGAAAGATCGATCAATCAAGACTTGGAGACATTCAACAAGTGGCTAAAAGCAAACGGACTGATAATAAGTGAAGACAAGACTGTATACATGTGTCTCAACAGGAAAAAAACATCATATTCTCTGGACATTAAGATTAACAAAATACAATTAAAGAAAGTGCAAAGTTATAAATACTTAGGCTTGATTATTGATGAGAAACTCTCATGGAATTAACATATTGATTCTATTTATAGAAAAAATAGAGCCCTCATATGTGCCTTCAGACAGATGACCTTCTACTTACCCTCGAAATGCAAAAAATTGATATATTTTGCACATGTTCAATCGATATTCTCATACCTTATAACAGTGTGGTCAAATACCCACAAATTTAAACTAAAAAGAGTACAAAATTACAAAACAAAGTCATCAAAGCAATATATAATCTACCCTATTCAACACCTACAATCGTCCTATATAGGAATTTTAACCTTTTTACCAAAATTAAAAAATCTAGAACACTCCAAACTTGCTTTCAAAATCAGAAACAATCTTATAAAGTCCGACTCCTCTATTCAGACTGTTTCCTCCATACATAAATATAAAACAAGAACTACTAACAATTTAATTCAGAAAAAATAAGAACAATTTTGGAGCTAAATCTCCGGTATACCAAAGCATTCATTACTACAATCTTTTGCCCAATAATTTGAAACAAATCACTTTGAGCAGAACATTTTCCAAATCTATCAAAAGTACCTAACTGCTATGTGTTGATGTTGTTTATATGATACTAAATTGACTCCGCTCACACATCCCATTATTGCTATTATTGTTACACCAGTAAATGAACTTAGATGTACTCTGTGTTAACAGCACTATATGCTGATTTAGTTTTATGTATGAATAAATAAATAAAATAAATTTAGCAGGAATAAATCTATCTAGCAATCTATCTATCTATCTTTGAGACGGCTATAAAAAATAGAATGACGTCCTTCTTGCTGCGTAACAATGTGTTTTGCAAGGAGCATCATGGTGTCTTAGATCAAAGATTCACTTCGTCTGCACTAACTGAGATCCTAAAACAAATAGTTGAGGCTTTCGACACCAATAAATGAACTTAGATGTACTCTGTGTTAACAGCAATATATGCTGATTTACAGTTTTATATATGAATAAATAAATAAAATAAACCAATATCAACTCATGTTTTTCTTTCTTCAATTAAATTTTTTTAGTTGGCGCGAATCTACTGGGACAATCCTCCGACTATAATGTCTACAATTCAAACCAATACAAACAAATATAATGTATTTCACCAAATATTTAGCTTACCGGAGATACACTCACATATAATACAAATTTTCGAAGACTGCCTCAGAAAGCAACAATTTCCGCTCATATGGAAGTCAGGATGTATAATAACAATTCCTAAACCTAACTCAAATCACACGTCAGTTAAAAACTACAGACCTATTACACTTCTATCGGTACTAGGAAAGCTTTTCGAGAAAATAATAAAATTGAAGATGGAAAAGCATATCACCAACATTTTGCCCACTTCTCAATTTGGATTTAGGAACAAGAGGTCTACCACACATCCACTGGCCGTTTTGGTATCGAACGCACAAAATGCAAAACTAAAAACTCTAAAACAGCGGCCATAAGTCTCGATATTGAAAAGGCTTTCGATAGCATATGGCACAGGGTCTAATCTTCAAATTATACAAAATTAACCTACAGAGATTTCTTATACACATGATCATAAATTTTTGAACGATAGAAAGCTGACAGTGAAAATTAGAAATACAGTGTCGGAACCATTCTTCCCCAAACAAGGAACACCGCAAGGTTCTAGCCTGTCACCATTTCTCTACATAATTTACTGCTATGACATCCCAAAAGAAAGAAACAACCAGCAATATTCTCTTCAGTATGCAGATGACACTTTTATAATTTCCACGATAGCTCACTGACAACCTGCTTGAATGGATTGCAAAGTATGATGAACAAACTTGAAATGTGGCTGAGTAAATGGCGCCTGAAACCCAATCCAAGGAAATCACAATATATAATTTTCCATCATAAAACTAGTCAAAATTCGCCTAGTATAACAATTAAAGGAATCGCCAAAAAACCTACAGCGGAAATAAAATACCTAGGGGTTGAAGTCGACAACAAAATGAATTTCAACAAATATACCAAAGCGATTAAGAAGAGAACCATATCAAGAGCTAAAACTTTGACTAAACCAACCGTCAGGAACAGAGGAATAAACACAAATAATGCAGTTAAAATATACAAGACAATATGCAGACCTGTCCTGGAATATGCACATCCCATCTTTGCTAACTGTAGACGCCCAGCCTTGAACAATCTAAAAACCGCAGAAACTACATCTCTTCGTACAATAACAAAGATTAGACACCCGGAAAACAGAATACATAACCCACCAAATGAATTATTGTACCAGATAACGAATATACAACCGATAGAAGAAAGACTTAAAAAGTTGAACAAGAATTTTACGCACTTCTTAAAGACTCGCAGGACATTCTTGATCTCTTCCACCATGAACATACCGCACAAGCAGCAAGAAAATACCCACCTAAGTCATTAATACTGACATTGGAAGAACAAGAGAGGATTTAGATTTTAATATAAAGTGTTATATATATATATATATATATATATATATATATTTTTTTGTTGGATGATTACTTAGAATGATTTTGTTGTAAAACTAGGCTGAAGGACCCAAGGTCGATGGCCATTTGCGCAGTGCGCAGTGCAAAAATATACTTTTACTTACTTACTTAAAAATCTAGAACACTGCAAACTTGCTTTCAAAATCAGAAACAATCTTATAAAGTCCGACTCCTCTATTCAGACTGTTTCCTCCATACATAAATATAAAACAAGAACTACTAACAATTTAATTCAGAAAAAATAAGAACAAATCTTGGAGCTCCGGTATACCAAAGCATTCATTACTACAATCTTTTGCCCAATAATTTGAATCAAATCACTTCGATCAGAACATTTTCCAAATCTATGAAAAAGTACCTAACTGCTATGTGTTGATGTTGTTTATATGATACTAAATTGACTCCGCTCACACAAACTATTATTGCTATTATTGTTACACCAGTAAATGAACTTAGATGTACTCTGTGTTAACAGCACTATATGCTGATTTACAGTTTTATGTATGAATAAATAAATAAAATAAATTTAGCAGGAATAAATCTATCTAGCAATCTATCTATCTATCTTTGAGACGGCTATAAAAAATAGAATGACGTCCTTCTTGCTGCGTAACAATGTGTTTTGCAAGGAGCATCATGGTGTCTTAGATCAAAGATTCACTTCGTCTGCACTAACTGAGATCCTAAAACAATTGAGGCTTTCGACACCAATAAATGAACTTAGATGTACTCTGTGTTAACAGCACTATATGCTGATTTACAGTTTTATATATGAATAAATAAATAAAATAAACCCATATCAACTCTTGTTTTTTCTTTCTTCAATTAAATATAATGTATTTCACCAAATATTTAGCTTACCGGAGATACACTCACATATAATACAAATTTTCGAAGACTGCCTCAGAAAGCAACAATTTCCGCTCATATGGAAGTCAGGATGTATAACAACAATTCCTAAACCTAACTCAAACCACAACTCAGTTAAAAACTACAGACCTATTATACTTCTACCGGTACTAGGAAAGCTTTTCGAGAAAATAATAAAATTGAAGATGGAAGAGCATATCACCAACATTTTGCCCACTTCTCAATTTGGATTTAGGAACAAGAGGTCTACCACACATCCACTGGCCCTTTTGGTATCGAACACACAAAATGCAAAACTAAAAAACTTTAAAACAGCGGCCATAAGTCTCGATATTGAAAAGGCTTTCGATAGCATATAGCACAGGGTCTAATCTTCAAATTATACAAAATTAACCTACAGAGATTTCTTATACACATGATCATAAATTTTTTGAACGATAGAAAGCTGACAGTGAAAATTAGAAATACAGTGTCGGAACCATTCTTCCCCAAACAAGGAACACCGCAAGGTTCTAGCCTGTCACCATTTCTCTACATAATTTACTGCTATGACATCCCAAAAGAAAGAAACAACCAGCAATATTCTCTTCAGTATGCAGATGACACTTTTATAATTTCCCACGATAGCTCACTGACAACCTGCTTGAATGGATTGCAAAGTATGATGAACAAACTTGAAATGTGGCTGAGTAAATGGCGCCTGAAACCCAATCCAAGGAAATCACAATATATAATTTTCCATCATAAAACTAGTCAAAATTCGCCTAGTATAACAATTAAAGGAATCGCCAAAAAACCTACAGCGGAAATAAAATACCTAGGGGTTGAAGTCGACAACAAAATGAATTTCAACAAATATACCAAAGCGATTAAGAAGAGAACCATATCAAGAGCTAAAACTTTGACTAAACTAACCGTCAGGAACAGAGGAATAAACACAAATAATGCAGTTAAAATATACAAGACAATATGCAGACCTGTCCTGGAATATGCACATCCCATCTTTGCTAACTGTAGACGCCCAGCCTTGAACAATCTAAAACCGCAGAAACTACATCTCTTCGTACAATAACAAAGATTAGACACCCGGAAAACAGAATACATAACCCACCAAATGAATTATTGTACCAGATAACGAATATACAACCGATAGAAGAAAGACTTAAAAAGTTGAACAAGAATTTTACGCACTTCTTAAAGACTCGCAGGACATTCTGGACCTCTTCCACCATGAACATATCGCACAAGCAGCAAGAAAATACCCACCTAAGTCATTAATACTGACATTGGAAGAACAAGAGAGGAACTGAAGAGGCAGAGATAAATTTTTAGATTTTAATATAAAGTATTCCAGGGAATTATAGACCAATATGCTTGATATCAATATTTCCGAAAATAGTCGAAAAATTATAAGAAAGCGTTTCTGCGAATTCCTACAATTTTCTTCTACTCAATATGGATTCAGGAGAAGAGTTCAACCTTGGGAGCTGCAATGGATGTGATACTGCTACTGATCGACTACTTGGAAGACGGTCATCTTGCAGTTGCTCTGTTCATCGACTTACATAAAGCATTTGACACAGTAAAACATGACATACTACTGAAGAAACTCGAAAATATTGGTATCGAGGCCCAGCTCACACACTCATAAAGTCATTTCTCACAGATAGAAAACAATACACAGTTCTGAATGGAGAGATGAGCGAGCTGAAGGAAGTCAACACTGATATTCCACAAGGAACAGTATTAGGACCAATCCTATACTTAATATACGTGGAAAACTTGTCCGTGGTGGGTCTAGGGGCTGAGCACTTCATGTTCGCAGATCATACTGTTTTGTTGTATATTGGAACAAACAAAGCAGAATTAGAAAAATCGATCAATCAAGACTTGGAGACATTCAACAAGTGGCTAAAAGCAAACGGACTGATAATAAGTGAAGACAAGACTGTATACATGTGTCTCAACAGGAAAAAAACATCATATTCTCTGGACATTAAGATTAACAAAATAAAATTAAAGAAAGTGCAATGTTATAAATACTTAGGCTTGATTATTGGTGAGAAACTCTCATGGAATGAACTAATTGATTCTATTTATAGAAAAATTAGAACCCTCGTATGTGCCTTCAGACAGATGACCTTCTACTTACCCTCGAAATGCAAAAAATTGATATATTTTGCACATGTTCAATCGATCTTCTCATACCTTATAACAGTATGGTCAAATACCCACAAATTTAAACTAAAAAGAGTACAAAACAAAGTCGTCAAAGCAATATATAATCTACCCTCTTCAACACCTACAATCGACCTATATAGGAATTTTAACCTTTTACCAAAATTAAAAATCTAGAACACTCCAAACTTGCTTTCATCAGAAACAATCTTATAAAGTCCGGCTCCTCTATTCAGACTGTTTCCTCCATACATAAATATAAAACAAGAACTACTAACAATTTAATTCAGAAAAAAATAAGAACAATTTTGGAGCTAAATCTCCGGTATACCAAAGCATTCATTACTACAATCGTTTGCCCAATAATTTGAAACAAATCACTTTGAGCAGAACATTTTCCAAATCTATCAAAAAGTACCTAACTGCTATGTGTTGATGTTGTTTATATGATACTAAATTGACTCCGCTCACACAAACTATTATTGCTATTATTGTTACACCAGTAAATGAACTTAGATGTACTCTGTGTTAACAGCACTATATGCTGATTTAGTTTTATTTATGAATAAATGAATGAAATAAATTTAGCAGGAATAAATCTATCTAGCAATCTATCTATCTATCTTTGAGACGGCTATAAAGAATAGAATGACGTCCGTCTTGCTGAGTAACAATGTGTTTTGCAAGGAGCATCATGGTGTCTTAGATCAGAAATTCACTTCGTCTGCACTAACTGAGATCCTAAAACAAATAGTTGAGGCTTTCGACACCAATGAATGAACTTAGATGTACTCTGTGTTAACAGCACTATATGCTGATTTACAGTTTTATATATGAATAAATAAATAAAAATAAACCAATATCAACTCTTGCTTTTTCTTTCTTCAATTAAATATAATGTATTTCACCAAATATTTAGCTTACCGGAGATACACTCACATATAATACAAATTTTCGAAGACTGCCTCAGAAAGCAACAATTTCCGCTCATATGGAAGTCAGGATGTATAATAACAATTCCTAAACCTAACTCAAACCACAAGTCAGTTAAAAACTACAGACCTATTACACTTCTACCGGTACTACGAAAGCTTTTCGAGAAAATAATAAAATTGAAGATGGAAAAGCATATCACCAACATTTTGCCCACTTCTCAATTTGGATTTAGGAACAAGAGGTCTACCACACATCCACTGGCCGTTTTGGTATCGAACACACAAAATGCAAAACTAAAAAACTTTAAAACAGCGGCCATAAGTCTCGATATTGAAAAGGCTTTCGATAGCATATGGCACAGGGTCTAATCTTCAAATTATACAAAATTAACCTACCGAGATTTCTTATACACATGATCATAAATTTTTGAACGATAGAAAGCTGACAGTGAAAATTAGAAATACAGTGTCGGAACCATTCTTCCCCAAACAAGGAACACCGCAAGGTTCTAGCCTGTCACCATTTCTCTACATAATTTACTGCAATGACATTCCAAAAGAAAGAAACAACCAGCAATATTCTCTTCAGTATGCAGATGACACTTTTATAATTTCCCACGATAGCTCACTGACAACCTGCTTGAATGGATTGCAAAGTATCATGAACAAACTTGAAATGTGGCTGAGTAAATGGCGCCTGAAACCCAATCCAAGGAAATCACAATATATAATTTTCCATCATAAAACTAGTCAAAATTCGCCTAGTATAACAATTAAAGGAATCGCCAAAAACCTACAGCGGAAATAAAATACCTAGGGGTTGAAGTCGACAACAAAATGAATTTCAACAAATATACCAAAGTGATTAAGAAGAGAACCATATCAAGAGCTAAAACTTTCACTAAACTAACCGTCAGGAACAGAGGAATAAACACAAATAATGCAGTTGAAATATACAAGACAATATGCAGACCTATCCTGGAATATGCACATCCCATCTTTGCTAACTGTAGACGCCCAGCCTTGAACAATCTAAAACCGCAGAAACTACATGTCTTCGTACAATAACAAAGATTAGACACCCGGAAAACAGAACACATAACCCACCAAATGAATTATTGTACCAGATAACGAATATACAACCGATAGAAGAAAGACTTAAAAAGTTGAACAAGAATTTTTACGCACTTCTTAAAGACTCGCAGGACATTCTGGATCTCTTCCACCATGAACGTATCGCACAAGCAGCAAGAAAATATCCACCTAAGTCATTAATACTGACATTGGAAGAACAAGAGAGGAACTGAAGAGGCAGAGATAAATTTTTAGATTTTAATATAAAGTATTCCAGGGAATTATAGACCAATATGCTTGATATCAATATTTCCGAAAATAGTCGAAAAAATTATAAGAAAGCGTTTCTGCGAATTCCTACAATTTTCTTCTACTCAATATGGATTCCAGGAGAAGAGTTCAACCTTGGGAGCTGCAATGGATGTGATACTGCTACTGATCGACTACTTGGAAGACGGTCATCTTGCAGTTGCTCTGTTCATCGACTTACATAAAGCATTTGACACAGTAAAACATGACATACTACTGAAGAAACTCGAAAATATTGGTATACGAGGCCCAGCTCACACACTCATGAGGTCATTTCTCACAGATAGAAAACAATACACAGTTCTGAATGGAGAGATGAGCGAACTGAAGGAAGTCAACACTGCTATTCCACAAGGAACCGTATTAGGACCAATCCTATATTTAATATACGTGGAAAACTTGTCCATGGTGGGTCTAGGGGCTGAGCACTTCATGTTCGCAGATGATACTGTTTTGTTGTATAATGGAACAAACAAAGCAGAATCAGAAAAATCGATCAATCAAGACTTGGAGACATTCAACAAGTGGCTAAAAGCAAACGGACTGATAATAAGTGAAGACAAGACTGTATACATGTGTCTCAACAGGAAAAAAACATCATATTCTCTGGACATTAAGATTAACAAAATACAATTGAAGAAAGTTCAAAGTTATAAATACTTAGGCTTGATTATTGATGAGAAACTCCCATGGAATTAACATATTGATTCTATTTATAGAAAAATAGAGCCCTCATATGTGCCTTCAGACAGATGACCTTCTACTTACCTCGAAATGCAAAAAATTGATATATTTTGCACATGTTCAATCGATATTCTCATACCTTATAACAGTATGGTCAAATACCCACAAATTTAAACTAAAAAGAGTACAAAGATTACAAAACAAAGTCATCAAAGCAATATACAATCTACCCTCTTCAACACCTACAATCGACCTATATAGGAATTTTAACCTTTTACCAAAATTAAAAAATCTAGAACACTGCAAACTTGCTTTCAAAATCAGAAACAATCTTATAAAGTCCGACTCCTCTATTCAGACTGTTTCCTCCATACATAAATATAAAATAAGAACTACTAACAATTTAATTCAGAAAAAAATAAGAACAATTTTGGAGCTAAATCTCTGGTATACCAAAGCATTCATTGCTACAATCTTTTGCCCAATAATTTGAAACAAATCACTTCGATCAGAACATTTTCCAAATCTATGAAAAAGTACCTAACTGCTATGTGTTGATGTTGTTTATATGATACTAAATTGACTCCGCTCACACAAACTATTATTGTTACACCAATAAATGAACTTAGATGTACTCTGTGTTAACAGCACTATATGCTGATTTAGTTTTGAGTATGAATAAATAAATAAAATAAATTTAGCAGGAATAAATCTATCTAGCAATCTATCTATCTATCTTTGAGACGGCTATAAAAATAGAATGACGTCCTTCTTGCTGCGTAACAATGTGTTTTGCAAGGAGCATCATGGTGTCTTAGATCAAAGATTCACTTGTCTGCACTAACTGAGATCCTAAAACAAATAGTTGAGGCTTTCGACACCAATAAATGAACTTAGATGTACTCTGTGTTAACAGCAATATATGCTGATTTACAGATTTATATATGAATAAATAAATAAAAATAAACCAATATCAACTCTTGTTTTTTCTTTCTTCAATAATATAATGTATTTCACCAAATATTTAGCTTATTAGGTTGAAGGTGACAGCCTCAGCCCATGTCTATTTAATTTAATCATGGATGAAATAATAGCAGGTGTTAACCAAATGAACCAAGGCTATAGGATGGGTAACAAAACTATGAGAATACTGTGCTACATGAGATGATGCTTTACTAATAGCCGAGAATGAGGACGACCTACAACGCCTACTACAAAAGTTCAAAGTAACAGCAGAAAAATATAACATGGTAATATCAACACAGAAAACCCAATCGATGGTAATAGCGAAAGATCCAATTAGATGCAAACTAGTAGTGAACGACCATATAATAGAGCAAGTTTCACACTTTAAATACCTAGAAGTAGAAGTATCGAGCGATAGGCAACTATTACAAGAAGCAAAACAGCAGACGATGAAAGCATCGAGAATATCTGGCTTCCTGAGAGATGTAATCTGGCGGAATAAGTACATAAGCACAGAAAGCAAAGTCCGAATCTATAAAACCTGTGTGAGACCCGTGATGACATATGCGGTTGAGACAACAAAACAAAAACAAAACAACTAATGAGGACAACAGAGATGAGAACACTAAGAGCTATAAGAGGTATTACACGCAGAGATAGAATAAGGAATGAGGATACGCTAAGGGAGCTAGGTGTCCAGGATGTGGTGAGGTGGACAAGAGCACGTCGACGCCTATGGAGAGATCACGTAGACAGAATGTGCCCCGAACGTATGGCGAAGTGGGCAAAAACACAAAAACCCAACACTAGAAGACCCATAGGAAGGCCGAAAAAGCGATGGCATGAGTGCTGGAGCTCCGGTTCGCAGCAGGGGCTGTAACAGAAAAACAGGACATCGTCCTATTTGAAGAAGAAGAAGAAGGTTGAAGGAAATAAGTTGTATTTATTTTGCAATAAAGAACATCTATTATTATTTTTACTTACATCCATATGCGTTCAGAACCTCCTCTGCGAAAGGGCATCTGTCTGGATCTTCCCCCTCCATAGGTTTTGGTAACATAATGCCATATTTATCTTCTATCACATGTCTGGGAATCAAATTTGCAACTAAGTTTACTGGAGGTACGTGATCTCTCATTTGATCAATTGGTAATATTCCATTAATGATCATTTCAGCTTTAGTGAAAACAAAACTAGGCATTACCAATCCTGGACAGTCGCACAACAAAATATCCTTATCCAAATATAAAGTTTGGAAATGTTTGGTTTTACCAGGAGTAGCAGATACAGACACCTTTTTTTCAGTCATAAGAGCATTAATTGTAGAACTTTTACCAACATTAGGGTACCCAACTAAACCAATAGTTGTAATACCTTCAGTTACTTTAGGACCACTATGTATAGTCTTAAAAAATTGAATTAATTCTTCACGAGTTAACAATGTACTGGAATTAACGTCTTTTACTCCTATCTTAGATAATATTTCATCAAGTTTATTTGCAGTATTTTCTACATTTAATTCTAGATTATCAATTTCTTCTTTTATATTTTCCATTTTAGTAGAGTCCTTAGAAGTTTTTATTTCTTCAGCATCGTTTATATTTAAATTGCACTCTTTCTCTACTTCAATCGGATTTTTATCTGTTTCCAAGACAGCAGAGAAAAACACCACTTTTACTTGTATTGAAGTAAAATAGTCAGCCCAAGCCTGTCTCTGTTTTTCTGTGAGAAAGTCTGCCTTGTTAATTAATATTAGATTAAGTTTAGTTTTTGACACTTCTTTAACGTATTTTTCAAGATCTTCACAACGGAATAGCAAGGGATTTCTAGCATCGACTATTTGAACTACAACATCGCTTCTTTCGACAACCCTCCATAGTTGTCTCCAAAATTCCAGATTTTTTTCATATGGTGTTAAAAGAATACCATGATCCTCCTGCAACATAGCTAAACCACGTCTCCATTCTAGAAAATGTTCCTTCTCATTTTGATCCAGTTCTTGAGGTGAAGTTTCTGTTGTCCAAGCTGGTCTGCAAAGTTACACAAAATAATGAAAATATATGTAATGCAAAGTCTTATATCTTGTTACCTCCTAGGAATTTTCAAAAACTCCTTGAATTTATCATGATCCTTCTGAACTTTCTCACTTTCTTCTTTTGAAAGAAGTCCTACATTAGACAAAGGATTCACAAATTTAATGTTAAGTTTTTCAGCAAGAAATTCAGTTCCTGCCAATTCAGCAGTTGACAAGAACTCTTGGAATGAAGACTCTTCTGTAACTGACTGAAGATTAAGTCTGCCCCAGTCATAACCATCTTGAATTTCTGTTGTATGTAACTAAGAGAAAATAACATTATGATATGAAAATTTGAATATCTCTTAACTCACCATCGATTTGTTAGCGACATATTTTTTATTACTACCAGAAGCAAATCTATCCTTTATTAAGGAACGACCAAGATTTGATTTTCCTTTTTTATTCATGATTATGAACTCAAAACAAGGTATTTCCTCTACAAGTCATCACCACTAGGAGGTTATAAATTCAAATGTTAGGTTAGGTTCGTTTTGACATTTAAGCTTTCACAGAGATAAAAAGAAAAGTATAATTCTGAAGGGCCTATCACTTTTTTTTCATCCAAAATATATGTGAATTTTCTATTTTTATATATCAAAACTACAACAGATATGTATGTATCTAGCTATTTGAATTTATATAAAATAAACTCAAACGTAGTTAAAATTAGTTAATCGATATACACCTCTGAATATTGCTACTAGTGATGACCTGCTCAATCTACCGTTCCTATCAGATACTGAAAAACAAGAGCAATGGTCAGTAAAGGAATTTCATGGACATCACCATGAGATCAATCAGCCACACAAAGAAGCTTCCAACAAATTGTAAATGAAAGGAGAATATATGAGCATGTAATCGGATTTGCTGACGAATTGGCTCCGCTATGTTCTCACTGTTTCGTCTATATAACACTTAACAATAGACATAAGCGATTCAAGCCAAAAATTATTACAAATGCTAAAAACATCAAGAAATCTCCCAAAATACTAATCACTATTTCATCTGATATTTCCAAAATGCAACATTGACAAATGTCATATTTTTCGAACGACTGTCTTTAAAAAACATGTTCCACGATGAAATAATATATGGGCGATGTCATTATTGGGTGATAATGATTCTTAAACATCTATAGATCATAATCGGCATCACTTGGAAGACTGAACCTGGCCATCGGGGCTCTCTCGGTCAAACAGAGATGGAATTTGAGGAAATATCGCAGGTTATTATCTCCTTAGTCCTTTTCATGACCTTGCTTGCTATGTAAAATATTTTCTTAGATTTGTTTAGACATATAAGAAGTATGATTGTTGAAATATTTTTCAGTTGGTTTTATTTTTCCATTGTTACAGATTCCTGTACCAACCGCCCTCCCTTTCACCCTTGTCTTCATTTGGAAATCATGGAATACAAGAGAGAATGAAGCGGCTAAGCAGAAAAATCTTTGGTACTCTACCACAACATAAACAGACAGCTATTGCTAGTGCAATAACGACAGGGAAACGACTTTTTCCTGAGCTCACACTTGTTTTTTTTTTCTGACACACACCAAAATTATAGATGTAAGCATTTATTGTAAATACAATTATTCAAATTTTTGTAAATCATCTCTTTTCAAAAGAATATATATAAAATGCAAATAAATAAGCTGTATTGGCGGGATGTTTGTAATTTTAATGTTATGTTATCTTTAATGTTCAGGCTTATTAATTATTACGACGCTATATCACAACACATATAACAATAATAACACATCATAAATAGTAATAATAATAATAATAATACTGGTACAAGAAGTTTGATAAGCTCCATGGAGCCCTAGCGAAACAGCTCACATATGTTCTTCAACATCCCAGGAAAACACCCACTTTCCTAACGCAAGGCTTAACATATATGCTACCTAAGAGCGATAGAACACAGGATCCGTCTCAATATAGGCCAATCACGTGCCTGCCAACACTCTACAAAATACTCACCTCATGCATATCCAATCGAATATACCAACACCTTGACGACAACAATATATTAGCAGAGCAGAAAGGATGCAGAAAGAAACACCACGGGTGCAAGGAACAACTCATCATCGATTCTGTGATAATGAAACAGGCACACGTAGGGCATCGCAATGTTCATTCAGCTTTTCTCGATTATCTGAAGGCATTCGATAGTACCGCCCATTCTTGGCTTGTTGAAGTATTGCAGATATACAAAATTCACCCATCCTGGTAGAGTTCTTGAAGACAACAATGACACACTGGCGCACGTCTCTGCAGGTCAACATGAACAATAAATCAATTAAAACCGACGAGATACCCATACGTCGTGGAATTTTTCAAGGAGACTCTTTGAGTCCACTATGGTTCTGTTTGGCAATGAACCCATTGTCCTCAATGCTCAATAGAACAGGATACGGATTTAGGATAAAAGCAGAAAGGAATTATCATACAATCTACCACCTGCTGTATATGGATGACATCAAATTATATGCTTCGAACAAGAAGTAATTGGATGATTTGCTGAAAACTGTCAGTGAGTTCTCGGCAGATGTTCATATGAAATTCGGGATTGAAAAATGTAAGACCCTGAACATTCAAAGAGGGAAAGTCATAGATGGTGAAACACAACTTCCAAACGGTGATATTATACAGTGCATGAGAGATGGCGAAACATACAAATATCTGGGATACCAACAAGCCAGATTGCTAGACCAAAAACAATCAAAGGAGAAGATTCGTTCAGAATACTGTCAGCGTCTGAAGTCTGTGCTGAAATCGATGTTGAACTCGGGGAATTTAGTCAAGGCAATTAACACCAGTGTTACTTTACTCATTTGGAATAATCAGATGGACTAAGACAGAACTGGATGATATTCAAAGGCAGACCCGAACGATGCTAACAAAGTACAACAACCATCATCCAAAATCGTCTGTGATACGAACAACTTTGAAGCGGAAAGAAGGAGGACGCGGATTGATAGATGTAGTCAATTTACACACCGAACAGATAAAAAATCTCAGAGAATTCTTCTCAGAAAAAGCTCTCACTTCTGACCTACATAGAGCGGTATCGTTGGCTGATAAGGGATATACACCTCTAAATCTTGCTACCAGAGATGACCTGCTGAATCTACCACTCCTATCAGATACTGAAAAACAAGAGCAATGGTCAAGAAAGGAATTGCATGGACGACATCACCATGAGATTAATCAACCACACATCGACAAAGAAGCCTCCAACAAATGGTTGATGAAAGGAGAATTATTCGCGGAAACAGAGGGATTCCTTATGACCATCCAAGACCAAGTGATCACTACAAACAACTACAAAAAATTTATTATGAAGGACGGAACATTACAAACAGATAGGTGCAGAAAATGCCATATAAGATCGGAGACGATACAGCATATTACGTCCGGATGCGAACAACTGGCCAATACAGACTATCTTCACAGGCATAATCAAGTGTGCAACATTATCCATCAGAAACTTGCACACAAGTACGGACTTCTGAATACATTCCAGCCATATTACAAGTATCAACCGGCGCCCGTATTGGAAAATTACTCTATCAGATTATACTACGATAGGCCTATTATCAATGACAGAATGGTGACGCATAATAGGCCGGACATAGTGATGTATGATAAGAGAGCCAAAACAGCAATGCTGGTGGATGTCGCCATACCAAATAATAACAACGTGCTGAATAAGTTCCAGGAGAAAAAGTCCAAATACACAGACCTTGCCATTGAGATCAAGCAGATGTGGCACCTCGATAAAATAGATATTGTTCCTGTTATCGTATCCTCGACTGGTTTAATACCCAAAAGTTTACATGATAGCCTTAAGAAATTAGAATTGCATAAGAATACCTATATAGAAATGCAAAAAGCTGTAATTCTTAATACATGTAGGATAGTTAGAAAATTCATGTCAAGTATATTGTAATCGAGCCTATTCCCTTTGATTGCTAAATCTGGGAAAGGTAAATTATATCCAGCTAACAGCTGAGATAGTGCATAAGTCCACGTTAATAAATAACAATAATCCGTCCGTGATAAGAACAACTTAGAAGCGGAAAGAAGGCGGACGTGGATTGATGGATGTTGTCAACTTACATACCGAACAGATCAAAAATCTCAGGGAATTCTCCTTTGCAAAAACTCGCACTTCTGACCTCCACAGAGTGGTATCGTTGGCTAATAAGGGATATACACCTTTGAATCCTGCTACTAGTGATGACCTGTTGAATCTACCATTCCTATCAGATACTGAAAAACAAGAGCAATGGTCAAGAAAGGAATTTCATGGACGACATCACCATGAGATCAATCAGCCATACAAAGAAGCTTCTAACAAATGGTGATGAAAGAGAATTATTCGAGGAAACAGAATGATTCCTTATGGCCATTCAAGATCAAAAAATTTATAATTAAGGACGGAATATTACAAACAGATAAGTGCAGGAAATGCCATATAAGATCGGAGACTATACAACATATTGAGTGCAACATTATCCATCAGAAACTTGCACACAAGTACGGACTTCTGAATACCTTCCAGCCATATTACAAATAACAACCGGCGCCTGTATTGGAAAATGACTCTATCAGATTATACTACGATAGGCCTGTTATCAGTGACAGAATGGTGACAAATAATAGGCCGGACATAGTGGTGTATGATAAGAGAGTTAGAACAGCAATGCTGGCGGATGTCGCCATTCTGAATAACAACAACGTGCTGAACAAGTTCCAGGAGAAAAAGTCCAAATACACAGACCTTGCTATTGATATCAAGAAGATGTCGCACCTTGATAAAATAAATATCGTTCCTGTCATCATTTCTTCGACTGGGTTAATACCCAAAAGTTTGCATAAGAATACCTATGTAGAAATGCAAAAAGCATAATTCTTAATACATGTAGGATAGTTAGAAAATTTATGTCAAATATATTGTAATCGAGCATATTTCCTCTGATTGCTGAATCTGGTAAAGGTAAATTATATCAAGCTAACAGTTGAGATAGTACATTAGTCCACGATAATAACAACAATAAAAAGATTATTATTATCTATGCTGTGGCTATACTACACCTGGCATAGAGCTTGCTGACATTTCTGAAACCAAAGAAAAGCATTAATGATTTTACTTTGACATTAAATTCTAACAATAATTGTATGTAATGAACGCATCCCATAATTTTCGATTTCCGGTTAGAATTTAAAAATATTTTGAAAATAAGAATGAAAATAATTGCATCGATTTTCGAGACTAATAAATAATGATACGCTTAATATTATCAATTATTTTGATATTTTCTTACATATCATGTGAAAACTTGAGCTCTAAGTTGAGCAAAATATGGGGTCCAGGTCTATATCCAGACAAAATTGTCATGCCTGCTAGATATTTCTTCATTGAGACTCGAAACGAGCGAAATGAAAAGTAAGTATACTTTATGATGTCACGAAAATATGCTCCTAACATATTATATGTTTCAGAATCAATTTATTAATGCCTGATGTTTTCAAAACTGTGATCGAAGGTTCTACAAAGGAAGGAAAGCCTTGTAGGATATGGACTAACACTTTGGAAAGAAATGATGGTTCCTATATTATTAGATATAAACTTTTTGATAAGTGTATAAATTTAAAGATAAGTGTTATGCATTTAGATCGACATATAGACAAATCACCTTATGAAATTCCTGGAGAAATTCTTCCAGATCAATGTGATTGCCCCAAGACTAGTCTAGATAATCTTATTAAGGAATGGCAATGTGGAGAAGTTCCAGGACAATTAACTAGAGATTTTAGGTCACTTCATGATGATATTGATTGGGATATTTTGAGAGAAGAGGTAATTAATCGAAGACATTCTTTTTACTGTCAATACCTTCATTAGTATAAATATAATTGCTTCATTGTAATGCTAGAAACAAATATTGTTATCTAAAAATCTTTTTTCAGATTATAGAAAATATGATAGACCTTATTCGATAAGTTTGTGCCATTATGTGATAAAGAATAATGAAATTTACAGAAATTGCTATGGACAATATGTTGGATTCAAGATGTTTATGGATAGTTTATTATTATCCCTTAATAGAAAAGCTATTTTACCTGATATGGAATTTTTTGTGAATTTAGGGGATTGGCCATTGGTTCTCAAAGATTATAAAGGTACTAGTAATAGGACATTTCCAATATTTTCATGGTGCGGAAGTACCGATAGCCTTGATATTGTTATGCCTACCTACGACATCACTGAATCTACTTTGGAAAATATGGGAAGGTAAGGTAATTTTTATGAAAATTTTAACTGGATTTTATAGAAAAACTAGGTAATCCTGCTGTTTACTCTGACCACTTTCGTGCATCCAGTTCCGAGTCGACACGAAGTGTCCCGAATGGTTTAAATTTCAGTCAGTGTTGTCAGATCTCTTTTCCCAGTGGATTTTTCCAATTTCTGTAATTTTTGAGTTATTCAATAGATAGATAGATATTATAGGAGTGAGGGCTGCCTAGCAACACGACCACTGTGACCCAGTAGTCTATTGTGGCACACTCTGTCCTAAATTTCATCCACGAGCTCTATCCTTCTCGTAAAAAATACGAGTTTCTTGGGTGAAAGCTAAACAAGCTCAGTCAGCTTCAGTTTGCAAGATCCAAGTTCTTCCATCCTGACCCTGTCCCCAGCTGGGAACTCGCACATAACATGTTCCATTGATTCTATCTCTTCTTCACATAGTTTACATGGAGGATTCTCAATCAATCCTAACTTATTTAGGTGTTTCCTGAGGCGACAATGCCCCGTTCTTCTTCTTCCTGCACGGCGCCCATATGGGCTGCACTCAGACCATTTGGCCCATTGTACTTGCCGTGTGTTGTTGAGTTGTTATTTGTCTTGCAAAAGCTTCCTGATGAAGCTTGCAAGACTGTTGTAGGGGGCCTCCTAGATCATCCGGACGCTGGGTGTTCCAGTGCCCAAGGTGTTCAGTCTGGTTTCCTAATGGGCGGGACATTCGAAGAGTATGTGTTCCGTTGTTTCGTCATTTTCTAAGCAACCACGACAGTTTCATGACGTGTAGATGTTTGTTGAGTTGGTATCCCGTCAATAGATCCACTATCATCCCAACATACTTTTTTTCGAGGGATAGTAGTTCATGTACCCTCTTCTTTGATTGCGGCCCTTTTATGAGCCTTGTTGACTGTCTCAGTCCTGAAATGCCTGCCCAGTAATTTTGGGTCTCGGTGGTGGTCTAGTTTTGAAAGAAAGAGAGCACATTGGTCCATGGGATAGTCAGAATTGGTTCTGGTCCCATCGGCCTGATAGCTGTTGCTTTTTTAGCGAGGTTGTCTGCTATCTCGTTTCCTTCGATGCCCTGATGGGTTGGGCACCAAATCAGAGTGACTCTGTTTGCAGCTCTGAGTTGTCGAAGTGCTGTTCTGCATTCGTCAACCAGTTTGGATGTAACCTTCGTATCTTTAAGATATCTAAGGGCGTTTGGGCTATCAGAGCATATGTAGATGTATGCGTCTATATAGTTCCTATGTAGGTTTTCCTGTACGCACCGGAGAATAGCAAAAATTTCTGCGCGTGTTACAGTGACGTTGTCTCCCAGCGCGATCATAATGTTTGCCCTAGGGCCGTGAACGCCGATGCCTGAACCCTTCCCAGTTTTGCACCCATCCGTAAACCAGGTGGGGCCCACTATGTGTAGTGGAGGGATGCCCAGAAGACACTCCATGGAGGCCGTAGGTGTGGATCTCAAGGCTCCCGTGACTGCTAGACATGCTTTCCTTTGGATCTTCTTGATTTTGTTCCGTTTTATCTCTTTTTCCAGTGCAGGCCACCTTACGATGGCGGCATAGGTCAGGAGTGGTCTTATCACTGTTGTGTATAGCCAGTATATTATCTTTGGTGTAAGTGCCCATCTGGGGCCGAATAGTCTCCGGCACGCCCAGAGTGTGTTTTGGGCTCTTTGCGCCTGTCTTTCGATGTGATTGTGCCAATTTAGTTTGGCATCAAGCATCACACTTAGGTATTAAACTTGTTTTACTAGTGTTAGTTCCTCATTGAAAAGAATGGGTGCCTTGAAAGGCGGTAGTTTCCTTTTACGAGTGAATATAATCATGTCTGTTTTGTTAGGATTTACAGACAAGTCATTCTCTCTGCATCATTGTTCAGTCATTCGGAGAGCGTTCTGCGCAACTTCACATATGGTGCTGAGGTTTTTCCCACGAACAAAGAAGACGAGGTCGTCGGCATAACCCACCGCAAAGTGCCCCCCGCCCCGACAGACTTTGATCCACGTCCATAGGTTCTGGACCTATGGGTTTTTCGGCGCCCCATCCTCTGCATCACTATTTGATGCATAATTTTCCCCCTTTCCGGCCACCGTCATTGAACTGGTCTTAGGATTTTTCAGCACCCTGAAATATGCTGTCCTAAGGCCAGCATGAAGTCGTTTCCCCTTCGACTTGATGATGTCCAAGGATGCTTCATCTATGCCCAATATTAGTTGGGTGGAGGACGGATCTTCACTCCTCCCGTAGATTCGCCAAACCTTGGTCCTCACCGTCGGGGTAGCCCTTTGGATCCTGGTTAGGATCAGCCCCGTCGGCTCTGGTAATCCCCCTAGAAGCATGCTCACTTTCGTGAGCTTGACGAGTAGGTCAGTTTACTTTAGACGGAGTCCTTTCGCCAGCTTCAGGGTTTTGACCCTGGCTCTCAGCCAGTCCCTGCTATAGTTGTCTTCGCAGACAACTGACAGGGCACCTGGTGCCACATATGTGGTATTTTTGAATAATGGATATCTCTCCTTACTTGGAGTGGCATCCATCATTCTTTCAAGAGACTTTTCAGTCTCCTGAGCTTCCTCCTCTGTGCGGGCCCTGTCAGGTAATGTCACCGGAACCAGTAACACCCTGATGGTCACCCTCGCAGCTCCGCTGTAGGAGACGTTGGCTTTTTTGGCCGGTCTCTCTGCTGAGGGAGGTGTTGTGAGGTTGGAAAGGGTCCCGGTTTCCCTAGCCCTCTTTCTTTTCCTCTTTTCTGCGTCAGACTTATTGTGGGGTCTGTCGCTAGTTTTTCCGGGTCCACCATGTCCAGAGTCTGGAGGAACCCCCTCAAAGACGCAAGAGTCTCCCCCAGCGTTGTTTCCCTTTCGGGTTTGTTTGTATTTTTTTTCTTCCCATATATTTCCCACGAGCGTTGAGGAACTAACGCTCGCCCCCCACAGAGCCTCTTGTGAGGGAGAAGGCCATTTTTACCTGCAGGTTTGGCCTGGTGCCCACAGGGAATTGTTTGCGATACTGCTCCCCCAGTATCATGCAGCCCTCGGCACAATGTCTTCCACCTTGGCTTGGGACCCCTCTCCGTTGGCTTCTGTGATCCGTGCCCGCCGATCAAGATGGGCTCAGCCCTTCACACAGAATTACCAGGGTACACCACGTGGAGGTTGAGATAGGAACTGGAGTCAAGACCTAGATCAAAACCCCTTGTACCCCTCTGTGCCCCGTTAGTATTGCAGTTAAAACTATCAGTTCCAACCTAGAGAGTTTAAGCCAGGTCTTGGCTTTCGCAGTGGAAGGTCCACTGATGACACGTCGAGCGTGTCTGAGACCTGAGAGACTCATCCAGTGCTCACATATCTTCAGGTCCAGCCATCGGCTGTTTTCCATCCTTGAAGTCTCCAGGGGAATTCCGAGCTTATGCTCTGGTCCTATGAACACCAGGCCAGTTCCTCGAGCGGCCAATGAGTCCGCCTTCTCATTTCCCTCAATGCCCGAGTGACCAGGACGAAGCCTGCTCCGCTCTCCTAGTTTGGTAATGGTGAAGCGACATTTCTGCACCATAAGTGACATGCAGATATCGGATGTCAATGCCTTCAGCCCCCGCAAGCAATAGGTTAGCACAGTGATCAATGACGAATATTTCTGCTTGAAAGACAGTCGCATACCCACCAAGACAGATTGACTGTTCCTTGGCAGCACCACGACTGTTGACTCCAGCTCCAACACCTTTTTAAGTTTTTGAGCCATCCTCCATAGTATCAAGTGTAGTATCTTCAGGAATAAGTAAATTTAACGTATTTGTTAAATATTCATTCACCTTTACATAATCTGCCTTGTGAAAGTGTCTTTTGGTTATGCATTTGGTGTTTCCTTCCGAAAGGGCTAACAAAACCATGTGGTCACTCAGACCCAAAGGAGGGAGAGTCTGAATCTCTGTCACCAACTTATCGTCGCGCACCAGCAACAAGTCCAACAAAGAAAGCGAATCTCCCCTCAGCCTAATATTTGTTTTCACCATCTGATAACAACCTACTGCGCATGACCCAGCAGAAAGTCCTCCGCAGCAGTACTACACCGTGATGTAGCCAGTTGAGACCAGTCAATCTCAGGGTAGTTGAAATCACCGAAAATTATGGGTTCACTATCTCCCTCGAACGTTCTACCTATTGCTGATATCAATTCGGAGTTGTCGATGTTCGAAACTCCTAGGGGTCTGTAGATACAAGCCAGTGTAAACCTCTTGTCGGCTAGCCTAACATCGACCCATACCTCCTCTATGGATATAGGTAAACAGTGTTTTAAATTTACACTAGAGTAGACTTTGTTGTTGTTTATGCGGTCCTTCACCATGACACAAACGCCCCCACCTCTTTGCTGTAACCTATCTTTTCTAAATATAGAGTAGTGTGGGACTCCAAGGAGAGAATCCGAAAAGTTGCAGTTCATTTTACTTGTTCTTGTGAGAATTTGCATTTGTGTAATAGAGTGTTATTTCTGCGACGGGGTCACACCGTTTTTTGTCCGGGTGGCCTCCGCTCCCTTAGCTGCTGGAATTGTTATTATGGTGGGGACACCTCCGATATATTTAATCCTTAAATTTGAAATACCCCCAGATTTTTTATTGTTCATGTCATCGAGTACCTTTTTGAGGAAGTCCCGCTGGGCAGGTGTTTGATCTGACTTTATATAAACCTCTGAATCTCTCAAACTGTTTCTGAGTTTCAGTATTTCAGAGCTTCTTGTTCAGTTTGAAAAATTACTCTGATAGGTTTTTTTTTATTTTGGTCGTGTGCCCCCCAAGCGATGCATGTTGAAACTGTTTGCATTTATATTTTCTTTAAGTTTTTTTAGAATATTGAATACTTTTTTTTCTTCATTTTCAATTCTTTCCTCCTTTGTATTGGCTTCATTGTGAATTGTGTTTTCCTGGTGCGAATTCCACGTGAGTTTACCATCCAGGGTAATCCCCTGATATTCTGCTTCCTCCACAACCGGAATAAATTTTATAATATAAAATTTATTGATTTTCAGAGTGATGTTGGACATGCTGTCAGTACAAGGGAATGCAAAAGAGCAATGGGATAAGCGTGTAGCGAAGGCGTTTTGGAGAGGAAGAGATTCAAGTAGAGAAAGACTAAAATTAATTGATATATCTAGAAAGTATCCTGATATTTTCAATTGTTCACTAACAAATTTCTTCTTTTTTCGAGATGAGGAAAAAATATATGGTCCGAAGAGTGACCATGTATCTTTCTACAGTTTTTTTGATGTAAGTAGAAAAGACTTTTTATAGTATAGATTGAATAGTTATGGGAAGCTATGCAAAAAATTGACACTTTTATTGTATTTAATTATCTAGATTGGTTTACATTCTTCTTTTTCTTCATACACGGGCCCTTATAGGCAGCAGAAACTTTCTGATGAAGTTCTGGATCATCCAGGCACTAGGCGTTTTAGTGTTCAAAATGTTCATTTTGGTCGCTCGTAAGAGCAGGACATTCAAAGAATATGTGTTCTATTGTTTGGTCATTTTCTAAGCAACTACGGCACTGTGTGGTTTCCGACAGTCTCATGACGTGTAGGTGTTTATTGAGTTGGTGTCCCGTCAATAGGCCAACTACCATTCCAATAGACTTTTTATCATGTACCCTCTTCTTTAATTGCGGCCCTTTTATGACTGTCTCAGTCCTGAGATGCATGTGGGTCCCAGGATGGTCAGAATAGCTTCTGGTCCTATCGGTCTAACAGCTGTTGGCTTTTTGGCAAGACTGTCTGCTTTCTCATTTCCTTCGATACCCTGATGAGCTGGGCACCAAAGCAGAGTAACTCTGTAGTACTGAGTTGTTCAAGTGCTGCTTTGCCTTCATGAACTAGTTTGGATGTAACCCTTGGATCTTTCAGATATCCCAGGGTGTTCTGGCTGTCAGAGCATATGTAGATGTATGATCTTTGTAATTCCTGTGTAGGTTTTCCTGTACACATCGAAGAATGGCACATATTTCTGTGACGCGGTCTCTTAGAGCAATCGTAATGGCCCTATGAGATGGGGTGTGGTCCAAATTTCTTTTGGTGGAATGACTACTTAATGGGTTCTTCAAAGTGGTAGGCCTCTCATTTGATCTCCTATTGTGAGAAGGTCAGGTCGGAGTTATCTGATTTTATTGAGGGATGTAGAGTGTCCAGAAGTTGGATTTTTTTCGAATCTATAATCAAAATACTTGTTAAAAATGGCTTTTTGATTGAACTTATATAATGAAATCAATCATTTAAGCTGTATACGAATAATTGAGAAATAGGAAGTGTATCTTCGAAGTGAAATTCTTCGTTCTTGCAATCTGTTTCGAATTCGAACAAAAATCCCAATTGATAAGATTCTTATGTGGAACTAATATACAAGGAAACCAACGAGTAATGGCACCTTCAGTGAACTGTAAGAAATGTCAGGCCATTATAAGGAGCAATACTTACAGCATAAGATAACTGCAAAGAGTGTTTCCATAAGGATTGCGCAAACCTTAGTCCTTCACATACCTCCTTCTTACAGACTAAATGAGGCCCTCACGGCCGCCTCCCTCACTATTATATGTAGTGGAGCGACACCCGACAGACCCAATGGAGGTCGTGGGTGTGGATCTCAAGGCTCCCATGACTGCTAGACATGCTTCCTTTGGATTTTGTTCCATTTTGTCTCCTTGTCCAGTTCCTAGGGAACTTCGTTTTAAAATCAAAAATGATAGCTAGGTCTAGGTGCAATAGAAAAATGAAAGATAGCTATTGTAGTAGCGATATTTTCCGAAATTTTGCTGTTGCAGATTCATTAATTACATCGCTAAAATTTATATCGTCAAAAATTTCTTGTTCAATTGCTAATATTGTTAGCCCAGACAATCTTTCTCGAATCATTGTCGATCTTAAATAATTTTTAATGATTTTTAACTTTGAAAAAGATCGCTCGCCAGAACATACAGATACAGGCAATGTCAAAAGAATTCTTAGTGAACTGCTTACGCTTGGAAAGGTGGAGATTAAATTGTTTTCAAATATATATTGTAAAATACTTACGGGGTCAGTATCATCAGGTAATTAAAGCAACTTTAACGCTTTAATTTCGTTAAACAGATCATTGGAGTCTATATCCTTATTATCCTGATCTGTCAGTCGCTTTTCAAGAATAGAACAATGTTTTAAAAGATCGCTGTCACTTAATTTGAATATGTCGCAAAAAAATCCGAAAATATTATCATACTCATTTAATAAGTTAAATCGGTTTTTTAGAGAGCTTATAGTTTGATCTATAATTTTTAAGAAAAAACTAATTTTAAAGGCGGTTCTTGGATCATCTCGGTGTTCATATTCAAACAATTTTGGTTTAAATTTCCTCCTAACCGTTGGTAATGGTGGAAAGTCTCCTTCAATTTCGAGAGAGGCTGCTACTTCTTTCGCTTGCACAAGAATTTTTTGAAATGATTGGTCAGATTGCTGGAAGTGATCAACTAAATTTGTTAGGTAGGTTTGGCATACTTTAATATTAATTGTAGCACTTTGCGTTTGTTTGCTGACAATATTTATATGAAATAAAACGTAATGCGAAATAATAATTCCACAAATAAATTGAAAATTTTGTACAGACGTTGAAAGGGAACTAGCGTTAGGTCTTGCATCAATGTGAAAGGAATTATCTTCACCCAACTTCTAGAAGACTTTCGCAAACCTTAATTAAATAAACTTTAGGGGGCTTTATTGCGTCAATTCTGCTGGACCATCTTGTCTCACTTGGAAGCTTTAAACTTAACCCGGGGAAATTTTTTCTCAAAACATACAACCTTTTTGTGGATGACGAAAAAAAATTATATAACTCTTGCACAAGATTAAAAAAGTTTATTGTAGTACCTGACACCTTAGAAGCGTCATTTACTGTTAAGTTCAAAGTATGAGCCGCACAAGGTACAAAAAGGGCTTTTGGATTCGTTTCAGGAATGCGATTTTGAAGCCCAACATGTTTTCCCTTCATATTTGTCCTATTATCATAACCTTGTCCCCTAATGTGTTTTAATTCTAAATTTAATTTTTTCAAATTTTCTATCACAAATGTATATATCCCTTCTCTTGTAGAGTCCAGTATTGGATTAAACGCAATAAACCTTTCCTTAACTTCAACCTTTTTTGAATTGGTGTTGAGGACAACATACCTCAGAACAAGACTAATTTGCTCAGTATGACTAGTGTCTGGTGTACAATCTAATATTATTGAAACATATTTTGAACTGCGAACCATTTCTAAAATATTTTTTCTTATTTTGGACGACAATAATTCAATTATTTCATTCTGTATTTGTACGCCTAAATAATGAGTCATTTTAACAGATTTTTTTTGGGAGTTATACACTCGGCTAACGTGCTGTCTCATCACTGAATCAAAGAGGCAATCATCTCAACAGCTTTTAGAAAATTTCCATTATCATGTTCGAAAAGCAATTGAGAAGAACCTTGAAATGCCAAGCATTTTGTAGATAAATACTCAACAATCGCAATAATTCTTTCCAACATGTCTCGCCAATATTTCTTTTTCCGTTTCTAATATCCGCAGATGATGAGCATTAACAGTCATAGATGTCTCCAATATTTTTTTTAAATTTACCCAAGTGTTTATATAACTGTTGTGTGAAATTGACGTTTCGTGTCTCTTAATTAGCAAAGACAAGTGTTGCCATTGGTATCACAAAACGCGTTAGGAGTTTTACATTTACAAAACAACTTACAACAAAAACAAAATACAGAATCTTTAGAAATAGAGTAAATAAGCCAAGGCCTTTCGACTTTTTCTCCATTTGCTAGATTTCTTTCAAAGTATTTGCACGAAAACTTTCTCTTATCTTTATTACTAAGAAAGCTAAAACTGATGTCTATCAAGGGCGGACCACCATTACAGCTTTCATCGAAAGTGTCACTTGTAGCAGGTATTTCGGTAGCTGACATTACCGAACTTTTTACACAAGCTGAATAATCTGACGTGGATTGTTCAAGTGCTGTAGACGAGGATGGTGTCATCGCTTCATCGGGCACTGCATCAGTAGAAGCTGTTTTGCTGCTACAACCGCTGCCCCTTGTTGCAGGACCTGATGTTACTGTTGAAATTTCAGATGGTCCACTCACGGTTATTGATATTACGGATTTAAAATCTTGAGATTCAGACGATTCGGTCGCACCAACATCGATAGTCTCCGTGGAATCTCGATTGTTTTGCAAAAAATGCTTTAAAGATCCAACCATTTTTCCCCTTTCTTGTAGTCTCACTTTCTTTTGCTCTCGAAACTTCGCACCTGAAGGTCTCTTTCTTTTATCCTGAAAAAACAAATAAATAATTAGTACTCATGGGAATTAGGAATTAACTTCTAAAGAAACCACAATAATAAGCACCATGTGGGTAGGGTAGGAAATATTCTTAAAGTTAACTAAGTAGCCAATAGTTTTTGACCCTTTATAGGGCAGATTATTATTAAGTAAGATATGGCCGATTTGCATATTTGAAAAAAAAGCGATTTGTTCGAGCCCTTTCAGCTTAAATCCTTTCAAAAATAAAGGCAAAAATATCCCTTAAAAAACTCTACAAAATGGTTTTTTAAAAAGATCAATATCATAAAAACTAAGCGAGTTATGGATAAAACCAGTTACTTTTTTAAACTCGTACATGACATTTCAATTAATAAAAAGATATTTGGCTAAAAAAATTAATTATAACCAGTATCCTATAAAGGGTTAATGTTGATAGTATAAAGTAGGGAACACTTACCATTTTATAAAAAATCAAGCCGTTGAAATTGCAGTCAGTAGGTATTCGGCACTTAATTTAAAAAAAAAGTAGTAAACAAAATATTACACAACACAACACCACACTTGACAAAATAAAAATAACTTTATATGTAAAAATTAATAGGATTACTTGTTTTTATTCACTTGTTGCACGGTCCAGTGAACTAACGGATTTAAAATCGCCTGTGGCGATGCATATCTTTTATAGCGCTCCAGGCGTTATTCAAGAAACTGCCGCCTGACATGTTCTCGCAACATAGGAATCGGCAGTAAGAGGATGATATACTAATAAAATTTTGTATGTATTTGTACCTAATCCTATTTAATTTCTCAACTTTTATTTTAATTGTTTTTTTGGACCTTGGGTTTTGGCGCCCGTGTTCATAGCACACTTTACGCATATGGTTGCGGGGGTCCTGATTAATATTAGTGCCAGAAAAAGGGGAGGGGGTGTGCTTATGGCCGTGAAACAAACTTTGATAGCGAGGGTGCTACCTGTTGAGAGCATCGACGTCGAACACCTGTTTGTTAAAATCGATGTAGGCCCTACAAAGATCATACTTGGCTCTACATATATTCCTCCAGGTTCGAGTAACAATTTATAAAAGTCATTGCTTGGCTGTTGAACAGATGGCAGAGAGTAATCCTGATCACTTGTTGTACCTGTTTAGTGACTTTAATCTACCCCAGGCTCATTGGATGTCTTTGAACGAGGAGGGGCTATTGAGTCATGCACCAGCTGGATCCGCGGACTAATACTGGATGAATGTTTTTCTTTTTTTGGGACTGAAACAGGAGAAGTGCATTCCCAATTCTCATAATATTTTCTCGATTTAATTTTCTCTAATAGTACATTTTTTATTGATGTTCATGAGCCTTCTGACCCACTGTTGGATAAAAATTTTCATGATAAGGCTGTAGAATGTGACTTACTTGTTATGGAGGATTTTCAGGCCCTTTCCTTCGAAAAGACTGTTTTTGATTTTGAAAATGCTGATTATGTGTCTTTAAATAATTATTTTTCTCCTATAAATTGGGAGTTAATTTTAGGTAATACAAATATTGATTCGATGGTTGAAAACTTTTATCAGATAATAAGAAATGCATGTGTAAACTTGGTACCTTTAAAGAGATTCAAGTCCACGAGCTTCCCTAGGTGGTATTCTTCTGACCTCAGGCGATTGATTATTGCAAAAAAGAAAGCTCACGCTAAGTTCAAAGTATCTGGTGCTGCTTTGGACCAATTAGTTTTTTCGCAGTTAAGATCTCAGTGCAAAATTTTATCTAAGCAGTGGTATGACGCATATTTGGTGATTTCAGTAAAGCCTTTGACAGAATGAATCACAAATTGCTCGAAGAAAAACTGAGAAGAATGAAATTTCCGCAGTGGATTGTTGCTTGGTTGTCTAGTTATCTCAGATCCCGTTTGCAATATGTGAAAATAAAAAAATCATATATCTCGTCCAATTCACGTAACTTCAGGAGTACCACAAGGGTCTCATCTGGGTCCCTTACTTTTCACTCTGTTCATTAATGTCATTGGCGAAAAGTTCAAGTATTGCAAATATCTCTCTTTTGAAGATGATTTGAAATATTATATACTAGTGTCAAATGTTCATGATTGTGTCAAACTACAACAGGACTTGGAGCAGAGTAGGTCAGTTGAAAACGACATGGAATTGAATGTGGATAAATGCTATTGCATAACATTCTCCAGATCCAAAAATTCTATTGAATACAACTATAGTATCCTCAATAACTTTGTTAACATAGTAAATAAGGTGAATGATTTGGGAATCGTTTTCGATAGTATTATGTCGTTTATTACTCACATAAATTCAGCGGTAGCTAGGGGCAGGCAATTGGTTGCCATAACTGTTTATATAGCTTTGTTCTGTGATATGGTCGCCTCATTACAGGGTACACATCGAAAGAATTCAGAACAAATTCCTCAGAATGCTTATAAACTGCACCTGACGGGTGGAACCTATACTTAGCCAGATATTTTGAAGTATTTAAAGATTTTTTCTCTAGAGGATCGTAGGTTAATTTCTGATCTCACCTTTCTTTTTTATATTACTATCGGGCAATATTTGTTGCCAGAATTGCTTGAGCTTATAAACGTAAGAGTACCAGTTAGAACGACTCGTGGCTCTGATTTGTCTCTTGTGCCCTACCATCCAACGGCTATTCCAGCACTCTCACACGTTGTATGGGGAGGGTAATGAGTATAACTCAGAGTCAATTTCAGTTGTCGCTCAAAAACTCTTCTGACAAAAAATGCATTCTTATACATTTTAGACTTCAAACTCAGGTTAGTCTTTTGGATTTATTTTTTTGTACCGTAATCTATCCATTGTGTTATATCATTTACGTTATTTCTTTCATGTGTGTTTGAATTACTATACATATACAAATTTTCTTAAAATTGCTTAAAGGAGGTATCCCGTTTACGAATAATAAATTGTAGGGACGTTTTTCCATAAACTTTGAATGACTTTAATTTATATTTTCATAATTATTATTTTACGACAATCCAATCAAGCATTATCCCCTCTCTTTCACCTTCAAGGGACAAACTTGCAAAAACTTCAATTCCTCAATTCAAATATGATCTCACAAAACCCAACTGTTTTTATTATCCTTTTAGGGGCTGAATTTTCAAGTATATATTCTTATTGGATGCCTACTCCCTTTAAAAAAAACCCTATCAAATGTTATGTTTGTAGCATTGATGCTTTCTGGAGTTCAATAATATTTGAATGGTAATTCGCTTCTATATATATGGTGTGCTCCTTCGAAAATTCGACCCCTCTGACTGGAAAGAGTGATTCTTGCGAGAAATGATGCATATTAGACGTTAGAAGAACAACTTTGCCACGTTTGGGCACGTAAGACACCAGTGTGGCATTATTTTGAAAACCGAAGTAGATTTCAAATGCCTCTCTTACCCTGGTTTGTGTAAACTGTACTGGTATTTCTCTTTTGTTCTTTCTATGGGTTCCTAAACATGTCAGGCTAAAGCCATCCAATAATTCATCTTGTCAATGGAACACTCATGAACCAATTATCCATGACGACATTTCGATTAGATCGTTCTATCGGATCCACTAGTCTTTTTACCACATCACTTGGCAAGCTGCTAATTTGATATGGCCCAACGTAAATTTCAAGATTCGATATAAAGTAAGTCTTTGCATCACATACTGCAGTATTTTGAGTCCATATTTGGCTGGTTTGCTGGGAAGATATTGTCGGAATGGACATCGACCACGGAAGGCTAATAGTATTTCATCTCTCCGGGTTTGTATTATTTTTGAATGTTGGATACAAAGTCTTCAAAAAATTCTCGAATTGGCTTAATTTATCAGTTTCCTTCCTTGACAGCTATGTCCTGATATGATATGATTTGGGAATCGTTTTCGATAGTACTGTGTCGTTTCCTCACATAAATTCAGCGGTAGCTAGGGGTAGGCAGTTGCTTGGCTTCATGATCTGCAATTCAAGAGACTTATCAGCTAATGCTGCCAAAACTGTTTATATGGCTCTTGTTTGCTCTGTTCTCCAATATGGTTCGGTGATATGGTCGCCTGATTACAGGGTGCACATAGATATCATCGAAAGTATTCAGAACAAATTCCTCAGAAACGTAGCTTATAAACTGCACCTGACGGCAGGAACCTATACTTACTCCGATATTTTGAGGTATTTAAAGATTCTATCTCTAGAGGATGGTAGGATAATTTCTGATCTCACCTTTCTTTTCAAATTACTATCCGGCAATATTTGTTGGTCAGAATTGCTTGAGCTTGTAAACGTGAGAGTAACAGTTAGAACGACTCTTGGCCCTGATTTGTTTCTTGTGCCCTACCATCCAACTAATTACGGCTATTCCAGCAATAAATTGGTGCCTGTTCCAAGACAAAATCATAGAAACTATTTTATTTTCGAATTTGCCCACGTACCAAATTTCTAAGAGATTTGCATACTTAATGAGCTTTGATTACTCACGTCTTTACCAAATAGTTTATATATTCTTTGCGAAATTAAAAAAAAAACTTTCTCAATTTGAATATTAAAAATGAGTTTTGTTTTTCAGTACAAATACCAACTAGGTTTAGACGGTACAGTAGCAGCATATCGGTTTCCTTATTTACTAGCTGGAGGTTCCCTGGTTTTCAAGCAAGAATCCAAATATTATGAACATTTCTACAACGATTTAGTACCGTATGTTCACTATGTTCCAATCAAAAACAATCTAGATGATTTAGTAGAAAAAATTCAGTGGGCTATAGATCATGATGAAGAAGCAAAAAAATTGCTGAAAATGGTAGATTATTTTCCAATGAAAATTTGTTACCAAAAATGTATTTTGTTATTATAGTCATTTATTGAATGAATTTAGTAAAAAATTGTTAGTCCTATAAAAGTTTTAGATAAAATGGAAAAACTCGTGCAAGATAAACAAAAAGAAACATGTGATTGTATAAGAGTCACTAATTATAAGGAAGAATTATGAGTTAACATGTGAGGAAAATCGAGTTTGAAGCTTTTGAGCTTTGTAAACATCAGATTGTTGAGATTGTAAGATTTTAGTGATTTGAAATCGTAAACCTAATCTTTTCAGTTTATATGTGGCTGTGTTGATCTTTGCCATATATGATTTCTTATTTGATATCCGATCACATCACAAAGACGACTGTAAAATCAATTAAGAAATTATAGAATATCGTTACCACCACGTATCAGCACAGACCCTGGTTCGAAAAAACTCAAAGATCAAAGTCATCATAAACCTTTTGTGATAACAATAAGAAACTGTGCTTTTTGGTGCAGTGGTAATGGTATAAGAAGCAAGTTGAGTAAAATTCTATATCTGGTACAGTAAACCTTGTTTCATTCATCCTATCTGCACATATCATTTAGTAATTCTATATTAAATTTGTGTTATCGTGATTTCAAAATGAAAAAGGATAAAAAAACGTTTCAACTATATCAATGGTAGTGTCGTGAAAAGTCATTATACAGGGTGTTACATAATAGTATGCCACAACTTGAGGGGGTAAGTCTACGTCCAATTTTAACAAAAAAAGTTCATATAAACATAGGTCCGCAAAAGTTTCGTTACGGAACTACAGGTTGTTGAAATTTCCGGAAAAAATTGGTTCTTTCTTCAAAAACTAGAACTAGAATCTACAAGGTATTTTCTTTTCCGAGGCCATGTCTCCTTTTGCCCTTTCAACTTTTTTGCAGTACGCCACTGATCAGCGTACAATCAATTTTCGTCATCTTCGTTCAATTTAGAAACTTTTTTGACACCTGTAATTTCTTCGTATCTCTGACCGTTCTCCAGCAAAAAAATTTTAAACGATTGTATGCATTCGTTGAAGTGAAAGCGCTTGTAATTAAAAAGATGACTAGTAGGCTTTGATTTTCTTCATTTGTTTATTTATTTTGACATTTTAAAGTTGAACTAGTGTCTGCTGGAAGTGGTTATTAAATTAACGATTATTAAGACTTTTGAGGTTATTGCTGAAAGAAAAATTGGCTAATTTTACTAACGCCGAATTGGCTGATATCCAGTACATGTACGGTCTGACTGACGGAAACAGAACAGAGGCCAGGCGATTATATCAGGTGCGCTTTCCAAATCAAGTAACACCAGACAGGCGAACATTTTTAAATATCCACAGAAGGTTCAGGGAAACTGGTACTTTTACTGCAAATAATCATTTGAAAGGTGCAACTCACACTATGAGAACTCTAGATATTGAGGAAGCAGTTTTGAATTGTATTGATTTGAATCCTGATGTGAGTACAAGAAAAATTGGATATCAGTTGAATATTCTACATGTTCTAGTTAGCAGGATTCTCCACTACTTTTTATTGTACCCGTTTTATATGCAACGCGTCCAAACTCTACTTCCTCGAGATTTTCTTTTAAGACTGAATTTCTGCCGAAGGTTCTTAGATAAAATGCTCATTTTGATAGTGAAATAATGTTCACAGACGAAGCTAACTTTTCGAGAACTGCTATTTGATTGGAACATTTGTTTTCATCAAAATCAATTCTCATTAAATAAATTATTTGATTGGGACATTTCTTTTGCCTAACAGACTAAACGGTCCCGCTTATGGGCAATTTCTTGAGGAGGAGTTACCTTTATTGCTCGAGGATGTGTCACTTTTGGCGAGGAACAAAATGTGGTTCATGCATGACGGGGCACCAGCACATTTCAGTGAAGACGCTAGGGAATTCTTGAATAATACATTCAACATCCGATGGATAGGTCGGGGAGGGCCAGAACCATGGCCTCCTAGGTCCCCAGACTTAAATAGTTTAGACTTTTTCTTATGGGGATATCTCAAAAGTTTAGTTCATTCCACTGCAGTGAACACTGTAGAAGAATTGAGAAATCGAATAATAACCTCTTGTGACACGATGAGAAATACCCCAGGAATATTTCAGAGAGTGTGTGATAATATTCGAAGGACAGAGGCCTGTATTCTTGCAGGTGGGGAACACTTCCGGCAATTCATTTAGTTTTTAATTGTTCTTTTGTTTAGTTTGATATTGAATAAGTATAAGTTGAGTCTCAGAAGACGAGCTATCAAAATAAAAGCAAATCTTGGGCATACCTATTGAGTATTTCTATTTTTTTTATTTGCGAATAACATACAATTCAAATTCAATAATTTTTCACTGGAAAACGGTTGGAGATACGAAAAAATTTACAAGTGTCAAAAAGTTTCTAAATTGAACGAAGATGACGAAAATTGATTGTACGCTGATCAGTGGCGTACTGCAAAAAAGTTTGAAAGGGCAAAAGGAGACATGGCCTCGGAAAAGAAAACACCTTGTAGATTCTAGTTCTAGTTTTTGAAGAAAGAACCAATTTTTTCCGGAAATTTCAACAACCTGTAGTTCCGTAACGAAGCTTTTGCGGACCTATGTTTATATAAACTTTTTTCTTAAAATTGCACGTAGATTTACCCCCTCAAGTTGTGACATACTATTATGCAACACCCTGTATAAAAACCTCAAAACATTCTTCATAATTGCGAGGAAGGAAAGAAAATGAATCTGTTGAAATGTATGGAAATCAATAAACTTTATAAAAATCCAAGTGAAATCAGCCTTAATAGCTAGCTAGACATTAATACCGATTCACTACTTAATTTGTAATTAAGCTAGTATCTATATAACTAAGTTAGTTTCTTGTAATAAAATTGTTGAAAGTATAAAATATATTTTACTTCATCTTTTTTTTTTTATTTATTTGTTTAACCCAAAAAGATTATAAAAATCTACAACAGGTAAGTAAGTTTCAGTGAAAAGCAAATCCTTAATTCTAAATCACAGATAAATCACACAGAAGAAAAAAGAAAAAAAATAAACCACTCTTGATAAATTACAGCCCATTTTTCAAAATAAATTCTTTCGCCATAGCTGAAAATTTTTCATTTGAAGTAGCACTTCTGATATAAAGTGGAAGTTTGTTGTACCATAAAGCGGCCTGATATGTTAGTTTCTTCTGTCCTGTATTTGTCGCTGCAGGTAATATATGTATGTGTTGTTTTGTTCTTGTGTTGTATGTATGTATGTCACTATTCAACAAAATGTCTATGTCTGTATTTACTGTATTATTTTTTATTTTATGTATAAGCTTAACACTGTCTAGTTTTATTATTTTGTCAATGTTCAGTAGATTAAGCTCTTGGTAGAGTTCTTCAGTATGTGTTGTCGGTGATTTGTGGAACAATATTTTTAGCAACTTGTTTTGTGCCACCTGCAGATTATAGACATCCTCTTTCTTGCCTGTCCCCAGAATGCAGCGAGATAATTTAGGATTGATCCAACATGTGCATGGTATATCAGGTATTTAGTTTTCTTGTTGAACAGAAAGGCATTTCTTCTAAGAATGTATGAAAAAGTATGAAGTTTTGCTATTAAATGTTCTATATGATCACTAAAATTTAAATTTTTATCTAACATTAATCCTAAATACTTAGTTTTTGTACTCTCGGTTATCTTGACACTGTTGATGAAAAGTTCGAAATTATCTGGTTTAATAGACTTAAAGACAGTATATGTACATTTTTTTCATTAAGTTTTATTCTATTATTATCAGTCCACTTTGAGATTTTTTCCAAGTCATCTTCATTGATAATAAAAAGTAATAATTTTTCTGAAGTATCAAGTTTTACAACCAATTTTGTAAATGGATATATCTTAGTGTGCCACATACTCCATGTTACATTTTGTCACAACAGTCTGGCCAGGTTAAATTAGATTAAAAATAATTCTTTTTTATTTCCAAGGTAAAATAAGTCATCTGAATAATTAAAACATCTTTAATCGTAATAAAACAATACATGCCAATAAAATCATAAAAGCACTAGGATAAAACACAACTAACCCTACTACGTTTCTTCCTTTTCAGTTCTTGACTCAACTAAATGATGCAGTTTCCTTGTATGCAAAGTAAGACTCCATTTTCTATTGAAAGTCTTCGAACAAAACATACAAACATATGGTCTTTCCCCTGTATGTTTTCTTTTATGAAGAGTCAACCCAACGGATCTACTAGTCTTGTAATCACACATATCACAAGCAAAATTCTTTATGTTCAAATGTTGCTTTACATGCGCACTGAGTGCGCTGTTAGTCTTAAAGGATTTGCCACAATCTGTGAAAGTACATTGGAATGGTCTTTCTGACGAATGGATTCTCATGTGCATATTAAAATCTTTTGCTGATGGAGTTGCATAAGCACATTTAGTACAAATTAGGTCAGGTTTGAAATGTGCGCTTCTATGATAAAGAAGATGAGGCTTTGTTTTGTATCTTTTACCGCATATGTCACATTCATAGTTTCTCGTAGTTGCATGTGTTCCTATGTGTGCTCTTAAAGCGCTCTTACCTGATGCAAGTTTGTTACATATGGGACATTTGAATCTGTATTGTGGATGTTCTTTATGATGTTCATTCAATGCAGCTTCGCAAACAAATATTTTTTTACATGACATACATGTGTACCTGTAAAAATAAAATATTGTAAGTGAATATTCTTTTTCATTAATTATATAATTAATTGAAATATTTATAAGTAGAATCCCTTGGTTGTCTAGTTATCTCAGATCCCGTTTGCAATATGTGAAAATAAAAAACCATATATCTCGTCCAATTCACGTAACTTCAGGAGTACCACAAGGGTCTCATCTGGGTCCCTTACTTTTCACTCTGTTCATTAATGTCATTGGCATTCAAATATTGCAAATATCTCTCTTTTGCAGATGATTTAAAATATTATATACTAGTGTCAAATGTTCATAATTGTGTCAAACTACAACAGGACTTGGAGGTCTTGCAGAGTTGGTCAGTTTAAAACGACATGGAATTGAATGTGGATAAATGCTATTGCATAACATTCTCCAGATCCAAAAATTCTATTGAATACAACTATAGTATCCTCAATAACTCTGTTAAGAGAATAAATAAGGTGAAGGATTTAGGAATCGTTTTCGATAGTACTGTGTCGTTTTCTTACATAAATTCAGCGGTAGCTTGGGGTAGGCAGTTGTTTGCATACTTAATGAGCTTTGATTACTAACGTCTTTACCAAATAGTTTATAAATATATACTTTGCGAAATTAAGAAAAAAAAACTTTCTCAATTTGAATATTAAAAATGAGTTTTGTTTTTCAGTACAAATACCAACTAGGTTTAGACGGTACAGTAGCAGCATATCGGTTTCCTTATTTACTAGCTGGAGGTTCCCTGGTTTTCAAGCAAGAATCCAAATATTATGAACATTTCTACAACGATTTAGTACCGTATGTTCACTATGTTCCAATCAAAACAATCTAGATGATTTAGTAGAAAAATTCAGTGGGCTATAGATCATGATGAAGAAGCAAAAAAATTGCTGAAAATGGTAGATAATATTTTTTACATGACATACATGTGCACCTGTAAAAATTGAATATTATTGTTATAAACGTTTCATAATTACTTATTGAAGATAAAGGATAAGGCGAAGATGAATCATATTATTTTACATTCGAATTTGGGAGGCTTTTACTTGGTAAAATTCCATTATCAATAATAAAAACAAGTACTGTGTTTTAAGGAATTTTACTTAATAATTGCCTCACCTCATTGCAATTCCGATTATAAGATAATAAAAACAATTCGTGAAAATAGTACCAAGAACGATTTAGTATTCACTAAAGCAGATAAAGGCAACACCGTCATCGATTAGTAAAACCGATTATATTTCTAAAACTGAAGAATTCTTAACAGCCGGAAACTATATAACCTCAACTAAGGATCCTACCGCAAATTTCGACAGCAAAATCATTAATTACAGACCACGAAAAATATAAATTCATTAACTCTAATCCACAATCCCCCGAATAATATTCGTTGATAAAACTTCATAAACCTAATGACCCTATTAGACCTGTTGTTTCTTATGTAACGGCACCTTCGTTCAAACTTTCAAAATTCCTCAACGACTTGCTAATAAAACATTGCAATTTTAAATCTAAATTTTCGGTCAAAAATTCATACGAACTTATTGCCAATATCAAAGATACCACTATACCACCTAATTCCAAACTCATTTCTTTCGATGTTAAGAATCTCTTTCCCAACATTCCTCCGAAAGATACGTATTACTTAGTTGAAGAATTATTAGAAAAGAATCATGTCAATACTATCATTAAATCAGATATTCTTTCATTATTAAAAATTTGTTTAGATCAAAATTATTTCCATTTCAATAATAAATATTATACTATTGAAGACGGCTTGATTATGGGCAATCCGTTAAGTCCTTTGTTAGCAGAAATATTCATGAATAACTCAGAGAAATTAATTCATAATCATCCACTCAGTAAATATTGTTTATACTGGTATCGCTGTGTAGACGATATCATTATTTGCTTCACAGGAACAGATAGACAGTTGAGAATTTTCGAAAATCATATAAATTCATTACATCCAGAAATTGAAAGCAATAATTCGATAAATTTCTTAGACGTAACAATTTCGAATGAAAATGGAAAACATGTTTTCGCAATTTACCATAAGCCGTCACATACAGATATCATAATACATAACTCGTCGTGTCATCCATATCAACATAAAATGTCAGCATTCAATAGTTTTATTCATAGATTGATTAACATCCCGTTATCACCAGAAAATTTCAACAAAGAACTAAATTTGATTAAACAAATAGCCAAAAATAATGGCTACAATCCCAAACTAATAAATAATATTCTAAATAAAAACAAAGTAGAATCGCATTGAATGAAGTTTACTCTGTCGATAAATTGAAACAAAAATTCAACACCTTAACCTACGTTGGCATTACAAGTGAGAAACTGAAATCATTCTTAAGTAGCAATAATTTCAACATAACTTTCCAAACTAATAATAATTTAGGCAAATATATAAAAATTATAAAACCAAACCAGGTAAAAACAATAAATCAGGTGTTTATAGATTGAATTGCAATGACTGTGATAATTTCTACATTGGTAGAACACATAGAAATTTCAATATTAGAATATCGGAACATAAACGCAGTTTTTCAAATAAAAAATCAGATTCAAATTACGCGAATCATCTCTTAGAAAACAAACCCAGTTTGAAATTTTGCATACAGATAATAAATATTGGAAGGTAGATCTTTGGGAAACTAAAGAAATCAACAAATACAAACACTCAGGTAGACTCATCAATGAACAAGTCGATTTAAGCCCTTCACCTCTATTGAATCTTTTCGGGGAGCAATCTATTCCTTAATTTTATTGGATATACCTGTCATAAATAACCACTTAAGAAGAAGCAACCCAATAAGCTTTTAATTACTCAAGAACATTTATAGTTATATTCTCATTTATATTTTTCTGTATATTCATTCGTCTGAAGAAGCTACGGTGTAGTGAAACGCGTTACGAATCGCAATTATTAAGTAAAATTCCTTAAAACACAGTACTTGTTTTTATCATCTTATTTTAACAGAAATTAATATTATGCAAGTAAAGTTTAATAACAAAATGAAAAACTACTATTAATCATATTCATATTCATTTATTTACCATCAAATAATTACATGGACCGTCTCAAAATACACAAAATTAAAATTAAATAATGCCAAAAGACTATGACATATTTCACAAACAAATTATCATTACTAAAAAAATAAAATCCTCTACACTATAACACACGTTTTCGATTAAAATGGACTTAATTCTATTTTTGAACAAATGAAGACTAAGCTTCTTAAATGCAGCTGGCAACGTGTTGTAGAGTTTGACTCTGATAAAGTTATAGTTATTTTGCGTACAAGAGAGTCTATGTAATGGCAAAACTAGACGATTTCTGTGGCGAGTTAAATATCCGTGTACTGTGGAATGAGCACACTGCTTTTCAGGATTGTTGTGAATGTTACACAAGCAGGTGAGTATGTAAATTGACGGAATTGTCAATATTCTATATTTGAAAAATAATTCCCTACAACTATGAGATTGGCGCACTTCAGCTATAGTTCTTACTGTTTTTGTTGCAGAAAAACACGCTCCGCTTCTGTCGAAGACCCCCGGAGAAGAATCCCATATGATGCCAAACTGTGAAACTGTGCATAGTATAACCTTCTGCAAACTATATCGATGTGTCTCTTCCACAATGTCAACGAGCTATCTATGGTAAAACCGAGAAGTTTGATCGGGTTTTTATTTTCATTTAGTGTTTTGGTGGTCACTACCAATCTCTGTGTTTTATCCACGTTAAGTTTGAGTCTGTTCGCGCAGAACCATTCCTCGGCTTGTGATATTGTCTCAGTAGAAAGTTTCGTAAGTTCTTCAATTAAGTTTGACTTATTTAGGTAAGTAGTATCATCCGCAAACAGGCTCTTGTCACCTGAGGAGACATTGACTGGCAGGTCGTTTATATAAATTGAAAATAGAATCGGCCCCAAGATCGATCCTTGTGGTACCCCACCATCACATTTTTCCAGTTCAGACAAAGAATTTCCCCATGAAACTGATTGATATCTGTCGCTAAGGTACGATTTGATGATTTTGTGAACTGGACCTCTCATGCCATAGTATTATAGCTTCGAAAGAAGAACTTCTCGAACAGCACAATCGAAGGCTTTGCTCAGGTCACAGCCGCTAATTTCTGCGTTCTCTCGATTGTCAAGCGGCTCAAGCAAGAACTCCATGATCCTCATCATTGCTGTTATAACTGACTTATCTCTATATGAAGGCATAAAACATTGATAATTTTGTTATCGAGTTTGGTGATGAGGTTCCTTCAGCATAGTTGCCTTGGTAGGGTAATCCTGCTGTGACACTAGTGCCATCATTTTTTCCCCAAACGTGGGGAATTTCGTGAATGCGTTTATGAATTATCGCATAATAATGTCGGCAACCCTGGTAATAACGGCAATTCTTAATCCTTATTAGAGTTTTCGGGAACTATTTTTGAAGAGCGCATGCGCAGAAAGTTACGAAGTGTCCAAGAAAAGAGGTGCGAAAACTCTATTGAATAACTAAAAAATCACTGAAGTTGAAAAAATCCACCAGGAATAGGGATCTGGCAACACTGGCTGAAATTTAAATCGTTCGGGACTCGGTACTGGATGCGCGAAGGTGGCCAGCGTAAACAGTAGGATTACTTACTAGAAAATAGATTTATCACACACCTAAGAAAATGAACTCACCTTCTCGATATATGTTCCAGTGAATGTTTGATCAACTCATCGATGGTATCATATTCTTTCTCGCAAATTGGACATTTATTGCTTGTAGAAATTTCTTCTTCGTCATGCTCTATATGGTTGTTTTCTTCGTGAGCTGTCACTTCAGAAACTGTCGAGAATCTAATTTGACACTCGTGACAATGTAAATCGTCATCATTTTCATGATTTTTTCTTACATGTTCCTCTAAATCTTCAGTTGTTGATGGCACTAGTCCGCAATATATACAGAATGGTCTATGTGTCACCATACCTTCTGTTGCTTGTACAACATGGTCAACGTAGTGTAAAATTCTAAGACCATCGCTACTGAATTTTCTTGAGCAAAAGAAGCATTGCTTTATGCAAAGAGTTTCAGGTTCTTCTAGTGTTGTTTTGCGAATTTTTTTCCTCACAATAATGTGTTTTTTATTTTTCTCTTTTCTTGAAGTGAATTTTTTGTTTTTCATGGGTTTTTTTCTATCGAGAACTTTAATTTTATCAACATCTGCAGTGTGGCAAACCTGTAAATAAATAATTACAACACAATTTATCAAATTTTTCTCGTAATTTTTAATATTAATAATATAGAAATGCAAAAGTTGTAATTCTCAATACATGTAGAATAATAAGAAAATTTATGTCAAGTATATTGTAATCTAACCTATTCCCTTTAATTGTTGAATCTGGGAAAGGTAATTATATTCAGCTAAAAGCTGAGATAGTGCACAAGTCTACGATAAAAAAAAAATATTAACATATATGCTGCCTAAGAGCGATACAACACAAGATCCGTCTCGGTATAGGCCTATCACTTGTCTGTCAACGCTCTACAAAATACTGACCTTATGCATATCCAATCGAATATATATACCTACACCTTGATGACAACAAAATATTAGCAGAGGAGCAGAAGGGATGCAGAAGGAAACACCACGGAAGCAAGGAACAACTCATCATCGATTCTGTGATAATGAAACTGGTACACAGGGGGCATCGGATTGTTCATTCAGCATTTCTCGATTATCTGAAGGCATTCGATAGTACCGCCCATTCTTGGCTTGTCGAAGTATTACAGATACTTGAAGACAACAATGGCACAATAACGTGCAGGTCAACATGAACAATAAGTCAATTAAAACCGACGAGATACCCATACGTCGTGGAATTTTTCAAGGAGACTCTTTGAGTCCACTATGGTTCTGTTTAGATATTAACCCATTGCCTTCAATGCTCAATAGAACATGATACGGATTTAGGATAAAACAGATAGGAACTATCATACAATCTCGCACCTGCTGTATATAGATGACATCAAATTATATGCTTCGAACAAAAAGCGATTGGATGATTTGCTGAAAACTGTCAGTAAGTTGTCGGCAGATGTTCATATGAAAGTCATAGATGGTGAAACACAACTCCCAAACGGTAATATTATACAGTGTATGAGGGATGGCGAAACGTACGAATATCTGGGATATCAACAAGCTAGATTGCTAGACCAAAAACAGTCAAAGGAGAAGATTCGTTCAGAGTACAGTCAGCGTCTGAAGACTGTGCTGAAGTCAATACTGTACTCGGGGAATCTAGTCAAAGCAATTAACACCTACGCCATTCCAGTGTTGCTTTACTCATTTGGAATAATCAGATGGACTAAGACAGAACTGGATGATATTCAAAGGCAGACCCGAACTATGCTGACAAAGTACAACAATGACCATCCAAAATTGTCTGTGATAAGAACAACTTTTAAGCGGAAAGAAGGAGGACGCGGATTGATGGCTGGTGTCAACATACCGAACAGATGAAAAATCTCAGAGAATTCTTCTCTGCAAAAGCTCTCACTTCTGATCTCCACAGAGTGGTATCGTTGCCTGATGAGGGAATACACCTCTGAATCTTACTACCAGGGATGACCTGCTGAATCTACCGTTCCTATCAAATGCTGAAAAACAAGAGCAACGGTCAAGAAAGGAATTGCATGGACGACATCACCATGAGATTCATCAACCACACATCGACAAAGAAGCTTCCAACAAATGGTTGATGAAAGGAGAACTATTCGCTGAAACAGAAGGATTCCTTATGGCCATTCAAGATCAAGTCATCGCTACAAACAACTACAAAAAATTTATAATTAAGGACGGAACATCACAAACAGATAAGTGCAGAAAATGCCACATAAGATCGGAGACTATACAGCATATTACGTCTGGCTGCGAACAACTGGCTACTACATACTATCTTCGCAGGATTAATCAAGCGTGCAACTTTATCCATCAGAAACTTGCACAGAAATACGGAGTTTTGAATGCCTTTCAGCCATATTACAAGTATCAACCATCGCCCGTATTGGAAAATTACTCTATCAGATTATACTACGATAGGCCTGTTATCACCGACAGAATGGTGACGAATAATAGGCCGGACATAGTGGTGTATGATAAGAGAGCCAGAACAGCAATGCTGGTGGATGTCGACATACCGAATAATAACAACTTGCTGAACCTCGATAGGGTGAATATTGTTCCTGTCATCGTATCCTCGACTGGGTCAATACCCAAAACTTTGCATGATAGCCTTAAGAAATTAGAATTGCATAAGAATACCTATGTGGAAATGCAAAAAGCTGTAATTCTCAATACATGTAGGATAGTTAGGACATTTATGTCAAGTATATTGTAATCGAGCCTATTCCCTTTGATGCTGAATCTGGGAAAGGTAAATTATATCCTTTAAAAATTGTCTGCAGCCTGAGACCTTAGATGATAGGGTGAAGTCATTTAATGAGGTACTAATTTCTACATTCGATAAGCATGCTCCTATAAAAACTGTCAAGATCAGGCGTAATTATAAACCTTATATCACGAACACCATCAAACAAATAAGTAGGCTGAAGAGAAATGCTTTTAATAGATACAAAAAAAACCATGAGCGACGTACATAGAAGATACTATCTTGATATTAAAAACTACCTCTCTTTTGCAATCAAAAGTGAAAAAAAGCCTATTTGTTATTCGAAATTGAAAAAGCAGGTAAAGACTCTAAAAAGTTATGGAACACAATGAAAAGGTTTAATGTTCACTCCAGACCAACTAATGAGATTCCTTCTCACTTAAAAGACGTCAACAAAATGAGAGATTACTTCAGTTACGCTAGACAAAAAATAGCTCCGGTAGATGGGGACACAGTTGAATTTTTCCAATGTAATAAAATGGAGCGCTTGTGGGGGCAAAGCTTGACGTTCAGAAAAGTATCTGAGGAGGATGTAATAAATGCACTTGGAAGAATAAAATCTAAATGCATGGGTATTGACGGCATAAGTTATATAATATATATATAACATTAAGTATCACTCACATTGCGCCAGTTCTGGCAGAGCTCTATAACGGAAGTCTGGAGAGCAGAGTTTTTTCCACTATCTGGAAGACTTCGACTATCAAACCCCTACAAAAGTCGACAGATGTTAAAGAATTCTCTGATTTGAGGCCTATATGCCTTCTACCAGTTGTGGCGTAAGAGTGGAGAATTTTACCAAAGGTCCAATCTGGTTTTCGGGCGGGATACAGTACTGGAACAGCTCTTTGTAAGGTAACTTCTAATATTGGTCTGCACATGGATAGATCTATGGCCTCTGCCCTGTTTCTCCTTGATTACAGTAAGGCATTCGACATGATTAATCATCGTCTGCTCACAGCAATGAGTTACTCCGGTTTTTCTGGGGAAGTATGCCGATGGTTTGCAAGTTATCTTTGCTCTAGAACACAAATAATAGAGCTAGATGGACAGAGGTCGGATCCTATGATATCTGGATATGCAGTGCCTCAGGGCAGTGTACTTGGGCCGCTGCTTTTCAGCCTGTATACTTTTGATCTTCCTGAGCAGGTGAACCACTGCTCAATTCATTTATACGCAGATGATGCAAAACTTCTCATTGGTTTTTTACCAGAAGATGTAGATAATGCTATGCAGAGAGCAAATGATGATCTGAGTAGTGTGGCTGGGTGGTCAGCTAAGAGTGGACTTGTACTCAACTCTAACAAGAGTGCTTACATGATTATAAGGTCAAGAGAAGCTCGTCAGAAATTTAAAATGCACAACTCTCTCGCTCCTAATATAAAAGGCTCTTTGATACCACGTGTTGAACAGGCTAAGAATCTTGGAATCATTTTTGACACTAATCTTAGTTTTGAATCCCATGTCGAAGCTAAATTACGATCATGTCACATCAAATTGAAAAGCCCTTACTCAATTAAATACGTATTGCCAGAAAAATTAAAGCTGATGTTGATTGAGTCACTTGTTCTTCCTCAGTTGGATTATTGCAGTGTGGTCTATTACACTTACTTGAACCTTGACATGATCGTAAGTTCGATCATGTGACCCCAGTCTATAGGAGGCATAGCATACGAAAATATGAGAGATGGACTGAACTTCATCTTGGTCTGCTTGTCCAGAAAATTTGGAAATCGAAGTGCCCAGAATATCTGTCTGATATGATGATCATTAGACGGGAAGAACCTTTGAGGTTCTATTTTTCAACTACCAAGATTCTACGCCTCTGGATTCTAAAGTACTTTCTCGTATTTGTGTGCCAAGATGCTTAATAGTCCCCACTTCTTTGATCTGGCAAGTATTTCAACAAAAACGTTCAGAAAGAAATAAAAAATGTGAGAGGCTGGGCATCAAAGGGGCAGTACTGAAGTGGTTAAAGAGATATCTTGCAAATAAGCGTCAATAGACAAGGGTCATGGGAGTGTTATCACAGTGTGCAGAGGTTGGTTGTGGTGTGCCACAAGGAAGTGTGTTGGGGCCGCTGCTATTCATTTTGTATGTGAACGATTTGAATTTGTACTTGGGAGATTGTTTTCTCAGTTTGTTTGCTGATGATGCGCTGGTGTCGATAACTGATAGTGACTTTGACAGGTTGGTTACTGCGATGAACAAAACACTTGATATACTGCAGGACTGGTTGAAGACGAACAAACTGAAATTGAATGCTGCTAAGACCAAGTGTATGCTTTTCGGATCAAAATCTAAGTGCGCGGAGTTTCGATCTAGGAATTACAAAAGTATTATGGATGATCAGGTTATTGATTTTGTCCAAGAGATTAAGTATCTGGGAATCGTATTTGACCAGCAGTTGAACTTCTCTAAACATGTTGATTTTTTATGAAAGAAAATTGGAAAAAAAGTAGGTTACCTAGGCAGGATTTCAAGAAAGTTGTCTCCATGGTGTAGACGAGTGGTTTATTTGCTCCACATTTAAATTACTGAATTCATTCATAGTCATTCGGAAGCTACAGATAGTACAGAACAGATCTTTGAGAATACTTCTTGGATGTAGTAGATTCACTCCTATCAGAGATATGTTGAGGAGGTTTGGTTTTCTGAGTGTGGCGCAGTTGGTTGAGCAGTCAAACCTTATTCTCATTTACAAGATTACGAATGATCAAACTCCTTCATATCTAAAACAGTTTCTGGTGGAAAGGACAAATATGATTGGTTATGGTCTCCGATCAAACGATGAATACCACATTCAGAGATTTGATTTGTCTTCAACACAAAAAACCACCTTTGTCAGCGGTCTGCAGCGTTTCAATCGTTTGCCTTCTGATGTGAGGACATCCGCGAATCTAAGTGTTTTCAAATCACCCCTGAGAAAGTTGTATGTTTCAGATTAGATGAGAAATCATTTATACAATATCTTCATTTGTATTATCACGTCAATGTTCTAGCTTCAGCTAAATAAACAGTCTTATTATTATTATTAATAGAAAGAATATCTCCTCATCCTCCAGTCTACTGAATGACAGAAGTCGCCCTCAGGTCTCAATGTGGTTTTTTAATGATTTATGTATGACACAAATAATTTACTATGTTTGTTCAATCTTGTATTACAGTGATATTTTTATTTTTGGTAATATGGAAGAATGCTTTCAGCGAATATTACCCTTTGTGTAATAATCTTTGTTTGTAATTTTATTTTATTACACAATAAACATTTTTCTATTCTATTCTAGTATATGTTTTGAAATGCATACGGTTTGTGAAGGAGCACTATCTGGAGTTTTTCGCTCAGCATGAGATCTCACATACCTATGAAACTGGAGGTGTTTTGAATTGTACACTGCAAATACCAAGAACTCACAGAAGCCATGTACATAAAGCCGTGAAGACTAGCATGATGAAAATTTTCAACCGCCTGCCACAGAGATTGAGGAAACTTCCAATAAAATTACTTATGCCAACAATAAAGACAGAGCTAGCTCAAAGAGCATTTTTGTTTGTTTTTCCTTTAACGTGCTCTATTTCTGCCTTTTCGTCTAACCTGGGAATTTTTCCGAACCCCTCTCGTGTCAAGGGAAGGGATCTTTAATGTTCAACACATCTCTGTTAGACAGGACCGACAGCTTTACATCTCCTCCGAAAGATGGACACTCATGCGATTCCTAGAATCCGAAAAATCGCACAGACTTTGTGGGGATTGAACCCAGGTAACTCTGCGCAGGAGACGAGCATCATATCCCCTACGCCACCAAGCCGGCAAAAAGAGAATTTTATTCAGTGGATGACTTTTTCAATTGCTGCCTTTGACTTGGGATTATTTTAAAATTGTCTATGTTAATAATTGTTTTTCATTAGTTAATTTTTTATATTATTTAGAATTTTATTTTTGAAATGTTTTATACTCAAATATTTTTAAATTTCTTTTATTTTTGTTGCACACTTTGTATCAAGTGTTATGTCATCAATAAATCAATTGTAAATTGTACTCACCTTGTGTTTACCAAATTCTGTATCCATATTTTTATAACTTTCCCTTGTAAGTTTGGGAGAAGTAAATGATTCCTCATCTTCAATCGGGGAGCTTCTTATATCTTTGATATCAACACAGTTGTAATTCATTGATGATTTTGCAGAAGTTATGAAATTTTTGAAGTCTTCAAACTTATTGCCAATGTCATATTCCTCAAATTCATCATCTGTATCTAAATCATCTTGAATTACTCTTTCTTCGTTACCAGATGAGTGATCTATCTTCATAACACCTGAACTATCAGAAGATATAGCCCATTGTACGTCATTTTCTTGTTTTATTGCGAACTCCACATTATCGTTATATGTACCTTTCGTACCTTTTGAAACTATCACTCCGTTTTCATCAGAAATAACTTCATCTGTATAAACACTTTTTAAAAGATCTTCATTGCTTTCTATATTTTCAACAAAGGTTAGAAAATCTTCCAATACTGTCTTGCACTCATTACAAATTCCTGCAGGTAGAAAATCTGCCATATCAACCTGAAAATATTAATATTATCTGAAACAGTACCCAGATTAAAAAATATTTATGAATATAAACAGAATGTTATAAATTCCATGGGTATTATTGCATTTTGAAAAGATTCCTGTAGAATTCTTCACAAAAATATATAAAACCTCTAACTGGAATATTTTTAAATTTCCAAATTCACCTACTCTAATGTTCAATTTCCTCAATACGTTTCCGATAGATATCCGTCCTATTTTAGGCGGAATATTTTATTTGATTCATTTATAAAAGTCATTTCATCAGATATATTCAAACAGAATCTGCATATCGTATCTTTGTCCTCTGGAATGATAATTTCTGTAATTTTCTCCGTTTCCATATTTTGATTTTGAATTTTTCGTAACAACTTTCAGGCTCGTTCACTTAATATATAGGTTTGTTCGTACAACACAAAATGTCTGACTAAACAAGTGAGATGCTTTCAGCCATGCTGTATACGTCTCTCAAACATCAACGAAAACGCTAGACTATTGGTATCTTGGTTTCGTACCGTCATATGGACGCCATAGAATGAAATATACATAAAGTATTATAATTATTGATTAAAACCTCAATGAATTTTGTTGTTATCGTCGTTTTCTCAATGTCTGGAAATATAATGCAAATCTCATGCATTTATCCAGGTTCATTATTCAAAATAGACATAAAAAAGGTCTAAATAATTTAAGTGTACTGTTATCATGAAAATTATATATTTTTACCTATTTGAAATTCTATTAACTCGGAGGATTCAGTGTGAAGTTTCTGTTCCTTTTAGGCAAAAATATTCATTTAATGAATTGCGTGGAGTAATGAAGTGCGGATATAATTTATAACACAAACATATTAATAGCAGAAAAGATCGAACAATAAGAATGGTTGCGTCCCGGAAATTCAACTACTTAGATCTCAATATTATTCAAATCAAATTCTTAATTTTGTACCTACAGTTTTGCACGTTAAAAATGAACGCAACTAAATTGTCTACTATACATAAACAGACTATATAACTGTTCTGATCTGAAATAGTCGAAAAGATTTCTACATTTCAGTTTATTCAACTTGAATATAGTATCTAACAAAGATGATTTATATACTCTATACTTGTCTATCTAACCAAAAGATTAGAGACCAGGAGCACAAAGTGCATTTGTGGTTGTAACACGAAATAGTGTAGTTTGCTGCTTTCCCCACCATGTCCGGTTCCTATTTGCGCAACATTGTGTATCTTTTTCGTAATAACCGCCACTGCCCAGGGTTTTCTGAATGTGTGAAACAGCTGTTTAAATGGTCGAACTGCAATTTCTGATCGAATATCGAATTCCGTTCAGTACGCAATGCGTGGAGTGGAAGCAGGGATGTCGACGAATAGCACTATATCGTCCTGCATAGACTTATTTCCTCTTTTCTTCTTCTTGTGTTCAACCAAAAAAAAACACTATGAGAATATTGCGTTCTTGTATCTAACTGTGCAACAGTTGGTGGTTAAGTTAAATTCATTCATTTTGAATTTATCCACCTCGCAACTTAATTACAGTTTTGTTTCTGCAAAATTACTTGAACCCGTAGTATAATTAGAATTTGCAGCTTCCATGAAAAAGCGTCTAAGGATTCCTGCAGTTTCAGCTCATAATAGGAGAATGTTACACATAATCTCTTATGGATTGAAAATTTGAGGATGAAATTGATATAATCCGCTCTTTTACTTATATAATATATTTTATTCACACTTAATCCCGTAAGTAACATAATTTTTGAGACGCACCCCTTTTCTACGACAAAAGCGGCATCTATAAGTAGAGGTAGTATTATATTCTCATATATGTAAAGGTTCCTTTTCTTTCGAGCGTTTTGACGCTGATTCGGATGGTCACGTGATTTTTAGCGTTGACACTAGAAAGTTGAGATTTCTCACGATACACTTAACCCGGTATGCCGACGAATTCGTGATTATTACGTCAGTTCGAAAAATACCTATCCGACTCTGTTCGATTGAGTGCTGACTCTGTTCGATTTAGTGATTGGCACTAGAAATTCTATGATAGGTAGAACTTCGTGCGAAGATAATGCGCCACTCGAGCGTAGCATACCGTGGGATTTCTGAACTTCATAGCGGCATACACTAGAAGAGACAAGTGACAAGCAAAGATGATTTATATACTTGGATGAAACTCACAACACATTCAATTTCTATGACAAGTATCTTCAAGAACCGTTTTCACAGATATAGCTTAATTTAAAAAGAGTGATTGATATCAACATAAGTAAGCCTTGGTCTTGAACGCCTCGCAAAAACTTAGAACGTTCAAAGATTATAAAGAAATCTTTTCTACTTTACTAACTGTTAGTTTCTGTATCGAGAATGGGTACTGGTGGATCACATATATACTGACTTTAAAGAAGTGTCGAATAGAGCCCTAATTAGAGGAAAATAATACAACTTAGCTCTTATTTAGGGCATTCATAACCCTCTATCTTCATGCTTGCGTGATTTTTTCTCTGTGTGTTGTATGCAATGGTTTTTTCTCGGATCTCTATGATGTTCCATCCAGCGTTAACCAGGGTACCCACCTAGGTGCAATATTATTTCTTCTATTTGGTAATGATCTGAAGGAAGTTTTATACTTGGTCTATGTGACAAGTTTATATTTTCGGTCTTCCAGGATTGCCAATGAAAGAAACCTAAGGCAACTAGTTTTCTTCGATACCAAATGGCTAAGTCTCTTTTATAGTTGTCCAATTATTGCGCATATTAGCTTTCGATAATAATAATAATCTATTCATCTTTTGGACATAGAAATTATGTATACGACAAGTCATCTTAATAAAATTATAGTTATAAGCAACGCTAATACAATCACTAGATCTTACACTAACAATTTGGAACTACAACAATACCTAATCCATTAATTCCACAAAAAAGGGTATACAACAAGTCAAATAATAGGAATACAAAATGTAAATGGAACAATACAATTAAACAATCTTACACAAACAATTTTGTATCACAGTTCATGGTCACAGGAATCAAATGAAATCAACAGAGCAAAAGGGACAACCCACAATCACCATAGGAAGTCTTAGGCATTTAAGTACTCTCTGACACCATAGTAGGCCTTACGTTGGAGATTCGCCTTGATAGATCCTGCAAATATAGATCTCAGTAACCGCCTTACAGAAAGTAGGAGATGGTTGAACAATAGAATACCCTGGTACAAGGGGGAAAATTCATACTTACTAGTCCTATGGGCAGGTATATATATTCTTGCCGTAGATGTTTCTGTTCTTCAGAAACAGTTTTTCATATATTATCATCTTGCTCAGTCCTTGCTTCAACAGATTATTTAGAAAGACATAATGCCGTCGCTAATATTATTCATTTTAATCTAGGAATTAAACATGACCTAATTCCCAAAGAAAAAAATTTCACAAATATGAACTTGAGATTATTTGTGAAAATGAGACAAATATAAACTTTATTTTGATAAAACAATTCTTTGCAACAGAGCTGTAAAACACAATAGACCAGATATCGTTCTTAATGATAAACAGAATCAAATAACATATATAATTGATATTGCTATACCCGACATGAATACAAAATAAATACAATGAAAAAATTTCTAAATATATTATGCTTGGCGACGAGATTAAAAAATGTGGAAAATGAAGAAAATATTTATTCTACCGATTATTATTTCTACAACAGGCGTTATTCCTAGAAATCTTCACAAAAGTATTGAGATTTTGGGTCTGAAGAAAATTTGTTTGAACAGTTACAAAAGATAACAGTCATCAAATCTTGTAATATTCTTCGTAGGTTTCTTTCCGAAAATAATAATGAGGTAGAGTCATAGGTTTTCTTTAGTTTATACTGCTCAGAATCTCATTTCATATTTTATTTATTTGTTTATTTAAATGTAATATAATTAACTGACAATTTTGTCATATTTATATTCAGAGCAGTATTCTATTCGATCGTTCACCACTTCACACAAAGGAAACTATTAATGAGTAACATTCAGTGTTACTTGACTAAGGTCCGTACACTGGATTTTCCGGGGAGAAAGCCTCTGACACTACTCGTTGGTACATTGATATCATTGTCTGATGATGCTATAGTATGTATATATTCTGGTAGATTGATATATTCTCATAACATTTAACGTTATCCTAATATATAATTACTCCAGGATATGTTTTGATTATAATCATTGCTTGGCAATGGTATTAATTACCGGGTGGTGGATTTATATTTTTCATGAAATCAGTTTGATTACATGAACAGATATATGGGCAACTCGTCGGGGTAAAACCCCTATATATATATATATCTAACCTAACCCCTATATATATATATATATATATATATATATATATATATATATATATATATATATATATATATATATATATATATATATATATATATATATATATACCTATAAATACCTGTCCCTACCCTTTGTGATCCTTGAATTGTGGTGAGGGTCGAATGTCTATCCTTTTTCCCCTTCATCTTGCTTATTTTACATCTCTTTAGTATGTTCTGGGGTCCAAAGCAACGCTAATACAATCACTAGATCTTACACTAACAATTTGGAACAACAACAATACCTAATCCATTAATTTCACAAAAAAGGGTATACAACAAGTCAAATAATAGGAATACAAAATGTAAATGGAACAATACAATTAAACAATCTTACACAAACAATTTTGTATCACACGAATCAAATGAAATAAACAGAGCAAAAGGGACAACCCACAATCACCACAGGAAGTCTTAGTCATTTAAGTACTCTCTGACACCATAGTAGGCCTTACGTTGGAGATTCGCCTTGATAGATGCTGCAAATATAGATCTCGGTAACCGCCTTACAGAAAGTAGGAGATGGTTGAACAATAGAATACCCTGGTACAAGGGGGAAAATTCATACTTACTAGTCCTATGAGCAGGTATGCATATATATATATATATATATATATATATATATATATATATATATATATATATATATATATATATATATATATATATATAATATACCTGTCCTACCCTTTGTGATCCTTGAATTTTGGTGAGGGTCGAATGTCTATCCTTTTCCCTTCATCTTGCTTATTTTACATCTCTTTGGTATGTTCTGGGGTCCTACTAGTTGGTTATCCTCCTTCTATTATGTTGTGGTGCATCTATGATGGCCTGTTGTTTCCTCTTCCATTGTACTAAGGATGTCCTCTTACCTGTTGTCGTCGATTGTAGTTCTAGTATTTGGTTGATCTCCTTGTTTTTGTGGTCTTCCATCTGGTCGGTTGTCTTCGTTGTTAGTCGTGTGATGATTTCTTCTAGTATGTCGATTTCAATTTCCTTCCTGAGTTGGTCGTTGCTTATGTACCATGGGGCGTTTGTTGCTGTTCTGATGATCTTGTTGAGTGCTGCTTGTAGTTTCCTCTTCTCGAATCTGTCCTCTAGATGCCAAATTTGTCCTGCGTATGTTATTCTTGGGTAATTATTGCTTTGATTATCTTGATTTTGTTCTCCAATGTGAGTTTGCTTCTTCCGTTGAGTAGGGAGTATAGTTTTCCGTGCATTGCTCTTGTTTTCCTTGTAGGTTCCTCGATGTGCCTCTTGTAGTTCAGTTGGTCGTCCAGAATTACGCTGAGATATTTTGCTTCCTTCTTCTATTCGATTTGTTGTCCTTCTATGGTGATTGCCTTTGGTGTTTCCGGATGTCTCCTCTTCTGGTGGTCGATGTACATTGCTACTGTCTTCTTCGGGTTGACCTTGATCCTTCATCTTCTAAAATAATTGGTAAGTTGGTCGATATCTTCTTGTAGCCATTTGTTCCTGTGGGTTGCGTTTATTGCTGTGTCGTCTGCGAAGTGCACCATCTTTTTTTTAAGGGACCACTTTATATTAGTCAAGATTATTTGATAGTTTGAAATTCTATCTTCGCAACGACGGACGTACAGTTTTAAGAGCTATGGCTGATTTGTGTTTCATATGTAATAAGTCACTTTAAGAAGGTGTTTCTGTGAATGTTGTACGTGGTTTAAAAACTGCAAGTATTGAAAGGAATGATGGACATATAGACTTTTAAATACTTTAAGTTCTGTGAATGTGCATTCTGACAAACAATTTATAATGAAGGACGGAACATTACAAACAGATAAGTGCAGGAAATGCCATATAAGATCGGAGACAATACAGCATATTACGTCCGGATGCGAACAACTGGCCAATGCGGACTATCTTCACAGGCATAATCAAGTGTGCAACATTATCCACTATAAACTTGGACACAAGTACGGACTTCTGAATACCTTCCAGCCATATTACAAGTACCAACCGGCGCCCGTATTGGAAAATGACTCTATCAGATTGTACTACGATAGGTTAGGTTAGATGAGCAGCCTGATGAGCTTGAAGAAATTGAAATATAACACAAACTTCAGTCTGACTCATAAAGATATTTTAGAAGCTTTGTCCCGGCTATCTGCATCAGGCTGTACAATCGAGTTTCTCTGGGCTAAGGCCCATTCAGGAATAGTGGCAATGAAAATGTTGATTCCTTGGCCAAGGAAGCGGCATTTCTCGACCCCATCCACCTTCCTTCCGCTATGTACAACGATTTTTCCCCCTCTTTAAACACCTCACAACTTCAAGATGGAAAGAAACCTTCAAATCCAACCCAAGCGGACAGTTCTATAAATCAATTCAACCCTCCCCGCCACATTTCTACTGGTTCGATAACATATTTGATGAAGTAGACAAGTCTGATCCCATTAGGAATTTTAAACGAGATTTTATTCGTACTATCTCTAGAATGAGAAGTGGTCACGCTCTCTTTCCGAAATATCTTCACAGAATGAAATTGAAAGATAACCCTCTTTGCTCATGTGGGGAAATAGGAACTTTAAACCACCTTCTGTTTCAATGTAATAACAATGTTCGAAATATTCAATTGCTATGCTTAACCTTGAGTAAAATCACCAAACTCCATCAACCATATCAGGCTGAACAGATTCTCGCACTCAACAACCCCAAAGTCTACTGGGAAATATACACATTTTTAAAGAAATCTCATATTAACTTATGAACAAGCACGGGTCGGATAGCTGTTCGGTCTGAGCTCTCAGATGCCCAGGACGAGAGGCTGTGTGTGTATTTAAAAACTTATCAGTCAAAGTTTCACCATTAAATGTATCGTATAAACAATTATCCTTCTGGACTTATGTCTAACGACATCCAAACCCGGAGGATCGGGATGGATATGCGCAGATAACTTCCGTGCCTGCCTCGATCTTCCTACAAATTAAATAAAAATAGGTAAAAAAACTTTTTAAGTTAAACGGTTTTATGTTAAACATACATTGCACTGTTTAAGATAAATGTACTAAAAACCAAAAAATAATAAAATAGATACAGTCGTGGGAATTATAAACATATGCATAGACTAGACTAAAATAAAACCGTAGGGCACGTCAATTGTCTACAAATTATCGACTTAATGTGCGATAGAAGAATCGTTTAATTCGTCGTTAGGCAGTTGGCCCGCAGACGGTGAGGAAATTATTTACTATTTTCTTGCTCATGGAAATTCTAATAGTTATACACTCCATGTAAATAAAAGAGATGTTTTAACTAGTTTATCGTTGGACATTCACACTGTTGGCTGGCGAGGAATCGTTTCACTGCTTGTTGTTTGTCTTTAATCGACAAAACATATGACAAAAGTACTACTCGCTCACCACTTTGAAACCCTAAAACTCGCTTATAATCGAGCTTGCTAGCTTGTTTCCACATTCTAGCCCTACTTATCACACGTCCATCGTTGTCGGTTGCACAACTGCCTAATAATTATAGTGTAACATTACAAAACAAACATTTTAATCAACGATTGTAGACAATTGACGTGCCCCACGGTTTTATTTTAGTCTAGTCTATGCATATGTTCATAATTCCCACGACTGTATCTGTTTTATTATTTTTGGTTTTAGTACATTTATCTTAAACAGTGCAATGTATGTTTAACATAAAACCGTTTAACTTAAAAATTTTTTACCTATTTTTATTTTCTAGTTTTAGTTTTTATTTCGCATTCTTTTTAATTCATTTAGTGCTTCATTATTGCAAGGTTTCTTGCCCGTTAGTTTATTGCAATCCAACTCCTCTATACGTAGTCCCTGCAAAGATCTTACTCTACTAAGAGCCACGTAGGCTTGACCTTCTTCAAACAGTTTCGCACCTAAGTATACGACTGCGTTATCCGCCATTTTGTAGCGGCCGCCATCTTGGATTTCAATTTTTTATAGTATATTGTATTCTGATTGTTGAGCCCTTTCATTTGATACCCATATGATGGGATTGATAAAAGCTATGTTATCCGCCATTTTGTAGCGGCCGCCATCTTGGATTTCAATTTTTTATAGTATATTGTATTCTGCTTGTTGAGCCCTTTCATTTGATACCCATATTGATGGGATTAATAAAACATAAATTATCCGCCATTTTGTAGCTGCGGCCATCTTGTATTTATAATGATAATGAATAAATATAATTGTATTGTCACCAAAATCCAAAGTGTATACAAAATTTCAGATTAATCGGTTGACAGGAAGAGGGTGAAATATGAATTACTAAATTTGACCCAAGAATAAATAAAACAAACGGGGTGAGCTAAATAAAACCGTTTAAAAAAAAATTATACTACGATAGGCCTGTTATCACTGACAGAAAGGTGACGAATAACAGGCCGGACATAGTGGTGTATGATAAGAGAGCCAGAACAGCAATGCTTGTGGATGTCGCCATACCGAATAATAACAACGTGCTGCACAAGTTCCAGGAGAAAAAGTCCAAATACACAGACCTTGCTATTGAGATCAAGCAGATGTGGCACCTCGATAAAATAGATATTGTTCCTGTCATCGTATCCTCCACTGGTTTAATACCCAAAACTTTGCATGATAGCCTTAAGAAATTAGAATTGCATAAGAATACCTATATAGAAATGCAAAAAGCTGTAATTCTCAATACATGTAGGATAGTTAGGAAATGTATGTCAAGTATATTGTAATCGAACCAATTCCCTTTGATTGCTGAATCTGGGAAAGGTAAATTATATCCAGCTAACAGCTGAGATAGTGCATAAATTAACTTTATACGACGTACTGATAACTGTAACTCACGCTTGACCTTGCATTAGGCCATATATAACTGTACGCGGCGCACTCTTCGCAGTCTACCACAAAAACGGTTGATCGTATGAAAAAAAAGTTCGAACAAAAGTTGTAGAGAATTGTATACTCTACAACTTTTATAGCTGCAAATTTCTTTTAAGCAATAGAAAGCGAGATATTTACAAAAAACCGATTTTTATGACCTTTGACCTAATATCTTAAGACGCGAATACGATAGGACTAGTGACTCTTGAGACAACATTTAGAACGACAAAATAAAGGTTTATACAAATTTTCAGCTTATTATATTTCATTCCGAGGTGAAACCTCTAATATGACTGGGCTATTTGGAATGGAGGGTGAAAATAAATAAAATAAAAAAAAAAGTAAAACAGCTTTGATCTCTTTAAAACAATATACTTCAATATCATAGTCAAATACATTGACTAAAAGAAAATTAATAACTAATCCATCTAAATTTCTCGAGTGGAAGTTTTAATATTTAATTATTATAACAGGCTTAATCAGCCCTCATCCATATTCTGGATGGAATTCGGATATGAGATTATTGTAGACAGGTCTAACCGACCCTCACCCATTTTATGAGTGGTAACTGACCCGATCGAAGGGTTTTGGTAATATGATATCATGTTTCTGACGAGGTCGTTGCCCTGATACTCCAAACTCTGAAAGATTTACTTTTGAAAATCTAAGGAACACGTCCACAGCTGACAACTTGCAAGCGTTAATTCGCTCGCGTATTTTTAATCGAATTCAGTAATTCGTTTAGTATTAAAACGTTATATATGGAACTAGAGGTAAGCCCGTAAAGCCGTACGTGATTCTTTTGCTCAACTAAGCGCCAACGGGCAGTTTATTGTCACTGACTGCGGATCATATTCTATTCCCATATCGCGGATTTGCCAACCAGGGAAACATGCCCTCTGATCATAAACCTGTATGTACCACAAACGTCACATACATTCTTCAAAACTTTCATATCGACAACATACAAGCCTCAATGTCTGTGGGTCCATACATGCGTATCGTCCCTAAAGCCATTTATTTATACTAATGAGTTATGATATTATTCATTGGTGATCATTACACCTGAAGGCAGGGAAAGTTCCCTTATTGAGCTTAAGAGTATCGGACATCAAATCAATAATTTGAAAGTAAGATCTTCCCCGCAGTTGGGTACTATGAAATATAACATATTCGTTACAGTTTAAGTATGTTCTGCTAAGTTATAAACTGAGATAAATAGAAATGCCGAATAAAAGGATTATGGTATTTCAAATAGATAATTGGCCCATTATAGAAGCAAAGATAAGAATCAATATTAAATGTTCTCACATTCGAACGTATCGTTCATCATATTATAAACAAAAGATTTGGATTGGCAAAATGGTTAAGTAACATCTCAATGAGATCAATTTTTGAGTTATAAAAGTAAAGTTTCATGTCAATATTAAACTTCATAACATTTTAAATTCAAACAGTTCTCAAAGCTGTTGGAATCAGTACACAATAGCTTAATTAGGTTTCAATAATGTCGCCAGTTTGATAAACAAATGTTGAAATCGATATTAAAGAATTTTAGTGTACTTCAAAATAATGCGTTAAGTTAAAACAGCTGTTGAAATCAATATAAAATAAATTCAGTACATTTCATATTATTACCAAGTTACGAAAGCAAACGTTTTAAATATGTCTATGAAAATAACTCTTCAAAATAAATATTAGAAAATGTCAGTGCAGTTCAAATAGATCATTTGCCAAGAATAAAAAATATGTGAAAATAATTTGGAATTTGAGAAAGGATTATTTCAACTCGTCCTCAGTGCGTTTAGAAATTACGTAGCATATACTTCGAGAAATTCGTGAAAATTAAATAGTGAACAGAAATATAAAAGAAATTCAGAAAGTAATCACCTGTGAGACATAGCGGGAACGATGCTTCTTCTTCCCCTGTCCAGCTTCTCAGAGAGGAACAATCTGCGTCTTCCATTATTCTGGACTCATGTTGTGCACGATTAATTAACTCAAATTTAATTCCGATTCACACGAATCAGTAAATTCACTGAGCTTCGAAAACTAAATAACTGAATTATAAGAGTAACAGCACATCTGACGAAAAATAACTCAATAATCATCAAAATCATAATAATGAATGAATGATTGAATGATCTCTTAACGTCGCGATCGTGGTTACTTATATATGCGTGACCCAGCAGTCCTTACCCCTCACTTCCCTCTGCCATTGGTACTCAAGTACCAGTTACATAGTCTTTTACAGACGCGTTCCCTCGTCCCGACGTGGGAATTGCTGATTTAGAAAACACCAGCTGTGGAAGCGTGGATATACGAATGAGTGCTTAAGAGCTTAGGTATTAAAGTCGATTATTGGTTTCGCTGGATTTCTTATTTGGGTTAGATAAATTCCTTCCTGTCTATGTTTACACTATTGGGTGATTTTAAGCTGCCTTAGGAATACGTAATATTCTACTATATTGAGAATTTAAAATGAAATTATTGAATCATTCTGGCAAATGACCGTCTTTTCACTGTAATTTTGAATTCAGAGGAACAATATGAAATGTTATGCAGGTAGATCTACAAAATACAGTTATCACAATTGATAATAAAATTCAATTAGATAAAACCCAAGAAATATATGGATAGTTTTAGCAAATTAACAAAAAAAAATTGACCCCGGTTCTGGGTCGTCTCAATATTTCATTCCGAGGTGAAACCTCTAATATGACTAAGCTATTTGGAATGGAGGGTGAAAATAAGTAAAATAAAAAAAGTAAAACAGCTTTGATCTCTTTAAAACAATATACTTCAATATCATAGTCAAATACATTGACTAAAAGAAAATTAATAACTAATCCATCTAAATTTCTTCCTTTTCATTCTTTGTGTCCACTAAATGATGTAATTTTCTCATATGTAAGGTAAGACTCCATTTTCTATTGAAAGTTTTCTGACAAAACATACAAACATATGGTCTTTCCCCTGTATGTTTCCTTTTATGCAGAGTCAATCCAACGGATCTGCTAGTCTTGTAGTCACACATATCACAAGCGAAGTTCTTTATATTCAAATGCTGCTTTACATGCGAACTTAATGCGCTGTTAGTCTTAAAGGATTTGCCACAATCTGTGAAAGTACATTGGTATGGTCTTTCCGACGAATGACTTCTCAAGTGCGTATTAAAATCTCTGGCTATCGGAGTTGCATAAGCACATTGACTACAAATGAAATCAGGTTTGAAATGTGTGCTTCTATGATAAAGAAGATGAGGCTTTGTTTTATATCTTTTACCGCATATGTCGCATTCATAGTTTCTCGTAGTTGCATGGGTTCCTACGTGTGCTCTTAATCCACTTTTACCTGATACTAGCTTATTACATATGGGACACTTGAATTTGTATTGTGGATGTTCTTTATGATGTTCATTCAATGCAGCTTCGCAAACAAATATTTTCTTACATGAAATACATGTGTACCTGTAAAAATAAAATATTGTAAGTAAATATTCTTTTTCATTAATTATATAATTAATTGAAATATTCATAAGAATTTAATGTTCATATGAACAAAATGATTCCGAAAGAAAATACGTCTCCTAAAAAGGAGCTACACTGAAGATGTTTTTCCATCAATATGAAATTATAAAATTCAATATACTGTAATATGTCCTCAAGCTTCATGTTCTGCATGAATATAAGTGTGTTGTGATTTTGGAACCTTTGGCGTATGAACAATGAAGACACTATATCACCACTACACCAAAACTTGTATATTATCATCTCCTGATGATGCTAACTTAGTTAGCGAAACGCGCGTCGAGAGTTAAGGTTAAAGTTTTGGTGTAGTGGGGATATAGTGTCTTCATTGAATATAAGTGAATCAGATTCGCACTAACTCGAGTCCATCCGATTTGAAGGGTCTTTATTAATATCACAAGTTTAGGTAATTGATTCCGCCATTACTATGTGATAGCTAATCATGATGATGATAAGAAATTAAACTATTTATTATACTGCAATTGCAATTACAGTCTCTCGACCATCTTTAGCCGACGACAAGTACTAAATTAAACGTGAAATACATACATATACAGGGTGTTACATAATATGTCACAACTTGAGGGGGTATACCTACGTGCAATTTTAAGAAAAAAGTTGATATAAACATAAGTCGGCATAATCTTCGTTACGGAGCTACAGAGTGTTGAAATTTCCGAAAAAAATTGGTATTTTCTTCAAAACTCCTGCAGTTTTCGAGATATTCAGCCCATATTTGGAATGCAAGCTATTTTTTACAGCTTCTCTCATTACACGTCCTAAATTTTATCTAGAATCTACAAGGTGTTTTCTTTTCCGGAGCCATGTCTTCTTTTGCCCTTTCAAACTTTTTTGCAGTACGACACCGATCAGCGTACAATCAATTTTCGTCATCTTCGTTCAATTTAGAAATTTTTGACACTTGTAATTTTTTCGTATCTCCGACCGTTCTCGAGTAAAAAATTATTAAACGATTGTATGCATTCGCTGAATTGAAAGCGCTTGTAATTAAAAAAATGACTAGTAGGCTTTGATTTTTTTCATTTGTTCATTTATTTTGACAGTTCTTGAAGCTGAACTAGTGTCTGCTGGAATTGGTTATTAAATTAACGATTAGTTTCAAGACTTTTTAAGTTATTGCTATAAGAAAAAATAGCTTATTTTACTAACGCCGAATTGGCTGATATCCATTACATGTATGGTCTGGTTGACCATTCTCCAAATCGAGTAACACCAGACAGGCGAACATTCCTAAACTGGTAGTTCTACTGAAAATAATCAATCAAAAGGTGCAACTCAAACTATGAGAACTCCAGATATTGAGGAAGCAGTTTTGAATTGTATTGATTTGAATCTTTATATGAGTACAAGAAAAATTGAAAATCAGTTGAATATTTCACATGATCTAGTTTGAAGGATTCTCCACGTTTTTTATTGTACCCGTTTCATATTCAACGCGTCGAAACTCTACTTCCTCGAGATTTTCCTTCAAGACTGAATTTCTGCCGATGGTTCTTAGATACAATTAGAGAAAATGCACATTTTGATAGTGAAATAATGTTCACAGAGTCTCGTCTGCTTTGGAATAATTGGAAATTATTTGATTGGGCAATTTTTTTTGCCTAACAGACTAAACGGTCCCGCTTATCGGCAATTTCTTGAGAAGGAGTTACCTTCATTGCTCGAGGATGTGCCACTTTTGGTGAGAAACATAATGTGGTTCATGCATGATGGGGCACCAGCACATTTCAGTGGAGAAGCTACGTAATTCTTGAATAATACATTCAACAACCGATGGATAGGTCGGGGTAGGCCAGAGCCATAGCCGTCTAGATCCCCAGACTTAAATCGTTTAAACTTTTTCTTATGGGGATATCTCGAAAGTTCAGTTTATAACACTCCAGTGAACACTGTAGAAGAATTGAGATATCGAATAATAACCTCTTGTGACACGATAAAAAATACCCGAGGAATATTTCAAAGAGTGCGTGATAATATGCGAAGGACAGAGTTTTTAACCAACATGTAATTGAATATCATCTGAATAAAAATACACAGCTAGGTAGTGTCTGTCATATCGGTGGATTCGTCGAACTGTGAAGAAAAGTATGTACATTTCATGATATCATGTTTTAGTTTATCTGCTATGTCCTGTGACAGTCGGACGAGATAACTGAAGTTCTCTAATAGTAGACATGATTTCTGTTTTATTTTTAAAATCTTCAAATAAAGTCTCAACCGATCCATTTTCCAATGGTGTTTCGCCAATATATGAGATATTTTAAATGACGCAATCGTAGCAGCTTTTGATTGTTTGGCTGGTCTTGTGAACATGGTTTGTTCTTTTCTCAAACAAGATATCGAATCACGTACTTTTCGTTTTCTTAATTCACACTGTGGCGGAAAATCCTTTTCGTAGTTTTTATGAGACGTTTCATGATGCTTCTCCAAGTTACCATGCTTAGATATTGCAACTGATGCACGACAAATGAGACAAATGCACTTCACCATACAAAAGAAAAATTCTTCCTCCCAATCGTTATTAAAATGATACGTTTTAGACTTCTTCGCTGCACTCATTTTGTACTATTTAATAATAAACTTTGTATCGACGTAGTATTGCTTTCAAGTTACAATTCAGAATGAATTGCAGCTCCAACATTTACATTGGCGTGAACGCGCCGCCCGAAATTTCTAGAAAAGCGGCAAGAACAAAATGCGCGGTTTTTCTTTGACAAGTACCGCGCGTTCCTTTGATAAAGCCGCCTTCTGCCGCTGGCAGTGTTATTTTATTACTGTGGGAGCTTCTTTTTTAGTTGGGTTAACGGGATATTTTGATAATAGAGTTTTTGCACCTCTTAACTTGAGACTTCGTTATTTTCTGAGCATGCGCTCTTCAAAAATAGTATCCGTAAGCTTCAATAAGGATAACGAATTGCCGTTATTGCGGCAGAATAAGAGCCGGTAATTACTCTCATTCACCGTGTGAAAGGTTGCCGGGTTGAATGTATCTCAAATGATTCTGGCCAGTAATAATTCGGATTTCGACGGAATTTCGGGAGCATTTTAACCATGTTTTATTATTTTCAGCCAACTTCTTTTATACTGACGCTCAACTTACGATGAAAGCAATTTGAATGAAATATGTAATTATGTAATCTAACAAAAACGAATCGGCCGTAGTAAAATGACAAGTGACAAACTGACAGTTGAAGTTGAATAACTACATTTAGTATGGTTGCAAAAACTCTATTTGAAGTGACCGTTATTATAGTAAATGTAATTAAAGTTAACGGTAAAATTAACGAAACTGTTGAAGTTGCAAAAATTCTCTAATAATAACACTTGACTGCTCTAAACCGACAATATATTCAATATATTCAATCAATAATGAATGGTTGACAATACAACCAAGAGCCATAATACAATACTGAAGAAATGAAATAAAAATAAATAACAGAAATATATTCAATAAAGGCGGAAGAACGATAATCGCAATTAGCAACCACCAGAAAACAACAATCAATGACATTTGACAGAACTTAAAGCACTAACTCTATGGTTCTCCTTGCGGTGACAATATGAACTAACGAAAAGGACAAGGTATGGCGCGAAATTCAAAAAATGTTCCTACATTACGTAATGAATTTTAGTAGTTTAGTTATCTACTTACTGAAAATTTTTTTCTTCTCGAGATCTACTCAAAAAGCATTCGCGATCGACCGTTTGAGCACCCTTGATATAGATGAATAATTTCGAGAAAAAATTGATTTTTATTAGGGCTTTTTGAAATATGTGTTAAAAACATAAACGTTTTTCATTTGTAGAATCATAGCTACCGCGATAAATGTGTGCCATTGATTTACAACTAAAACAATTTTTTTTATCTATGGAATAATATTAGACTTATTACCTTCTTGATATATGCTCCAGTGAATGCTTGATCAAATCATCGGTAACATCAAATTCTTTCTCACAAATTGGACATTTATTACTTGTAGAAGAGTCTCCTTCAATATGTTCAATATGGTTGTTTTCTTCATGAGCTGTCACTTCAGAAATTGTTGAGAATCTGATTTGACACTCATGACAATGTAAGTCATCATCATTTTCATGATTTTCTCTTATGTGTTCCTCCAAATCTTCAGTTGTTGAAGGCACTAGTCCACAATATATACAAAAAGGTCGATGTGGCACCGTACCTTCAGTTGCTTGTACAACATGATCAACATAATGTAAAATTCTAAATCCATCGCTACTGAATTTTCTCGGACAAAAAAAGCATTGCTTTATGGACAGAATTTCCGGTTCTTCGTGTAGTGTTTTGCGAATACGCTTCTTCTTTTTCTTCTTGACAATAATGTGTTTTTTATTTATCTGTTTATTGGAAGTAGATTTTATGTTTTTCAATTTCTTTTTTCTCCCAAGATCTCTTAATTCAACTTTTAAAGTATTACAAAACTGAAAAGATTAATACAATATCAACTTTTCAGTAAACAATTGAAACTGTTAGTTAATTTTTAGAAATGTGATTCAAACTACTAAATTATCACTCACCTTGTATTTATCAAATTCTGTATCCAGATTTTCATGAATTTCACTACTTGAATCTTTGGTATAAGCAATGAATTCTTTCTCTCCGTCTATTGAAGAGCTTACTATATTTTTGATATCCACATAGTCAAAATTCGATTCTGAAGAATTTGGGGAAGCTGTTATATCAAACTCACTGTTAACTACATTGATTTCCTCAAATTCATTGTCAGTATCTAAACCATTACAATTACTGTTTCTTTATCACCATATGTGTTATCTATATTTATAATACCTGAACTATTAGAAGGAATAGTCCATTTTATGTCATTTTCTTGTTTAACTATAAACTCCAATTTATTGTTACATGTTGATTGTGTATTAATACCTTTTGTACCTTTTGACACTATCACCCCATTTTCATCAGAAATAACTTCATCAGTGTAAATACTTTTCAAAAGATCTTCATTACTCTGTATATTTTCAACGAAAATTATAAAATCTTCCAAAACTGTTTTGCAATCATTACAAATACATGCTGGTAGAAAATCTGCTTGGTCAATCTGAAAATATCAATATTATTTCTTCCCAATAAAATAGAAATATTAACAGATATAAGTAGATTTTAAATTCTGTGAATATATAATTCATTCATTTTGTACAATTTATTTAAGTATATAACAATTTATATAAAAATTTCAAATCAGAATTCCTTTCAACTTTTGAATTTACTTACTTTAATATTCAATTTTCTCAATACTTTCTGAATGGATATACGTCCTATTTTTTGCCAAATGTGTTCGTTTGATTCGTTCAAAAAGGTCATTTCTTCAGCTATGTTCAAACAAAACCTGCATATCGTATCTTTGTCTTCTGGAATAATAATTTCAGTAATTTCCTCTGTTTCCATATTATTTTGATTTTGAATTTCCCTTAACAACTTTCAGGTACGTTCTTTTCATATATATATCTTTGCTCGTAAAACACAAAATGTCTGACAAAACAAGTGAGATGCATTCATCGACACTACAAGCGTCTACACCTACGAAACCAGTATACGGTTGCTGCATTAGTTACAGAGCGTCAGATTAAATGAAGATAATTATCATGGAAAACAGATATCATTATTGATTAACGCATAATTTCGATTTTTAGATTTCTTAGATTTGCAATTCACTAACACTAATAATGCGAAGAAAAATGTCATTTTAATATCTTATACTCGGCCATTGGCGTTTCAAATGTAGATCGCAACGCTATGACGGTTGGTGATGAACTATTTTTTATAGATAAATGAAAGAATTGCCATTGTTGCAGTACTAATTATTTCGTTATTATACTGTTTTTCATTAGAAAAGTGCAATTCAAATTACTTTGTGCGTTTTCCTATTCCGTACTTTTTATTTTCCCAATTTTTCTTCTTTTCACATAAATTCGTAAGATTAACTATGTTTTGCTGTAAAGGTCAAAACTAACTTAAATAAATAACAATATTGAATATTATATTATTGCTTCATCGATAAGTTAATTTTAATTTTGAGTCAAACTTGTGAGTACCAAACAATTATTGTATATTGGATTTTACAGAGTCGCTAAATGATATCAAGGTCCAAGACACTTATGCCGCAAAATGCAACATGAACGGTAGTATCTTTCGATTGACACTCATAAAGGAATACAAATTTGTAGGATACTTTCCGTTGACCTAGACAACACTGATTCTAAAACACTATCTAGATCTCAGTTAAAGCAAGAGAGATATATAGTTAGAAATACATTGTTTATTATATGTATCAATAATTAGAAATTATCTTTCAAAAATATATAAAATGTATCTCAAAGAGTCAGGCGATTTATAAACAGAAAGATAAATATGATTGGGAACTAAGCATTATTACGATAATCTTCATGTATCTAATGGACAGAACAATTTTTCATAAATTTGGTGATAGGTTTAACCATACGCTTATTATCCATGATTTCATCCTTGTAGTTAATTGCTGGACCATTCCAATTGCAAAACAATCTATTAGTCTTTTGCAGGTGGAACACTATGAAAACTGTTCGCCTTGTTGAAATCTCCTTTGCTCTAGGAATTGGATTGACGCATACAGCATTAATAATTTGAATTGACGTATACACACTCTTAAATTTGATAAGATAACTCTTGAAAATTTTAATTCCCGTAAACCACCAGAATTACACTCATAAAATGTTGGTTTTAACCTAATACGAATTTAATTTTGTTGTAACAGAAATAGCCAATGCAAATATGAAAGCAAACACAAGTGACTTCTCAAACAATCCTCTAGATTCGAATTTCAGTCGACTTAAATTCATGAGTTGATACCTAAATAATAGGAGGTAGCAACATCGTACCTAAATTGTCGGTTTGGTGAAGTACATAGAACGATATGCCATGTGGTGAAGTATATGAAAATGTAGAAGCACAGAGTATATTTATATATCTATGGTAGAACAGTCAGAAGTAACGAGTTACGTCTGCGCCTATTCGCGTTTTCTCCAAAGGGCAAAGTCGGACTGTGTTAGTGATCGTGTTTCGCTTCGTAGTTCGGACGCCATTTTGTTATTTTGATCGAATCGACTTACGTTGTCTGAAAATCTGAAGACGTGAGTGTTTTCCCATAACACAAAAATGGATATGAGTGTTTACCTTGCAGCCCCCCTGCAACTGGATAAGATCTGCCGAGCTTGTCTTTCTGTAAAAGGAGATATGAGACCCTTATTTGGGGCTTGTTTGGATGAAATGCTATTGTCATTTGCTTCACTTGAGGTAAAGTTATGTGGTAAACAAATAGTACTTTCGCCGTAAGTTCGCAAATCGTGCAACTTTTAGTCTTTTGAAGATATATTACATTTTCACAGGACTACACCAACCATGAAACAATCTGTCACAATAATTCAATTAGTGTTTCCATTCTTGACATGCATTATACTTCAAATTGATATCGAATAGCTATTGAAAATTCAGAAAGCCGTTATTTTTCTATGACAACTTCAACAATAGATGGAATTTAGTAATTTCCATTATATTCTGTTGGAGATGCTTGTCTATTAAGAAATAGGATAATGTTATTGGTTCTATTTTTACACTGTAATATGATTTCTTTTTCTATAACAAAGAATGTTGAAAATGCTTATATCGAGAAAAGTCCAATTTTTATTTGGAAGAAAGTGAAAAGGAGATTATTTTAAAAATTGTAAAGGATTTCCTATAAATTTCCTTGTTATTCTGTTTACCCATTCAAATAGAACTCATTGCCAAGAAAGACTAGTTTCATCAATGAAAAGTTATGGTTATATCACAAATAGAAACCAAACAATACTGCATATAGCAGTTCAAGTTCTGTAAGAGCTCACAGGTATATCAATTCAATAGTTACTACATACATACTAAAGAAATTGATGAGTATTATTGATGTCAACTCTGAAATGTTTTGTCATTGTTGCTTACCTGAATTCCAATACAATTACAATTCAACCCTAAAGAAATAAGATTCTCCTCTTCAAAGCTTTTAAGAAAATGTGGTTAACAGTTATACCTGTAGAAAATTTCATGCCCCTAGACTATATTGCAGTGTCATAAACGCATTTTTCTGTTGCCGTATGTATTGTTGAAATTTCTGAAGAACTTCCACTGAAAAGACCTGACACAAAAAAAGTACCATCAGTATTTCTTGGATAACTTCTAACCTAACGTCAGCAAATAAAACGTCGCTCAATGAATTTAAATCTGAAAACCATTTTTCCATTTTGGACTTTTCAAATAAGTTTTGAATATGGCGCTTGTTATCGATCAAAATTATTCGATAAAGGTATTTCATTAAATTTTAATTATCAACAATGGTATCTTTCAATTCGAAATTGACACTGTGGTCGTAATATGATAACTTAACCAGATTACCATTCAACGACACCGGGGAACCCTGGAGGAAAGAAATTAAATATATTTCGACATATGATGAACATATACAGGGTGTCCACGCGAAATGTGACATTAAAAGTATATGGAGAAAGGAATGACCGATTATAGACATTTTTATTTTGTTGTCTTGAATATGATATGAAGTTGGCACCATCTTTGTTAATTCAAGTGGCATAATGTATGTTTCTATTTTTTTTTTAGATAATTAAATTCTGAACAATTTTTTCTCATATCATTGCTACCCGAAATCAACCGAAAGGAAGATTTTCAATCGGAATTTTGCTATTTTAGTTGTCTCTTAGAAGGCATCATAAAAATACTAAAGATTCAATATCGATTATTTCTAGTTCGTTTTAAGTAAAGAGGCTCATTGAGCAGAATTCAATGCATTTAGAGGCCTCACGTTATACAGGGTGTTTCCAAAGCATGTGGCAAATTGTAGTACATTCAAAGGTACAAAAGTCCGTTTATTCAAATTAGACTACCTTTTTTTGCACACACCATTTCACTCGTAACATTAATAGGCATCGATCTGATATAGGTTTCCCTATACTTAAAATGCATCGTTTCGCGAAACAAGATAACTGAATTAGAGGCATTTCTGGCACAGTATTCTGAAGTTGATTTGCTTGCCATAAGTGGAAGCTGGTTAACTAGTAACGAGGCATCTTCTATCGCTTTACAGGGGTGGAAGACAGCTGCGTCATTTTCTCGGATGAGATCTACGCACGGTGGTGTAATTTTGTTTTCTAAACACAAATATTGTACTAACCTTTGTGACATCAGTGACAAATCCATTGAAGGAACCTGTGAAGTTTCAGGTGTATTATTTTCAAACATAAATCTAGTTGTTATTGTAACTTACAGATCTCCAATAGGTGTTTTTGAAAGATTTTTTAATATTGTTGAGGAAGTTTTGAATCAGATTGATGCTGGTTCAAAAATTATGCTTTGTGGTGATTTTAATGTGAATTTCTGTATTCCTGATGCAAGGACCCGCTCCCTAATTGAGTTATTGAATACATTTGGTTTGAATAGGAATCAAGTAAGTCAACATACTTGGTTTTGTAGATTTTCACTCCACTGGATTCCTCGTATAAAGGTCTGCAAGATGCTTCTTTCAGATTTGAAATATATCAATCCGTTGAGAATTTATGAACAGTTACTTTTTAGGAGGCAATGATTTTTTGATTAAAACTTATAAAATATCAATCGAAAAACCAAGTAATTTTTTCATTTCATAGTTAAAATATATCAATATTACATACTTCTCAGAAGATCTTGATATTTCCAAATGTAGAACCTAGTATGTCTACTTATTCTAGTTGAACAGGATGACTCTGGTGTAGGTTGATACCCGCGAGTGAGATATTCAATAACTACAAAACAAAAACTTAGTATAAATGAGATAAAAAACACAAGGTTTAACTTTAATCTACACTTTATTTGAAAAAATTCGACGACGTTTCGCTGATACAGCAGCTTTATCAAGAATGAAAAACAGAATGAAGAGTATGGTATTATAAACAAATCGTAGAACAAGTTGGATGAATAACAGGAAAATCCACACCGAGCCATTGTACAGTTAGTATGAAAGGTAATAAAAACTAATTAAACAAGTTAAGTAGGGGTGAGTAATTCACATCTACCTGCTCATTCAAAAGTTTGTCCGAATGTTTGTATCTATTTATTTCTAATGCTTCTAGGAGATCTAATTTTGAACTTTTTGATTTTATATGTAATATGTCAAAGTTTTTATTGAATGAATGGTTTTTCTTTTATTAGGTGGTTTGAATAATTTGAATCAGATTTATTTTTATCGAAGCTACGTTTATGTTCAAATGTTCTTATGCCAAAACTCCTATAGGTCCTACCGATATAAATTTTATCACAAGAACCGCAATTGAGTTTATAGATTCCTGATTTACTTGATTTTTCAACACGAGATTTATTATTTTTAATATGTTTACCTAAGTTATTAGAAGTTTTGAAAGTTATATTAAGATTTTGTTTGACGAGAAAGGATTTAATATTTGTACTTGCAGAACCGCAGAATGTTAAAATGTTGAATATTTTATAGTCTTTATGAATAGGATATACTTCATTTATTGCTTTCTGATACAGTTTTTACGAATGATTAGGTCTATCATATCCGGATTATATGAATTATTAATGGCTATCTGTTTGATGATGTTTAACTCTTTATTATAATCTTCTACTGATAAAGGTAAATTGAGTAACCGATGTACCATGCTGTTTAAAGCTGCAACTTTGTGTTGAATTGGATGTAACTTATTTCGTTTGATGTTGAGAATTTATACCCAAGTGTTCCTCCAGGTGATGTCAAAATATTAATCGAAAACATGTTGAATTCAAATCATGTTAACCACATAATTAAATCAGAAATATTGAATCTGTTGGACGTTTGCATTGAACAAAATTATTTTTCTTTCAACAACGTCTATTACAGTAGTGAAAATGGTTTGATCATGGGAAACCCTTTGAGTCCACTTTTAGCAGAGATTTTTATGAATAATATGGAACAGAAAATTCATACACATCCACTCATTTCCAAATTTCTTTATTGGTATAGATATGTTGACGACATCTTAGTATGTTTCATTGGAACTACTCGTCAATTAGACTTATTTCTTAATTTCATTAATTCCATCCATTTGAACATTAAATTCACGATAGAAATTGAACAGAACGATTCCATTAATTTTTGGACTTGAAAATCACTAAACAAAATAATAATCATGTTTTTCGGTCTTTCATAAACCAACACATACTGATACAATTATACATAACTACTCATTACATCCAATTCAACACAAAGTTGCAGCTTTAAACAGCATGGTACATCGGTTACTCAATTCACCTTTATCAGTAGAAGATTATAATAAAGAGTTAAACATCATCAAACAGATAGCCATTAATAATTCATATAATCCGGATATGATAGATCTAATCATTCGTAAAAACTGTATCAGAAAGCAATAAATGAAGTATATCCTATTCATAAAGACTATAAAATATTCAACAGTTTAACATTCTGCGGTTCTGCAAGTACAAATATTAAATCCTTTCTCGTCAAACAAAATCTTAATATAACTTTCAAAACTTCTAATAACTTAGGTAAACATATTAAAAATAATAAATCTGGTATTGAAAAATCAAGTAAATCAGGGATCTATAAACTCAATTGCGGTTCTTGTGATGAAATTTATATCGGTAGGACCTATAGGAGTTTTGGCATAAGAACATCTGAACATAAACGTAGCTTCGATAAAAATAAATCTGATTCAAATTATTCAAACCACCCAATAAAAGAAAACCATTCATTCAAAAAACTTTGACATATTACATATAAAATCAAAAGTTCAAAATTAGATCTCCTAGAAGCATTAGAAATAAATAGATACAAACATTCGGACAAGCTTTTGAATGAACAGGTAGATGTGAATTATTCACCCATACTTAACTTGTTTAATTAGTTTTTATTACCTTTCATACTAACTGTACAATAGCTCGGTGTGGATTTTCCTGTTATTCATCCAACTTGTTCTACGATTTGTTTATAATACCATACTCTTCATTCTGTTTTTCATTCTTGATAAAGCTGCTGTGTCAGCGAAACGTCGTCGAATTTTTTCAAATAAAGTGTAGATTAAAGTTAAACCTTGTGTTTTTTATCTCATTTATATCATGGATCTACATCAAGTAACGGCCTCCACAATTCAAAAAAAACTTAGTAAGTCAACTTACTGGCAATGAATAGACAAATCATCCAAGAAAGTATAACGTCTCACCCTTTGAATTGAATAACCAACACCAATCAGAATGCAGAGTAAAACCACATGATTCCGTATTTCACGTACTTAAATCATATTAGTATGGTGGTTCTACAGTATATCTTTTTACTACGATACGGAGGAGATGTAATCAAGCTCTTTTTCAGTGCTGCAATTAACTATTTCGCGGAGCGAGCGTCTTCTTAAAATAGCACTTGAAACGGCGACAGGTCGAATTTCATCTAGTCTGTCACCTGTTTCGCCAATGGATGATTCGGAAGCTACCCAAATTATAGTCTATCAAACGGAAGACGGAAGAGAAAACTTGTTGATTTATTAGCAGTTCTTCCTGAAACAAATACCGAAAGCCGCAAAAAAGCCGTTTGTATTTAAATGATGGTGATATCTGGTGGCAACCAACAGAATTTGAACACAGCTAATTTCTAAAAAGAATAAAAAATGAAACACTACATCAGCTGAAAGAGAGTTTGGAATGCCGTGATTCACTAGAAAATACTGACGGCGACAGGATCAATTTAATAAGAATTAACAGTACTGATCAAACTGAACATAATATTTCAAAGAAGATAATGAAAATCGAAGTTGAAGAAGACCAGTTACCTCCAGAATCTGTACCAGAAATAAAAATCAGAGGTGGAGAAGATCAAGTAGAGACAGAAAATGTACAACCTAACACTGTAATAGAGATAGAGTTACCTCGGACTAAACAAAAGAAAAATCGAACTGAACAAAGATTTCACTTCCACCATGTCCAGAAAGTTGTAGAAAAAACTGCCAGCAATCTGTTTTATTCTCCTCACCGCAAAGATGGCCCCAGATAATCTACTTGCCAAATCTTCAATATGGCGACAAGGGGTTTGGAAATTGCGGTACATAAGATCGAAGTCGGCATACTAAAAGAACCAAGGACTTGGAGGAGAGTAAGCATACTCCTATGGGGGCAGGAGTTTGTGGTCAAAAACGGAGTCAAGTGCCTCGGAGTCATGTGGGATAAAGAGATAATCAATAATAATTTTTATTTATTTTCAGAAATTATTGTGAACAAAATACAACATATAGATATGTTACAATAAAGATGAAAAAGGTCGAAGATACAAAACAGTTTCTAAGGAACAATTCAAATTCACATATACTGTACAGTTCACACCTCAAAATGAGTTCATATATTTTTCTCTTATAAACAGTGTAACATTGTAACTCTGTATTCGCTAGGACAGTTTATTAAACAGTTTGATGGTCATGTACTGAGGATGTTTTTCTTTGAGTGTTTAGAAATAGGGTTCTATTCGTCTTGTGTTATTTTCATTTTGAAGGTCTTCAAAGTAGTAGTCATGCTGGCAAATTAATAGTAGCAACCTATAAATATACACACCATAAACAGTTAGGATGTTATTTCTGAAGACACCGCGACAAGATTCTTCATATGTCATTCTGAGAATTGATCTAATTGCCCATTTTTGAGCAACAAATATACTATCAACCTGAGATGATCCACCCCAGAAGATTATCTCATACGATAGAATGGAGTGGAAGTTGGCATAATAAACAATTTTTCGTACACTCAGATCAACTTGCTTTGATGAAACCTTTAGCGTATAAGTAATAGAGTTCATTCGCTTCTTCAGTTGTACAATATGAAGGCCCCATTTTAAGTATCTGTCAATGGTAATACCAAGGAACTTAACTAAAGTGCCCACCTTCAAATCACTACCACTATGTGTCAGTGTACTGGGAGGTTGCATCTTGGACTGCTGAGGGAACATCCACACATCTCAGCAATACGTTGGTATCGTCCGCATACATAACAGGTCTACTAGAATCATCTTTCAAAATGATGGAAAATCATTGATATAAATTATGAACAATAGCGGACCCAGTATACTGCCCTGGGGTACCCCCATTGTTAATTCCTCCTACTCGACAAATTCACCACTTGAAGTTACAAGTACCTTCAGCTTCCTTCCACCGTGATAGCTCTGAATCAACTTTAACTGGTTGTCTCTAACCCCACACATCTCCATTTTCTGTAACAAAATGTTCCACAGAGTCGAAAGCCTTCGACAGGTCCAGAAACAATCCGACAGGAACCACCCCCTTCTCCAGAGATAAAACTATAGCTTGAATCAATTCAAGAATTGCTGTGTCTGTATTTCTGTTCTTGATGAAACCATGCTGTTAGAACTTAATTAGTCTGGTTGCCAGGACATTTTCGAAAACCTTGGAGAAAGAGGGCAGAAGGCTTATTGGACGGTAATTTACCACCTCTTCAGTATTTTCTTTTTTATGGAGAGGACGTGTAATAGCCATTCTTAGTGCGTCAGGAAAAATACCTTCCCGAAAGAATGATTCATGATGTAAGCCATTGGTTCAGCTATCAGATGGATAGACTTCTTCAGAACACTCATGGTAATCCCATCCACTGGAATTTCCATTCTTAAGAGACTTTACAGCTGCTATAACCTCAGCCTTAATTTCAAAGATATAGATAGATTTCTGTAATCTTCTTATTTTTCTTTTATTAAACACCTCAAAAAGTCTAGGAACACTTAATATCTTAATATCTTTAAAATATGAATTTGATGATTCGAATTTATAGAAATCTTTCGGTTTTTGTTAGGATGTATTGTATATAATGTATACTCAAGAAAACAAAATAATATTTCACTTCTCCAAAGCACCTATTATAAAAAAAATTTGAAATTTGAAAATGACGAAATTTGGTAAAACAAAAAAAATCCTGAACTAATATTTTCGAAACGATATGGAAGCACTTATATTTTTCAGTACCCAGAAGGTCCATCTCTGTTATTAATGACACTTTGGCATCGTCGCGGCATGCTCAATATTAAATTGTCTATTACATTTTGGTCTAAGTCATACCAAGCCCCCTGAACTGCTAATCGAAGCTTCTATTCATGATGGAAGACGTTTTGACGCAGGAGATTTCTTTTTAGGGTGTCCAACACATGCTCGATGGGATTCAGATCTGGGGAGCAGGATGGCCACGGTAGAAGATCGATATCATTCTCTTCAAGAACGTTCAAGACAACTCTTGCACGATGAGGAGGGGCATTATCTTGTTGGAAGAGTGGATTTTGACCCATTGTTTGGAGGTACGGTACCACTACAGGTTAAACTATCTCATTTGCGTAAGAATTTCCCGTGAGGTTGTTCTGTATAAAAACGAGGTCAGTTCTTCCACCAAGGCGTATACCTCCCCAAAACATCACTGATCCGCCTACCTGTCTAACAACTTCTCGAGCATGCTGGAGACGGTTTTGCTTTTCAGGTTCCCTCCATATTCGAATTCTTCCCGAATCGGGATAATAACTAAATCTAGATTCATCACTGAAGAGAACTGTGGCCCACCTCTCTAGATCCCAGTTTACGTGTTCTTGGCACCAAGCTAAACGAGCAGCGCGAGTTCCATGGTTCAGTTGTGGAACTCTTGAAAGACGTCTGAAGTGGAGTTGACCTTCGTGCAGTCGATTTCTCTTAGTTTGGTCGGAAATTTGTACATTATGAACTCGTGATAGCTCTTGAGCTAATTGAGATGCTGTGGTATTACGATCTCTTCTGGCTTGTAAAACCAAAAATCGGTCTTGGGCGACTGTAGTAATCCTGAAACGACCTGTATGGCGTTGTTCTACTCTACCTGTTTCATTGAAACGCGACCATAAACGGTTTATGACACTTGGGCTACTTCCGAGAACCCTGGATACTTCCCGTTGTGAGCTCCCAGCTTGGAGCATGCCAACGGCTAGTAACATCTCTTCTCTAGTCAAATGTCGTCTTTCCATGGTTGAATCACAAAACTTGAATCTTTCATTTGTGCTTACAACAGAAACAAAGTGCCAACTAACTGATTTCAAACACTGAATACATGAAATGATTATAAAGCATCTGCTGCATTTTTAGATTTTTATAAAAAAAAAACTGAAATCTGTTGCGGCATTCTACATAATTTGGTGAGAAATTGATGCAGGTGTTCATTTCTTATAAAAAAAATCATCCATATTGATCGTTCTGGATACGATATATCGATATTAAGAAGTGTTCCCTAGACTTTTTTGAGGTGTTTATGATCCCTTCGGAAGGTTCTTTACCATATTAGGAGCAGCACTTATGAAAAACTTATTGAAATCTTCAGCAAGCTTAAATGGGTTACCTTGATTCATATTATCATCTCTAGTTCTTGTCATTTTATTAGTAAGAGAGTTCACAACCCTCCAGGCAGCTTTGGACTTATTCTGTGCTTTTGTTATTATGTTATTAAAATGGGAGGTCTTTGCTGTTACTGTAGCTGAATCATACTGTTCCTTTCTTTTTTTTATAAGCACCCGTAAATTCTGGTCTTGCTCGTGAAATGATATACAGTTTATCAAGTTTGGATTTGATAGATTTGATCTGGGCTGTTGCCACAAACGTTTTGCCTTGATGCCCTATTTTAACTTTTACAAGAGGAAAACTGATATAAAAAATTCCTTTGTAGCTTGATTGAACATAATTCCACATCAGGTTAACCTCATGAGAATCACATGCCATAATATTATCCCAAGACTGTTCGGATAAACTCTTAAGAAACGCATCCATGATAACAATGGGTAAGCAGGTGGAACAGGCTGCCAAGAATATGAAAAATAAGACAGCAGCGTTAACGAAAATTATGCCGAACACTAGGGGATCAACATAGCTGGCCAGGCAGTGTTCCATTGCTCATAGCGTTGGACTCTACGGGGCACCGCTATGGGCGAAGGCGATGACTGTGGAAAGATATAGGAGAGAGATGATCGCTGCTCAGAGTGTGTTGCGCATATAGAAAGGTTTCAGCGGAAGCTGTACAAGTAATCACGGGTAGACTCATCGTGGGTCTTCTCACGGAAAAGAAGAGACTGTACCATAACAGAGTGGGGCACCGGCCCGGAGTTAGGAAGCAGATCAGGGCAAGCATGATGATCCAGTGGCAAGATATATGGAGTAATCAGGGGGTGTTCGGCGAATGAACTCGCCAACTACTGCCAAATGTGAATGACTGGGTGAAGTGTAAGCACAAATGTACAAATTACTGGTTGACCCAGATACTCACCGGGCATGGTTCCTTCGAGACGCACGGGAAAAGAATTGGCAAAACCGAGAGCGATCTATGTACAGTCTGTGTGGTTCGGGACACTGTCGAGCATAGGATAGTTGTTTGCGTACGATGGGAAACACAGGGAGGAAAGCTGAGACATGTGTTGGGGCGGAGATCATACGGTCGATGTGTAATAACCGACAAACCTGGAAGGAAGGATTGAAGATATTGGCAGGAATCATGGAATCGAAGGAGAAGGAGGACAGGCTGCCTCAATCAACGCAAATAAAAGTGTGAAGCTTGGATGAGGTGTAAGAAGTAGAAGGTCTGCGTGAAGACCGTTCCGGTCGGTTTCTGAGGGAAGACGGAGGGGAGTTTTTTAGTGGGTCGGCAAAAGCTACCCCCACATAACCACACGAACAACTAGTGGTATATGTATGCAGATTTTTCTCCCACAAAAAAAGGTTAGGGTAATTTGAAAAACGGACTTTTGTACCTTTTTATGTACTACGATTTGCCACATGCTTTGGAAACACCCTGTATATCGTGAAGCCTCTAAATGCATTGAATTCTGCTGAATGAGCCTCTCTACTTAAAACGAGCTAGAAATAATCGATATTGAATGATCTTTAGTATTTTTATGATGCATTCTAAAAGACAACCAAAAATCGCAAAATTCCGATTGAAAAATCCATATCTTCCTTTCGGTTGATTTCAGGTGGCAATGATATCAGAATAAATTGTTCCGAATTTAATTTTCTACAATAAAAAAATAGAAATATACATTATGCCATTTGAAATAACAAAGATAGTGCCAACTTCCGGTGTAACATTGAAGACAACAACAAAAAATTTCTCCAATCGGTCATTCCTTTCAATGTCCCATCTCGCGTGGACACTCGGTATATTATTAAGTATATTCTTTTTATCGGATCATTTCTATAAGAAACGATTTTAGTTCAATATGAATTTACACTTCGTCTTGGTCGTATTCATATCAATTGGTCTCGAAAAATCAATCTAATACTTATTGAATTAAAAACAAACACACCTATGTTGAAAATGTTTTTTACAATTACAGGTTAAAGAAGGAGATGGGCTACCGCATCTTATGTGTGTCCAGTGTGTACTTCAGTGTAGTCGTGCCTATACTTTCAAACAGCTTTGTGAAAAATCTGACTCCATTCTACGTCAATACCTAACTCCCGAATTTCAGGTAACTATTGAATTTGAAGAAATTTAATTTTTTTTTCAATAAAATAAAACTATGGTATTTAGATTTTCGCTATATTAACAAAACTATGACCGTTTTCACCACACTGTGGCTTCATCAGATAGATGCAAACTAATGAACAGAGTTATTCCTTATATATTAGTCTTATTTCCTACTTAATATTACAATAGGTACAAGAGGTATGTTGGAAAACCCATCGGAGTTGCTTACTTTATGAATTGAAAAGATTGAGTAAAGGAGAAGGATTTAGATCTAATTGACTATTAAGTAACCTACCTGAATTATTTTCTTTGTTGATCTCTAAAATGTCCAATAGATTGAGTTTTTGTCTATTATTTTCATTGTGTAAAATTTTGAAATTATCATTAAAGTTATGGTGTCTTCGAGTAAGTGATTAGAATAATGAAAATCTTCTTCTTCACGTGCCGTCTCCTTTAAGAAGGTTGGCTATCATCGTGGCGATTTTTATCTTCGAAGGTGCGGATCTGAACAAATCAACTGAGCTACTGTTGTACCACTGTCTTAGGTTGTTAAACCAGGAGATGCATCTTCTTCCTATACTTCTTTTATCCTGTATTTTTCCCTGTATAATAGTTTGTATATCTTTCCCCTCTCATCACGTTACCCAGATATTGCAACTTTCTGATTTTAATTGTGTTGATTCTTCTCAATACCTCGTTGTTCGTTGTTCTGCTCACCCAGTTTATTCTGAGGATTCTTCGATATGCCCACATCTCGAATGCTTCCAGTCGGTTAGTGTCGCACTTCTTAAGCGTCCAGGCTTCCATTCCATATAATAGTACTGGAAATACGTAGCATTCAAGCATTCTGGTTTTAAGATGTAAACTAAGATCTGTTCTGGTTAATGCATTCCTCATTTTATTAAACACTGTTCTAGCCTTTCCGATTCTTGATCTTATATCTTGTGAATAATCATTGTTGTCATTTACAATTGTTCCCAAGTACTTGTATTTGCAGACTTTCTCCACTGGCTCCCCTTTGATCCATAATGTTTCTCGCTGTTGTTGGTGTTTTGTGATTGTCATAAATTTAGTCTTTTTGGTGTTAAGTGTGAACCCCCTTTCTTCCCTGATCTGTACTACTAGATCTATTAGCCTTTGTAGTTCTTCCAGGGTTTCTGCTATTAGTACTGTGTCATCCGCGTATCTAATGCTGTTTATAACCTTCACATTAACTTTCACTCCCGTTGTTTTTTGATTTTGCAGTGCTTTTTGTACTATATCTTCTGAATTGAAAGAGTAATGGTGAAAGCACGCATCTTTGTCTTACTCCACGTTTTATTTTTATCTCCTGTGAAAGTTCATTTTGCACAGAAACTTTGGCAGTCTGGTTAAAATAGAGATATGTTATTATTCTGATATCATTCCTGTCAATGTTTTTATCCCTCATGAGTTTTATGAGATGATTATGACGGACTATGTCGAAAGCTTTGTTATAATCGAGGAAGGCTACATATATTGGCTGATTCACGTCCAAGAGTCTTTGAGACAAAACATTAAAAGCAAACAATGCCCCCCTAGTACCCATTGCATTTCTGAAACCAAATTGTCATGTAAATCAGTCAACAAGCTGCGGATTGACGCCCTCCAACTGAAACGAAACCGAAATAACCACGTCATTAACGCGGTGTTGTGCTCTCGGAAGGTCAGACGGTAATCAAGAATATTACCTGAGCGTTTTCCGGCGTTTGTGAGAGCAAATTCTTCGAAAAAGGCCAGATTTGTGGAAAAAAACTCATGGATATCATTGTGAATGAAGGGGTCTACTTTGAAGGCGATACGATAAATTTGAATGAGAAATAAATATTTTGTGTTTCATTGACCAATTCCTAGTACTTTTTTTGACAGAATGTAGCTCTCTTTGGCGAGTGACTGAGCAACAAATTATAATTTTCCATAATGAAATTTATTTTTTAAATCCAACTTATGTATATTTCAGACACAGTTGACAGCGACTTTAGTTGATCAGAATCCATTCAAAGAAGAAGATCAGCAAGTGCTCGAGCAGGCTCAAGAAATGCATTTTACAGCAGAAAGCCTTTCGAACGTGATAATTGAAGATGGTATTGCAACAAATTTTGTAGCATATAATGAAGAGGATGGCACTATTCAGGTTAGCTTGTAAACTTATTATATATATATATATATATATATATATATATATATATATATATATATATATATATATATATATATATATATATATATATATATATAGGGGTTTCACCCCGACGAGTTGCCCATATATCTGTTCATGCAATCAAACTGATTTCATGAAAAATATAAATCCACCACCCGGTAATTAATACCATTGCCAGGCAATGATTATAATCAAAACATATCCTGGAATAATTATATATTAGAATAACGTTAAATGTTATGAGAATATATCAGTCTACCAGAATATAAACACACTATAGAATCATCAGACAATAATATCAATGAACCAACGAGTAGTGTCAGAGGCTTTCTCCCCGGAAAAATCCAGTGTACGGACCTTAGTCAAGTAACACTGAATGTTACTCATTAATAGTTTCCTTTGTGTGAAGTGGTGAACGATCGAATAGAATACTGCTCTGAATATAAATATGACAAAATTGTCAGTTAATTATATTACATTTATATAAACAAATAAATAAAATATGAAATGAGATTCTGAGCAGTATAAACTAAAGAGAAAACCTATGACTCTACCTCATTATTTTTTCGGAAAGAAACCTATGAAGAATATTACAAGATTTGATGACTGATATCTTTTGTAACTGTTCAAACAAATTTTCTTCAGACCCAAAATCTCAATACTTTTGTGAAGATTTCTAGGAATAACACCTGTTGTGGAAATAATAATCGGTAGAATAAATATTTTTTCATTTTCCACATTTTTTAATCTCGTCGCCAAGCATCATATTTTTAGAAATTTTTCATTGTATTTATTTTGTATATTATGTGTGTCGGGTATAGCAATATCAATTATATATGTTATTTGATTCTGTTTATCATTAAGAATGATATCTGGTCTATTGTGTTTTACAGCTCTGTTGCAAAGAATTGTTTTATCAAAATAAAGTTCATATTTGTCATTTTCACAAATAATCTCAGGTTCATATTTGTGAAATTTTTTTCTTTTGGGAATTAGGTCATGTTTAATTCCTAGATTAAAATGAATAATATTAGCGACGGCATTATGTCTTTCTAAATAATCTGTTGAAACAAGGACTGAGCAAGATGATAATATATGAAAAACTGTTTCTGAAGAACAGAAACATCTACGGCAAGAATCATCTATATTTTGTTTGATGATGTGTTTTCTATAATTCCTCGTGAAAACAACCTGATCCTGGATCGCAATTGCCAAGCCTTCTGTTTCAGCAAACAATTCTCCAGATACTAACCATTTATTCGATGTGATTTCATCAATATAATCATTTTTCAATTCTTTAGGGTGCTTTCCGTGTAATTCCTTCTGCATCCAACTTTCTCTTTTTGAATTATCATCAAATATATCAAAATCTACCTTTTGCATTGTCAAGTTCAGAGGGGTAAGATTATAATCTGAAGCAACAACAATGTCAAGTAATTTAGACGTTCTCTGTTTATCATGAAAATGGGAACGTAGATGAAAAATCTGTTTACAATGAAGATTATTCAAATCAGTTAATCCACGACCTCCAAGATGTCTAGGGAGTGTTACTCTCTGAACAGCTGACTTTGGGTGGTGCTTATGATATTTACAAAGCATTTTCCTCGTTTGACATTGTAATTCATTTAGATCAGTTTTGGACCATTTAATAATTCCAAAAGAAGATGTAAGAATAGGAACTGCATACGAGTTGATAGCTCTGAAAAGGATTTTCACTAGTTGAATAACTCTTGATGATAATTCTAAGTCTTTTGTAATATGAACTTCTAATATTTTCTTTAGTGCTGCTATGGTTAATTGTCTTCTCTTGACAAAATCCAAGATATTTATATGTATCTCCTTGATGCATTGGCCCGATTTCGATATTGGAAATCTTTATATAATCAGAAGTGATCTTTCCTATTGCAATAGAAAGATTTTCACATTTTGGAAGCCCAAATTTCATATGAATATCATTGGAATAGTTGAAAGTAATCTCAAGTAGACTTTTTAAATGAGATCTGGTTCCGGCATATAATTTAATATCATCTAAATAAATTGAGTGACTTAATATGAATTCAGTTGATAGACTCTTTATTTTGAAGCCGAAACAAGTAGCATTTAATTAATGGATTAAGGCAAAGACAAAACCAAAGAGCACTTAAAGAATCACCTTGAAAAATGCCTCTTTTGATTGGAATTACTTGGATTTTATATATATATATATATATATATATATATATATATATATATATATATATATATATATATATATATATATATATATATATATATATATATAATTTTATTTTCCCTTGTGTACCCTTAGGGTGTAGGGGTTATTTGTCAATCATAGTTCCTATTGTATCAGCTTCTTCCAGTCCTTACTGTTTGCTGCCATTCTTTCCGCCTCCTTCCATGTTATTCCTCTGTTTTTCAACGATTTTCCTATTTCCTTTTGAATGTATTTCCTGCCTCCCATACTCTTCTTACTTGTACATTGTCTTCCATTCCAATTGCCTCTGTTCGATGAACTCTGATACTGGTTTTATGCCCAATTCCTGTCTTGATGTCTGCATTTTTCACCTTATTCATTATAGTAACTCCTTTAACCCTTCTGAGGTACTTCATTTCAGTCGCCTGTAATCTGCTTTTTCCTGTTTACTAAGCACCCATGACTCACATCCGTATGTTGAGATTGGTCTATATATATCGGAAAACCTTCATTTTAGTTTACTTCGAGATTTCTTTTCTGTTGATGAACCCTTTATTCATTGCGTAATATACTTTGTCTTCTCTATTCTTTGATTCAGTTCTGAATTTTTTTTGCCACTTTCATCGATTATAGTTCCCAGGTATTTGTACTTTTTCACTTATCTTAATACTTATGTCCACATCATCCGCGAAAATACACTCATCACACTTTCAAGTTTCCTATATCCCACATGTGTTGACTTGATTCTTTCTTTAGTTTGTCTGAGGATATAAATGAATGTTATAAAAAGCAGAGGACTCAATCCTCACCCTTGTCTTACTCCCTCTTCAATCAAAAAAATTCTAGATCTCATATTCTTTATGATCACACAATTTTCCGTTTTCTTATATAAACTTTTGACTACCGCAATCAGTTTGTTATTTACCCTTCTTTTCCTCCATATTTTCCATATTATCTTCCTCTTCACTTTGTCAAATGCTTTTTCCAACTCTATAAATGCTCGGTACAATGTTCTGTCGCTAGCCAATGCCCTTCTGATGATTTCTTTTAGAGTAAAAATGAGGTCTTCTGTGCCCTAGCCTCCTCTGAATCCGCTTTGTGATTCTAGTAATGTCGGTTCGATAATAGCCCTCAATCTCGTTTATAAAATTTTTCGTATTATTTCACCACTGTGGTTAGAAGTGTTATTCCTCTATAATTACAACAGTTTTTGCAATCTCCGTCTTTGTATATAGGTACTATAAAACTCACCCTCCAATCATCGGGTATCCGTTCTTCTTTCCAAACTTTTTTAACTATAGTCAGCAACAGTTCTACTCCCTCGTCTCCTATGTTCTTAATCATCTCAATTGTTATTTTGTCTTCTACCGCTGCTTTTCCATTTTTTAAAGTTTTATCTGCCTCGATTAGTTCGTTCCCTGTAATTTCCCCTTCTATTTCTTCTTCCTGTGGTTTTTCCGTCGAATCTTTTCACATAAGTGTTTTCCTGTCTCCGTTTCGTCATTTCCTTCATTCAATAAGTGGTCGAAATATTCCATTCATCTTTCCATAATTTGCCCTTCTTCTGTTAATATTTTTCCTTTAGAATCCCGGATTGCAACTGAATCCTGTTTTCTCCCTTTCTCTGCTCCGTCAGTATTCTAAAGAATAGTTTTTGGTTACCTTTGCTAACTTTTCTAACTTATTTCCAAATTCTTCCCAAGTTTTCAGTTTTGCTTCTAATACCAAATTTTTCACTTTTTTCGTCTGCTCTTTGTAAGTCTCCCATTTCATTTCTGTTCTATCATTAAGGTATCCTTGCCAGTAGCTCTTCTTCTTCTTGATAGACCGATCTCAATACTATCGAATTTCTCTAAATTATTTGAGATTGTTATATACAATTTTCTTTACTCTGAAATTCGTGGTCAGATTAGTATTTAATTTAGTTATAATATCGCAGTATATGCGAAATTCTGAATCAGGCAGGCAAGGTTGATGTGATATATACAGACTTAAAAAAAGCCTTTGATGAAGTGTGTCATCAAGTATTGCTGATGAAGTTGAAGAATAGATTTGGATTCTCGGATAGACTGGTGGCTCTTTTTGAATCGTATTTAACAGACCGTCATCAGTATGTCCAGATAGAGAACTCTCGATCACAAGAATATATTTCCACCTCGGGCGTTCCGCAGGGTTCAAACCTGGGACCACTTCTCTTCATTATTTTCATAGATGATCTTATGGATTTAATTGATGTCTCTAAGTTAGCTATGACTTGAAATTGTATTGTAGTATAGATAATGAGACCTACTGTTTGAAGCTCCAGGAAGCTGTCCTCTCTGTGTATCGCTGGTGTCAAGTCAATCAACTTGACCTAAATGTGTCAGAGTGTAATGTTGTGAGCTTCACTAGAAAATGAATTCTCGGGTTTTCGATTATCAAATTGATGGAACCAATTTATGTCGTTTGAGTGAGATCTTGGACTTATTTTTGACCAGAAATTAACCTTTGTTTCTCACATTAATAGTCTGCTTACTTCTGCCTCCAAGTTGTATGGATTTATAATACGAAACGTAGTGTAAAGACGTTTGGGATGTTGCTTAAACAAGGTGTTATAACAAAATTTTCGACTAGACACAACTGAACCTACAGGTCTCCTTTCTCATTCAGAACACCTAACCCGTACTAGCAGACTACATCTTAACGTCGTCCTTTCCCCACTTTGGCATTGAAGTCGCCCATCAGTAGAACAATATCGGATGGTTAAGTCAAATCTGTTGCTTTCTTAATATCGCTGTAAAATTTTTCAGTGTCTGCATTACAAGTGAATTACTTTGCATGGTATCAGTCTTGTTTCCAATAGCATCAAAATTACACGATCTGAAATAGGTACGACGTCTCTTAACTATGCCGACTCCATTCCAGTGTTGCGGGTCATCATTACCAGAATAATAAATGTGACATCCATTTATTTGACATCTCCCGAACTTAGCCATTGCATTACGCTTATACCGAGAATGTCTATTTTTAGTCTTTGCATATCTCCTCCTTCGAACATACTGCGCACATTCCAGGTGCCGATCTTTTTGATGAACTTATGTGAGGATATGCAGGGATTTTGCTGGCTAACGACGGGATAACCCCTGCAGTCTACGGTGCTTGTTCTTTCCCTGCCGGATCTTGGATTCCGAAGTCATGATCAGTAAGTTTTTGAGTTACAAAATTGCTTGTCCTGTTGATTATACTAGGGATATCCTGAGGATCTTTAATGTGGTAGTCATCCCGTGGCTTTCCACATCCTTATGCCATTGACTGTTTGATACTTAACAGTTCTTCTGCCTTCGGGGCCAATTTCTTAACCCCAGGACCCACTTCACCAAGTGCTGCTTATCTGAGAAGCGTTCCCATATCTGCCACCTGGGGAGGCGCCCGATGGAGGATTAGCAACCCCACACGGGAAATTATTCATAAACAGTAGTAAATAATCAACTGTGCCCAAACTGCAAATGGCCGTCAACCCCCACCTCTTGTTTCACTTTTCCATAGAAGTTAGCAATCCAGTGTGTATAGATATAACATCCTAGGGAAGTCCCTATTGCACACATTTTCACCGAGGAACACAAAACATCTAACATAACCTATTGCAATTTTCAACAAAACACTAAAAGATTTTCTGTTGACGAAAGCTTGCTATAGAGTGCAGGAATTTCTAGATGATGATGAACTAATAAATCCCTACCTATCTATTAGAGACAATTTTGTCATTGAAATTGTTTGGAATTCTTCAGAAGGTTTTCTGTGTTGTAGACTTATTTTTAATGAGAGCAGAATGATAATAGGTATTTTTGGAGCACTGATTATTTAAATTTTTTATCTCCTCAGGTTATTGCTACAGCTAATCCGAATGATTTGCAAGAAGCTACAGTGGAATGTTTGAAAGATGAAGATGCCAGCTTGAAACCAGATTCTAAACAAAAATATCAATGTTCTAAATGTACAGAGTCATTTCCTCTGAAAATAGATTTAAAGGTGAGAAAAGTTATGCTACATTACCAGGTATTTGAAGATTCTCATTCGATTTTAATTCTACACCTTCCATTCCAATAGAAACAGAAATTTTTGAAAGACATACAAACAGTATTGATTTTAATACAGATCTTTTTCATTAATCAATGTGTTCGCCTTCTGCGTTGATACACAAATACACTCGCCAATAGGCTGTCGAACGACTTCCCTATCGCCTCTTTTGGAATGGTCTGTGCCGAATAATATGAATAAGATGAATGTTGCAAAGCAATAATGTTTTGTTTTGATAAAAAATTCAGTTACAACTCTTGAACGATGTGATGGGGCATCATACGACCAATTCTTGCCAGCAATAACTTCAGGACGCCTAAATAAAAGTCTCCTGTGCCTGTCTGGCCGCGTGGAACATATTCATTTTGAATAATTCCTTCACAATCATTACCATATGCAGTTTGTAGATTTGGTACGTTTCGGTAAAAAATTTACTGAGTTTAATACAGAACGCAATTGCAGCTCTTAGTTTAAAATTCATTGTCCGACCGATGTACTAAACCCACTAACAAATATGACGCAATAACTCAAGTTGTTTACATACAAATGTCATGAAATTTCTAACAACTGTCAATGGAGAGGAATGCCATATCAGCTGATGAAAAGCTATATTGAAGGAAGGCAACAAACAGTGTGTTAAAATTGGGAATGAGGTGAGCGAGCTGAGAGTTGTGACGCATGGTGTGCCTCAAGGGTCTGTCCTGGGCCCTACACTGTTTCTGTTGTACGTGAACGATTTATTTATTATTAATATACAAGCTGAGGTGGTTAGTTTTGCCGACGACACATGTATCTTCTTTAGAGACCAAACGTGGAGTGGATTGAAGAAAAAGGTGGAACGAGAATTCACACTTGTATTGGATTTTTTCGAGCAGAGAAGGCTGACTGTTAATGTTGAAAAAATCAAATATATTCCGTTTACAAGCTGTGAAAAACATCTTCCAGCTTATAATACACTGCATATCAGCACTAATAGTGGGGAGTTCACAATAAAAAATATCTGGGAATAATTATTGACTCTCACCTTAGATGGCAGGCCCAATCTGATGCTGTAGTTAGGAAAGTGAAGATGCTTTTACCAAGATCCAGGGCATTGAGGGAAATTTTGGAGGAGAAAGATCTCAAAAAGATTTACCATGGTTTAGTTGAACCACACTTATCCTATGGGGTGATAGCATGGGGAAGCATGGCACACTGCTGCTACATGCGAATCGAGGTCACACAAAAGTGGATACTGAAAATTATTTATGAAAAGAACAGAACTTACCCTACGGAGGAACTCTACGATCTGCCTGACGTATGTACAATCCACCAACTATATGCACGAGCACTACTCTTGTTTTAAATACGAAAACATCTTTCTTTACCAGAATATGTTTCTTCCTACACCTCAAAAACAAATGGGGCTATTAGGTTGCCTAGGGTTAAGAAAACTGTAGGGCTGAGAGCATCAGAATGAATAACTCTTGGATTCATATCGGAGACAGGTCAAGGGATGGATAAAATCGCTCTCACACCAGTTCATTGGAAATTTCATCATCAGAAGTAATTTTGTCTAGTCTCATTCTAGTCATAATTGTGTTTTGTTTTGTGTTTGTTCAACTTTCCTAGTTGTGGGTTTCAGTTTTTAAATTATGTATTATATTTATTAATCTCTATGTTCACTTCATTTATTTACTTTTATTGTATACACAAACAAGTCTTAGCACTTTGTGAGGAACACTTTATGTTTATTGAACCGATATATCAAAATGATGTACACATCTTTTTATTCATACATATTCACAATGTCAACTGGCTCCATAAACTATTAGTACTCTTTTTTTAAAATAGTTCGGTTACTTCTGGAATGAAGGGCGTATGAAAGCTATTATACAAGTTGTAGTTATTATACAGGGTGTTACATAAGAGTATGTCACAGCTTGAGGGGGTAAATCTACGTGCAATTTTAAGAGAAAAAGTTCATATAAACATTGTATTTTCTTCAAAACTCCTGCAGTTTTTGAGATATTCAGCCCAAATTTGGAATGCAAGCCTCCATCATTACACAACCTAAATTTTAACTAGAATCTACAAGTTGTTTTTTTCCGGAGCCATGTCTTCTTTTGCTCTCTCAAACTTTTTTTAAGTACGCCACCGATCAGCGTACAATCAATTTTCGTCATCTTCGTTCAATTTAGAAACTTTTTGACACTTGTAATTTTTTCGTATTTCCAACCGTTCTCGAGCAAAAAATTATTAAACGATTGTATGCATTCGCTGAATTGAAAGCACTTCTAATTAAAAAAAATTACTAGTTGGCTTTGATTTTTTTTCATTTATTTATTTATTTTAACAGTTGCTAAAGTTGTGTGTACGGTCTGGCTGACGGAAACACAACAGAAGCTGGACGATTATATCAGGTGCGCTTTCCAAATCGAGTAACACCAGACAGGCGAACATTTTAAAATATCCACAGAAGGTTGAGGGAAACTGGTATTTTTACTGCAAATAATCATTTAAAAGGTGCAACTCAAACTATGAGAACTCCAGATATTGAGGAAGCAGTTTTGAATTGTATTGATTTGAATCCTCATGTTGGATATTTCACATGTTCTAGTTTGGAGGATTCTCCACGACTTCTCATTGTACCCGTGTCATATTCAACGCGTCCAAACTCTACTTTCTCGATATTTTCCTTCAAGACTGAATTTCTGACGATGGTTCTTAGATAAAATTAGAGAAAATGCTCATTTTGATAGTGAAATAATGTTCACAGACGAAGCTAACTTTTCGAGAACTGCTATCACAAATTTTCACAATAATCATTATTGGGCTGAGGAAAACCCCCATTTGATTGAAAAATCTCATCATCAAGAACAATTCTCACTAAATGTTTGGGTCGGAATAATTGGAAATTATTTGATTGGGTCATTTTTTTGCCTAACAGACTAAACGGTCCCGCTTATCGGCAATTTCTTGAGGAGGAGTTACCTTTATTGCTCGAGGATGTGCCACTTTTGGTGAGAAACATAATGTGGTTCATTCATTACGGGGCACCAGCACATTTTAGTGGAGAAGCTAGGGAATTCTGGAATAATACATTCAACAACCGTTGGATAGGTCGGGGTGACTTAAATCGTTTAAACTTTTTCTTATGGGGATATCTCAAAAGTTTAGTGTATACTAAGAGTGCGTGATGATATGCGAAGAAGGACAGAGGCCTGTATTCTTGCAGGTGAAGGACACTTCCAGCAATTTATTCAGTTTTTAATTTTTCGTTTTTTAGTTTGATATTGAATAAGTATAAGTGGAGTCTCAGAAGACGAGCTATCAAAATATAAGCAAATTTTGGGCATACCTATCGAGTATTTCTATTTCTTTTTTTTTATTTAGCGAATAACATCAATCCAAATAATTAAAGTTCAATAATTTTTCACTCGAAAACGGTTGGAGATACGAAAAAATTACAAGTGTCATAAAAGTCTCTAAATTGAACGAAGATGATTGTACGCTGATCAGTGGCGTACTGCAGAAAAGTTTGAAATGGCAAAAGGAGACATGACCTCGGAAAAGAAAACACCTTGTGAATTTCAGTTAACATCTAGGACGTGTAATGTGGAGGCTGTAAAAAATAGCTTGCATTCCAAATTTGGGCTGAATATCTCAAAAACTGCAGGAGTTTTGAAGAAAAAAACAATTTTTTCCGGAAATTTCAACACCCTGTAGCTCCGTAACGAAGCTTTTGCGGACCAATTTATATACACTTTTTTTTCTTAAAATTGCACGTAGATTTACCCCCTCAAGTTGTGACATACTATTATGTAACACCCTGTATATAAACACAAATTTCTGAATGGTTTGGAGAAGAAAATGTTTTTAAAAATATTTTTATACAGATTCGTGTCTAATGAAATCACCTGTTGATTCTACATTTTCTTTTCCAGATTCATCTAATGTCGCATCCTAAAGATCTGGATCACGTTTGTGAAGTTTGTAAAAGGCATTTGCAGAAGCCAGAATTCTCAAACGTCACATGAAGATTCACCTGGATAAAAAACCTCATCAGTGCGATCAATGCGACATGTCTTTTGCAGAAAGTTCCAATTTGAGCAAACATAAGAAAAAACATACGGGAGAATTGCGAAATATCAGTGGGAAACCCCATCTGTGTTCGGTCTGTGGAAGAGCTTTCAAGTGGGCTTCTAGCTTGTCGAAGCATATGAAGTATCATACTGGGCATAAATTGTTATCTTGTGAATATTGCAACAAACAGTATGTTGAGGTAAGGAGTTATTTGAGGAGCTATATGTCGACTTTCGGAAAGTGTATGTATGAGTGAGGTCTTCCAAGAAAATAACGTTTTTTCTGCCATTCCATTTCATCATTCCTAGCAGACAGGAATGGGTCAGCTCCAAGGGCCATCTACTTGAGGGTACCTGTTGGTTCCAAAACTGCCCAAGGTGCTGGACCTGGTGTATATTGTCGAGGTGCTATAAAATAACAGTCTATCTCTGTTGCGGTCTTGTGACTGTTTTTTAAGCAGAAATATTCGCCATTGACCACTGTGCTAACCCGAGGATTAACAAATAGGTCAATTTAAATCATTACGTATAGCCAAGCTGCACTGAAGTCATTGGCATCCGACATCTGCACGTCATTTATTGTGAGGAATGTCGTTCAACCCTCGCCAAACTGGGAGAAAGAAATACCTCCATCTGAAGTTGGTCCCGGGCCACTCGGGCAATTATGAGGCGGACTCATTGGTCGCTTGAGGAACAGCCTTGGGATTCACCGGACCACAGCCTAGGCTTGGAATTCAACTGAAGGCGGCAAGGATGGAGATACAGGAACACTCGCTGAGACTCTCAAGTCTCAGACACTCAGGGCTCACCATCAGTAAACCTTCCACTGCACAAGGCCCAAAGCTTGGCTAAAACTCCCATTGGTAGACTTAGGAGTGTTATTTAGCACATTAACGGGACACTGTCGCCCCAGAAATCACCTAAATAATTTAATATTTATCGAAGACTTTCCATGCAAAATATGTGAGGAGGAGGTAGAATTAATACTGGACCTGATTGAGCGTATTAAGCTCTCACCCTGTTTATTGCTTATTTCATTCATGTTTTACACTGGTCAATACCACATGTAACTGAAACTAGGGCCACCCCTGTAACTTTTTTTCTAATTGGAATATTTTAATGAAATTTGGGAATCTGATAAAAGACCATATTTTGAATTTGTTAACATTACTGTTTGACATTTCGATTTTCAAATGGGACACCCTGTATTTTTTGCTGATTTTAATTGTTCATCTCATCCTTCAACCTTTTGACATATTTATTTTCAATGAAATAAAACTAAAGTATTTAGATTTTCACTATATTAACAAAACTATGACCGGTTTCACCACACTGTGGCTTCATCAGATAGATACAAACTAATGAACAGAGTTATTCCTTATATATTAGTTTTATTTCCTATTTAATATTACATTAGGTACAAGTACAAGGGGTATGTTGGAAAACCCATCGAGTTGCTTACTTTATGAATTGAAAAGATTGAGTAAAGGAGAAGGATTTAGATCTAATTGACTATTAAGTAACCTACCTGAATTCTTTTCTTTGTTGATCTCTAAAATTTCCAATAGATTGAGTTTTTGTCTATTATTTTCATTGTGTAAAATTTTGAAATTTTCATTAAAGTTATGGTTTTCTTGAGTAAGTGATTGAATAATGGGAATCTGATTTATGATAATTTAAACTACGTTTGTGCTTGGATAATCTAACTTTGAAATTTCTGAAAGTTCTACCAATATAAATTTTATAACAATCCCCGCAAGACAGTTTACAAACACCGGATTTATTACCGTTATCAATTTTAGATTTGCAGTTTTTGATATGTCGGCCTAAAGAATTATCAGTTCGGAATGCTATATTGAAATTGTAATGCGAGAGGAATTATTGTAATTTTAGTCTAGGATTACCAATATAAGTTAAGCTGTTGTATTTTGTGTTAGAACTTTTATACTTGAAATACTTCCTGGATTGCTTTTGAAATTTTTGCGTGAAATCATGTTCTCAATCATAGTTGGATTGTAACCGTTATTGACTGCTATTTGTTTAATTATATTTAGATCTTTTATGAAATTATTTTGTGTCATTGGGATATTAATGAGTCTATGTACCATACTATTGTAAGCTGCTAATTTATGTGGATAAGTATGTGTAGATGAGCTGTGAATCATAATATCAGTATGCGATGGCTTATGAAAATAGAAAAATCATGTTCCCGTTATTTTAGTAATATTTAAATCCGGAAAGTTAGTGGAGTTTTCTGTTTCTATCTCTTACGTGAATTTAATATTATTATTATTATTATATTAACATGGGTAATCCTCTGAGCCCTCTACTCGCTGAAATTTTCAAGGATAATATTGAAAAAACTTCAAGAACATCCGTTATTCAAAAACTTCAGTTATTGGTTTAGATATGTCGACGATATCATTTGTTGTTTCACTGGCACAAACAGACAACTAGATTCATTCAAAACATTCATTAACAAAATTCACGATAATATTAAATTCACGTTAGAGATAGAAACAGAAAACTCCACTAACTTTCTGGATTTAACTATTACTGAAATTAACGGCAAACATGATTTTTCTATTTTTCATAAGCCATCGCATACAGATATTACTATTCACAGCTCATCTACACATCCTTATCCACATAAATTAGCAGCTTACAATAGTATGGTACATAGACTCATTAATATCCCAATGTCACAAAATAATTTCATAAAAGAGCTAAATATAATTAAACAAATAGCAGTCAATAACGGTTAGAGTCCAACTATGATTGAGAACATGATTACACGCAAAAAATTTCAAAAAGCAATCCAGGAAGTATTTCCAAGTATAAAAAGTTCTAACACAAAATACAACAGCTTAACTTATATTGGTAATCCTAGTCTAAAATTAAAATCATTCCTCTCGCATTACAATTTCAATATAGCATTCCGAACTGATAATTCTTTAGGCCGACATATCAAAAACTGCAAATCTAAAATTGATAAAGGTAATAAATCTGGTGTTTATAAACTGTCTTGCGGGGATTGTAATAACATTTATATTGGTAGAACTTTCAGAAATTTCAAAATTAGATTATCCGAGCACAAACGTAGTTTTAATTATCAAAATCAGATTCCCATTATTCTAATCACTTACTAGAAGAAAACCATAACTTTAATGATAATTTCAAAATTTCACACAATGAAAATAATAGACAAAAATTCAATCTATTGGACATTATAGAGATCAACAAAGAAAAGAATTCAGGTAGGTTACTTAATAGTGAATTAGATCTAAATCCTTCTCCTTTCCTCAATCTTTTCAATTCATAAAGTAAGCAACTCCTATGGGTTTTCCAACATACCCTTGTACTTGTACATATTGTAATATTAAGTAGGAAATAAGACTAATATATAAGGAATAACTCTGTTCATCTATCTGATGAAGCCACAGTGTGGTGAAACCGGTCATAGTTTTGTTAATATAGTGAAAATCTAAATACGTTAGTTTTATTTCATTGAAAATATGTATATCGATTTTCATCAAGTAACGACCTCCTCAATCAAATTTTTGACATATTTTTGAAAGAAACACAAAACACAATCTTTTTTTTTTCAATTTTCATCTTTCGTTCTAGAAGGCCATGAACAGTGACAATTGGCTTAGCTCAACATCTCCTATCACGAAGATACAAGATTGTATCTAAAAATTTAATTGCTATTTTTTTACGGGGTGTCAAAGTTTCAAATTTTAGTTTTTTCTCAAAAAGTAGGTTTTCTTCTGAAACAACCATATCGAGCCACCCGGTGTTACAGAAGTATTATTTTTTTTCAAAATATCAAAATATGTTAATGTTAGGCATACAAAGTACATACATTCGTCAAGGTTTGTTACTGAGCTGGGTCAAAAACAGGAAGAAGCATCACATAAAATAACAAAATTAAAAATAAGAATATGATACACACATTACAATACAAATACCCTTGAGTAGACGCCTCTCAAATTTTTCTTTGAAGTATTTAAAAGGTAATTTTCTTATTGAGTTTGGTATCCAGTTGAAGAGCTACATAGCAATAAAACCAGAAGAACGATGGCTTTTCTATCATGAGAGTGGATATTCAGTTGTACTTGATATTGACTTTCATTTCGTTTCATATATAGTACATTTTGGAGAATGAAAATAGATGGAAGAGTAAGTATCTCAAGTCTTTTAAAAGCAAGCCTACAGTCTTCCTGATATCCCAAGCCACCCAGAACTCGTATGGCCCTTCTCTGTAAAGCAAACACCTCAGATGCATGTGGCAATCTTCCCCATACAATTATTGCATAGGACATAGTGCTATGAAACAAAGAATAATATGCAGTCTTCAAAACATACTCCGACACACAGTTTTTCAAGTTCCTCAACAAAAAGACGCCACTACACAATTTTCCACAGACACTCTGAACATGAGAATCCCACTTCAGTTTATGGTCCAACAATCCCAAGAAATTTTACCCCCTCACCATTCTTGTCCCCATTTGTCTATTTGATTGGAACAATTTTTCCACTTTTGTCCGCACCATACTCATTTCCTGTTCGACCGTCTCTATCGATTTTCCTTTGATATAGACAGTAGTATCATCAGCATAAAGGACATATCTTTCTGCGCTGTTTGATTCGGAAAGGTCATTTATAAAGATTAGGAAGAGAATAGGACCCAATATAGATCCTTGAGGAATTCCTATATTCAGATATAGTCAGACGATTTACCCTCCTTTTTTACAATCTGGCATCGATCCCTCAAATGTGGCTCCAATGGTTGCAGACTGCCATTACTGAAGTTATAGTACTCGAGCTTCTGTAGTAAAATAATATGAGTGACGCAGTCAAACGCTTTACTAAGATCGCAGAAGTCAGCAGAGACTAGCTCAAGATTTTTGAAAGCTTCCAGAATCTTGTGGACCAAATCAAGAACAGCCATGGATGTGCTACGCCAGGCCTTAAACCGAACTGGTCGCTACATAGTAAATTATTTGTATTTAAGAAGGTCATGATCTGAGTAGCTAGGGCCTTTTCGAAGATTTCTGATACAATGGGTAACAAGGAGATGGGCTTGTAATTTTCAAGCACTGTAGGGTCGCAACTAGGGCCACCTTTAGAACTCTAGGAAATACATAGGATCTTATGCTGTCGTTTATAATTTTTGTAAGTTGGGAAATTATAAGGTTCCCTAAAGACTTCACGATTTCAACGGTCATTCCATATATGTCCCAACTTTTCTTAGTTTTCATTTGGTTTATTATATCTCGCACCTCTACCAAAGTTACCTCTCTGAATTCAAACTCTGTTGTAGGTGGAGAAAACCCTTTTAAATATTCTAAAGGGTCGTCCTTGGTCTTGAGTATCTTGTCTATCAGTTTATCAGCAACCTGCGCAAAGAAGTTGTAAAAGTCAATTTTATTCAGTTTCATTCTTTTTTCCTCTCTTTTGATTTATAATGTTCCACATGCATTTTGTGGAATATTTATTCCATTATCATTTGCTACTTTATTCGCATTTTTTATGGCTTGCTTATATTGAATTGTGAACCTTTTGTAATTTTCCAAGTCTTCAGCTCTATTGTATTGTTTACTCACCTCTGACAGGAATTTTACTTGTTCTCTCATAAGTCTCAAGGTTCATCAAACCATGGGTTCTTTTTGGGTTTGCTTGATCTCTCCAAATAGTTTTTTCAGGGAAAGATTTCAGTACGTCTTGTTCAAGCACACAAATGAAGATTTCAAACCTCTCCTCGATATTCATATCTATATTGTCCACAAAAATCCAGTTTACGATCTCAATTTCTTTATAAAGTTTTATCAAGCTCTCCTGTGTTATAGGGCGAAATATTTTTCTTATTGGGGATTTGTTGTCAATGTTGTGCTCGATATAAATGAGTTGTCTTAGGTGATCAGATATCTTTTTTTTATACCACTCACATCATTATTCTTAACGGTTCCGGAATTCTAGTGGAAAATACCTAGGCAATTTTTGCAGAATTTCTCCATTTCCTTATAACAATAACTACAAAAACTTTTGTTCATACTTATAATATTTTATGATCTTAAATTGCGAATTAGTGAATTCAGATTTGAGTATGCATCAATACACCCAAAGTGAAAAAGTGGATATGCTCCTTATTTATGGAGAATGCAGGCAAGCTGAACAATTATACAGAGAACGCTTTCCTATTTCTCTAAAGTTGAACGAAAATATCGTGAGGTACAACCTGCTGAAGTGGAGGATTTATGATGATATAATCGATTATGGTGCCATCTCCTAGAAATTTCTTAAATTTATCAAAAACCCTCATACTAATTAACTGTATATACATTCACAATTTTATGTTATTTTTAGGCAAGGAGTTTGCGCATTCATGTGCGATCCCACACTGGGGAAAGGCCCTACGTTTGCGACATTTGCGCAAAAAGTTTTACCCAGTTGTGTAATCTGGAAAAGCACGTTAGAGTACACACAGGTGAAAAACCATATCTGTGTCCAGTTTGCAATAAGGGGTAAGTAGTTTTGCAGTTGTTTCTTGATCTTCTTCTTCTTAATGTGCCTTATCCGTTGCGGACATTGGCAATCTTCACTTTGCTGACGGCACTTCTGAACTGAGCCCGAACCATTAACGCAGATTATGTAGCCACGAGTGTCTTCTTCTCCCAGGGCCTCTTCTGCTGTTCACTTTACCTTCTATAATCAGTTGCAGTAATCGATATTTGTCGTACCTCATCAGGTGACCAAGATATTCTAGTTTTCATTTTTTTATTGTATTCACGACTTCTTTTTCTTTATCGACTCTTCGTAAAATTTCCACATTGGTAACATGGAGCGTCCAAGACGCAGCATGCGTATGTACGCCCACATCTCAAATGTTTCGAGTCTCACTAACCGTCCATACAGTAAACAGGAAATACGTAGCAGCGTATCATTCTTATCTTCAGTGACAGTGATAATTCTTTACTGGCGAGTAATTTTTTGATTTTATTGAAAGAAGCACGAGCCTTTTCAATTCTTGCCCTTATCTTGACAGACTGGTCCCATCTTGCATTCACGACTGTTCCTAGGTAATTATATGATTCAACCCTCTTTATATTTTTGTTTTTAAGTGAGAGCTGTGTACGTGGTTGTCTATTCTTACTTATCACCATCCATTTAGTTTTAGATGCGTTGAGTTCCAGACCGTACTCCTGAGTGACTGCATGTATTTGGTTCATCAGATCCTGAAGTTCTTCAATGCTGCTTGCAAGTATTACCGTATCGTCAGCGTATCTTATGTTGTTTACTATCTCCCCGTTCATTGATACACCCGCTGTTGTATCTTCTAATGCTTTCTTGAAAATTTCCTCAGAATATAAATTGAAAAGGAGAGGAGACAATACGCAACCCTGACGAACGCCTCTCAAGTAGCTGCTCATGAAGAACTTTGTCGAATGCTTTGGTAAAATCAATGAATCATATGTATAAATCCATATTCATATCCGTGCAGCGTTGAATACGCACTTGAAGACTGAAAATAGCCTCTCTCTCGTTCCTGGGGCACTACGGAAACCAAACTGTGACTCACTGATGTTCGCTTCGCATTTGTTGATTTGTTATGGATGATTCTGGTGAAGGACTTGGTTATGTGATTGATCAAACTGATAAGCCGATGTTGGTCACATATTCTAGTATTCGGCTTTTTTGGTATTGTTATGAAGGTAGAGCGCAGCCAGTCTTTGGGGACTTCACCTTTATTGTATATGTTATTGAATAAAACTGTGAGACTATGTTGTGATTTTGGAACCTTTGGCGTATGAACAATGAAGACTATCACCACTACACCAAAACTTTAACCTTAACTCTCGACGCGCGTTTCGCCAACTAAGTTAGCATCATCAGGAGATGATAATATACTATTATACTATTATCAGGATGAGATAATAGTATATTATCATATTCTGATGATGCTAACTTAGTTTTCGAAACGCGCGTCGAGAGTTAAGGTTAAAGTTTTGGTGTAGTGGTGATATAATGTCTTCAAAACTGTGAGAGTTTGAAGGAATTGATCACTAGTCATACACATAAGCTTCAGTATTTCGGCATGAATGTTATCCGGGGGCTTTATTGTTCTTGAGGGAGTTGATGGCTTTCTCTACCTCGGATTTCAGGATAGGAGGTCCCGTCACCACGTTTTCTGTGACTGAAAATTTTTTTTGGACGTTGAGAATCGAATAGTGTCTCGACATATGATTTCCAGACTTCTATTTTTATAGGATCTGTTATTGTTTCCGCCTGGATCCATTACGCATATGCTCAATCTGTTCTTCTTTTCTTTTGTCAAATTTTCTTCCACATTCCTCAATTTCCCTGCACTTTTCGGACAACCATTTCTCCTTCGCCTTTCTGATTTTCCTCCTTATTGAATTATGTATTTGTCGGTACTTCTTCTTGTTCTTATGCAGTCGCCTTTCTTCCATCAGATCGAGTATGTCTTGAGTCATCCACTCCTTCTTCTGAACTTTTTCTTGCTTCAGGAACTTCAAGCATGTTTCTTGCATAGCTGTTGTTATTTTTTTCCGTTTCCCCAGTATCTGTTTCACTGATTTCCTCTATTTCTTTTTCCAGTACTTTCTATACCTGCTCTCTGATAGCTGAATCAGAGAGCTTTTTGATGTTTGTTCTATCTATTTTGTTCTGTTTTTCGAGACTTTTCATTGTAACGTCTAGTTTGCACACAACTGGGTTGTGGTCTGATGTAACATGAGATCCTGGATAAGTTTTCGCCGATTTTATGGCGTTTCTGAATCTGATGAGAGTTGCAATAAAGTCAATCTGATTCAAAATAATGTGTTCAGGAGAGTCTGCAGGGGATCTCCAAGTGTACAGCCTTCAAGGTGGCAGTTTGAAAATTGTATTACCCAGGACCAGATTCTGCTCTTGACAAAAACGAACAAATCGATATCGTCGATCATTCCTGTCCCTGAGTCCAATTCTTGAACTTAATGTTTAAACTTTTATGTTTTGAATGAGATAAAAAACACAAGGTTTAACTTTAATCTACACTTTATTTGAAAAAATTCGACGACGTTTCGCTGACACAGCAGCTTTATCAAGAATGACACACAGAATGAAGAGTATGGTATTATAAACAAATCGTAGAACAAGTTGGATGAATAACAGGAAAATCCACACCGAGCCATTGTACAGTTAGTATGAAAGGTAATAAAAACTAATTAAACAAGTTAAGTAGGGGTGAATAATTCACATCTACCTGCTCATTCAAAAGCTTGTCCGAATGTTTGTATCTATTTATTTCTAATGCTTCTAGAAGACCTAATTTTGAACTTTTGATTTTATATGTAATATGCCATAGATACTGAAATTTCTCTGAAAAATATTCCTAATAACACTCACCTTAAATATTTAGCATCTAACATTATAAAAATGAATCATTAGCTGACTTTAAACCGAGTAAAGAACAAAATATTTTAAAGGCCATCAAACAAAAATCTCAACTAAATGAAGTTATTTTACAAAAGCAGATAAGGGTAATACTGTTATTGCGTTAAATAAAAATGACTACCTATTTAAAACTCTAAATTTCATTTCGTCCGAAACTATACAATTTTAAACAAAGATCCAACTATTAAATTCCAGAAAAATATTAAAATTGCAATAAATGACGCAAAATCTTTAATTAAAGCAATAGATAAATACAAATTAATTTTACCAAACCTCAACCACCTCAACTGTATTCACTCATTAAATTGCATAAAGTAAATAACCTCGTTAGACCAGTCGTATCTTACGTTACAGCCCCAGCCGTAAAATTGTCGCACTACCTTATAGATATCATTAAAATTATTGTTCATTCAAATCAAAATTTTCTTTAAAAATTCTTTCGAATTGATAAATAACATAAAAACGTTAACCTACCACCTAACGCAAAACTTATTTCGTTTGATGTTGAGAATTTATACCCAAGTGTTCCTCCAGGTGATGTCAAAATATTAATCGAAAACATGTTGAATTCGAATCATGTTAACCACATAATTAAATCAGAAATATTGAATCTGTTGGACGTTTGCATTGAACAAAATTATTTTTCTTTCAACAACATCTATTACAGTAGTGAAAATGGTTTGATCATGGGAAATCCTTTGAGTCCACTTTGAGCAGAGATTTTTATGAATAATATTGAACAGAAAATTCATACACATCCACTCATTTCCAAATTTCTTTATTGGTATAGATATGTTGACGACATCTTAGTATGTTTCATTGGAACTACTCGTCAATTAGACTTATTTCTTAATTTCATTAATTCCATCCATTTGAACATTAAATTCACGATAGAAATTGAACAGAACGATTCCATTAATTTTTGGACTTGAAAATCACTAAACAAAATAATAATCATGTTTTTTCGGTCTTTCGTAAACCAACACATACTGATACAATTATACATAACTACTCATTACATCTAATTCAACACAAAGTTGCAGCTTTAAACAGCATGGTACATCGGTTACTCAATTTACCTTTATCAGTAGAAGATTATAATAAAGAGTTAAACATCATCAAACAGATAGCCATTAATAATTCATATAATCCGGATATGATAGATCTAATCATTCGTAAAAAACTGTATCAGAAAGCAATAAATGAAGTATATCCTATTCATAAAGACTATAAAATATTCAACAGTTTAACATTCTGCGGTTCTGCAAGTACAAATATTAAATCCTTTCTCGTCAAACAAAATCTTAATATAACTTTCAAAACTTCTAATAATTTAGGTAAACATATTAAAAATAATAAATCTCGTGTTGAAAAATCAAGTAAATCAGGAATCTATAAACTCAATTGCGGTTCTTGTGATAAAATTTATATCGGTAGGACCTATAGGAGTTTTGGCATAAGAACATCTGAACATAAACGTAGCTTTGATAAAAATAAATCTGATTCAAATTATTCAAACCACCTAATAAAAGAAAACTATTCATTCAATAAAAACTTTGACATATTACATATAAAATCAAAAGTTCAAAATTAGATCTTCTAGAAGCATTAGAAATAAATAGATACAAACATTCGGACAAGCTTTTGATTGAGCAGGTAGATGTGAATTATTCACCCCTTAACTTGTTTAATTAGTTTTTATTACCTTTCATACTAACTGTACAATGGCTCGGTGTGGATTTTCCTGTTATTCATCCAACTTGTTCTACGATTTGTTTATAATACCATACTCTTCATTCTGTTTGTCATTCTTGATAAAGCTGCTGTGTCAGCGAAACGTCGTCGAATTTTTTCAAATAAAGTGTAGATTAAAGTTAAACCTTGTGTTTTTTATCTCATTTATATCATGGATCTACATCAAGTAACGGCCTCCACAATTCAAAAAATTGTATGTTTTGAATCAACTATAGTTCAAAATATTCCATGAATATTACATCTGAATTTGAATGAATTATAAATAATAGAGAAAAATATTTGTTGTACTTAACTATAGTTAATTTCATCTCAAACTTGAGTTTAATTTTTTTTCAAATTTGTTTATTTTGTTTGAATGAAATAACTTACGTTATTTTATCTTTAAAGATTCACTCAATCTGGCTACGTTAGCATTCACATGCGAACACATACAGGTGAACGTCCCTACGTTTGCACGACTTGTGGAAAGGCTTTCGCAGGCTCCAATACACTGACGATTCATCAAAGAATTCATACAGGAGAGAAACCCTATGCCTGTCAGTTCTGTGGAAAAGCGTTTAATCGTCACGAAACGCTGGTGATCCATACTAGATCGCATACCGGGCACAAACCTCACGTATGTGAGATTTGCAATAAAGGATTCACATCGTCAGGCCACTTGTCAGGGCATATGAGGACACATTCTGGAGAAAAACCACACGCCTGTGAGTTGTGCGGAAAAAAGTAAGTCCTCATTTCTGAATCAAACCTGGCTAAACTGATGTAGAAAAATGAAAATGTAACAATGTTATTTTAAGGTGTTCTTTGTAGCAATTATTTTTCCATGTCTTGCAGATTTGCCGGATCCAGTAGCTTGAAAGTTCACATGAGAGCCCACAATAATGATGACAATACATACTATTGCAAACCGTGCAATAAAACATTTCAGGGTTTGGAGGCACTTCAGCAGCATTTGGCCACACATAATACAGAATGTCAATGGATTAAAGACGATTTGGATAAAATTCAAACGACAGTTCAGGTTGCTGAACTTATGTAAGTATGCTTTCGAATTTTTTGATGCACTATGCACAGCATTATACTGTGACAAAAAAGTAGCCGGAAATTCTCATTTAAATTGCCCGCGTTGAGTATTTTAAGTATTTTAAGTTTCTCTATGTTGGTAGGACTGTCCTTAATTAATATGTCAAACATGAGCTAGGGATGATCGATATCAGAAAAACATCGATGTTACCAGCGATACAAAAGTATCGATGTACGATAAACATCGATATAACTAAAACATCGATGTTTTTTAGCAAAAAAAAACAATTTATTCTATTTATTGAATGCGTTTATTGTTAAATACAAGAAAGAAATTAAGATTCCCAGTATTTTTCGGGCACACTGTAAAAAAATTAACTTTGTCAGGTGTTTTGCCTTTAGTTTATTCCGTTGCTGATACAGAAGTTGGTCAGCTTTAGAAAACCCTTTCTGAAGCTATGGATGTCGCTTGAAATTCATTTTATTGTCATAGACTCCAAGGTATTTTATTGCTGCTGTGGATTTTTTTGCTCGTTACATATGTGCATAAAAGTAATGGGTCTTGTTTCAACTCAGCTACCGGGTTTTTCAAATAAAATTGTAATTCCGTAGGCATATTCGTGTTACGTTGACCAGCCAAAAGAGTATTCTTTTCCTTAACAAGTTTACAATGATCTTTCCATATGTCTATAGATTGGTCTTCTTCTACTTGTATTGTGGTATTCTCTGCCAATTGAACATGGTGTAAAATAGTTGAAGTTCAACTACGTGCAACCAATGGACGTTATCTACCGTTCAACAGTTGAACTTTATTTATTTATTCATATATAAAACTGCAAATCAGCATATAGTGCTGTTAACACAGAGTACATCTAAGTTCATTTATTGGTGTAACAATAATAGTTTGTGTAAGTGGAGTCAATTTAGTATCATATAAACATCAACACCAATCAGTTAGGTACTTTTTGATAGATTTGGAAAATGTTCTGATCAAAGTGATTTGTGTCAAATTATTGGGCAAAAGATTGTAGTAATGAATGCTTTGGTATACCGGAGATTTAGCTCCAAGATTTGTTCTTATTTTTTTCTGAATTAAATTGTTAGTAGTTCTTGCTTTATATTTATGTATGGAGTAAACAGTCTGAATAGAGTAGCCGGACTTTATTAGATTGTTTCTGATTATGAAAGCAAGTTTGCAGTGTTCTAGATTTTTAATTTTATATCTCTAAAAGTTAAAATTCTATATAGGTCAATTGTAGGCGTTAAGTAGGGTAGATTATATATTGCTTTGATAACTTTGTTTTGTAATCTTTGTACTCTTTTAGATTAAATTTGTGGGTATTTGACCACACTGTTATAAGGTATAAGAATATCGATTGAACATGTGCAAAATATATCAATTTTTTGCATTTCGAGGGTAAGTAGAAGGTCATCTGTCTGAAGGCACATATGAGGCCTCTAAAATTTCTATAATTAGAATCAATATGTTCATTCCATGAGAGTTTCTCATCAATAATCAAGCTTAAGTATTTATAACATTGCACTTTCTTTAATTGTATTTTGTTAATCTTAATGTCCAGAGAATATGATGTTTTTTTCCTGTTGAGACACATGTATACAGTCTTGTCTTCAATTATTATCAGTCCATTTGCTTTTAGCCACTTGTTGAATGTCTCCAAGTCTTGATTGATCGATGTTTCTAACTCTGCTTTGTTTGTTCCATTATACAACAAAACGGTATCATCTGCGAACATGAAGTGCTCAGCCCCTAGACCCACCATGGACAAGTTTTCCACGTATATTAAGTATAGGATTGGTCCTAATACCAGTGTTGACTTCCTTCAGCTCGCTCATCTCTCCATTCAGAACTGTGTATTGTTTTCTATCTGTGAGAAATGACCTCATGAGTGTGTAAGCTGGGCTTCGTATACCAATATTTTCGAGTTTCTTCAGTATTATGTCATGTTTTACTGTGTCAAGTGCTTTATGTAAGTCTATGAACAGAGCAACTGCAAGATGACCGTCTTCCAAGTAGTCGATCAGTAGCAGTATCACATCCATAGCAGCACCCAAGGTTGAACTCTTCTCCTGGAATCCATATTGAGTAGAAGAAAGTTGTAGGAATTCGCATAAACGTTTTTTTATAATTTTTTCGAATATTTTCGAAAATATTGATGTCAAGCATATTGGTCTATAATTGCCTGGATTTTTTCTACATCCTTTCTTGTAGATAGGAATTATCTTAGAGATTTTACACGAGTCTGGAAAAGTGCCTACTCGAAGATGTTCATTAAGTGTTTTTAGCAATGGGTTTTTTATGATCTCATAAAGGCATTTTATATCTTCGACAGTTATATTATCTGGGCCCGGAGATGAATCATTTTTCAAGGAGTTTATGATTGCAAGAAGTTCTTTTTCGGATACTTTCATCATGTATATTGTCAAATCCTTGCTTATTTCATCGAAAGTGTTCATAATAATATTTGCCTTGTAGGGATCGTGCGATATTTGTGAAGTAATCATTTAGCGCGTTTGCAATGACTTTGTCAGTGTAGTAAGTTTTTTTCAAAATGTATTTTCGGGATGTTTATGTAGGTTTTTTTTTTGTTCTTGTTCATGAATTCATTCAGAAATTTCCAAATTTTTCTGGTGTTGTTGCCAGCAGTTTTCAATTTTTTGTGTAAGTAACCTCTTTTTGATTTTCTAATAAGGTTGGTGACTGCATTCTTCAGCTTTTTGAATTTATTTTCTAATTCTCTGTTTTTTTTTTCCATTCTTTGTAGGCTTTATCGCGTTTTTTCAGATTGTAACATTCTGTTGTTCATCCATTGTATGTTGTTTTTGATCGTATATTGTTTTGTTGATGTGCTAAGATTTTTAGCTTGTTTTATTATGTTAGATATATCGTCTAGGCAAGTTATTTCGGAGCTTTCAATTTTTTCTTCAAGAAATTTATAGAACTTTTCGTAGTCTACAAAGTAGGACATTTTTTTAATTTTCGTTGTGGTATCACTATCCTTCTTTGTTTCAGTTTCAGAATTAATATCGAGAGTCACATATAACATTTTATGATCAGAGATCGCAGTATCTTTAGCATTTATTTTGTACTGTAGTTCTTTCGGACCTATCACATGATCGATTATAGATCCATTTTGTTTGTATCTTCGCGTTATATTTTTCTTCTGTATCAGATTTTTTATATGGTAGTTATTGAGTTTAATAATTTCTTTGTAGTTCGTTATCTTGTAATTAACATCGAGAATATTCAAGTTTATGTCACCTATGATGATTGCATTTTGTATCTTCCAAGGATTTCATCAAGATTATCGAAGAAATCTTCTGGGTTGATTTGTGGGGCTCTATAGATTGCTATAATCTTGTACTTAACCTTTTGATTTTGATGTCAGTTATATTGCAATCTTCTATATTTATTTCTTCATACTCTATATCTTTCTTTATATAAATTGCAACACCCCTCCCTTGAAGTTCGACATTTAAACACATCACAATATACTGAAGTATTTGGTTTCCTCTTGTTTCAGCCATGTTTCTGTTAGTATTAGAAATTCCTAATAGTTATGTTCTTTGAAATATGTTTGTAAATTATCCATTTTGCCTCTGCTTTTTAACGATCGTATATTAATGTATAGTATATTAAATTTGTGTAGTGTTCCTTTCGTATCAACATTAAGTTTTTTCTTTTTGTATTTTATTCAATTGATCTTCTGAATTAACTTCAATGATTTTACTAGTTTCAGTTTTCCGTAGAAAGATTTTGCCACTTTCATCAACCCATGCGAATTTAGGTTTCTTTTTTCTTGAAATCTCTTACTTTTTTGTACAGCTCTCGAATGTATGGTGTAAGATCCTGATTAATAAAGATGTGGTTATTCCCAGTGAGGCCAATTTCTTCTGCCTTTACCTGTACATTCTTTTTTGATTTCATTATTTGATTTTTCATGGAAAATTCTTTGAAACAGACTTTCAGGCGTTCGCTATTCTTCCCTATTTTATATGCTTCGAAGTTCTCGCTTGAGAGTTGTACATTTAGTTTTCGACCATAAGCAATCACTACACCTTTAATTTGAGTATCGTTCATGTTTTTGCAATTCCACTGATGACTGCGTTATTCTTTAGATTTTTTTGTTGAAACGTTCCTTCAGGTGGACTATTTCTTCTTTCATCTGCTGCTGTTGAGTACTTGCTAGTATAGGTAATACATCCAATGCACGCTAGACGGTCCTAAAGAATATATTGACGTTTCGATATTTAATTCTCATAATATCGATGTGCCGATGATATCGAAGTCAAAACATCGATGAATATCGATCATCCCTAACATGAGCGCGATCTGTCAACTAGTTTGTTTACGACAGCTGTTGAAACCAGTCGTGGTACTCTGCGAATTTTACTCAATTTGTCTCAAATTTTCTGTTTTGAACGAACTTCCGTGTGCTGTATCAATTTGTCTCAAATTTTGTGTTTTGAACGAACTTCCGTGTGCTGAATCATTGCGAATGCTGGAAAGGCTTATGGACACTCTGTTTTATCGAAAACCCAAGTGTACGAGTGGTACAAAGCCTTTAAAGACGGTCGGGAGATCGTCGAAGATTTTCCTCGTTCCGGACGACCTTCGACCTCTTCAACTGGCGATAACGTCCAAAAATTCATGAAAATAGTGGTCGAAAACCATCATGCCAGTGTTAGAGAGATAGCTCGAGATCTCAACATCTCTGGTGAAACCGCTCGTTTGATTTTGATGAACCAATTGGGCACGCGGCGAGTCGCAGTTCCGATAGAGCTGAATTTTCTTCGAAAACAGTATCGGATGCAGATAGCTGCAGACATGCTGGATCGTGCGAATTCTGATCCCACGTTCATGGAACGGAGACATTGGTCTATGAATACGACACACTCACGAGCCTACAATCATCGGAATGGGTGGGAAAAAATTAGCCTATAGACGTCATAAAAGAAAATTCGCAGAAGGAGGTGAAGGCCGTCCCTAAAAGCGCCTATAAAAAAACGTTTCGATGATTGGAAATAACGTGGGCACATGTGTATCGCTTCAAATGTAGCATATTTTGAAGGAGATTCAATAAATATTAAAGTAGATTAAGATTTTTACGTTTTATTTCATTTGAATTTGGGAGGCTTTTACTTGGTAAAATTCCATTATCAATAATAAAAAACAAGTACTGTGTTTTAAGGAATTTTACTTAATAATAATAATAATAAACTATTTTTATTAGCCAATAAATAATAACATAATATTGGCCAATTGGCCATCGACCTAGGTCCTGCAGACCGTAAATTTTACATTTAGATATTATTTCCTACTACTGAAATTGAACATAGAGATTTGTTTTCCCAATTTTGATTGAAAAAAAAAACTATAAGTGATTATTTATATGCACAGAACTATTTTAGTGCCCTTGAAGCTGCTCTATAACTTCCAGTAATGTGTGCGTGGGGTATTTTCGTCGACTTTGTATATGTATATCTCTTCTTCTTATGTGGGGTTGTAGTATTTCCATATTATGTGGTCGTTTTGCAAACTTAATTGAAAGCATCCTTAATCTATCAGTGATGGGTTGAATTTTGTCACCTTGTAGAGCAGCTGATTTGAAGGGTTGTGGAGTGGATTATCTGGGTGGCGCATCTTGGTAATCGTTCTGAGGGCAGTAGTTTCTGCAGTTCTCAATTGTTTTATTGCTGGATTTCTTCCGTTTAGAAATATAGTGTGGCCATATTCTGGGATTGGCCTGCAAATGCTTTTATAGATTTTAGCAGCTGTTTTTTTGCTTATTCCTTTGTTGTTGTAGGTCAGGCAGCGAAAAAATTTAGCTCTGGTAGTAATTTTTCTTTTACAGAGTTTAGTGTGATAGTTGAAGCTAAGTTTGTTGACAATATTTATGCCCAAATATTTTGCTGTGACGTTAGGTTTTATGTTGTGCTGGTTAATCGAAATTTGCGGGGAAGCATGAGATGGGGTATGATTAAAAATAATCAGTTGACATTTAACAGGATTTAGCAGTAATTTCCATTTGTTAAGCCAGTTCATAATTTTATCCACCAGGGCTTGTAGCTTCTCCATAACTTGTTCTTTTGTTTTAGCGTGTACTATGAGGGCAGTGTCATTGGCAAACTGTAGAGCATAATATTCGGCCTTTTCCTGATGGTCGACATTTTCAGTTATATCAGTGCAAAAAAGGTTGTATAGTAAAGGCGATAAAGGTGAACCCTGGGGAACTCCTTTCTTAGGTTTGAAGGATTCTGATCTTGCATTCTTGACTTTTACTGCCAAGCTCCTGTCTAATAAAAATTCTCTTATGAGGTGGATTAAGTAGTTGGGCAATTCCAATTTTTTCAACTTGTATAGAAGCCCTTTGTGCCATACACTATCAAATGCCTTTTTTATATCAAGAAATATTGCTGCAGATGAGAGGTTATTGAGTTTGGCAGCCTGGACATTTGAAATGAGAATAGTAATAGGGTGCAGAGTAGAGCATTGCCTTCGAAACCCAAACTGATGATTAGGAATTTTATCCCCAATGATTCCTTATTTTGATTATCTTTTCGAACATCGTGCCAAGAGCAGGAAGCAAAGTTATAGGTCTATAGTTATCAACTCTTTTATGGTCAGTATTAGGTTTAGGAATTACTACAATATTTCCTATTTTCCATTTATATTTATATTCTTATTCTTATTTTCTGTACATCCATTCGTCTGAAGAAGCTACGGTGTAGTGAAACGCGTTACGAATCGCAATTATTAAGTAAAATTCCTTAAAACACAGTACTCGTTTCATTTCAAATTTGCGAATACTTTTTTGTCGCAGTGTATAGTAACAAGATTCGTTTTGAGGGACACTTTTTGGTAGCGACATCTTTTAGTGAGGGGTGGTATCCGAAAGGTGTATACTGTGTGTTCCAATAAAAAATTGATCCCTTCTAACTCGAAAAGATTAACAATTTTCGATCTCATGGAGGGTAGTTTGTGAGGTTGATTCGGAGTATGTGAAGTCAGTACACACCCAACTGAAAATTCATTATATGAAAAATGGGTCGAGAAACACTTCATTGAAAATTTTTTCACCCCTTACACCTGAAAATTCACATTTGGCAGTTGTTAAGCTTATTTAATACTGTTTGAAATGAATGAAAGAAGCCGCCATAACGTTACCTCTTACTCCTCTTTCCCATTTCTCCTTGGGAAGAAAAGCAAATAGACCCATATTGCTTTAACTCTCCTTAGATGTTCACACTTCATTTTCAAATCAGCAAATATTGTCATTAATTCAGATTTTTTTTCTTTTTTAGAACTACTGAACAGGGTGTACACAGTCTACAGATTGAAGCTGTAACATCTGGCTAAATTAAGTTGGTGCAACTGCTTTAACTATTGATATTTCTGAAATTTCCTATTGTTTGTATGAAGATTTTTTGTAATTATGAAATTTATGTATTATAATTTTCCAAATTGATATTTACATATATAGTTATCGTTCAAAGGTTAATTGATTGATTTTACAAATAAATGTCATTGTTGAAAAAAGACTAGTTTGATTCAACACAGTTTTTTTGAGGAAAATTTTTTTGTTACTAGGTAGAGTAGACAGGTACACAGTGGGACTAATTTTTGTATTTCAATGGTAGTTCAAGAATTTTGATTGAAAGTTTTCATTTTTATTTTGTACTTGCAATAGCTTATCTGGTTACTACCAGAAGCATACAACTTTTCTTTAGTCAAATACATTTGTATGTTATTAATTTTTTTTTTAATCATGAATAGTGTCCTACTGTGCACCAGGGGTGTACACATTGGGACTTGGGGTCCGGGCACAGATAAAAGTAAATAAGCAGTACTTTTTTTTATTTTATTAATTAAATAAGTGAAAAAAATAGTAAGTGCATAATTATACAATGTATTTATAATTTTAAGATCTAAACATAACTTAATAACAGTTAAAGTTGTAATGTTCTTTCCTGAATTGACACAGATCAATAGTTCCTCATCTTTAATGAAGTGAAATATGAAATATATATTATGACATCAATTATTTACATACAACCAATGGGCACATACAAACCAAGAAAAAGCAAATACATTCGCAGAACATCTCTACAAGGTATTTAAAGAGCCCGAAGAAACATCTGATTCCCCAAACATTGACGAACTTCTCGATGCATCTTGTCAAATGTCACTACCGATCCGACACATAAATTCAGCAGAAGTAAAACTGGAAATAAGGAAACTAAACAATAGAAAAGCCCCAGGGTACGACCTTATAACTTCGGAAATTTCCTCACTACGATATATAACCATATTCTACAATTGTGCTATTTCCCTGTCATATGGAAATATGCTAACATAATAATGATACACAAGAACGGCAAACCCCCTGAAGAGGCAACATCATACAGGCCAATCAGCTTACTACCTATAACAAGCAAAATATTCGAAAGACTGTTGCTTAGCAGAATTCATGAAGATCATAACCTGACGAATATTCTTCCAAATTACCAATTTGGCTTCAGGGAGAACATGTCCACTATTCACCAAGCCCACAGAATAGTCAACACCATCTCAAAAACTCTTGAAGAAAAACAATACTGTACTGGAGTATTTATCGACATAGCACAAGCCTTCGACAAGGTGTGGCACCAAGGCCTGAAATTCAAGATCAAAATCACCTTGAACTACAACTATTACCTCCTGTAAAGTTCCTACTTGTCAGAAAGATATTTCTCAGTGAAGCTCAACGACGCTATGTCAGACCATTATCCTATAAGATCCGGAGTACCGCAAGGTAATGTATTAGGTCCATTGCTTTTTCTCCTATATACCTACGATCTTCCTGTTACCAATTCCACGACCATAGCTGCCTTTGCAGACGACGTTGCTATACTTTCCCTCAATGAAGATCCAACCACGTCGTCAGTTAACATGCAAAATCACCTAAACACACTGAGCTCCTGGTACAAAAATGGAGAATCAAAATAAACCAATCCAAATCAGTACAAGTGACATTCACAACCCTCCATAGTAATTGTCCCACAGTCGCAATTGATGGAGTTTCTCTACCTACCAAAAGCAATATAAAATACCTTGGTTTACACTAAGATCGCCGACTTACCTGGGATAAACACATTCAGGCGAAGAGAAAACAACTGGATATTAAATTCAAACAAATGTATTGGTTACTAGGAAGAAAATCAAAATTATCCTTGAAGAATAAAGTTTTACTGTACAAAGTAATGCTGAAACCAATCTGGACATATGGCCTGCAACTCTGGAAATGTGCAAAATCATCAAGAGTGAATATCATACAGAGATTCCAGTCAAAAACATTGCGTTCCATAGTAAATGCTCCTTGGTATGTAACCAACAAAACCTTACATGAATATCTCCAAGTACCCTATATCAGCGAAGAAATCAGAACAGTTACGACAAACTACCAAAATCGAACAACAGGCCACACCAATGATCATATTGAAAACTTGTACAGGGATGGATCATCCAACAGAAGACTGAAAAAAACCTGGCCTGAAGACCTCCTACATCACTAAGCAGAAGTGTTGATGCCAGTGGGCATCTCACTTTCATGTCCAGTTTCTTTCATTTATTTTACTTAATACTCTGTAAGAAGTAGATTGTAAAATGGCAATAAACGTTATACAAAAAAAAAAATTTCATTTTGTACTTGCAATAGCTTATCTGGTTACTACCAGAAGCATACAACTTTTCTTCATTCAAATACATTTGTATGTTATTAATTTTTTTTTTAATCATGAATAGTGTCCCACTGTGCACCAGGGGTGTACACATTGGGACTTGGGGTCCGGGCACAGATAAAAGTATGTAAGCAGTACTTTTTGTTTATTTTATTAATTAAATAAGTGAAAAAAAAGTAAGTGCATAATTATACAATGTATTTATAATTTTAAGATCTAAACATAACTTAAGTTATAACAGTTAAAGTTGTAATGTTCTTTCCTGAATTGACACAGATCAATAGTTCCTCATCTTTAATGAAGTGAAATATGAAATATATATTATGACATCAATTATTTACATACAACCAATGGGCACATACAAACCAAGAAAAAGCAAATACATTCGCAGAACATCTCTACAAGGTATTTGAAGAGCCCAAGAAACATTTGATTCCCCAAACATTGACGAACTTCTCGATGCATCTTGTCAAATGTCACTACCTATCCGACACATAAATTCAGCAGAAGTAAAACTGGAAATAAGGAAACTAAACAATAGAAAAGCCCCAGGGTACGACCTTATAACTTCGGAAATCCTCAAAAACTGCCTAAGAAAGCGATCGCTTTCCTCACTACGATATATAACCGTATTCTACAATTGTGCTATTTCCTGTCATATGGAAATATGCTAACATAATAATGATACACAAGAACGGCAAACCCCCTGAAGAGGCAACATCATACAGGCCAATCAGCTTACTACCTATAACAAGCAAAATATTCGAAAGACTGTTGCTTAGCAGAATTCATGAAGATCATAACCTGACGAATATTCTTCCAAATTACCAGTTTGGCTTCAGGGAGAACATGTCCACTATTCACCAAGCCCACAGAATAGTCAACACCATCTCAAAAACTCTTGAAGAAAAACAATACTGTACTGGAGTATTTCTCGACATAGCACAGGCCTTCGACAAGGTGTGGCACCAAGGCCTGAAATTCAAGATCAAAATCACCTTGAACCACAACTATTACCTCCTGTTAAGTTCCTACTTGTCAGAAAGATATTTCTCAGTGAAGCTCAACGACGCTATGTCAAACCATTATCCTATAAGATCCGGAGTACCGCAAGGTAGTGTATTAGGTCCATTGCTTTTTCTCCTATATACCTACCGTCTACCTGTTACCAATTCCACGACCATAGCCTCCTTTGCAGACGACGTTGCTATACTTTCCATCAATGAAGATCCAACCACCTCGTCAGTTAACATGCAAAATCACCTAAACACACTGAGCTCCTGGTACAAAAAAATGGCGAATCAAAATAAACCAATCCAAATCAGTACAAGTGACATTCACAACCCGCCATAGTAATTGTCCCACAGTCGCAATTGATGGAGTTTCTCTACCTACCAAAAGCAATATAAAATACCTTGGTTTACACTTAGATCGCCGACTTACCTGGAATAAACACATTCAAACGAAGAGAAAACAACTGGATATTAAATTCAAACAAATGTATTGGTTACTAGGAAGAAAATCAAAATTATCCTTGAAGAATAGAGTTTTACTGTACAAAGTAATGCTGAAACCAATCTGGACATATGGCCTGCAACTCTGGGGATGTGCAAAATCATCAAGAGTGAATATCATACAGAGATTCCAGTCAAAAACATTGCGTTCCATAGTAAATGCTCCTTGGTATGTAACCAATAAAACCTTACATGAAGATCTCCAAGAACCCTATATCAGCGAAGAAATCAGAACAGTTACGACAAACTACCAAAATCGAACAACAGGCCACACCAATGATCATATTGAAAACTTGTACAGGGATGGACCATCCAACAGAAGACTGAAAAAAAACCTGGCCTGAAGACCTCCTACATCACTAAGCAGAAGTGTTGATGCCAGTGGGCATCTCACTTTCATGTCCAGTTTCTTTCATTTATTTTACTTAATACTCTGTAAGAAGTAGATTGTAAAATGGCAATAAACGTTATACAAAAAAAAAATTTTTATTTTGTACTTGCAATAGCTTATCTGGTTACTACCAGAAGCATACAACTTTTCTTCATTCAAATACATTTGTATGTTATTAATTTTTTTTTAAATCATGAATAGTGTCCCACTGTGCACCAGGGGTGTACACATTGGGACTTAGGATCCGGGCACAGATAAAAGTATATAAGCAGTACTGTTTTGTTTATTTTATTAATTAAATAAGTGAAAAAATAGTAAGTGCATAATTATACAATGTATTTATAATTTTAAGATCTAAACATACTTAAGTTATAACAGTTAAAGTTGTAATGTTCTTTCATCTTTAATGAAGTGAAATATGAAATATATATATTATGACATCAATTATTTACATGTCAAGTCAAAATTAATAGAAGATTTAATAGAAGTATGCCTCCTTTACGTCGCCCATTCAGAAAGAAATTCCTTCAACTCGTATATGGTCCTATGTAGAAGTAGGTTTTTGACCTCTCTCCTGAATGCACGTTGATGTTTTTCTTTGATTTCAATTGGCAGATTGTTGTATAACTTAGGACCCCAGTAATCAACACCCTGTTGTAGTTTAATTTTGCTATGAAAGGTTGTCCTCAGGTCTCCCTTTCTCCTCGTGTTGAATTGATGGAATTGACCATTTGGTTCAAATTCAGGTAAGTGCCTATGTACATATCTCACACTTTCCATAATTTATATTGATGGTAGGGTCAAGACCTTAAGTTGTTTAAAAGCCTCTCTGCAACTATCTGTTTGTTTCAGGCCTAGAATAATTTGAATAGCCTTCTTCTGTAATAGAAAGAGGTCTTTGGCTTGTGGAGAAGTGCCCCAAAGAAGAACGCCATACGAAATGATAGCATGAAAATACCCAAAATAGCCTGTAAGTACAACTTCTACTTATTGTTCTTAAGGAAAAGAGTGCTGCTGCTAGCCTGCTCGCCGTTTTATCTATATGAGTTTCACACTTTAACCTTTGAGTCGATATACACTCTATCTACATCTACAGCAAGAATCATCTATATTTTGCTTAATGATGTGTTTTCTATAATTCCTTGTGAAAACAACCCGATCCTGGATCGCAATTGCTAAGCCTTCTGTTTCAGCGAAAAATTCTCCAGATACTAACCATCTATTTGATGCGATTTCATCAATATAATCATTCTTCAATTCTTTAGGGTGCTTTCCGTGTAATTCCTTCTGCATTCAACTTTCTCTTTTAGAATTATTATCAAATATATCAAAATCTACCTTTTGCATTGTCAAGTTCAGATGTGTAAGATTATAATCTGAAGCAACAACAATATCACGTAATTTAGACGTTCTCTGTTTATCATGAAAATGGGAACGTAGATGAAAAATCTGTTTACTATGAAGATTGTTCAAATCAGTTAATCCACGGCCTCCAAGATGTCTAGGTAGTGTAACTCTTTGAATAGCTGACTTTGGGTGGTGCTTATGATATTTACAAAGCATTTTCCTCGTTTGACATTGTAATTCATTTAGATCAGTTTTAGACCATTTAATAATTCCAAAAGAAAATGTAAGAATAGGAACTGCATAGGAGTTGATAGTTCTGAAAAGGTTTTTACTAGTTAAATGACTCTTGATGATAATTCTAAGTCTTTTGTAATATGAATTTCTAATATTTTCTTTAGTGCTGCTATAGTTAATTGTCTTCTCTTGACAAAATCCAAGATATTTATATGTATCTCCTTGATGCATTGGCTCGATTTCGATATTGGAAATGTTTATATAATCAGAGATGATCTTTCCCTTTTCAATAGAAAGGAAAGATTTTTACATTTTGGAAGCCCAAATTTCATATGAATATCATTGGAATAGTTGGAAGTAATCTCAAGTAGACTTTTCAAATGAGATCTAGTTCCGGCATATAATTTAATATCATCTAAATAAATTAAGTGACTTAGTTTGAATTCAGTTGATAGACTCTATTTTGAAGCCGAAACTAGTAGCATTTAATTCATGAGATAATGGATTAAGGCAAAGACAAAACCAAAGAGCACTTAAAAGAATGCCTCTTTTGATTGGAATTACTTCGGATTTTAACGATTGTTTTGAAATATTTAAATGAAGATAGGTTCTCCAAATTTTCATTACAAATTCAATTTTATAAATTTCCAAAATTTCTTGAAGCCATGAATGAGGACAACTATCAAAAGCCTTTTGGTAATCAATGAAGACTGTATGAATATTTCTCTTCTTAGTTTTAAGCTTGATTCAAAGCAACAGAATCAATTACAAGTTGCTCTTTAGTACCAAAGTGTTTTTTTCTACATCCCTTTTGTTGTTCGGAAAGAATATTATAATTCTCCAAATATGCATACATTTTTGGGTAATACATGCAGTTAGAATTTTATATATTGTTGGAAGGCAAGTAATTGGTCTATATTGAGATGGATCAATAGTATTAGCACTTTTCGGTTTTAAATAAGTAATTCCTTGTGTGAAAAATAATGGAGTAGCTGAGGGGTTCTTTATTATAAATGAAAAATATTCAGCCAATTTTTCATAAACGCAAGAGAATTTTTTAGAACCAAAAGTTATGAATACCATCAACACCTGGAGATTTCCAATTTTTTGTGTTTAATAACTGATGTTATATCTTCGTTTGAAAATTTTTCTAATTGCATGCATTCTATTTTAGAAAATCGAGACCTTTCATTTAAAATCCAACTTGCACTGGAATTGTGTTGTCTTGGCAAAAAAAAAATGGTATATATATATATATATATATATATATATATATATATATATATATATATATATATATATATATATATATATATATCTTCATAGATTTTTTCATCTACGTTCCCATTTTCATGATAAACAGAGAACGTCTAAATTACATGATATTGTTGTTGCTTCAGATTATAATCTTACACCTCTGAACTTGACAATGCAAAAGGTAGATTTTGATATATTTGATGATAATTCTAAAAGAGAAAGTTGGATGCAGAAGGAATTACACGGAAAGCACCTAAAGAATTGAAAATGGTTATATTGATGAAATCGCATCGAATAAATGGTTAGTTTCTGGAGAATTGTTTGCTGAAACAGAAGGCTTGGCAATTGCGATCCAGGATCAGGTTGTTTTCACGAGGAATTATAGAAAACACATCATCAAACAAAATATAGATGATTCTTGCCGTAGATGTTTCTGTTCTTCAGAAACAGTTTTTCATATATTATCATCTTGCTCAGTCCTTGCTTCAACAGATTATTTAGAAAGACATAATGCCGTCGCTAATATTATTCATTTTAATCTAGGAATTAAACATGACCTAATTCCCAAAGAAAAAAATTTCACAAATATGAACCTGAGATTATTTGTGAAAATGACAAATATAAACTTTATTTTGATAAAACAATTCTTTGCAACAGAGCTGTAAAACACAATAGACCAGATATCATTCTTAATGATAAACAGAATCAAATAACATATATAATTGATATTGCTATACCCGACACACATAATATACAAAATAAATACAATGAAAAATTTCTAAATATATGATGCATGGCGACGAGATTAAAAAATGTGGAAAATGAAAAAATATTTATTCTACCGATTATTATTTCCACAACAGGTGTTATTCCTAGAAATCTTCACAAAAGTATTGAGATTTTGGGTCTGAAGAAAAATTTGTTTGAACAGTTACAAAAGATAACAGTCATCAAATCTTGTAATATTCTTCGTAGGTTTCTTTCCGAAAAAATAATGAGGTAGAGTCATAGGTTTTCTCTTTAGTTTATACTGCTCAGAATCTCATTTCATATTTTATTTATTTGTTTATATAAATGTAATATAATTAACTGACAATTTTGTCATATTTATATTCAGAGCAGTATTCTATTCGATCGTTCACCACTTCACACAAAGGAAACTATTAATGAGTAACATTCAGTGTTACTTGACTAAGGTCCGTACACTGGATTTTTCTGGGGAGAAAGCCTCTGACACTACTCGTTGGTACATTGATATCATTGTCTGATGATGCTATAGTGTGTTTATATTATGGTAGATTGATATATTCTTATAACATTTAACGTTATCCTAATATATAATTATTCCAGGATATGTTTCGATTATAATCATTGCCTGGCAATGGTATTAATTACCGGGTGGTGGATTTATATTTTTCATGAAATCAGTTTGATTGCATGAACAGATATATGGGCAACTCGTCAGGGTGAAACCCCTATATATATATATATATATATATATATATATATATATATATATATATATATATATATATATATATATATATATATATATATTCGGTTTTTCTTATATATTCCATGCATAGCTGCGTAAATCTAGTTTCATCACGAAAAATACAATAATTATCGTAACAACGGGCCAAGCAATATGCGACGTTGCCGCAGTCGGCATATATATCTATTAATAAAGCTACTACTAATATCGGTTTTGATTTTCTTGACAATGCCAAAATATCCCGCAGAATGCAACATAAATGGCCTTATCTAGCGTTGAAGTTTAATTTTTTCACAGTAGCAAAAGATAGTCGATCTGGACATGCTTTTGAGGAAAGTATCTTGACAGACAGATGGACAATGAAGTGATCCTATAAGGTTCCTCTTGAAATAATTATTTCATTCAGAATCCGTATTGTATAATGAAAATCTTAAAAAAAAAACAAAATTTCATATTCTACAAAGTTATAATTCATATTCTCCACAAAAAGATTAATAGATATAATTTTTTTTATGAAATTACATCGCTTCAACCAATTTACAACAATCCTTGTCGTTTCAAATCCTCATAAGTCTTTCTATTAACAACATTTCCTTGAGAATCTTCATACTCCTCTTCAGTTTCAGGTTGCCAACGTTCACTTTGCTTTTGAACCTTAAGCTTCTCCCAAAGTGCAAGAGCATCTTCAATTTGGGTAACATTAGCAAAATGGGCTGTATTAGGAATGCCTAAACATCTCATACCATGAGCATGCCTCCATTCGGCAAAATGCCGTTGGAATGCTTTTGGCCCCTATAAACAATAACAAATTACAATTTGATATTAGAAACAAAAACTTTTATAACTTACCTTATACACATAATTTCCACAAATCTCACAATTGTAACTGATATTCAACCCATGCAACTTATACAACCAATATGGAATTGGCTTGCCATCCCAACCGAGAGGCAAATTTTTTGGATTATATGGTACATCATCATCAGCTTCATCAGGACTATCATCTTCGCTTTCTTCATTTTCACTATCATCTCTCTCCCCGTCAGTTCGGGCCTGTTTTCTCTGAACATTTTCTTTGGTAGCAGCTCTTTGAGAAGAAACTAACTCTGCTAGACGGTATATTTGGGCTTCAAGACATGCAAGGTCCCTTTGTCTAGCCTGCTCTTTTTCTTTACTTGCTTTACCTCCAGCTTTGTTCTTTGTCATGAGAGCTGGATCTAAAGAACCTTTTCCTTTTGTTGAGAATAATCTTTGGGCTCTTTCCTCAAGGGTCCCTAAAAGAGATACTTCATATATAAAAATATATATTACAAAAAAATTTTTTTTTTATTATAATAGTAGTTACAAGCAATCAGAATAATTTACATTCTATAAGCTCATTTGCTGGTTTTAGAGCTAACGCTCCCAAGTGTCATGATGAGGTCCTGTCCAGTGACAAGTCCTCTTTAAATCTCCTTTAAATCTGCTGGCCAATTTCGTTTCAGTCGCCGATCGTTCTGCGATTCAGACAGAGGTTGTACCAAAATATTTGTGTGAATCTCAAGCTTTGCGTGATATTTGTTGCTGTTTTCTCTAATGACGTCCTTTACATACGGTACCATCAGGTCTTCATGTAGGGTCTGATTTGAAACGTACCAAGGGCATTTGCAATCATTCTGAGGATTTTAGATTGGCTTCTTTGGATGATTGCCATATTGGACTTACTGGTGCATCCCCAGATCTCGATTCCATAGGTCCAGATGGGCTTAATTATTGTTTTGTAGATGAGCAGTTTATTCTCTAATGATAATTTCGATTTCCTACCAATGAGCCAGTGTAATTCTTTGACTTTCAGGTCAATTTGTTTTCTTTTTTTGATTACATGTTCCTTCCAGGTAAGTTTTTTATCCATGTGCATTCCCAGGTATTTCACTGTAGGAGATTCAGGTATCCGAATATTGTTCATCTGTACTGGCGGACATTGGCCTTTTCTTAGTGTGAAATTTACTTGTACAGATTTGGTCTCATTGATTTTAATTCTCCATTTTGCAACCATTCTTGTATCTGGTCCAAATGGCTCTGTAGCAAATGAGAAGCTTGTGCTGGGTCCTCGTCGCTTGCTAGTATAGCTGCGTCGTCCGCGAATGTGCCCATCACTGTTTGGGGTTTGTTGGGAGGTCTGCTGTATACAATAAGTACAATATGGGACCGAGGACGCTACCTTGTGGTACTCCAGATGATATGGGAAAATTGTTGGATATCTTGTCGTTCACTCTTACCCTGAATTTCCTTGTGTCTAAATAGGATCTCAATAGTTGGAAATATGTTGTAGGAAGATGTTTTTTTATTTTGTATAGTAGACCGGGGTGCCAAACCTTGTCGAAGGCTTGGCTCACATCGAGAAATGCTGATGTACAGTACTTCTTCTGTTCAAGTGCTTGGTTTACCGTATGGCTTATTCTGTGTGTTTGTTGAACAGTTGAGTGGGATGCTCGAAACCCAAACTGGTGGTGAGGTATCCATTGTTTTGTGTTTGGATCTGTGTTGATTCTGCGTAAGACCAGTCTCTCGAGTACTTTTGAGGTTACAGGTAGCAAACTGATTGGCCGATAGGAGGTTACACTGCTCGGATCTTTACCTGGTTTTTGAATTAAAATAATTTCTGCTGTCTTGAACTGCTCTGGCCAATAGTTTTATTACAAAAAATGGGTAATCATGCAGTTCTGACCCCTTTATCGCGCACCTGAGTACGAGTGAATCTATTGGGTCTAGAAACTGTTTTAGGATTTCTTTGGATATTGGCTCCTTTGTCTCAGAGCAAAAAAACTTGCACCTTCATCTTCGTATTCAATATTTAATAATAATATTTTATTTGATTCCTGATCTGGAATCAGTTATGAGAACTAGTGGTGAGGCCTAGGGCTTACATAATGTATTGTACAAAAACTTATGTTATAATGCAAAATAATGATACTTTATGCTAGTAAATACATCAGGTTTCATCTAAATTTTATTTTTGAAACTTATCATGTCTGTAATTTATGAAGGTATACTGTTATACATTGAAATACAGCTATTTATTGGTGAATCCCGTGCTTTATTTGTTCTCCCATATGTTTTCCTAAAAGGATTTCTGCTTCTAATATTGTAGTTGTGAAAACACCAAGTTTCAAGAATTTCATTAGAAAATTGTGACTTCGCTCGATCATTCTTAATATTATACAAGAGCTTCACCTGTTCCAGCTGCTTCAATTTTTGAATACTAAGTACGTTCGCAGATTTAAGAACCTCTATTGTTGGTGAGTGAAAATTCATTGAAAAAACCAATTTTATAATCTTATTTTGAATTCGCTGTATTTTCTGCCAAAGGTAATTTGGACAGTTTCCTCAGCATGGTATTAGATATCGTAGATGCTGTATGAGGTATGTTATAAAAAAGTGTTTGTGTAAGCTTACTAATCTGATGCGCACATCTTTTGATAGCGCCAACCGTTGGTGCAATTTTTTTTGATAAAAACTGCACATGCATATCCCAGCTTAACTTGTCATTTATGGTAAGTCCTAAGTACTTATAATTTTCTACTTTACGTATTTCAATGTTTCAATTGTGGAGGCCGTTACTTGATGTAGATCCATGATATAAATGAGATAAAAAACACAAGGTTTCACTTTAATCTACACTTTATTTTATGTTGAAAAATCAAGTAAATCAGGAATCTATAAACTCGATTGCGGTTCTTGTGATAAAATTTATATCGGTAGGACCTATAGGAGTTTTGGCATACGAACATCTAAACATAAACGTAGCTTCGATAAAAATAAATCTGATTCAAATTATTCAAACCATTTAATAAAAGAAAACCATTCATTCAATAAAAACTTTGACATATTACATACAAAATCAAAAAGTTTAAAATTAGATCTCCTAGAAGCATTAGAAATAAATAGATACAAACATTTGGACAAGCTTTTGAATGAGCAGGTAGATGTGAATTATTCACCCCTACTTAACTTGTTTAATTAGTTTTTATTACCTTTCATACTAACTGTACAATGGCTCGATGTGGATTTTCCTGTTATTCATCCAACTTGTTCTACGATTTGTTTATAATACCATATTCTTCATTCTGTTGTCATTCTTGATAAAGCTGCTGTGTCAGCGAAACGTTGTCGAATTTTTTCAAATAAAGTGTAAATTAAAGTGAAACCTTGTGTTTTTTATCTCATTCATTTCAATGTTATTTAATTTGACACTAATATCACAGCTCTTCTTATTTTTTCGTTTGATTAGCATGTATATAGCGTTTTCCAAATTAATACTTAGCTTATTATAACACAGCTAGTTGTAATAGAGATTGAGATCAAGTATGGGTTATAGTATATTATATGTTATCTATTAGATGTGCTCTAAGTGATTAACTGATTGTCATGATTTTAAGTTCGAAATAAAGGTTGAGAATTGTAGTAAATGCAGATGAACATGTGAGCTGTATGTTTGTGGTGATGCTTTTCCCAAATATTTTTGATTTTCTCCAAAAATCGGAAGTTTAAAATTGGCTTTCTGAAATTGAAAACAGAATCGAATAAAACAAGAATAAATTCATGATAAGACATATGATATTGAATCATTATCAGGCCACAACACCTGGAGCTTATTTCGATCTTGCGACAAAACGTACAGGACAGGTCCCGACTATTGAAATTCTGAATTTTCATCCACAAACTGAAAAATATGAATGATTGTGAAGATGAAAGGTCTTTTATGTGCTGTGCAAAGAAGCCATTTAAAAATTATGTTTGCATAAATTGTCTTGGCGTCTACCACGAGAGTTGCATTGAAAGACTAAGGAACCTAAAGCTTTTGAGGGGATATAAAGTAGAATGCTGGAAAAAGAGGAAATGCAAAGTAATTTGTTGAGTGAAAATCAAACTCTGAAAAACATAATTCAGAATGAGTTTGAAGAAGAATTTAGAAAACTACTGGAGGAGAACTGTAGATTCAAGGATGAATTAGAGAACCTTAAAGAGGAACTGAATCTTAAGGACATGCAGCTAGAGAACGTCAAAGTAAAAATGAGACAACTCGAGGATGAATACATACTAAATGAGACGCAATTGGAGGATAAAGTTGCAGAGAAGGAACAGTCGATTAGAGATTTGAAGCTGAAACTGGTAGAAAGTGAAAAACAACTGAAGGCAACGAGAAAATGAAAACAGAACAAAGGGATAAAGACACAATTGTTGAAGAAAACCAAACAAGTGGTACAATCAATCCGAATATGGAAGTAAAATTGAAACAGGAGTTGACACAAAGAAAGGAGACAATCGTTTTTCTTAAAGAGAAGTTGGAGAATCAGAAACAAAGTATTGAAAATCACGCTCGACATCTCGCCCACAGATCTCATCAGTCTGAAGCTATGCTCGCCGATATTGAGGAAAGGGTGTACACTAGATTTTACACAAGAAAGACAGAGGACCTTTCGCAGAAGATTAAAAGCCTCGAAACTCTTTACCCCCAAAAAAACATCGAGAAGGAAAAACGTCTCTTCTAGAAAAGATAGAAGCACCAATGAGCAATAAAACGACATATTCTCGGGTGTTGCGCACATCGTCATCAGGTGGATCTGTCCGGCAGCTGCAGCTCTCCAACAGTATTAGAAACAGGAGCACGGACAAAGTCCAACTCGAACGCTGATGAAAAACAATTTGTGGAGATAAATCGTAGAAAGTCCATTTCAGTTAGAGAAAGTGTAAATGATAATACGAATGCAACTCCTGCACTGGAATGTATCCGTCCCGAACAACTTAATGTAGCTCTGATTGAAATACAATCGAAGAATGAAATTCAAAATAAACAGAATACTTTTCCATTAGAGGTGAATTCGAAAAATGAGATGGAGAACGAACATAAAGCAAAAAATGACAACATAAAAATCAGAATGGAGGGTGGAAGCAAGTGGGACATAAACGTCAACTGTCATCGGACAGAATAAGGACACATGTGGAATAAAAACAATTCCGCGTCTATTATCTCTTCATGTTACTAGATTGCACCCTGACACAAAGGCTGAAGATGTTGGGAGGACTTTACAAAGACATCTGCCTGGTGCGAGATGTGAGCTGCATCAGTCAAAGCGTCCGGACATTTACGCATCGATGAGGGTTACTATTCAGCAAGACTTATATACAAGTGCATGGAAGCATGATATATGGCCTGAGGGTACAGTAGTGAGCAATTTTTTAATGAAAAGAGAACTCCACCAAATGCAATGGGTCGGGTGGATCATCTGGAGGAAGTGCAGAATGCAGAAATCGTCTAGTCCCTGGGTCGTCAGAAAAAATATCGTGTGCGGTGAGTGAGGTCGTTACTGATAATGACCAAAAAAGAATTCAGAAGAGGGATCCAAATAAACTGAAGTTGAACAATGAAGCTCTTACAATCCTCCATCAGAATATTAGATCTGTAAAAAACAAGCTGTTTGACATAGAACTTTTCTTAGAAACATTAGAACACAGACCTCAAATATTATGCCTAATTGAAACATGGTGTACTGTACATGAAGTATACTCTGTTTAACTATAAATATGTAATATAATAAAATATGTAACATCCTACTGTAGGAAAGAAATGAAAAATGGGGGTTGTATGATACTCACTGATAAGAATTCGGATTTTAAAGAAGCGTCTTTTAAAACGGAAAATATTGAAGGGCATTTTGAATATTCCTGCACTCTCAGTAAAGCTTTGAAAGTAGTAGTTATTTGCATCTATCGGATACCGAAGGGTGAGGTAAGCACATTTTTGGATTCCCTAAATAAATTATTGAATGAATGTATAAAGAAGTACAGAAAATATCGAACTGTTTTGTGTGGCGATTTCAACATCAATTTGTTTGAAAAATCTAAATCATCTAGAGATTTTCTCGATATATTGCACACTTTCAATTTTGTACAGACGATTTTTGAACCAACTAGAGTCACGAACACTTCTGAATCATTAGTAGATAATATCTTTACAAGTAATTTGGAAGATATCTCTGCCTAAGTTGTCATAACTGCGTTGTCCGATCATCGTGGTCAGATTCTAATTTGGAAATGCTCCCGAGAAGAGCTCAAGGAGCAAAGTAAAAGACGAATATTTTCGAATAAAAAAATTAATGACTTCGTAGATAAATTGACGAGTGAAGACTTTGATGATGTGTATTCTGAAAATAATGCAAACAATGCTTTAAGTTATTCTCTCAAAAGATTTCACGTAGAATGAATTATATGTTTCCGGTGAAAATTATCAAGCATAAGAAAATAAAAAATTCATGGACTACTCTCGGCATCAAAACTTCTTGCAAAAACAAGCATAAACTTTATATTGAAAAAAATTTGGGTCTGGTATCTGAAAAATAATATAAGAAATATATCAATATTCTAAGAAATGTCATAAGGCAGGCGAAGCGTAAGGCAGCATTTGAATATATTGCAAATTCTTCAAATAAAATGAAGTCAACTTGGAATGTTATTAAAAACTACACTAAACCGATTAGAAAGAGAGAAAGAGGATAAAACTGGAATTTTCGATTTGTGCGAATATACTTCTGAAGAGGAACTAGTAAATAATTTAAACAAACACTTCATAAATATATGTGAACGCAAAGATACCCAAGTTCCACAAGACATTATCCCAGATAAAAATATCGTAATAATAATAAAATAAAACAAGTTACTATGTTTAACTATCACTAATTTATTGATGTAAAGAATGACAAAATTTTTACATTGGTTGGACCGGTTTCGAACATACGTCCATGAAAACTCAAGTTTTCATTAGCTTGTTGTTGATAATGGACGTATGTCAACCAATGTAAATTTTTTCTCATCAATTGTGATAGTGTTTTATTTTATTATTCATCAACTATCACGTAGTTCAGGCTTCATTGATCAATTATTTAAAAATATCGTGTTCAATACTCTATTTTCATGAAATCAACCGACTCAACTGAAGTGTATAATATCATACATTCCTTAAAAAACAAACACTCTGTAGGTTATGATGAGATACCAATTAAGTTAATCAAATGTATGGGTCATATCATTGCACAGCCTTTGAGTCATATAATAAACTTAAGTTTAGCATCAGGTGTCTTCCCAGATGATTTAAAAATTGCTGGAATAAAAGCTTTGTACAAGAAAAGTGATGGAAATAATTTTGAGAACTATCGCCCTATTGCAGTCCTGCCAAACTTAAGTAAAATATTCGAACATATCATTGCCAACAGAAGACATCATTTTCAGAAAAGTTTTCAATCTTGTTAAACTCTCAATACGGTTTCAGAAAGGGCAGATCTACTGTAGGAGCTATTTATTCTGTACTTGATAAAATAATTGAGTCTTTGAATAGTGGAAAAGAAACTGTTGTTTGTAGATCTGACAAAAGCTTTTGACAGTGTCGATCTCGCTATATTAATAAAAAAACTTGAAAGGTTTGGATTATGTGGAGCCTGTCTCAAGTTGATGGCATCTTATCTGAAAGACCGATATCAATATATAGTTGAAAAAAATAAGAAAGGTGAGGAAATAATATCTGAAAAAGAGAAAGTTCTACGAGGCGTACCGCAGGGCTCAGTCCTTGGGCCTCTTCTTTATATCTTATATATGAATGATGTGCCGGATGAGATTTTGAAATATATTTTTCAGTATGCTGATGACACATCAGCTGTTGTATCTGCAAATGATAGCGAAGACCTTACATTGAAGACCCGGGAATGTATGCGAATACTGGAAAATTGGTTTATTTCAAATAACTTGAAATTAAATGTTTCTAAAACGCAATGTTTACATTTCAAATATCATAAACCCGACACTCATTTTGAATTCCAACATAAAAATACCTTAATAAAAGAAAATAATGAGGTTGCCTTTCTTGGTGTCACGCTTTTAGAATCCTTTCCATCTTGGTGGATTTAGAGACAGTTCTCTTGACGTATTCGGCATTTGTGGAATCAAGGCTGAGGTACAGCTTGATTTTTTGGGGAAATGCACAGGAAGCAGAAACGGTTTTCATCGTTCAAAAGAAGTGTTTGAGATCTACTTTGAATCTAAAATATCGTGATAGCTGCAGAGAGCATTTTATTGCCAGAAGTGTGCTTACGCTGCCCAGTCTTTATATTTACGAGTGTGCCCTTTCATAAAACAAAACCTAATGAATTATTTGACTAGTAATGACTATATCTATGACACAAGACATAAATTCAAGCTGAAAACTTATAAACACAATTTTACTTAACTTCAAAAAAAAGTACATTTCTTATCTATAAGTGTTTTCAACAAAATTCCAGCTAATATTCGACAACTTCCTTCGAGAATCTTCAAATTTAAAATAAAGCAGTTTTTATTGGGGAAAGCCTACTATAGAATGCAGGACTTTCTGATGGATAACATTGATATATTGTGATACTGCATGTATTTCCTTTGAAATTGTATTGTATTGCGTGTGTATGTCACCTATATGTCAAATTTATTGTCCATATTTCTGTTGTGCTGTACATACTCATACTCTTTTTGACATGTTCATCACCCGTATGAGCTTTTATACTGAACGAATAAACATATTATATTATTATTGAAAAAAGCCACGAATTTGGTTTTATTAGTGTTGATCGTCAGAAGGCGACTATCAAAAAAATCAACAATTATTTGAAAATCCTTCTCAACCATTTCTTTCAAACCAGCCCAGGTTTCCCCACTATAAAATACAACCATGTAATCCGCAAAACTGATCAAGTCACCCTTTGTAGGGAGGAAAATAGCACATTTATGTATATTATAAACAACAAGGGACCCAAGACGGTTCCTTGAGGGACCCCATAGCTAACCTCCATTTTGGTGCCTACACTTTAACAAACTGTTTCCTCTCACCGAGATAGTTTCTAAACCAAAAACCAAGGCATGGCCACGAATCCCAGCACACTCCAACACATTAAAAAGTTCTCTATGTTCCACGCAACTGAAAGCCTTGGCGAGATCCACAAATATCTCTAGGCAAGGCTTAGAAAATTACTGACTCTCATATACTTTAGATGTTAAATATAAATATGTACTTACCTCCACATTTTAGACCAAGAGCCATTAGAGCAGATTTGAGTCGATCCAAACCAAGAGAAGCCAATTCTTCCCAACTAGAAAATGCAGACAAATCCAAATGTGCTCCAATATTAGCCAAAACTGATCCGGTTTCTTTTGGCCACCCTGGAATATTTCCCAAATCCCATTCTTTCATCACCACATCTACTTCAGCTTCCAAGACTTCATCTAAATACATTAAAGGTTTTATTCTCTGCACAAACCATGTAAGATATTCGATCAAATTCAGCAAGTATTTTCTGTACTCCCCAGTTTTGCGCTCTTTAGGAATTTCGTACAATTGATCAAAAATAGCCAAGTAGGTAATATAATCAACTTTTTCTATGCCTTTCAAATTGATATATTTTTCATAGCATTCATGTAGATCGAGGTATTTTCCATAACCTTCTTCATCAGTGAACTCAACCAAGTTTGCCATTTCTTCAGTGGGGTTTTCCTCGCTTTGGCTAGTTCGTCAAATTCAACGGACATAGGAACACATATTTCGTTCGGATGTTTTCTATAAAAATCTTTGATTTGTTTTAGACGGTTATAAAATTCTTGGAACTCATTTGGTCCAGTAAGAGCAGCAACTTCTGCTTTTCGTTGTCCATCCCTATCTTCATATAAATCAATCAGGCGCTCGGTAGACGTTATGTATCTATCCAATAAGTATTTCTGTCGATGATCAGAGTTTATTTGTTCCCGGTAAGTAGCTTTCTTGTGTAACATTTCCTTCACCATAGCGTCTATTAACCTTTCTTTCTCTTCATGATATCTACGTTGCTGTTCTAATATTGTCTCCATTTCAATAGATTAGAAGGTATTGCTCTTTGTTTATTATATTACCGATCAAATTTCAAATAGCATATTCTTTATCCCTTATATTAAAGCAATTACACCAACAATATGAAATTGTTTATAGTATTGATATTGACTTACAATATGACAGTGCAGCCATGTAGCCAACACCAATAAACGTACACAAAGTTTGACAGCATTTTTGATTAGCGCGTTCCATCTATCGTATAGAAATAGTAATATAAGTTATTGTATATTTCATAGTATTCTGGGATCTTGTCATTTTTTATTATGAAGTTATTCACAACAAAAATGAATTATAGAAAATAACTAAAACCAATGAAATATTTTCAAATATAGAATAAATCTTACTCTTTCATATCATAATAAAGAAAGGAATACGTTATAATTATGATAGCATTATAATAAAGTCTATTCTGAAGGAAGAAAACTTTATTCGACAATTATCATTGCATTGAAAGTATTACCCTCCTCTCTAATTATATCTATGTTATCCAGTAAAATGAAATCAAAAGTGTTAGTAAGAGAACTAACGAGTTTTAATTATCAACATTCGGAAATCTTCTATTACTGAGATCAATTTAATGAACGCTTCTAATTTCTTATGAAAGAGAATGTAGGAACGAACCACAAAATCAAAATCAAATGAGAATCATAGATATTAATACAAAGCCATGTGACCAAAACAGAAAAAGAATAAAGTTCTGTCTCTATTTTCTTGTGGGTGTTCAAGTAAATATTGCTCGAAATTGATCCTTACTTCGAAGGGAAATAAGCAAAAACTTTACCTCCAATTGCCTGTTTGACTAGAAAATGGCATCAACAAGCGTCTTTTCAGCAGCACAATCGACCAGTAGAAGTAGCTAACTTCGCCATTTGCTTGCCTTTGTTTGTCCATCTTTTCTGTTTATGTTTGGTTTTAAAATTCAGTGAACTATGGAGGTTAAATCAGAATCCAGCGGTGTTTTCGACATAAATAAAATTTGTAGGGCTTGTTTGAGTGACAAGGGGGAAATGCGTTCAGTGTTTTTGAGTATTGATAATCCTGCCTCTGGACGAACCATGGTTATCGCTGAGATGATGATGGGTTTCAGCTCTGTACAGGTTAATATTCCAATTCAATTCTGAAGATTTCGATTATCTTGTAGTTCTGATTTATGTTAATGAAAATTTTTCATTGAATTGAAGGTCGTCGACTGATATTTCGAATCATTTTAGTCACTTTTGTAATTGATAAGTTTGAAATCATTTAAGGAGATTTTCTAGATTACTCAAAATGGAATTTTTTGAATCGATTTTTGAATATCGAATATAAAGCTGAAGTACTTAATTTTTCTCGTTAATATTGATTTTTTCATTAGTTTGAAACCAATAATTCTAAGCATTAGCAAAAATCTCAGATTTTGAAATCTCATTAGTAGTTTATAATTTTTAAAGGAAGTATATTTCTGTTTTCTGCAGAAAACTGTCAGATCCCCTCTGACCTCCAAGTACTTTACAATAGCTTCTTCAGAAATAATTAATACACAAAGGAAAATGATTGACAAAGCACATAAATTTCCAATAAGAAAAACGAACAAGGAATGATAGCAAACATTTCCTGAAATTGGAAAAACTTTTTTGCAAGAAATTGAGCTCAAGAATCTTTTGATATATAATTTTAATTATAAAAATTTTCATCAAAGCTATAATTTTCTTACCATGATTATTTTCATTTGGATAGTGAATGATTTTCTTGAACAGTTATGTATACACTACTCATTTATGGTATACCTAATAAGATCTGTTGATTATTCTATTTTTTTAGGTTGAAAATAATGATGGACTACCAACTTCGGTGTGTCTACAATGTTTCCATAACATAAACACAGCATTCTCTTTTAAACAATTATGTGAGCAATCAGATTCTAACCTTAGACAATACTTGGGTAAACCAATGAACCCAAAAAATATTACCAGAGAAGATGAAGCACAAAAAAACGATTTTGCTGCAAATTTACTGTTGGATGGATTCGGTCTTTATTCTTCTTCAGGTGAAAGCGATGATGATTTTAAGGATGATTTTCCTATATTGGAACCAGTTCCTGAAAATCCAAATGATCAAAGATTGATTGCACAGAAGCAGCTCCTTAAAGCAGCGAAAATGCAGAAGAGTAAACTTTCAAAAAAGCTTTTAGCTAAAGGAGGTGGAAATAAAAACTCAGGTTAGTGTAAAAATCTATGTTTCTTGAATAAGTTATTTTTTTTATTAGTTTATAAGATGATCCATTCAAAAATTATCAATGTGAATGACTAATGTTCATATTAAATGTTTTTCCCAAAAATTATTAGATATGAAGTATTGGTTGACTGGCGAAACTTATTTTTATCATAAAAAATAGCAGAAAATGAAGCAAACACTATATAGAAAATTCATGTAATAGACATTCTTCCTTAAATAATTTTTTGAATTATGGAAAAAGATTATGGACCTACCTTAATAATCAGGTAATCTTCAAGTTTTATTTTTATGGAAAATGCTCAAATGGTTTGACTTTGTATTTTCTTTTCTCACCTTCGCGTAAAATTTATTCACTCTTTTGATGACAGTTGTCAAAAATCTATTTGCTCTTTTGATGGCAGTTGTCAAAATTCATTTGCTCTTTTGATGACAGTTGTCAAAAATTTATTCACTCTTTTGATGTCAGTTGTCAAAATTTATTCACTCTTTTTATGACAGTTGTCAAAAATCTATTTGCTCTTTTGATGGCAGTTGTCAAAAATTCATTTGCTCTTTTGATGACAGTTGTCAAAAATTTATTCACTCTTTTGATGTCAGTTGTCAAAAATTTATTCACTCTTTTTATGACAGTTGTCAAAAATCTATTTGCTCTTTTGATGGCAGTTGTCAAAATTCATTTGCTCTTTTGATGACAGTTGTCAAAAATTTATTCACTCTTTTGATGTCAGTTGTCAAAAATTTATTCACTCTTTTTATGACAGTTGTCAAAAATCTATTTGCTCTTTTGATGGCAGTTGTCAAAAATTCATTTGCTCTTTTGATGACAGTTGTCAAAAATTTATTCACTCTTTTGATGTCAGTTGTCAAAATTTATTCACTCTTTTTATGACAGTTGTCAAAATCTATTTGCTCCTCTGATGACAGTTGTTAAAAATTTATTCACTATTTTTATGACAATTGTCGAAAATTTATTTGCTCTTTTGATGACAATTGTCATAAATTCATTTGCTCCTCTGATGACAGTTGTCAAAATTTATTTGCTCTTTTGATGACAGTTGTCAAAATTTATTCACTCTTGTTATGACAGTTGTCAAAATTTATTCACTCTTTTTATGACAGTTGTCAAAAATTCATTTGCTCTTTTGATGACAGTTGTTAAAATTTATTCACTATTTTTATGACAATTGTCGAAAATTTATTTGCTCTTTTGATGACAATTGTCATAAATTCATTTGCTCCTCTGATGACAGTTGTCAAAAATTTATTTGCTCTTTTGATGACAGTTGTCAAAAATTTATTCACTCTTGTTATGACAGTTGTCAAAAATTTATTCACTCTTTTTATGACAGTTGTCAAAAATTCATTTGCTCTTTTGATGACAGTTGTTAAAAATTTATTCACTATTTTTATGACAATTGTCGAAAATTTATTTGCTCTTTTGATGACAATTGTCATAAATTCATTTGCTCCTCTGATGACAGTTGTCAAAAATTTATTTGCTCTTTTGATGACAGTTGTCAAAAATTTATTCACTCTTGTTATGACAGTTGTCAAAAATTTATTCACTCTTTTTATGACAGTTGTCAAAAATTCATTTGCTCTTTTGATGACAGTTCTCAAAATTGTATTTGCTCTTTTGATGACAGTTGTCAAAAATTTATTCACTCTTTTTATAACAGTTGTCAAAAATTCATTTTCTCTTTTGATGGCAGTTGTCAAAAATTTATTCACTCTTTTTATGACAGTTGTCAAAATTTATTAACATTTTTTATGACAGTTGTCAAAAATCTATTTGATCTTTTGATGTCAGTTGTCAAAAATTTATTCACTCTTTTTATAACAGTTGTCAAAAATCTATTTGCTCCTCTGATGACAGTTGTCAAAAATTCATTTGCTCTTTTGATGACAGTTCTCAAAATTGTATTTGCTCTTTTGATGACAGTTGTCAAAAATTTATTCACTCTTTTTATGACAGTTGTCAAAAATTCATTTGCTCTTTTGATGACAGTTCTCAAAATTGTATTTGCTCTTTTTATGACAGTTGTCAAAAATTTATTCACTCTTTTTATAACAGTTGTCAAAAATCTATTTGCTCCTCTGATGACAGTTGTCAAAAATTTATTCACTATTTTTATGACAATTGTCGAAAATTTATTTGCTCTTTTGATGACAATTGTCAAAAATTCATTTGCTCCTCTGATGACAGTTGTCAAAAATTTATTTGCTCTTTTGATGACAGTTGTCAAAAATTTATTCACTCTTTTTATGACAGTTGTCAAAAATTCATTTGCTCTTTTGATGACAGTTCTCAAAATTGTATTTGCTCTTTGATGACAGTTCTCAAAATTGTATTTGCTCTTTTGATGACAGTTGTCAAAAATTAATTTGCTCTTTTGATGACAGTTGTCAAAAATTTATTCACTCTTTTTATGACAGTTGTCAAAAATTTATTCACTCTTTTTATGACAGTTGTCAAAAATCTATTTGCTCCTCTGATGACAGTTGTTAAAAATTTATTCACTCTTTTTATGACAGTTGTCGAAAATTTATTAACATTTTTTATGACAGTTGTCAAAAATCTATTTGATCTTTTGATGTCAGTTGTCAAAAATTTATTCACTCTTTTTATAACAGTTGTCAAAAATCTATTTGCTCCTCTGATGACAGTTGTCAAAAATTTATTCACTATTTTTATGAAAATTGTCGAAAATTTATTTGCTCTTTTGATGACAATTGTCAAAAATTCATTTGCTCCTCTGATGACAGTTGTCAAAAATTTATTTGCTCTTTCGATGGCAGTTGTCAAAAATTCATTTGCTCTTTTGATGACAGTTCTCAAAATTGTATTTGCTCTTTGATGACAGTTCTCAAAATTGTATTTGCTCTTTTGATGACAGTTGTCAAAATTTATTCACTATTTTTATGACAATTGTCGAAAATTTATTAACATTTTTATGACAGTTGTCAAAATCTATTTGATCTTTTGATGTCAGTTGTCAAAATTTATTCACTCTTTTTATAACAGTTGTCAAAAATCTATTTGCTCCTCTGATGACAGTTGTCAAAAATTCATTTGCTCTTTTGATGACAGTTCTCAAAATTGTATTTGCTCTTTTGATGACAGTTGTCAAAAATTTATTCACTCTTTTTATGACAGTTGTCAAAAATTCATTTGCTCTTTTGATGACAGTTCTCAAAATTGTATTTGCTCTTTGATGACAGTTCTCAAAATTGTATTTGCTCTTTTGATGACAGTTGTCAAAAATTAATTTGCTCTTTTGATGACAGTTGTCAAAAATTTATTCACTCTTTTTATGACAGTTGTCAAAAATTTATTCACTCTTTTTATGACAGTTGTCAAAAATCTATTTGCTCCTCTGATGACAGTTGTTAAAATTTATTTGCTCTTTCGATGGCAGTTGTCAAAATTCATTTGCTCTTTTGATGACAGTTCTCAAAATTGTATTTGCTCTTTGATGACAGTTCTCAAAATTGTATTTGCTCTTTTGATGACAGTTGTCAAAAATTTATTCACTATTTTTATGACAATTGTCGAAAATTTATTAACATTTTTTATGACAGTTGTCAAAAATTTATTCACTCTTTTTATGACAGTTGTCAAAAATCTATTTGCTCCTCTGATGACAGTTGTCAAAAATTTATTTGCTCTTTCGATGGCAGTTGTCAAAAATTCATTTGCTCTTTTGATGACAGTTCTCAAAATTGTATTTGCTCTTTGATGACAGTTCTCAAAATTGTATTTGCTCTTTTGATGACAGTTGTCAAAAATTTATTCACTATTTTTATGACAATTGTCGAAAATTTATTAACATTTTTTATGACAGTTGTCAAAAATCTATTTGATCTTTTGATGTCAGTTGTCAAAAATTTATTCACTCTTTTTATAACAGTTGTCAAAAATCTATTTGCTCCTCTGATGACAGTTGTCAAAAATTCATTTGCTCTTTTGATGACAGTTCTCAAAATTGTATTTGCTCTTTTGATGACAGTTGTCAAAAATTTATTCACTCTTTTTATGACAGTTGTCAAAAATTCATTTGCTCTTTTGATGACAGTTCTCAAAATTGTATTTGCTCTTTGATGACAGTTCTCAAAATTGTATTTGCTCTTTTGATGACAGTTGTCAAAAATTAATTTGCTCTTTTGATGACAGTTGTCAAAATTTATTCACTCTTTTTATGACAGTTGTCAAAAATTTATTCACTCTTTTTATGACAGTTGTCAAAAATCTATTTGCTCCTCTGATGACAGTTGTTAAAAATTTATTCACTCTTTTTATGACAGTTGTCGAAAATTTATTAACATTTTTATGACAGTTGTCAAAAATCTATTTGATCTTTTGATGTCAGTTGTCAAAATTTATTCACTCTTTTTATAACAGTTGTCAAAAATCTATTTGCTCCTCTGATGACAGTTGTCAAAATTTATTCACTATTTTTATGAAAATTGTCGAAAATTTATTTGCTCTTTTGATGACAATTGTCAAAAATTCATTTGCTCCTCTGATGACAGTTGTCAAAAATTTATTTGCTCTTTCGATGGCAGTTGTCAAAAATTCATTTGCTCTTTTGATGACAGTTCTCAAAATTGTATTTGCTCTTTTGATGACAGTTGTAGAAAATTAATTTGCTCTTTTGATGACAGAAGTCAAAAAATTCATTTTCTCTTTTGATGGCAGTTGTCAAAAATTCATTTGCTCTTTTGATGACCGTTGTCAAAAATATGGCGTGATGAACTTTTTTTGTAAATAGGGTAATGACACTAGTTATTAGTCACGTAAGGATTATGCAATCTCACTTTGGAAGTTATACAATAGATTTTAAGACTAAACAAGCAAGACCTAGTTTATTTTATTTGTGAATGAAACATTACAGATTTCAAAAAATGTTCAAATGGTGTAGTTGGCTATCTGGTTGCAGTTGGTATACTATCGATTTAATTGTTGGCCACTAGAATACATCATTCTTATCTCACTCGAAAATATCGTTTTGAGAGTCTACTGATGGTATCCATTCAAGCAGTAATTTCCTGATCTCTGAAGAAAACCTGCTCAATGGGAGTTCTCTTAAGCTTGTTATAAAACTTGCAGCCCAAGTGGTTGAAACCCATCTGACTCTTGCTAACCCTGTGATGAGCAAGCACTATATCTTCTTTTTTCTGGTGTCATGGTTATGGAGGCTGGCATTGGTCAGAAATTTGCTCTTGTTCTCTTGGATGTACCTTAAGGAGACGAGGATAAAGGTGGACTACAGTCAGTATCTTCTGTTGTTTAAAGAGGGGTTGGCAGCTTACAGAACGAGACACTCCACATAGAACTCTTAACACCTGCTTCTGTTTTAATAGAATCTTCTGTAATCCTGCACAATGGACCCAAACCAGTATAGCATAAGTTACCAAGGAATGAAAATTGGCATAATAGGCCATAGGCAGATATTAGGTGTAAATACCTTCCTCAATCTTCTTATTGTATAAATGGAGGTACTTAACTTTTTAGAGAGGCTGTCAACGTATTCACCCCATGTGACTCTTCTCATACCAAATTCCAATCTTTCTGTTTTTTTCGACATTCAATCCGAGTCCATTAGCATTAAACCAATCACATGCCTGAGAGAGACATCTGAAAGAACAGTTCCTCAAATCTTCACAGGAAGAAGCTACACTTAGAAATGTTGTATCATCAGCATACAGTGAGGTAGTTCGTACTCCAACCTCTCAAAGGCAGGTCATTAGCAAATATGATGAACAGTACCAGGTCCAAGAATGGAGCCCTGGGGAACACTGTAGAGCACTTCAGCCTCATTCGACAACACGTTCTTCCAGAATACCGTTTGCCTTCTGTCCATCAAGTTGGACCGAAATATATCAAGTACCAAATTCAGAAATCTAACCATACCACTCCAACTTTCCCAGTAGTAGATCCCTGATGACAGTCAAATGCTTTAGATAAATCGCAGGACAGTATCTCCGCATATTAGTAACTGTCGAGGACATGCGCAACGCCAGTCATCAAATCAACCAATACTGATGTTGATCTATCTGTTCTGAAGAATTTTATCCATTATGTTATTCTTGTCTAGATATTGAACTAATCGATTTTTAAGAACTACCTCTAGTATATTTGATAACATTAGTAATATTGAAATGGGACGATAATTTCTGCACTCGTTTATGTTATATTTTTATATATTTGTATAACTTCTGCAAATATCAGTTTCTGTGGAAAAACTCCCTTCTCCAAACATTGATTTACAAAGCTGTAGACGTAATCTTTAATAAGAGTATTTCAGCAAGGAAGTTGGCATGCCATAAATATTTGTAGTCTTCTTAGATTTCATCTTTCTTATTATATTGCTAAGTTCATCCCTTATAACTGGCAGAATGAACACCTGGTCATACTGTTCATGCTACTCTTCAGCATTATCATAGAATTATTGTAGGGGGGTTGAACATGTCCCATGTTCCCATGTATCAGGGTTAAGAGTACTATTATACTCTTTTTTCTGCCTTCTTCTTTTGATGACAGTTGTCAAAAATTCATTTGCTCTTTTGATGACCGTTGTCAAAAATATGGCGTGATGAACTTTTTTGTAAATAGGGTAATGACACTAGTTATTGGTCACGTAAGGATTATGCAATCTCACTTTTGAAGTTATACAATAGATTTTAAGACAAAACAAGCAAGACCTAGTTATTCATTTGTGAATGAAACATTGCAGCTTTCAAAAAACTTTACAATTTATATCAAATAAAGAAAATTCCAAAAATGTTCAAATGGTGCAGTTGTTGGCCATCTAGTTGCAGTTTTTGGTATACTTTTGATGTAATTGTTGAACACTAGAATAAATCATTCTTTTTTGCACTTATCGCACTCGAAAATATCGATTTCACACGTGAATGGAATCTTCTTATTCATTTATAGCATTTGATATCTGGTTTCGAGCTATTCATGTTCTTTATACAGCTATAGCACAGGCCACTGCACACTTTATTTTCTTCGATAGCATCGTTGTTTTCCTTCGGTTTAATCAAAATATCACAAACACAAATCTTTTTTAATTTTGGGATACTTTCTTCAGTCTTCTTTTTGTCATCTCCAAGAAACTCATTTGGGAAACTTTATGATTCATTGATTCATGATTCTTTGGACTCTCCATTACTGCTTTGTAATGATTTATAAGATTGAGATATTTTTCGCTCCATGAAAAAGGAATATTTTTCATAGTTCTTTTTTTTGGGTAAGTATACTTTTACATCACTTTTCGAAGTGGTTGCTTCTATTTCTGTACTTGCAATAAACTTTTCGGGAACAGTGATGAGACTTAGAAATGCTGATTTGGGTTACTAGATCTTCATATTCTTATTCTTAACGCGCCTGTTCTTCTTGTGGAACTGATAATTGTCCAGAGCTGCCATCTTCTCCTGTAATATTTTTAATAATAAATTTTATTTTATTGCGCACTGCGCAAATGGCCATCGACCTTGGGTCCTTCAGCCTAGTTTTACAACAAAATTATTCCTAGTAATCATCCAACAAAAAAAAAAAAAATATATATATATATACACTTTATATTAAAATCTAAAATTTATCTCTGCCTCTTCAGTTCCTCTCTTGTTCTTCCAATGTCAGTATTAATGACTTAGGTGGGTATTTTCTTGCTGCTTGTGCGATATGTTCATGGTGGAAGAGATCCAGAATGTCCTGCGAGTCTTTAAGAAGTGCGTAAAATTCTTGTTCAACTTTTTAAGTCTTTCTTCTATCGGTTGTATATTCGTTATCTGGTACAGTAATTCATTTGGTGGGTTATGTATTCTGTTTTCCGGGTGTCTAATCTTTGTTATTGTACGAAGAGATGTAGTTTCTGCGGTTTTAGATTGTTCAAGGCTGGGCGTCTACAGTTAGCAAAGATGGGATGTGCATATTCCAGGACAGGTCTGCATATTGTCTTGTATATTTTAACTGCATTATTTGTGTTTATTCCTCTGTTCCTGACGGTTAGTTTAGTGAAAGTTTTAGCTCTTGATATGGTTCTCTTCTTAATCGCTTTGGTATATTTGTTGAAATTCATTTTGTTGTCGACTTTAACCCCTAGGTATTTTATTTCCGCTGTAGGTTTTTGGCGATTCCTTTAATTGTTATACTAGGCGAATTTTGACTAATTTTATGATGGAAAATTATATATTGTGATTTCCTTGGATTGGGTTTCAGGCGCCATTTACTCAGCCACATTTCAAGTTTGTTCATCATACTTTGCAATCCATTCAAGCAGGTTGTCAGTGAGCTATCGTGGAAATTATAAAAGTGTCATCTGCATACTGAAGAGAATATTGCTGGTTGTTTCTTTCTTTTGGGATGTCATAGCAGTAAATTATGTAGAGAAACGGTGACAGGCTAGAACCTTGCGGTGTTCCTTGTTTGGGAAGAATGGTTCCGACACTGTATTTCTAATTTTCACTGTCAGCTTTCTATCGTTCAAAAAATTTATGATTATGTGTATAAGAAATCTCGGTAGGTTAATTTTGTATAATTTGAAGATTAGACCCCTGTGCCATCGAAAGTCTTTTCAATATCGAGACTTATGGCCGCTGTTTTAAAGTTTTTTAGTTTTGCATTTTGTGTGTTCGATACCAAAACGGCCAGTGGATGCGTGGTAGACCTCTTGTTCCTAAATCCAAATTGAGAAGTGGGCAAAATGTTGGTGATATGCTTTTCCATCTTCAGTTTTATTATTTTCTCGAAAAGCTTTCCTAGTACCGGTAGAAATGTAATAGGTCTGTAGTTTTAACTGACTTGTGGTTTGAGTTAGGTTTAGGAATTGTTATTATACATCCTGTCTTCCATATGAGCGGAAATTGTTGCTTTCTGAGGCAGTTTTCGAAAATTTGTATTATATGTGAGTGTATCTCCGGGTCAAACTGTTTAACTATTCTCCACGAAATGCCATCCACGCCTGGAGCACTATTTCTGGTTGAATGCAGTAGTTGGTAATAATCGCTTTCTTCTATTTTAACAACCTCCTCTGAATATGTAAATTCTTCTTTCACAAATTCGTTGTACCATCTGTCTATATATCTTTCTGTTGTTTTGCTGAATTCTTGGTCATCATCATATGCGTATACAGATTCATAGTAATTTTAAATACCTCAACCTTATCTTTTTCTGTTACATACCACTTTCCATTCTCTTCAAGATCAGGTACTGAGAATGTCTGTTTATATCTGGAAAGTTTTTGATCTCCTGATAGAAGTTTTTACCCTTGGTTTGATTAATGTTGTTGCATGCTTCAACCCATGTATGTTCTGTATACTGTTGCACCATTTTTTGTATATTTTATTGTAGATGTTAATTTGATTTTTAATTAGAGGATCTCGATTCTGGCAGTATTCCCTATACATTTTCTCTTTGTTTTAATCAACTTTATCACGTAGGGTGGAAGTTCGTGTCTAAAGTTATTTGGTTTTTGATTGGACAGTTGGCTTTAATGCTTGTAGAGACTGTCTTATTGAAGGACTCTATATATTCTTCATTAATTTCTTTTCCCATGTTTTGTTGTATGAAGCTTTTAATGTCCAAATTCACTTTTTAACATTGCATTTGTTGTAATTATATATAGGCGTTATAGACTCTTTCACCACATCACCTCCCATATCAACTGTCATCAACACGCCCAAATGATCTGATCCTATGTCTGGGGTTAAAGTTATTCTTCTGATGTTATTCTGTAGATTTTTTGAGTAAAATATTAAATCGGGTGTACTATCAGGTTATGGTCCATCAAGAAAGTAGGGCTGTCTCTGCCTTGGTGAAAAGTCCACACTGTAGAAATCTATTTATTTGTTTTTTCTTACTAGGGTTTGGGTTGAAATCTCCTATAATTATTACATGCTGATAAAGTAAAGCCTTGGTAAAAATATTTTCTTCTATTCTGCAATGTGGATGTATATAAACCAAAAAATGTGGAGCTTGTCTTTGAAGGAATAGTGAAGTGAAGTACTTCATTTTGCCTGTTATTCACTGATGGTGGATTGGCTTTACCCATTTTTATTTTTGGATGACACATAGCGATACTGCCCCCCCTAACGTTTAGTTGATAATCACCAACTTTCTTCAATATTTTCCAGTCTTTATAAGAAATTACATGTTCTTCTTTGATCTTTGCTTCTACAAACATAGCACAGTGAATATTGTTAGTTTCGATGAAATTGTTTATTATATGTCGTTTTGCCCAGTAACTGTTTGCATTGTTGTAGAAAATATTAATTTCTGAATTGAATTTGCCTGCTATTATCACTTGATGGTTCAGTAGGAGATGGTTCATTTGGGCATTCTAGGTCAAACATCAAAATATAGACTCTGTTTCCAGAAAAGACTGCGGTCGTGTCTATATTGTATTGGTTAATGAACCTTTTTTTCAGCTTCTTCATTAGTTCTTCTCTGTCGACAGTTTGTGGTTTATTGAACTTGCGGATGTAGGTATTAATTATGTCATCGTGGATTGTAATCGATGAATGTATTCTATTTTGTTTTTTATCAATTTCTTCTATTTCTCTGGTTCTTTTGTTCAGAGATTTAATCTGTGCATTTGGGATTCCTTCCAGCGGTTTCTTTGGATGTTTCGGGCATTTCAGGGACCAAGCTGCATGTCCTTCGTCACCACAAGAGGTGCACCTGGGCGAAAGCTGAGTTTTACACTGGGTAGTTTTATGTGGACCAAAACATTTGGTGCATTTCGGTGTACGGTCACATTTCTCAGTAAGGTGGTCAAAACTGAAACACACCGCACAAGGTACAGGGGTTGGCTGTGGTGGAAGGCTGGGATATATAGAGTAGTGTGCATTTCTGTAAAGAGGCCCTCACTCAGAAGCCTCTCAAAAGTGGTAACTTCTCCTGTAATAACTCTTATTAATCCTGTTGGGTTGTTTGTTGCCTTTGATATTATCCTTTTGCAGTATCTATGCTGGAGTTTCAATGTTGTAAGTTGTTTGCTTATATCTTCGTCTTTTATAAATTTCTCCACATTTGAGATGACCACTGAGTAAGTTTGAGGCCGTTCTGATTTTTCTTTGCTTTCATTCTGGGCAACTGTTTCTTTGTACATAATTATCTTTTGTTCAATTTTAAGTTCTTCTAATGCATTTTGTAAATCATTCTTGTTGTTGTTTGATTTCACCAGATATCCTAATTTTCAAAATTATGTCCTTACTGTTCGGGAATTTCGAGTTCCATAAATTTGCCATTTGAATTCTATCGGTAACTGTGGAGTCGGCAACGTTTATGTAAAATAAATTATCATATTGTGTGTTTTTAATTTCGTTCATTCTGACTGAATAATTTCTGTTGTGTTTTGGAATTGTGTGTTGGATATTTCGTCGTGATTCAGTGTTTTGTGTGGGTAGTTTGTTTTGGGTTTGTTGATAAACAGCAGCTTGTTTTGTTTGTGTGGCAGGTGTTTGACCTCTGCGTTTGGAACGGCATACGGTGATGTATTCTTCGTTATCGTTGTCGCGGACATCTGGACTTTTTACACGGTATTTTTCGTGAATCCAAGCAATTCTTCAATGTCATCATCGGATAAATCTTGGATTGTTCCCAATAATTCCGCTTCACTTGCAGTTCTTTATTTCTTCCTCCTGGTTCAACTTCCATTTCCATGTTTTCTTAATGAACTATCTACTATTTAATAGTTAAAGGTTTGTAAATTCACTATAAAACGCGGTAATTCTCTAACTTTTATCGTATAGGTGTGATCTGGACAGATGCCACCCATACACTGTCTTCTCCTGTTTTTTTCGTTGCTATGATCTTGGGTTTCGACACTTTTTTCTGGTTCTTCTGGAGATTTTTTCTTTCATTATTTTAAATTATAAATTCTTCTTTCTTTCTTCTTTCAATCTATCTTGTTCTCGTTTTTACTCAACTTTCTTCATTTCTTCATTCTGGCGATCTGACAAAGTAAGCACAAAAGGTTTTTATTCTTTCGTTCTGGAGTTTTTGGCCTGAAAAAGAACTGGTGGATCGGCCTTTTTAATTTTGAAGAGTCATTCCGTTACTCTTCGGGTGTTTCATATGCATCAACTGATTGTCCATCCATAATAACATTTTCAGGATCATCGGATAAATTGAGATTATCTTCTATTACGATGGGTATCTCTTCTAGGTTGTACGTTTCAGATGATACGGGATCATCTTGAGGAGCGTTATCTGATTTATCATGAAACTTTTTTAATTTTTCGTAGAGTAATTGTGTATCTCCACCAAGTTCCTGGGAGTTCATTCTGTTTTTGAAAAAGTTTATCCTTTCAGTTTCTACTATCCCCACAAATACATTAAACGAAATAGACTCATTACCGGAGGCATTATCATGACGTACAGTGACATTTGAACTAACTTTCCCAAGATATTTGGAGTATCAATTGCGAAGGGGACCACGGATATAACCCACATGCTCTGAATCCATTTTGTATGGAATCCCGTTTCAAATTGCTTATTGCCGTCTTTAAAACTGATGCAAAATGAATCTTTGTCAATGCAGAATTCAGATTTCCTTTTCTGAATTCAGGAAGAGCTTTGGTCCAATATTTCAGAGGCTTTAAAGCAGCAACTTCAGCCATTGCATAATTCTTGTCACGTGAGGCATCAAAGTTAATAATATTATTCCAACTCTGAACATAATTCAGTAGTTTGTATCGTTAGATGTGTCTTATGACCATCAACGATTAGAATTATGGGAAACTTGGTTTTTCTCCGAACCAAATCTTTTCAAAAGAACGTTTCCAATATATTCGAAGAAATGTTCGTTTTTCATGTTCCCACTCCCCAGTCATTATCAGGAACATCAGTTGGTTGTCTTTGATAAGAGTATTATTATTATTATTATTTTTCAGTACTGGGTGGCAAGAAAATGAAACGCAACACAAATCAATGCAACGTCTGCAAGAAAACCTTCATCAACCTGAAATCTTTCCGTAAACATCTCCGTACGCACATTGAAGACCGTCCCTTCAAATGTAAATTATGCCCTCGAGGTTTCACTGAAGAAAACTACTTAAACAATCACATGAGAACACACGTACCTGACGAACAGAAACCTCACGAGTGTAAGGTTTGTAAGAAGAGATTCATCCACGCCACTTTGCTCAATAAACATATGCTCAAACACAGCGGGGAGAAACCCTTCGTCTGTAAAATTTGTAATAAAGGATGTTACGCGGAGAACAGTCTCTTGAAACATATGAAGATCCACGAGAAGAAAGAGGGGGATCCGGGTTTATTGAAGCACATCTGCGATTATTGTAAGCTGGAGTTTCCAGATGGCGCTAGCTTGTCGGTACATATAAAACAGCATACTGGGGATCGGCCATTTGTCTGCAACATGTGTGGAAAGTGTTTCCCTCAGAGATTTAATCTGGAATTGCATCTTAGGACTCATACAGGTGAGTATGCAACAATGGTGATAATTTATTGTGATCAAGAAGTATGAATAGAAATTCGAAAATTAACCAACAATTTTAAACCGATTGCAAATTGATGAAGTTTATTTTCTTCAAAAAGATTGCCGCAAAAGAATTAATCTATAACACCTAGTTGGCGCCCCAGGATACTAACAAATATCACTGGGTGGCTTCTTTTAATAGTAATAATAATTTAACTTTGAAGACAGTGTATGCACTTATCAAGTGATAGCGTCTAAGCAAGAAGTAATATAATCTCATACACATATATTCAAGATTGTTCTTACTAAGCGACAGTCGATGAATGGGGTAGAGGTATGAGTGAAGTTGCCTTGAATTATTTGAATTTCAGAAAGTACTTCAAATATTTGACAATGTTAATGTGGCAGGCGGCCTCACCCCGTCGCCTGGTTTGATACCATCACATCTAGCTATAGGTCCCGTGAATTGGTCACCTGTGTGACAAGTTTTGGGATCTGACGAATGGTCCGGTTTCCAGAGTGGGAAGGATTGGCAACAAAGCATGATGAGCTCTTCTGGGACAAAATCATGTGGAGTTAAAATAGTCTCCCATTCGGATCTCCAGGGGAACCTGCCTGCAGGGGTTCATGATGCGTAAGTCGAGCACTCCTCCGGCATATTCACTAATTCATTCACGTTCTAGAAAAGAAAAACAAACTCTTGATAGAGTTCTGCAATATTAGAGGGCTGGGGCACAACAACGTGAATGTCGATGTAGTCCACCAGCATCTGTAAAACGCTCAACCCCATGTGCTGGCCCTAACAGAAACCCAAATAAGTCAAATAATCATAAGGTATTTACGTTTTAATGGGTATGAGTTACATACGAGATTTAGGTTTAAAGGGGGCTTCTGTTTTTCGCCAGATCGGATGTTGCATGCCAGAGAGAGGATACGATACTGTTTGCAGGATAAAACACTGTTCTTATGCTGTCCATATCGCTCGCCAAACGATATTCACTTCCCTAGACTGTTTCATTATCTAGGTGATAAGGTGGATTGGATTCAAACACATCATCCGGCAGCTGAGGTCATTGTACTGGGTGACTTAACGTTCACAACACCAACTGGCTCCGCCACTCCATTAGAACAAATGAAGCGGGAAGACAGGCTGAACCTTTCGCAATCAGCCATAATCTAACGCAGTTAGTAGACGAACCGACAAGAATACCTGATCACCCAACCGACTTCCCGAACACCTTGGATCTCTTTTTGATTTCAGATCCAGATGATTTTGGATTGGAAGTCTCAGCACCGCTAGACAACTCAGACCACAATCTCATATCTGCTGCTGGAACCATTTTGCTGCCGCTAAATCAAGAACCTAAATCACCCAGACGCATTTGGCACGATAACCGTGCTAGTAGAGATGAGCTGCGTGAATTCTTTTCGTGCTTCCCATTCAGTGATGTTTGCCTTTCAGATCCTGACATCAATTTGTGCACTGAATCTGTTACAGAAATCATTCATGCTGGAATGGATCTCTACATCCCTCATTCCATGAAAAGAACAACAGCGCAAAAGCCATTGTTCAACAAAGACTGCGAAAGAGCCTCTGCAACCAAGAGCAGAGCTCACAAGTCATGGAAGATAAATCCAACAGAGGAAACAAGAACAACCTTCGTACGAATACGGAACGTATGCAACCTAACAACTGAAAGAGCAAAGGCCAATTTCAAGGGAGGGGTAACTAAAAAGCTCCTTGAACGGGCAAGCGGGACTAGACAATTCTGGTCTATGGCGAAGACTGTCAGTGCCAAATTCTGCAAATATGCGTTTCCGCCTCTTAGAGAAGACGAAAGTATAGCAACATCTCCGAAAGAGAAAGCCGATCTCTTTGCAGTTGGTCTAGACGAAATACCGCTAATCGTCCTGAGAAAGTGTGCTCCCAAACTGGCACCCACTCTAAACCGTCTGTTTCAGGTTTCTTATGAAAGGCAGACTTGTCCGAGCAGCTGGAAAATAGCGGGAATTCAACTGATCCCAAAGTAAGGAAAGTCCTCACCCCAAAACTACCGCCCTGTTGCACTTCTTCCCATTATGTCCAAAGAGATGGAGAGAGTCATAAATGATGAACTCATAAAATATCTTGAGTTGCAGGGAATTATTAACGACCGTCAGTATGGTTTTCGCAGGCAAAGATCGACAGGAGATCTGCTCGCCTACGTCACTCATGTTTGTACATCAACGACGGAAAAGCATGGGGAATCTAGAGCAATAGCCCTTGATATCTCTAAAGCCTTCGATAGGGTTTGGCATGCAGCCTTGTTGAATAAACTTGCTGCATATGGGCTTCCCGAAAAATTGCGGGATTGGATAAGTAGCTTTCTTTCAAATAGATGTTGTGGTCGACGGTATAACATCTTATAGTTTCCAGTTGCAAGCAGGAGTACCTCAGGGATCCATTATTTCGCCAACCTTGTTTCTGTTGCAGTTAAACGATCTTTTGTCATCTAAAGAGAATAAGATCTTCGGTTTTGCAGACGATTGTACCCTGGTTTCGTCTTTCAGTAGTCTGAGGCCGATTAAAGCTGCGGAATCTCAGCGTCAGAAATGTCAACAAATCAATAACTTAAACTCTGACTTTCAGAGGATATCTGAGTGAGGTCAGTTGAACCTGGTGAGCTTCAACGCGAGCAAGACGCAAGCAACTACGTTTTCTAGAAAGGTCCCCGCTGGAGAAGCTCCTCTAATGGTACAAGGACAACTAATTGCATCCAAAGAATCGATGCACCTTCTCGGAATAACGGTCAACTCCGCGTTTTGCTGGCATGAACATGTATCGGCAATAGCTAAGTCGACATCAGCTAAGCCAAGCCAAGCGATACTTCATGTAATCTCAGCTGTTGCTTCTATATAAGGCGCAGGTCCACCTACTTTGGAATATTGTTCCCATGTATAGGAATCTGCTCCAGAACATTCATTGCGGATGTTGGATAGTGTGCGAAAACAGGCTTTGCCTCATCGACCACCCGGAGATCACCCGCGATCTCCAACCGCTGGCTCTTAGAAGACCTTTCTCTGTTTTACAGATTCTTCCATGAAAGATGCCCCAAGGAGCTGTAAGATCTTGCTCCAGGAAAACTCATGATTTGCCGAACACTAGGCTGGCAAGGAGTTCTCATCATATGGCGGTTCATTTAACAACTCCTCGAAGCTCTCTCTATGAGAATTCCTTCGTTTACAGGGCCGGTGAGCTGTGGAACTCGCTTCCCTCCAACATCTTTCCAACATCCTACAGTTTAACCCTCTTCAAGAAGCGAGTAAACACACCTCAATTCTCCCAGGCGCCCACTCATGTGATGAAATAGGTTCGCCTACTCCTGGGAAACGCTCATGAAAAAAAAATTTAAAAGAAGGCACTTGTATATAAAGATACCTATGATTGTCATTATGTTATTCAATCTAAAACCCCTCTGCAGGACTCTTGATGTTTCATACCAAAGATTGAAACCTTTCCAGATTTTTTTCACTCTAAACTATGTTTAGAGTGAAAAATAAATAACCCTCAGCTGAGACTTCAGAACAGAAGTGTATTATTGACTGTGGATGATTTAGTATGTATGTAATCGATATGTACGTGCCATTTCTTTTTCTTTTTTTTTTTTGTGAGGGCTGCTTAACCGCCAGACCCGGTGGGCTATTGTGGCATAACAGAGAGGTGTTGATTTCTTCTTCTTCTTCACCGTGTAGAAGGCGTAGCGCCTGTTCAGTTCCGGTTTCCCTGCAGCAGTTCTTGTGAAGTTGATTGCCAACTGTCCCGCCATCGTTTTGGTGGTCGTCCAACGGGTCTTCTTCCGTGTGGTATGTTGTTATGTACGATTTTGGGTATTCTATCTGTGGTCATTCTGTTTACATGCTGGTTCCATTCTCTTCTTCTTTTTCTTACCCATCTTACAATATCGTCTGTTTCACATTTTTCCCTTATGTCGGTATTTCTTTGTCTGTCACTCAATGTGTAACTGGTTATAGTTCTTAGCGTTTTCATTTCTGTTGTTTTTAGTATCCTCTTTGTTACCGACGTTTCCGCTCTTGTTTCTGCCCCGTATGTCATAATTGGTCGCACACATGTTTTGTAGATTCTGGATTTGCATGGTATACTGAGGTGTTTATTTCTCCAAATTGGTTGTTTAAGATGTCCCGATACTGAAGCTGCTTTGTTCACTTGTCTCCTCACTTCGTCTTCAAGGTATCCTGTGCTTGTTATTTTGCACCTTAAGTATTCGAATGACATGACTTGGTCTATAGTGGCGTTGTCTATTGTTAACTTGCAGCGCAGAGGTTCCTTAGCTATGGTCATGCATTTTGTCTTACTTGTTGAGATTTCATTATTGAAATTTTTTGCGCGTTTGCTAAAGGCGTATTACATTCTTTGTAGGTCGTCTTCTGATTCTGCAATGAGTACGGCGTCATCGGCATAGCATAAGATGTTAATTTTGTAGGTTCCCATGCGGTATCCTAGTCCCAAATTTTTAACGGTCTCTACAAGTAGGTCCATAACAGTATTAAATAATAGAGGGCTAAGACTATCACCTTGGCGGATGCCCGACGTTGTTCCGAAATGCTGCGTTAGGGTGTGGTTTGTTCGTATTTGTTGTATTAGTGTTCAGATCTTTTATGAGTCTTATATATTTTTTGGGTACCTCTTTGTTTTCCAGTATCTTGATTACATCCTTCAGTTGGACTCTGTCGAAGGCCTTCGTTAAGTCTATGAAACAAAGATATGCTGGAGTGTTACATTCAAGATACTTTTCTACTAATTGTCTTTTTATAAATAGTGCATCGACCGTGGACCGGTTTTTTGAAAGCCTTGTTGCTCTTCGCTGATCGGCATTGTTGACGTTATGTCATCGGCAAGAATCTTTGTAAGCAGTTTCAAAGAGGTGCTTAATAAGGTTATTCCGCGATAGTTGGCAGGATTTGTTGTCTCCTTTTTTAAAGATAGGCACTGTTACACTTCTTTTCCATTCTTCTGGTATTTTTCCGTGTTGAATTATGATGTTAAACAGTTTTGTGTACTCTTCTCTCATGGCTTCTCCGCCATATTTGATCATCTCATTTGTTATCTTATCTTCATTTGGAGCTTTCCTATTTTTAAGTTTACTTATTGCCATAGCTACTTGCTCTTTCGTGATTGTTACCGGTTCATTTATAATGTCGTTTTCTAAGTCTTCTTCTGGGGGTTCTTCTTCATATTCTGATTCGGTGTAAAGATTTTTGAAGTATTTTTCCCATGTTTCGTTTGTGATTGTTTTCAGTTGTATAGTTTCATTGGTGTCTTTTTCATGCCCTTAATAATTTCCAAATCAGTTTTTGCGCTCCGTATATATCCGCTTCCATTTCAGCACTAAATCTCTGCCAGTATTCTTCTTTAATTTCCCGAACTCTGTTATTCAGCCTATTTCTTATTTCTATGTATCTATTTCGGTTCTCTGGTGTCCGATGGTTCTTATATTCTAGATATATTTGTTCTTTTTCCTTTGTAATGTTTTCGACTTCAGTGGTGAACCAGGGTTTATTATGAGGTTTGCCGTTCTGTGATACCGTGCGGGTTCCCAAGGCCTCTGTGGCACCCTTGTATATGTTTTCTTTTAGTTTGAGCCATGCTATGTCGGGGTTGTCTTGCAGGTGTTGATTTCATTGAAAGAAATATGTACTGTATAATTAACCTGTGTGGCAAGTTTTCGATTACTCACCCTGTATACATATGAAATGTTTTTCTTAATATATTTTCTCCACCAATCACTAGCTTATTTGCGTATATGTTTGTTTTTATCAGGTGAAAGACCGTTCCAGTGTGAAATTTGTAAAAATGGTTATGTGTCGAAGGCGAGCTTGAAGATACACATGAGGACACACACCAACGAGAGACCGTTTGTGTGCGATTTTTGTGGCAAGGCGTTCCGCCAGTCTGGAGACTTAACTAGTCACAAAAGATTACATGGAACGGAGAAACCGATTGAATGTTCTGTTTGCCAGAAAAGGTAAATCCCATTATTATTGTTATTATTTTCCATTTTGTGATGGGACACTGAATTTTTTTTTTTGAACCAGTGTAAATAGCTGGAGAATACTGAAGGATGTTTATATGCCTGAATAAAAATCAATCTGCTCAATTTTTTTTCAATTCAATTCATTTATTGTTCGTTCATTTACAAATTACTCAGTGAGAAGTAGGAACAATAAATTTGACCCATCAAAAATACATGGGAGTCATAAAATGGAAAATTAATATGGAAAGAACTTAAGTCTTAAAAAACATTTACATCACACAACTTTCGCTAAAAACTTTATATATTATCGTTAAAATATTCCGTAAGGGAGTAATGGGCTTTTATCATAAGGATAATCTTTACTTCTTTCATGTTTGTATTTGTTAGGAAGCTTTTTAAATATTTTGAGGGCAGTGTAATTTACGCTTAGTTCAGATGCGTTCACTCTGTGGTAGGGAATTTGGTATTGCTCTGCATTTCTAGTGAGGTAGGTATGATTTACATTATTTTTCTGTAATGTCGCTTCAGAATCTTTGATGAAAAGCATGCTGGCAAGTATAAAAAAGGAAACTTCTCAATTTATTAAGCCAACAAGAGAGTCTGTGCACGCACATATTAATTTGTATTGTATATTTAACTATTCTTTTCAGTATTTCTTTTTATGCCACGAACAAGTGCCTAGCACTTTTGTGGAATGTTAATGTTTATTGCCAGTTAAATAACCTATGTTTGATGAAATGTTCTTGCAATAATTATGAATAAACATTATTTATTATCGTGGACTTACGCACTATCTCAGCAAGTTACTGGATATAATTTACCTTTCCCAGATTTAGCAATCAAAGGGAATAGGCTCGATTACAATATACTTGACATAAATTTTCTTACTATCCTACATGTATTAAGAATTACAGCTTTTACATTTCTATATAGGTATTCTTATGCAATTCTAATTTCTTAAGACTATCATGCAAATTTTTGGTTATTAACCCAGATGAAGAAATGATGACAGGAACGATATCTATTTTATTGAGGTGCCACATCTGCTTGATCTCAACAGCAAGGTCTGTGTATTTGAACTTTATCTCCTGGAACTTTTTCAGCACGTTGTTATTATTCGGTTTGGCGACATCCACTAGTATTGCTGTTCTGGCTCTCTTATCATACACCACTATGTTCCGCCGATTATTTGTCACCATTCTGTCAGTGATAACAGGCCTATCGTAGTATAATCTGATAGAGTCATTTTCCAATACGGGCACCGGTTGATACTTGTAATAAGGCTGGAAGGTACTCAGAAGTCCGTACTTGTGTGCAAGTTTCTAATAGATGTTGCACACTTGATTATGTCTGTGAAGATACTCGGTATTTGCCAGTTGTTCGCAGCCGTATAGTCTCCGACCGTATATGGCATTTCCTGCTCTTATCTGTTTGTAATGTGGCGTCCTTATTATAAATTTTTTGTAGTTGTTTGTAGCGATGACTTGATCTTGAATGGCCATAAGGAATCCTACTGTTTTTGCGAATAGTTCTCCTTTCATCAACCACTTGTTGGAAGCTTCTTTGTCGATGTGTGGTTGATTAGTCTCATGGTGATGTCGTCCATGCAATTCCTTTCTTGATAATTGCTCTTGTTTTTCAATATCTGATAGGAACGGTAGATCCAGCAGGTCATCCCTGGTAGCAAGATGTAGAGGTTAATATCCCTTATCAGCCAACGATACCACTCCATGAAGGTCAGAAGTGCGAGCTTTTGCAGAGAAGAATTCTCTGAGATTTTTAATCTGTTTGGTGTGTAAATTAACAACGTCCATTAATCCGCGTCCTTCTTCTTCCGGCTTCAAAGTTGTTCTTATCACAGACGATTTTAGATGATGATTGTTGTACTTTGTCAGCATCGTTCGGGTCTGCCTTTGAATATCATCCAGTTCTGTCTTAGTCCATCTGATTATTCCAAATGAGTAAAGCAACACTGGAATGGCGTAGGTGTTAATTGCGTTGACTAGATTCCCCGAGTTCAACATTGACTTCAGCACAGTCCTCAGACGCTAACTGTACTCTGACCGAATCTTCTCCTTTGACTGTTTTTGGTCTAGCAATCTGGGTTGTTGGTATCCTAGATATTTGTACGTTTCGTGTTTCCTCATACACTGTATAATATCACCATTTGGAAGTTGTGTTTCACCATCTATGACTTTTCCTCTTTGAATGTTCTTACATTTTTCAATCCCGAAGTTCATATGATCATCTGTCCAGGTGGTGCATCGACTGGCTTTTACCCTTGAATTTGGATAAGTGCAAGGTCCTACACCTTGGCAAAAACAACCCCCATCGGATGTACAAAATCTCTGGAACTGCTCTGATCACCACATCGAAGCAAGTTGATCTTGGAGTTATCATCTCTAATGACCTAACGTGGACTGATCATATTCGAAGTATTTGCAGCAAGGCTTCTAGACTTTCGTTTCTGCTTCAGAGATCTTTCAAAGGTTGTCAGCCCAAAACTTATAGTCTCTTATATAAAACTTATATTCGTCCATTAATGGAATTCGCAGGTCCTGTGTGGTCTCCCATTTACAATTACGAAACGAATTCTCTCGAATCTATTCAGCGGAGGATAACAAGAATTCCGTACGGGCGTCGACGACCAAGTTATTCCGAACGCCTCAAAATATTCGATCTTCAACCTTTCAATAATAGACGGCTTCGAGGTGATCTTATCATTGTCTACAGGGCCTTGAATAACAGGTTCGGTGCAGATTTATCTCCACTTCTAACGATCAATCACAACAGACGTCTACGAGGCCACAGACTGAAATTGTATCGAGAAAACTTCAAATCCATCCCAAGACAGAATTTTCTTTCCAATCGTGTATTTACGGCATGGAATGATCTACCACCACATGTAATTTCTTCTTCTGTCAATGCTTTCAAGAATGCCTATGATTCATGGATATTATCTGAAACAGGCAACTGAAGATTTCTAAGTACCTACAACATGTTTTAGATAAGCAATTATTGTATTTCATTTGAGTTTTCTGTAGGTAGGTTAAATGTTTGATCTACTTGCTTTTGAGAATCTTTTTATTTTTTTTCACCAGATTAGAATAGCCTAACCTATTTTTTAAGTCATTTTGTGTTACTTTGTTTTCACTGCTTTGCAACCTGTTAGACATAATGTATATTATGATTTTTGAGTTATATAGGCATCACGCCTCAACTCTAATTTATATTAAATAATAATAATAATAACTTCTGCCGAGAACCTACTGACAGTTTTCAGCAGATCATCCAATTGCTTCTTGTTCGAAGCATATAATTTGATGTCATCCATATACAGCAGGTGGGAGATGGTGTGATAGTTCTTATCTGCTTTTATCTTAAATCCGTATCCTGTTCTATTGAGCATTGAAGACAATGGGCTCATAGCCAGACAGAACCATAGTGGACTCAAAGAGTCTCCTTGAAAAATTCCACGACGTATGGCTATCACATCGGTTTTAATTGACTTATTGCTCCTGTTGACCTGCAGAGACGTGCGCCAGTGTGTCATTGTTGTCTTCAAGAATTCTACCAGGACTGGATGAATTTTGTATATCTGTAATACCTCGACAAGCCAAGAATGGGAGGTACTATCGAATGCCTTCAGATCATCGAGAAAAGCTGAATGAACATTCCGATACCCTCCGTGTGCCTGTTTCATTATCACAGAATCGATGATGAGTTGTTCCTTGCACCCGTGGTGTTTCTTTCTACATCTCTTCTGCTCCTCTGCTAATATATTGTCGTCAAGGTGTTGGCATATTCGATTGGAGCGTTGGCAAACATGTGATCGGCCTACACTGAGACGGATCTTGTGTTCTATCGCTCACAGGTAGCATATATGTTAAGCCTTGCGTTAGGAAAGTGGGTGTTTTCCTGGAATGTTGAAGAACACACGTGAGCTGTTTCGCTAGGGCTCCATGGAGCTTATTAAACTTCTTGTACCAGAAGTTGTGGATATTATCTATACCTGTGGCCTTCCAATTGTTGGTCGCTCGAACTACTGTTGTGATTTCTTCCTCTGTTATTCCATCGAAGTCCATATGTCTGATATCGAGGCGTTCTTTTTCATTCGTGATCCATTCCGCATCTCTATTGTGTTCTTAGGGGTTCGACCATAACGATGACCAATAATCGGTTAAGCACTGTGCGTCCGGTACTCTGTTATTGTTCGTCGCAGTTTTGTTATTTCCCTTATGAAAATTGGCCGCGCTTTGGAGAAACCTTTGGTTCTGATGTTTCCTTTCAGTACACTTGACGTATCTTGAAAGCCTCTTTGCTTTTGCTTGGAGTTTCTGCTTCAAAGTGTCCATATAAACGTCGATGTGTTGTTTGTGATCAGGGTGTTTTGTGTTCGTAACAATTTTTCTATGAATTTTGCGTATATTTGATTTCAAGCGCCTTGAGGGTTTTTTGTTTCTCGGGAATTCTGTGAGGCGACCGATTTCAGTTCTAATATTATCAATATCCTTCTCCAGTCGTTTTTGCCATGGTGGTTGTCTGACGCTCATTGGCTCAGCTCGAATCAGAGTTGTGGAGACTTGTTGTTTGTGTAGTCGAAGAACCGCTACCGCTCCACAGTAGATCAAAGTGTGAATCTTCTCCAAGATGTTCTGGTCAGTGTATTCTTCAAACACTGAGTTTATGCTTGATAGAGTATATTGGTGTTCTTGTTCGTCTTGAGTTTGGGCAGTTTAGGTCGTTCAGTTGTGTTAATACCACTGAATTCAATTATTGCTCTGTTGAGTTCTGATCTTTCTAAATGCATAAATTCGTTCTGCTGATTCGGCTGAGGAAGACGTTCTATGTTAATATTCGTTTCCGTGTCTTCGATGTTATCTGTAACACTTTAATTTACTCCGGCTGGTGTACCGTTATGAGTATCATCTTCGCTTCTGAGTTCTACTATGATTTCTTCATGTATGCTCTGCAGCGTTTCTGAAGCAAGTAGCCTATTTTTGACGATTGTTCTTCGTTGATCCAAAATTCTCTGCTCGGTTATTATTATTATTATGATTTGCATAATAGACATCATCACAGGGTGTTATGCGTCAAGTAGAACAATGTCTAGAGGTGAATGATCGTCACTTTGAACAATTATTATGAAATTTAGAAAAATAACAGTTTAATTCGTTTTAATATTTTTTAATTTGACTTTGGAAATTCGACAACAACTGCAGTTTCGCATTTATCCCCTCAATTTATCAATTATCCAACGACAAAAGAACAGTTATTTGTTAATGCTCTAGGAAATGTTTATGCACGTGCAGAAATCTAAGCCTCCTTTACCAACTTCTGGTTGGTACATAAAATTCGTTTTTTGGCCATAACTTGAAATCTCAGGAACAGGGTATGTATGGGGAACTTCATTTAGTTTTTTACGGCGAATCTAATGAATCGAAAAAAAATATGGGTTCTAATTTTAAAAAACGTAGTTTTCGATGTTTCTTCGTTTAAAAATGTGAGGCGGAAAAAAGAGCACTCTGTATAATGACTGAAATTTAGTCAGATATGAGTTATGTCCCTCATGTAATGACTTGTTTACATACCATTTTGACTTACTCTACTTTACTACACAATAAACTATATTTTATTCTACACTCGTAGGCAAAATTAGCGGAACACTCGAAAATTTAACCTAATTCGAAGTTCGATATTTTTCCTAATTCTCAACCGATTTAGATAATTTGTTCGGCAAGTTATAGATCAACTCTTCTGCTTTGTAGAAATTATAAGAGAAAACAAAAAAAATTATACGGGGCAAAACTAAAAGTGTTTTTTGTCAAAATTCGTAACACCCTGTGGAATTTCGTGGTCCGAGTTGAAACCTACAATATCATGGTCTGTCAAGACGCATCTTCCCACAGTAACGCCCTTCTTGTTTCATGCGTTTATCCTATTTTTGCAAAATATATTTAATTTCAAGTGGAAAATCACCATTTTGGAGAAATTCCATTGAATCAAGAAATTGTCATTAAAATTCGTCTATCAATTTGGAATTTTCTTATTATCACTCAGACATGTCGAAATTGTCGTTCGCGATTTTTATGTTCGAATTGCATTAGTAATTGATGACAATTAGGTTAATTTGGTGAAAATTAGAATTCATAGGAGATAACAGTCGGTAGGTGTTAAAATACACAACCGAATTCTGGGACCCTTGATAAAACTTTTCATTTACACATGTGCGCACCTTTTTTTATCAAATATGAAATACAACACACGTTTTTTTGTATATGACCACATTTGCACTTGTTTAAAGAATGAGGGTTTTCCATTCTTTGATTTGATACAAATTCGATCGGTTGCGGTGTTTTGTGATTCTTTTACCGTTTACGATTCGAAACGGTATTTTTCATTCACAATGAAAGATTTACCACCAACCCCAATAGCAAGGGCAGTTACATTGATCGAGGAAGGGCGCACCTACCGCTCAGTCGGTACCATGTTGGGTGTCTCGACGTCGGTTATCCATCGAATCTACCGACGTTACAGGGAAACTGGATTGTACGTGAGGAGGCGAGGACAAGGAAGAAATCGGGCAACCCGCGCTATACATGACCGTTTCGTCGTCAATCAAACCATAAGAAATCCTCGTCTTACTGCTGTTCAGGCACGTAACCTTTTACAAGCAGTGGATAACATTAACGTCAGTGTGAGGACAGTCAGAAGACGATTAAATGAAGTTGGTCTGAGATCATACGCGCAAGCAAGAGCACCAAGACTCGATAGAGCCCATCGGGTAGCAAGATTGGCTTTTGCTAGGGAGCATGTAGCATGGACAATCAATCAGTGGAGACGAGTTTTATTTAGTGATGAGAGCCGTTATTGTGTGAATTTCGTGGGTGGTAGAGATAGAATATGGAGGCATCGAGGAGAACGGTACAATCAAGCGAACTTCGCAGGAACTGAGCAATACGGTGGAGGGTCAGTTATGATATGGGGTGGCATATGCTTGGGAGTATGAACAGAACTGGATATTATTGGCAATGGATCACTTAATGCCTATCGGTATATAACAGAAATCTTGCGCGCGCCCTCATACTGCGCGTATAGTGATAGAATATCTCAATGAAGTTGGGATCACACGAATGGACTGGCCGTCGCGGTCAACGGATTTAAACCCGATCGAACACGTTTGGGACATTCTTGGAAGAAGGGTTCGACAACGGAATCCAGGCAACGTTGAAGAGCTGACATTGGCTTTGGTGGAAGAGTGGGACAACATACCTCAACAAATGATAGACAACATCATTGAGAGTATGCGAAATCGTATGCGCGCTGTAATAAGAGCTCGGGGGGGTCATACTCGCTACTAAAATCAAATGTTTTTTTTTTGTGGGTCATCATGAACATTTTTCTCAACATGTTCATTTCATTTCACGAGTGTATCGCCAGGATACACACATGCTCTCAATTTTGGACAGGAATGATAATTATTATAGAGTGTCACACAAAAAAATTCAAAAATAAATGTGCAAAATCAACGATTTTTCCAGTGTACTTCGAGTTCTCCCGGAGCGTGAAATTGGCCAGTGAATTTCAAAAATTTTCATTTCGTTAGATTTCCGCTTCTCTAATTTTGATTTTATTTTTGGCTAACCTCCGATGTTATGCACCTACGCAAGATTAAAAATAAATTCTTGAAATTTGTGACTTTTCGCTTCAAATTGGATATCTCTTGTAAAAATAGAGATAAATGCATAAAACAAGAAGGGCGTTACTGTAGGAAGATGTGTCTTGACAGACCATGATATTGAACGTTTCAACCCGGACCACGAAATTCCACAGGGTGTTACGAATTTTTGACAAAAAAAACACTTAGTTTTGCCCCCGTATAATTTTTTTTTGTTTTCTCTTATAATTTCTACAAAGCAGAAGAGTTGATATAACTTTCCGAAAAAATCATCTAAATCGGTTGAGAATTAGGAAAAATATCGAACTTCGAATTTGGTTAAATTTTCGAGTGTTCCGCTCATTTTGCCTCCGAGTGTATTTTAATTCATGCTAAATATTTATATTCATCGATGAATCTAATATTTTGAATTTTATATCTAGGTTTACCACTGTCATGAAACTGAAGTATCACATGAGGAATCATACTGGCGAACGTCCATATGTGTGTACAGTTTGTGGTAGGGGTTTTACAGTTAATACTATCTTATTACGTCATATGAGGGTCCATTCTGGAGAAAGACCATATGTTTGTGTCACATGCGGAAAGGCGTTTTCCCAGTCAAGCACTCTGAATACACATATGAAGGTGAGTTAGCTTTAACTTGTACAACTGTTGATTGCTCTGTTTACAGAGAATTTTATTCTAAAATAATTGTACTGACAGAAAAATTTCTATCTTTAGATTTAATCATTGATACTTGCTAATCAACAAAAATATGATGATAAGAATAATAATAAATGTCTTTATTTTAATAATCCTCGATGACATCTAGCATAGCTGGTCTATGAAAGAAAAATTGTCACAAATGCATCTTTCGGCCATACCCTTGTATTCATTATTATATCATTATATGTGTTTCTTGGAAATTGCCAAAAACTTGAAGTCTCTAAAATTCACAATTATCAATAAATTGGAACGGTTTTTAAAGCATTATTGGCATTAATCGCATCAAAAATATTGCTGGAAAAAATTCGGAATTTCCAGGACCGGAATGTCCTCGTTTTCAATGTTAAAATATCACCTTGTACATCGAATTTTTAACACACATTATTTCATGTAGAAAAAGCACATTAAGAAGTTGTGTAATCAGTAGTAAAATCTCATGGCACACCTACACATTTTTATCGGGAGTAGATTTTTCACAAACCCTTCATTTTTCGACTGGAAATTGGGAGAATATTTCTGGAATCAAGTAAAAACAGAAAAACACCTTTACGATTAACGTCGTTCAACACCGTACTGACTGATACGTTGAATTCCTCATCAGATTCGACTAGAAGAGCTGGTTCGAAAATATGCAGGGTCGGACTGAGATTGTCAGAAAATTTGGTGTCAAAGCATGAGGAACGTTATCTTCCTGTCTTTTTCGATTATCATACAATTTCTCAAAAAAAAAACATTTTATATTCACGAGACAAATGAAATTCTGATTGAACTCTGAACGTTATGAACCAATAAAAACTAGGAACGCAGTAAATTGTTGAGAGAAACTGAAGAAGAAGTGTGAAAAAAGGACCGAAATCTTATCAACCTTACTCGAAAAAAATTATACTAAGGTAGGTTCAATGTTGCGCGTTAACTTTGCCGGTCACGCGGCCAGTTCTCAATGAACCATTGAAGCTTCAAGAAGAGCCAAGCGAACAGGACCGAATCTTGCAAATTTCATTTTAATATTTCTTAGTTTTGGTGAGGATGGAGTTGAAATTCCGTTTCGAGAGAAATGGGATTTCGTTGGATTAAGACGATTCAGAATTTTTGCGTGCGGGTTCTGTCGAGGCCACACGTAGGAATTCTTCAGATTAATAGTTCCATCGCGAGTGAATTGCGCCTAGTCAGTGAAAATAATTTTGGGAATGGATCTTCTTTTACCTACTAACCACGTAGAAAATTGAACTCGTGGAGCATGATTTGCTAATTCTAAACGCCTAACTTTTTGGAAATGGTACGGATGGAATCTCTCTTTTCTCAATGTACTGCATACTCGTTTTTGAGTAACTTCCATTCTTCTGGCCACCATTATTGTGCTTGTTACAGGTTTATTTTCGACAATTTCTAAAATCTCATTATCTGCTTTAACCACTGCTCGATTAATTTCAGTCTCTCATTTCCCAGAGGGTAATCTTCCATGTTCTCTGTAGTATCTGAATACAGAAGAGAACGTCTGATGAGTGGTGGGCGTTTTGCTGTTTGGGTACCTTCTCCGGTATTCACTTCCAATAGCTCTTCCATTACCGAAGTAGAACAAAATAATAAAAAACAAGTACTGTGTTTTAAGGAATTTTACTTAATAATTGCGATTCGTAACGCGTTTCACTACACCGTAGTTTCTTCAGACGAATGAATGTACAGAAAATATAAATGAGAATATAACTATAAATGTTCTTGAGTAATTAAAAGCTTATTGGGTTGCTTCTTCTTAAGTGGTTATTTATGACAGGTATATCCAATAAAATTAAGGAATAGATTGCTCCCCGAAGAGATTCAATACAGGTGAAGGGCTTAAATCGACTTGTTCATTGATGAGTCTACCTAAGTGTTTGTATTTATTGATTTCTAAAGTTTCCCAAAGATCTACCTTCCAATATTTATTATCTGTATGCAAAATTTCAAACTGTGGGTCGAAAGAATGATTATTTTCTAAGAGATGATTCGCGTAATTTGAATCTGATTTTTTATTTGAAAAACTGCGTTTATGTTCCGATATTCTAATATTAAAATTTCTATGTGTTCTACCAATGTAGAAATTATCACAGTCATTGCAATTCAATCTATAAACACCTGATTTATTGTTTTTACCTGGTTAGAGAGAGAGAACTGTCATTTATTGTCATACACATACAACAAGAGCCATCGACCTTCGGTCCTTCAGCTCAGTAAATTAAATATCATTATTTAACAAAAAAAAAACTGTTTATGTAAAGTGTGCTTAAGTTATCTATTACTTCTATATTCCTCCTGAGTTTTTGGAGTAGTGATTTTGATGGATACTTCCTTGTTGGGTTGTTGTTGTTGTGGTCCTCATGGTACAGCTTGATGACATCTGCCATACCCTCCAATCTGCCGTAGAATTCTGAATTTAATTTTTGAAATCTGTCTGAAATAGGTTGAATCATAATTTTTCGTATAGTAATACATTGGGAGGATTGTGCAGTCTGTTGCGTGGATGTCTAATTCTTGATATGGTCCTCAGTGCTATTCTTTCTGCTTTTTGTATATTTTGGACTGCTGGGTTCCTGCAATTGATCAAAATTGGGTGGGCATACTCAAGATTGGTCTGCATATGGTCTTGTAGATTTTGGCTGCATTCTCCACTGATAAGCCTTGGTTTCCAATAACTAGCTTCAAGAAGTGTTTTGCTCGGGATGTTGTTTTTTTCTTCATTTGACTTGTATGCAGATTGAAATTCATTTTACCTGGTTAGGTTTTATTATTTTTATATATTTGCCTAAATTATTATTAGTTTGGAAAGCTATGTTGAAATTATTGCTACTTAAGAATGATTTCAGTTTCTCACTTGTAATGCCAACGTAGGTTAAGGTGTTGAATTTTTGTTTCAATTTATCGACAGGGTAAACTTCATTCAATGCGATTCTACTTTGTTTTTATTTAAAATATTATTTATTAGTTTGGGATTGTAACCATTATTTTTGGCTATTTGTTTAATCAAATTTAGTTCTTTGTTGAAATTTTCTGGTGATAACGGGATGTTAATCAATCTATGAATAAAACTATTGAATGCTGACATTTTATGTTGATATGGATGACACGACGAGTTATGTATTATAATATCTGTATGTGACGGCTTATGGTAAATTGCGAAATGTTTTATCGAATTATTGCTTTCTATTTCGGTTGTGAATGTAATTTTTGGATGTAATGAATTTATATGATTTTCGAAAATTTTCAACTGTCTATCTGTTCCTGTGAAGCAAATAATGATATCGTCTACATAGTGATACCAGTATAAACAATATTTACTGAGTGGATGATTATGAATTAATTTCTCTAAGTTATTCATGAAAATTTCTGCTAACAAAGGACTTAACGGATTGCCCATAATCAAGCCATCTTCAATAGTATAATATTTGTTATTGAAATAGAAATAATTTTGATCTAAACAAATTTGTAATAATGAAAGAATATCTGATTTAATGATAGTATTGACATGATTCTTTTCTAATAATTCTTCAACTAGGTAATACGTTTCTTTCGGAGGAATGTTGGGAAATAGATTCTTAACATGGAAAGAAATGAGTTTGGAATTAGGTGGTATAGTGGTATCTTTGATATTGGCAATAAGTTCGTATGAATTTTTGACCGAAAATTTAGATTTGAAATTGCAATGTTTTATTAGCAAGTCGTTGAGGAATTTTGAAAGTTTGAACGAAGGTGGCGTTACATAAGAAACAACAGGTCTAATAGGGTAATTAGGTTTATGAAGTTTTATCAACGAATATAATTCGGGGGATTGTGGATTGGAGTTAATGAATTTATATTTTTCTTGGTCTATAATTAATGATTTTGCTGTCGAAATTACGTTTTTAACCACTTTCTGAAATTTTGCGGTAGGATCCTTAGTTGATGTTATATAGTTTCCGGCTGTTATATTTTTAACGATTTTCAATGAATACAAGATGTGTCCTATAAAGAGAGCAATTGATCGGTCCAAGTTTATTTTTAGGGGAATACTTAGTGGATTTAGTTTTAAAGGTGGAAATTAATGTGCGTCAGCAATTGGAAACCAGAATTCGCGAAATTTGTGATGAGGTGATATTGTGATTCTGATATTGTTTCTTTTCTTTAGAATTCGTGAGAAAAAAGCTGGTAGAACTTTTCTTTTGCTACCAGATTTTCAAAAAATCTGAGTCCGAGCTTTCTGTTTTTACTAGATTCCAGAATTATTCTCCCAATTTTCGGATGAAAAATGAAGGTTTTGTAAAAAATCGATAAAAAAATGTGTAGGTGTGCTATGAGATTTTATTACTGATTATTGAACTTCTTATAGTGCTTTTTCTACTAAGTTGGGGACTGGAAGCTTTGGCGCTGAATAACACTGAAAAACATTGTACACCAACTTTATTACGAATACCCGACGCGCGTTTCGCCAACCAAGTTGGCATCATCAGGAGATGATAGTACACTAAAAAAAAGTACTAGTGTACTATTATCTCCTGGTGATGCCAACTTAGTTGGCGAAACGCGCGTCGAGTATTCGAAATAAAGTTTTGGTGTAGTGGTGTACAGTGTTTTTTAGTGCTTTTTCTAGAGAAAAAGAGTGTGTGTAAAAAAATTGAATATACAGGGATACGGCAATATTTTGGATGCGATTAATGCCAATCATGTCTAGAAAAAAACCGTTCTATACCATTCATTAATGAAAATTTTAGGGGGAATCAAAGATTTTGGTAATTTCCGAAAAAATTCCCTGTAAAGGATCTACGAAAGTTTTCAATACCGGATATATATCCGCCCTTTCAATCTATATCTTAAAAATAATTTTGTAGATATACTTTGCACATATGATCTACAGCAAACAATAAACGAACCAACAAGAATTACACAAACAACAAAAACATTAATTGATAATATCTTTACCAACACTCCAACATATAGAAATAACTATAATATAAACTCACTTTTGTCGGATCATATGGCTCAATTCATAACAATGGAGTGTAATAATGTTGCCAATGGAAGAAAATGGATTAGAAAAAGGATTTTCACTGATTCTAAAATGCAGCAGTTTTTCAGCAGTCTGGAGGATGTATCTTGGCAGGGTGTATTGGGGCGATCGGATCCAGACGAAGCATACAACTGTTTCTCAGAGATAATGCAAATGTATATGAATCTGATATTTCCAGAGAAGAAGTGCTCAATGACTAGAACAATACATACATGGATAACAACAGGGATAAAATTTCAAGTAACCGAAAAAGATCAATGTGGGAAGAAGTACAAGAAGGAATAATATCACAGGACTATTACAAAAGATATTGCAGTATACTGAAGCAGGTTGTGAAACAGGCTAAAATGATAAGTCATAGGAACTATATAACACAGTCTGAAAACAAAACAAAAGCCACATGGAAGTTAGTCAACACTATCACAAACAAAAAGAATAATAATAATGACATAATTTTCAATTCATTTCCCCACCAAAATGAAGAAACTGTACTCAACCAATTCAATTTCCATTTTATCAGTTCAAATACAAGCAATAGTGGTATTGATGCGGACAACAATAACATCAAATCCTGCAACAATAGCATATTTTTAAGTCCACTTATAGAGCAAGAAACGTACCAATATATTTTACAATTAAAAAATAAAAGTTCAGTTGGAAGTGATAACATACCAGTAAAAGTGCTCAAGAATTGTGCATCAATTATAAAAACTCCACTTACTCACATTATAAACCAGATTCTACAAACAGGAAAGTATCCACAAAGATTAAAAGAAGCAATGGTGAAACCCATCTATAAAAAAAGGTAGCAAAGAAAATATTGATAATTATAGGCCAATATCATTGCTTTCCAATGTGAATAAAATATTTGAGCGTATAATTTTGACAAATTAATGCAGTTTTTGAAGCAAACAACATACTTGTGAAACAACAGTTTGGATTTAGACAGGAAGGTCAACATTGAATGCAATATATCAAGCACTTACTTCTATCATCAGGTCACTAAATCAAAATAATACTACAGCGGCCCTCTGTCTGGACCTGTCAAAAGCTTTTGACAGAGTCAACCATGAGAAGTTACTGAATAAGCTGGAGAAATATGGTATAAGAGGGGTAGCATTACAGCTCATTGGATCATATCTATCCAAAAGAACCCAAAAGACAATAAGTAGAGGAAAAAACGGAAATATAATACGATCTGATTCCAAACAAGTATTAAACGGTGTACCGCAGGGTTCTATATTGGGACCTTTGCTCTACATAATATATACAAATGATCTAGTTCAGACTACCAACAACGATGTCATAATGTTTGCAGATGATGCATCAGTAATATGTAAAGCTGAAAATCAAAATGAATGTATGAAAAGTCTTGAGACTGACATGAAAAATATGAATGAATGGTTCCTTAATAACAACTTGATGCTAAATCTGGAAAAACAAAACTTTTGTTATTCAGGAAAAGAAAGAACAACTTAATTTAAGATTCCAAGACTGTGAAGTTGAGTCAGTTGAAGACCTGTCTTTTCTAGGAGTGAATATTGATCGTAATCTCAACTGGTGTAGTCACGTTGAGAAGATTTCACCAATGATAGCACGCTATGGCTATGCATTGCGGACTATACGGATGATAGGGCTGGATGCTGCTCTGACTGCCTATCACGCCTACGTTCATTCTAGGATAAGATATGGAATCATCTTCTGGGAAGATCTACAGAAGCGGAGCGACTTTTTCTTTTACAAAAAGATGCCTAAGAATCATCTTTGGCATGAATCAATATGAAACGTGCAGGAACATATTCAAGAATTTCGACATCTTAACACTGTATGGTCTATATATCTATGAATCAGTGATGTTCATTTTAAATAACTATAATGATTTCAAAGATCTTCAACTCCAACATTCCTATAATACAAGAGGAAAAATATTCTTCAAGAGGATAGGCCCAACTATTCATATTTACAAAAAATGTAACTTATAGTTTACTGTCAGTGTGGAATAAGTTTCCAGAAAAATTTAAGTCATTATCAATTAAAGTGCAAAAACAAAAATTCAAATATTTTCTTATTGATAAAAGTTACTATAATATAGGAGAGTTCCTACAAGAAAATGATTTCAAGAAATTATTGTGATCTGAATTTTGTGTATTTTCTACATGTTTATTTGTATTTTTGACTGAATCTACACCTGTATGGTTTTGATTTATTAAAGTATTATTATTATTATTATTATCCGCCGTAGAAGTATGTACAGTTCATCCGAATTGACACTATATAAAAGGTAGGATCTTTTCATAATATAAAGAGATACTTTTTCTTTGAAGGTTCATGCTCCACCACAATCGCCGAAATATCAAGAGACCGTAGACCAACGAATGCCTAAATATCATAATAGCAACGAGCAAAAATTCCAAAATCCACCAACGCAACAACAGCAACAGCCCCAACAAGCCATTCCGCAACAAGATCACAGTCGCTTAATGCAACAAGACAATCGCATCTTACAACAGGAAGCTCCAAGAATGATGTCCACCGACACAACAAGAATGATCTCAGCTGATGGTACTCACATACTGACTGATACCAGAGGCCTTATATCAGAAAATTCTACGCTTATAACGAATGACTGTAGGAGAGTGTTGGTTAATATTTGTGATCAATCGAGACTATTGGTGAATGACAATACTCGCTTATTAACGAATGATAATAGATTGTTAACAAATGTGAATATAGCTGATAATAGTAATCGATTGGTAACGACTGATGGTAGACTGATAACTCCGGATAATTCTAGGAATTTAACAGTAGATAGCTCTAGGATCCTTCCAGATAAGTATTTAACCAATTACGATCCCTATCATAGGGGACATTTGTAAATTTTAATACTTGATACAGAGTAATATGGATTCTGTTTGTAGTATTTTATTAATTTTGATGTTTACACTAATTCAAGATCGGACAACAACTCGATCCAAAACACGTATTGCTAACTAATATATCTTATTCAAACTGTTTTCATAGCTACTTTAACCCATATAACCCTGAAACTATCGTTTTCTATAAATAGAACTTTTTTCGTGAAGTGAGGTTGAAAGGGGGACTATAAAGTATAATCCATAATTTTTTTTTACTGTCGAGTGTTGCTATTGACATTCTTATAATAGGCGATTTTAATGCCAAAATAGGCAATCAAGTAAATGAAACCGAGAGAGCAGTAGGTTAGGTTAGATACGGTACAAGAAATGAACGTGGAGACACGATGGTTGACTTTTTAGAGATGAACCAGCTTTATGCTATGAATACCTTCTTCCAAAAACGTAAATATAGAAAATGGACCTGGAGAAGTCCAGACTTCAAGTATAAAAACGAAATTGACTTTATAATTTCGAGTAACCCTCTCATAGTAGATGTCGCTACAGTCAGCAGGGTAAATGTGGGAAGTGACCAAAGAATGATACGAGCAAAGGTCAGAATAAAAACACATAAGAGAAATTTAACGTTGAAGCCCCAAAAGAGAGTAGACCCTGAAGTCCTTATCAATAGAAAAGAACAGTACCAATTAAAAATAGACGAAAATATTGATAAGGCACCCCCAACTCTAAGACATACCGACTTAAATACACATGCAAATGAATTAAGCAACATCATTAAAGAAAGCGCAAGTGAGGTAACAACAGTGACGAAAAGAAGTCGAAGAAAAATAAGTGACGAAACAGCGAAATTATTTGAAGAAAGAAGGAAACTAAAACCAGACAAAGATAGGAACTTAATCGAATGGGCTGAACTGAACAAATTAATAAGAAGAGAAATTAGAAAAGACATTAGGAAATTTAATACCAAGATCATAAAAGAAACTATTGAGAATAACAGAGGCCCAAAAATTTTTAATAGACATGTTAGTATAGGAAGAAGAGAAATGACATCACTTGAAGACAAAGCTGGGAAGGTCATTACAGATCAAATGCTCAAATTAATAGAAAGCTTTTATAAAGAATTATATGATTCCAAATTACAACCAAACGCACAGCAAAAGGAAGATGGAAAGAGAAAAATATGTAATGTCGGTTCTGAGGATATTCCCGAAATTACTGTTAATGAATTAAACTCAGCCCTGAATAATCTTAAAAATTCCAAGGCGGCTGGACCAGATGGCATAATTCCAGAAATGCTCAAATGTGGAAGTCCTCGCCTAAAACAAGAACTTGTAATATTGTTCAACAAATGCTTGGATCAAAGTCAAATCCCCCAAGCATGGCTTGAGACTGAAGTAATTCTTCTCCACAAAAAAGGCGACATAAGAAACCTTGGTAATTATAGACCAATAAGCCTTTTATCCCAGCTATATAAATTATTCACCAAAATAATTACTAAAAGATTAACGGGAAAAATAGATTTCCAGCAACCCCGTGAACAAGCTGGATTTAGATCTGGGTTCAGTACGCTGGATCATATTCATGCAATTAAACACCTAATAGAAAAGTGCAATGAGTATAATTTAGATCTTTATATAGCCTTTATAGACTACCAAAACATTGATGGCGAACTTCTGGACATCATCTACGCTTTGCCGACGATATTGTACTAATAAGTAGTAACGTCCAAGAATTACAAGATATGATCCCAGACTTGAACAACCATTCAAAAATGTTGGCCTAGAAATGAACATCAGCAAGACGAAAATAATGACTAACACAAACAATAACCCCGTAATCCACGTAGAAGGTCAACAACTAGAGAATGTCGAAAACTACATATACCTGGGACAAAAACTAACTACTAAAAAAGACAACATGTTTGACGAGATTACACGAAGAGTGTCCCTTTCGTGGGCGGCATTTGGCAAATTAAAACATGTCCTGACATCAGACATACCCCACAACCTCAAGAAATACCTCTACAACCAATGCATTCTTCCTGTGCTTACATATGGAGCCGAAACATGGTGTCTTACTAAGAAGTTGGCCCAAAAATTGACGAAAACCCAAAGAGCCCACGAGAGAATAATATTAAATATTGAACTATCAGATCGCATAAGAAATACTTGGATAAGAGAACAAACCAAGCTGACAGATGTCATGGAGAGGGCAGCTCAACTAAAGTGGCCATGGGCAGGTCACGTAGCTCGAAGAAATGACAATCGGTGGACCAAGAGGCTCATGGAATGGAGGCCAAGAGTGGGGCATAGGAGTATCAGCAGGCCAAACACAAGGTGGAGAGACGATATTGAAAAATCAGCGGGTCTTCTTTGGATGAGAGAAGCTATTAGCAGAAAGAAATGGTTCAATATGGGAAAAGCCTACATCCAGCAGTGGATTGAAATAGGCAGATCGAGATCGTCGTGATCGTTGCTATTGGTGAAACTATGCGTCTATTTAACCCGACGTTGGTGTGGTGAACTCATCAGACAATCAATCAATCCATTTATTTGTTCCATATAAACATTAATTGTTGTAGAACACGTCATCATAAACATAAAATACATAAAACAACAATTTTATTCAGAATAAAAACCTAACAATAAGAAACGAAATCAGCTGAGACAAATATTGTCCTCAAAATACTCCTGGAGAGTGTAGTATGGTGTCCCTCTAAGGTAAGTATTTAATCTTCTTCTCAATCTATTTTGTGGCCACCCTCATGCCTCCTGTGGAATGTGATTATAAATTTTTACCAAAGCATAGAGTTGTTCTGAAGGTAAGTATGCTTAAATCTGGGTAGCCTCATATCGTTCTTAGCTCTCGTGTTATGCTCATGTTCACGCTTAGTCTCCAAAAACAGGTCTCTATTATTAACTATGAACATAATTGCTTCATAAACATATACAGTGTGTTCCAACGAAAATTTGACCCCCCCTATAACTCCGAAATGAGTAACATTAGCGAAAAACACCAAGACACGTCGATTTTTGTTTCGAGGGGGAGCATTTTTCGAAATAATTCGAAACTTGTCAGATCAACCCCCTACCCCCAGCAACCCTAATTTCGAAATTCATCATAGGGAATAAGGGTCGAGTGGCACCTTACTGTAAAGGTCTGTCAATTCTCCATTCTGATTTGTCATTTTTAGAATTTTAAATTAACATACAGGGTGTCCCAACCGAGGGTATGGTTGAATTCCTGCAAATCCCAAATACTAAATGAAATCGATTTATTTTGGCATAATGCAAGCGCAGGTTTATGCTCGGTCTAGAAAAACGACCTACACTTGTGAATTTGGAGTTGGTGCAATCAACCCCCTATTTCCAGCATCCCCAACTCAAAAATCATTCGATCGAAAATAGGTCAAGTGGCACCTCGTTGGAAAGGTATTTCAATTTTCTCTTCGAATTTGGTATTTTCGAAATTCAGAATCAGCATACAGGGTGTCCCGGAGCAGGAACACTGAAAACCCAAATAACTTTTTGAAACTGGTTCATTTCGGTATAATACGAGAACATGTTTATGTTTGATTCGAGAATAAGACTCTCTTGCGTGAATATGGAATTTTTGCAATCAATCTCTTCCATTCAGCATCCCCAACTCAAAAAATCATACAAGTGATTACAGGTTGAGTGGCAAAGTTCCAGAAAGATTTTTCTATTTTCTGAATCACTGAGGCATTGGTTTCAGTTTGGCAATCGAGGTTTTCTGGCGTGAGGATCAGGATGAGGGATGATGGAGAAACTGATTGGATGCTCATCTAAACAGGAAAACGAGATTTATTGAACTTGTATTCAATTGAAAACAAAAACTAACTTGATTATTACAACAATTGTTCAAAATGACCTCCGCCCACCTCCATACAGTTATACAGACGATTTTCGAACTCTCTTCTCACATTAGCGAAAACTTCAGGAGTCAAAAGTCGGCATTCTGTGATAATCCTCATCCGCAGCTCCTCCAGGTTTTCTGGTCTTGTGGCATAAACTTTAGATTTTAGATGGCCCCACAAAAAAAATCTAGGGATTTAAATCTGGTGACCTGGCTGGCCACTCAACAGGTCCTCTTCTACCAATCCACCTTCCTGGGAAATTTTCGTCTAAATATTGGCGCACCCGAGCATCATAATGCGGAGGAGCACCGTCTTGTTGAAAACGCATTTCGTCCTCAGAAAGAGTTGGATCGTTCTGTAAAATTTCTGTCAATCTAGGATGTATGTGTTCCTCTAACAACTGTAGGTAGCCATTTCCATTCAGATTACCCTCAATAAAGAAAGGCCCAACTAGATGATTGCCAAAATTCCTGCCCAAACGTTCAACTTCTGAGGCCTTTGCGTGTGGGCCTCTCTAAACCAATGAGGATTCTGTGTGTCCCAATATCGACAATTATGTCTATTCACCACTGAGCATAAAGGTGCTTTCATCAGAAAAACAGATGTTATTCAGAAAATTTGGATTAGCGTTTAGGTTTTCACTTAGATTTTCACAAAACTGTAAACGACGATCTGGATCATCTTCGTTTATTTCATGCACTAATTTTACCTTGTAGGGTGAAATTTGTGATGTTTCACGATTCTATGGACAGTTGTAGCTGATACACCAGTCAGACGAGATAGTTTTCTGATCGAAGTAGTATTCTCCATTTGTAGATGACCCACTACTGCCACTTCCGTTGCCTCATTTCTGACAGGACATGCCACTTCATGTTTTTGTTTGCCACCGAACCCGTAGCTAGGAATTTGTCAACCAAATATTTAACGTACTGGTGACTGACTCCCTTTCTCTTTCAGGATGGTTCCTATCGAATATCCTTGCCGTTTCTTTGGCACAACTGTTATTTCGAAAATACGTCGATACAATTTCGACCCTTTCCTCAGTGGAATAAACCATTTTCAGATTAATTTCAACTGACGAACAACAACAATAATGAGGAACTGATCTGAATAATAATAATATTTCATTGCAAAATGAGAAATAACAGATGACTGCACGCCAGATGGAAATGAAAAAATGTGAACATTTTCAATGCAGAAATCAGCTTTATTTCTTCGTAATTGATGCTCAACACATCGTACCCCAATACTTTTAACAGTTTCGAATTAATTTTAGTTGATAATTTCAAATGACGATATTGAATTTTTCGAAAGCGACATCCTGTATGGAGAGCCGAACTGAATGAAATGCTTTAATCATTCTGGAATTCAAAAACCTTTCTGAAGATATGCCACTTGAATTATTTGTATGATTTTCAAGTTGGGGATGCTGAATGGAAGGGGTTGATTGCAAAAATTCTATAACCACACAAGAAAGTCCTATTCTCGGATCAAACATGTTCTCGTATACCGAAATGAACCAGTTTCAAAAGTTATTTGGATTTTCAATGTTCCTGCTTCGGGACACCCTGTATGATGATTCTGAATTTCGAAAATACCAAATTCGAAGAGAAAATTGCAGTACCTTTCCAACGAGGTGCCACTTGACCTATTATCGATCGAATGATTTTTGAGTTGGGGATGCTGGAAATAGGGGTTGATTGCACCAACTCCAAATTCACAAGTGTAGGTCGTTTTTCTAGACCGAGCATAAACCTGCGCTTGCATTATGCCAAAATAAATCTATTTCATTCAGTATTTGGGATTTCCAGAATTTAACTTCACCCTTGGTTGGGACACCCTGTATGTTAATTTAAAATTCTAAAATGACAAATCAAGGTGGAGAATTGACAGACCTTTTCAGTAAGGTGCCACTCGACCCTTATTCCCTATGATGAATTTCAAAGTTAGGGTTGCTGGGGGTAGGGGGTTGATCTGAGAAGTTTCGAATTATTTCGAAAAATGCTCCCCCTCGAAACAAAAATCGACGTGTCTTGGTGTTTTTCGCTAATGTTACTCATTTCGGAGTTAGAGGGGGGGTCAAATTTTCGTTGGAACACACTGTAGACTCACAACAGTTAGCACTGATCTTTCCACAAAGTGAGCCCTGCATGATTGTGTTTTGCTCAGCTTAAGAATCTCACGAATACATCTCTTCTGGAACAAAAGGAGCCTCAAGATATCCGATGAATTCCCCCACATACACATATCTGTCCATATCATTTGCAAGTTGGTCTACGTGATAACCCCAATCCAGTCGATAGTCAACCGAAACACCCAGGAATTTAAGGCTATTAGATGAAACCACGGCAGTCTTATATCCATGAGATATGGGTATGTGTTCTCTTCCATATGCAAACCTGACAAGTTTGGTATTTTGACTGTTCATTTTCAACTCTTTTTGAGAAAACCAGGCATCAAGATCGACAAGCACATCGTCCACTACCGAATACAGAGAAACTGGATCGGCGAGCACCAGAGAATTGTCGTCTGCAAATTGGACCATGAATTCAGTTGTACAACCAGGTAAGTCATTGGTATAAATCAGGTAAAGGAGGGGACCGAAAACCGACCCCTGCGGCACTCCCTATCAATAGTCAACATCGTTGACTGCAGTCTCTTCCCAGTTGTAGGCTCTTTTTCAGCAACACATTGAGATTTTCCTGATAAATAAGACCGAAGGTCTGCCTCTAATTTCAACCGCATACATCTTCTCAACCAACTTGTCATGGTTGACGGAGTAGAAGAAGTGTCGTCTGCAGAACCTGTTCTTTACCAAAGTAGATTTAAATCTTCTTCATCGATTACATTTAACACGATAGATCTGATGGATGTCAAAGCTAAAATCGAGGGACTGAATGTCACGAAGGGTCCAGGTCCGGACTCCATCCGACCAATTTTTATAAAATCGTGTTCCGCTAGTTTGACGACTCCACTTCAAATTATTTTCAACAAATCTTTAGTACAAGGTGTCTTTCCACATAAGTGGAAGGCGGCAAAGATCGTACCTATTTTCAAAAGCGGTAAGAAAAATGAAGTAAGTAATTACCGACCTGTCTCTATTCTAAGTTATTTCGGTAAAATTTTTGAAGCAATAGTAACTGATAAATTTTTTCATTCATCTGGTTCCAAGTTGATTCAATCCCAACATGGGTTTTTCAAAGGTAGGTCGGTGTTAACTAATTTAACTCCTTACGTTCATTTCATAAGTAGTTTCGATGATGGTATTCAAGTTGATGCCGTCTACACAGACATGGCTAAGGCCTTCGATAAGGTACATCATGCAACTTTGTTGTGGGTTCTAGAGGACTTTGGTGTGGTGGGGTCCTCACTGAAATGGATAGAATCGTATCTGTCGGATAGACTGCAGTATGTTGCACTCAATGGCACTCATTCCGGTTTCGTTCGTGTCACCTCTGGTGTTCCTCAAGGGTCACATGTGGGTCCCCTTTTATTTTCAATTTACATTAATGATATTTGGAAATGTTTTCTTTATACAAAACATGATTTATATGCCGACGATCTAAGAGTGTACAGTGTTATTCGGTCCTATGATGATATTTTGCGGTTTCAGAGTGATCTTGACAGACTTTTCTCTTTTTGTCAAAGTAGGTATTTTCAATTAAATATTGATAAGTGTAAGCATATAAGGTTACAAAGAATGTCAATGTCTTCGATGCTATTTTTTCTGTTGATGGGCTTGTAATTGGGATGGTAAACCAAATTCAGGATCTTGGTATATATCTTGATTCTAAGTTGTCCTTTAAGTATCATATTGATCATATAGTTTCTAAGGCTTTCAAAATGTTGGGTTTCGTTCTAAGAATTACTAAAAGTTTCAATGATCCAAAGTCTTTAAAAATGCTATATTTCTCGTTGATGAGGAGTAATTTGGAATATGCTGTACCTGTTTGGTCCACTCACTATTACAAGTATATTGACAGAATTGAACGAGTCCAGAGAAAGTTTGTTAAAAGTTTCAACTATAGATTTTTCAGTTCTAACCATAATGATCAATTAAGTTTGCGTTCACTTCCATGCAAGTGACATGCCCACAATTCATAATAAAGATCAATATATACTACAATACGCAGATGACACTATAGCAATCTCACACGGGAAAACATTAAAAGAATGTATGGAAAAACTTCAAAAGCACATTAACAACATCACATCATGGTTCGCAAAGTGGAGATTGAAGGCCAACCCAGAAAAATCACAGCTCATTATATTCAATCACAACATAAATCACCATTCCCCAGTTATTTCAATAAACAAGAAAACAGTGAAACCAACACCATCAATAAAATACCTAGGAATTCAAATTGACAGCAAAGCCAGCCTGAAACTTCATGCAAACACCATAAAAAGAAAATGATCGCTAGAGCTAAACACTTTAGATGTTTGACATACAATAATCAAGGAATTGACATGAAAACAGCAACGGTCATTTACAAATCCATATGTCGACCAATAATAGAGTATGGACATCCCTATATGCGAATTGTAGAGAGTCAGTGATCAAAATTCTGGAGGTTGCTGAAACAACATCCCTGAGAGCAATAACCAAAATGAGGCACCCAAACAACCCATTACACAATCCCCAAATCACCTTTTGTACCAGAGAACCAAGATAGAACCCATAAGAGAGCGCATCAAGAAACCAAATTTATACAGAGACTGAGTGAATTGGATGACATAAGAGATCTCCTGCACGACGAACCAGCAGAAAACCCACTCAGAAAATTTCCAACCTGTACATTACTTCAGAAGCTAAAAAGTTACCAAAATTCCTAAAGTACTAATTATTAGAGATTTTTTTTTTTTTTTTGTAATTATTAATATTTTAGAAATGTATTTCAAACCCATTTGGGCTGAAGGACTTTGGTCGATGGCCTCTTGATATTATTATCAATAAAGAACAGTTATTATTATTATTATTAAGTTTGCGTCATCACAAAATTTTGAGCCTGGAGCAGAGGAGAGTCCTTTTCGACAATGTATTTCTTTATCGAATTTTGAATCATTCTTTTAGTTTTCCGCTTGTTAATTATCTCACTTTCATGGTTCCCGTGTATCCTAGTCGTCAAAATGTACTCTTCTATGTTCCGAAGGCCAGTACTAGTTTATTTTTTCATTCTGTTTTCTTGCGAATTATGCGTCTGTACAATTGGCATATTGCCAGCATAGATATTTTTCATGAATCTCTTTCTTCTTTCAAAAAAAAAGTTATTGCATATCTCATTAGATCTGAATCATGCTCATTGTAGTAGTTTTTATGATATTTTACTTGATTCTGTAGTATTAGGTGAGTCTTTCTTTCCTCTCCTGAATTTTTATGAAAGTTATAATCTTCATTTCGTATGACAGTTTCACTTCTGTTTATTTTTCTGTTATCATTTTTTGTGAACCCCGGTAATTGGGTCTATCCTGTAGGGGTTCCTATGTTTTGTAACAATAAATAAATAAATTACCTAAAAACTAATTCCACATCACAAAACATACCTGTATGACTTGAAGAAAAAAAATAGTGTGGTGGGATGATTATCACAAAAATTGTCTATAACGTCAGTGGTGTTGTGGGGTGAAAATCACCAAGTCGAACTTCGCACTCAAATAACAAACGTTTCAAACTAACTTAGAGCTAAGAGACAACTGAGACAGCAATATTCAGTTCAACATTTGAAGGTACTGAAGAGGTGGGGGCGCTGACAGTCTCCGTGTTTTTGTGATGCGCAATTGAATAACACTCTGGGTGATTTTAACCCCACCACACCAACGCCGGATTGAAAACTGATGGAGTATAAGTATTAAAGTGGCTATGAAAATAATAATTTGTATAAATAATTTATACAAATATCAAATGTTCGTTATATAATAAAGTTTTCAAACTTACAAATTCGAGAAGACATTGATATCAATTCCATAAATTATTTCATTCAAATTTGTATCAAAACAAAATTTACTTTGTGATATTTATTAGAAAGAAAGTAAAGAGGAAAATTAATCTTAGAACTTTTGGAATCTTCAAATTTTGTAAATCTCCAAATTTAAATGAAGTAGAATTATCGTAAATGTCTCAAATTATATTAAGAATGTGTTTCTATTCTTTCAGTTTAAATAAAACGATATCGAGTGGAATTTATTTTTACCAAGATCCCAAAACACTTATCCATTTTGACAGTGTTTGTGCATTTTATGAACAAATCATGACAAATTTGATAACAATGTGATCCTGTTTTGTTTTTTGATGAGCGCACGTTCATTGTCAACAGTGATGCTAATCATCGGAACTGCTGGTATTGGACTAGGAAAAATCCTCACCATGTAAGAGAAGAACATACTTTTCAGTTTTTGATTAAATATTTTTATTTTTTCAATGTTGATATTTGCTATAAATCCCAAAGTTAAAAAAATTTTGGAACTGTGGAAGATAGGCATAGATCTTCTAATGGGTAATATTGATGATTTATTTATTTTATGGAAATTCATTTTTAACGAAGATGAAGTAAAATATACAATGGAATCTGTTTATGATGACATCGAAAAGAATTGACATAATAATTGTTCTAATTGGCATGCGCCAATTAGAACAATTATTATCAAGAAACGTAAACCCCCGTGGCTTACTGACAATGTGAAATTACTCATCTCTCTCCGCGATAAAGCTTTAAATAACTTTAGAAAATCGAGACTCCCTAAAGATTTTGATTATTATAAACAGTTGCGAAATTTCACTAATACAGCCATCAGAAATGAAAAGCGTGGTTACCTTCGTTTTAAAACTGGGGCCAATACGACTCGTATATGGAAACATTTACGAGAGTTCTCAATAGGAGTGCGACAGAAGGGTTTAATTCCTGAACCGATCAGTGACGTGAATGAAATGAGTAAATATTTTTCCAGTGTTTTTGCTGACAATCCTGTTCCAAGCTTGGAACTTTTGAATAAGTACGGTAATGGTAAGCTGAGGGATTCTATATCATTTCAAGTGTCAATGGTTACTGAAAGTCAGGTTTATGATGTTTTAACTTCCATTAAGTCTGCCTCGGTGGGTTCAGATGGTATAAGTGTCAAGATGCTTTTGTTGTGTTCACCTTTTATCCTGAAGTTCATATGTCACATAATAAATTATTGCATCGAGAAGTCAGTTTATCCAAAGTCGTGGAAAATGGCTCATGTCGTTCCGATTCCAAAAGTACGCGATCCTAAGGATTACAGGGATCTCCGACCTATAAGTATATTGAGTGTATTGTCCAAATTTTTGAAAAACTTGTCGCTGTCCAAATAAAAGCGTATTTGGAGTCGGAGAGTATTTTGCCTGATATCCAGTCGGGTTTCAGGGGGGGTCATAGCTGTACCACTGCCCTGCTCGCAGTGGTGGATGACATCATAAAGGCTGTAGACGATAATGAACTTTTGTTGCTCGTCCTACTTGATTATTCGAAGGCTTTCGATAGAATTAATCACGATTTGTTGTTGGCAATCTTTCATTATATTGGTTTCACTGAAAATACGGTTTTATTGTTTGAAAGCTTTTTGACTGGCAGAACACAAAGAGTTTTGTACGGAAAAATTAAGTCTGATCCTATAGAGATCCCATGTGGAGTTCCGCAGGATCCATTCTCGGACCGATATTTTTATTATCTATACCTTTCAGCTCATGTGTTGTTTAATTTTCTGCTCGGCTCATTTATATGCTGACGACTCACAGCTCTATTTACAGTTTTCGCGCGACTCACTTGATGAAGCTCTAGAAAAATTAATATAGATTTGGATAACATCTTTAAGTTGTCGGAGAGTATGTGTCTGAGCATTAACCCTTCAAAAACTGTAGTTATGCTATTTGGAAGGAAGGTCATGAGAGAGGCATGTAAAGATCTAATTAAGATATCTGTGAATGGCGCAGTTCTTCCTCTGACTAGCGAGTGTCGTAATTTGGGTTTGATTATGGATAGCGATTTGAGGTTTGATTCTCACATAAACTTGCTAATTAAAAGAGCTTTCGTGAATGTCAAATTGATTTATGGTTGCAAAGAATTTCTCGATATTCGACAAAGAAAAATGCTTTGTGAAGCACTGGTGTTGTCTCACCTCAATTATTGCGATACCGTATATGGCCCATGTCTGACAAAACAGAATGTGGCCCGAGTTCAGAAAATTCAAAACTGGTGTGTTCGAATTGTTTTCAACCTTAGACGCACAGATCGCACGTCCTGCAGACTGCAGCAATTGGGTTGGTTGAACATGGCGAATCGAAGAAGGCTGCATGTGCTGAGTCTGTTTTACATAATTTTGAATGAGAAGAAACCCTCCTATCTGCACCGACGAATCAAATATAGAACAGATGTTCATAGCATCAACGTCAGGTTCAGATATAAACTTGCCATACCGCGTTATCGTTCTTCCATGTTTCAGCGTTGCTTTTCTTATATTATTGTAGATGAAATCAATAAAATACCGAGTAGTCTTTTAGGTTTGAGTTTGGATGCATTTAAGAGGAGGGTGAGGCATTGGCTTTTTGAGAGCCAGTTAAATGAGATGTAGTCTTTCCTTGTTTCACCAAGAGGAAAAGATCTTTTATATATGGAGTGCATGAATTAATTTTGATTTATTTTAGTGTAAAATTTTTGTTTTCAAGATGAATAGTTGGTAAGATTAGTGATAAGTATCTCTTACATAATGATGTTTCCGTACAATTGTGGGTACACTTGTCTAGTATTTGTTTCTATTTTATTCAGGTTGGATTAATCAGCTATGCTGTATCCTACCTTTTGGTATCTCTCAATGTACAGTAACATTCACTCATAATAAGTTTAAGGCCTCTAATGTAATTGATAGTTATAATTATTATTTCTGTACAAGATGCCAATAAAATGCTATTATTATTATTATTAACACGTTATAAAAAGCGTTTTGTGAAAAAATAAACCTTTTTATGTAAAATATACCTAAGTACTTTGATAGAAAAACATATAACGAGTCGACAAGAATATCTGTGCGCAGGGCCCCTGCAACTATATGTGCAAAGTGTGCAATGCACACGGGCGCCAAAACCCAGGGTCCAAAAAAAATATTAAAATAAAAGTTGAGAAATTAAATAGGATTATGTATAAATACACACGAAATTTTATTAGTATATCATCCAGTTACTGTCGATTCCTATGTTGCGAGAACATGTCAGGCGGCAGTTTCTTGATTTTTCCTGTTCAGACATGAATAACGCCTGGAGCGCTATAAAAGCGATGCATCGGCACAGGCGTTTTAAATCAGTTAGTTCACTGGACCGTACAACAAGTGAATGAAAACAAGTAATCCTATTAATTTTTACATATAAAGTTATTTTTATTTTGCCAAGTGTGGTGTTGTGTTGTGTAATATTTTGTTTACTTTTTTTAAATTAAGTGCCGAATACCTGCTGACTGCAATTTCAACGGCTTGATTTTTTATAAAATGGTAAGTGTTCCTTCTTTATATTATCAACATTAACCCTTTATAGGATACTGGTTATAATTAATTTTTTAGACAAATATCTTTCTATTAATTGAAATGTCATGTACGAGTTTAAAGTAGTAACTGGTTTTATCCATAACTCGCTCAGTTTTATGGTATTGATCTTTTAAAAACCATTTTGTAGGGTTTTTAAAGACTATAAGATCAAATTAGTTCAATATCTTTTTGCCTCTATTTTAAAAAAGGATTTAAGCTGAAAGGGCTCGAACAAATTGCTTTTACTCAAATATGCAAACTGTAATCGGTCATATCTTACTTAATAATAATCTGCCCTATAAAGGGTTAAAACTATTGGCTACTTAGTTAACTTTTAAGAATATTTCCTACCCTACCTACATGGTGCTTATTATTGTGGTTACTTTAGAAGTTAATACCTAATTCCCATGAGTACTAATTATTTATTTGTTTTTTCAGGATAAAAGAAAGAGACCTTCAGGTGCGAAGTTTCCAGAGAAAAAGAAACAGACTACAAGAAAAGGGGAAAATGGTTGGATCTTTAAAGCATTTCTCGCAAAACACTCGAGATTCCACGGAGACTATCGATGTTGGTGTGACCGAATCGTCCGAATCTCAAGATTTTAAATCCGTAGTATCAATAACCGTGAGTGGACCATCTGAGATTTTAACAGTAATATTAGGTCCTGCAACAAGTGGCAGCGGTTGTAGCAGCAAAACAGCTTCTACTGATGCAGAGCCCGATGAAGCAATGACACCATCCTCGTCTACAGCACTTGAACAATCCACTTCAGGTAATTCAGTTTGTGTAAAAAGTTCGGTAATGTCAGCTACCGAAATACCTGCTGCAAGTGACACTTTCGATGAAGGCTGTAATGAGGCTAGTATCGATATAATTCCGTCCGACCCCGGTTTGTGGCCCGAAAGAATCACCAATGAGATGGCTAGAATATTGGTTAAACGTGGTCCGCCCTTGATAGACATCAGTTTTAGCTTTCCTAGTAATAAAGATAAGAAAAAGTTTTCGTGCAAATACTTTGAAAGAAATCTAGGAAATGGAGAAAAAGTCGAAAGGGCTTGGTTTATTTAATTTATTTCTAAAGATTCTGTATTTTGTTTTTGTTGTAAGTTGTTTTGTAAATGTAAAACTCCTAACGCTTTTTGTGATACAAATGGAGTATCTGATTGGCAACACTTGTCTTTGCTAATTAAGAGACACAAAACGTCAGTTTTACACAACAGTTATATAAATACTTTGGTAAATTAAAAAAAAATATTGGAGACATCTATGACTGTTAATGCTCATCATCTGCGGATTTTAGAAACGAAAATAAATATTGGCGAGACGTGTTGGAAAGAATCATTGCGATTGTTAAGTATTTATCTACACAATGCTTGGCATTGCAAGGTGCTTCTCAATTGCTTTTCGAACATGATAATGGAAATTTTCTAAAAGCTGTTGAGATGATTGCCTCTTTGATTCAGTGATGAGACAGCACGTTAGCCGAGTGTATAACTCCCAAAAAAAATCTGTTAAAATGACTCATTATTTAGGCGTGCCAATACAGAATGAAATAATTGAATTATTGTCGTCCAAAATAAAATATAATATTTTAGAAATGGTTTGCACTTCAAAATATTTTTCAATAATATTAGATTGTTCACCAGACACTAGTCCTACTGAGCAAATTAGTCTTGTTCTGAGGTATATTGTCCTTAACACCACTTCAAAAAAAGGTTGAAGTTAAGGAAAGTTTTATTGCGTTTAATCCAATACTGGACTCTACAGGAGAAGGGATATATACATTTGTGATAGAAAATTTGAAAAATTAAATTTAGAATTAAGGTGAACTTAAATTCCACGAGCTTAGATCTAGAGTACAGGCAGGCAAAGAAAAATTATAGATGTTTATTAAGGGAAACCAAATATGAGTACATGGAAAACCGTTTGAATACAGGTCACAACAAGAATAAAACTGTATGGAGCATTGTTAATGAAGAATTAGGTAAATCGTCGTCATATAAAACCAATTTTCATTATGTATTGATGGTGTAATCTGTTCAGAACCTAAAATGATTGTATCAGCGTTTGGAGAATACTTCTCATCAGTAAATAACAAATGTCTTCATCAGCATTTCGGGAATAACATTTCACAATGCTGCACATCGTCAATAATGAAAAGTTGCAATTTCTTTTTTTTCCGGTTACGGAAGGTGAGATTATATCAACCATTAGACTACTTAAATCAAAAAAAGTACTGGTATTGATTGTATTTCTTCAAAAATTTTGAAGTGTATAGCTGAGCAGATTGCTCCCCATTTGTCTTTCATTCTAAATCTCTATCTCTACAAGTAAGTTTCCAACTGCACTTAAGGTATCAACTGTTATTCCAGTATTCAAAAGGAACGACACCAGTAATATTGCCAATTATAGACCTATATCTATTTTGAGTGTGTTTTCTAAAGTGTTTGAGAGGATTGTTCTTGATCGGATGATGGACTTCATAAATAAGTTCAAGCTTGTGACAGACTGTCAACATGGTTACAGGCAAGGCAGATCTACGCAGTCAGCTGCGATTTCATTCGTAGATCATGTTTATAAAAGCCTGGATGAGGGCTATATGTAGCAGGCCTGTTTTTGATCTTTCCAGAGCGTTTGATACCCTCAACTTAAATTTCATTCTGAATAAACTGTACAACTTAGGATTTAGAGGTGTTTTTCTGGATTGGATAAAAGTTACCTGTCAGACAGAGTTTTCGGGTTAAGGTACAGGACAGTTGGTCCAGTGATTACAATGTAAACTTGGGGTTCCTCAGGGGTCCGTGCTGGGACCTTTGTTGTTTCTTCTTTTCATTAATGATCTACCAGATCATATTATAGTAGAGATATTAATGCTAATCATTATTTTTGTTGATGACACTTCATTTGGTGTCACAGCGCGGAGTCCTGAGGAGCTGGCAAGTGCTTGTAAAAAATTGTTAACTCTTTCAACTGTTGGTGTCATGATAATGCTCTAATTTTAAATGTTGGTAAAACTGAATGTTTGTTCTTTGGTTTGAGAAATGCTGGTGAGAGACATCTGATTGTGGACAGTGCTTTAACATCTAAATCATGCACAAAATTTCTTGGTATTCATGTTGACAGTGGACTGACATGGTCAGAACAGGTTGAGCATGTGTGTAGGAAATTGAATAAAGCTCATTTTGCTTTATGTAAAATAAAAGATTCGCTGCCAGTTACGTCCCTGATGACAGTGTATTACAGTCTTGTTCATAGTCATTTGTCTTATAATGTTGTATTATGGGGGAATTCAGTGGATGTAAATAGGGTTCTCATTCTTCAGAAACGAATTCTGAGAATGATGTTCAATATAAACCCCAGAATGTCATGTAAACCTGTTTTCATTGAGAATGCCATTTTGACATTTCCATGTGTGTATATTTATAGATGTTTAGTGTATTTAAAGGATAATGAGGCTAACTTTTCGAAACTCTTTATGTATCACGATTATGCAACTAGAAGTCAGTCAACTCTTCTCTTGCCGAAACATCGTACTTCAAAATTTGAGAACTCTCCAACATACCGAGTATCAAATTTTTCAATACTTTACCTCACCATCTGAGAGTTAAGCCTACAAAAGTGTTCAAATCTGTTCTTAAGTCTTTTCTTCTGAGAAAGGCATATTATTCTATTAAAGAATTTATGGAGGATGATACTCTCTCATGGCATGTCCTATATACCGATGTATCTTGTTGGATAAATAAATATTATTATTATTATTAAAACACATTAGAGGACAAGGTTATGATTATGGGACAAATATGAAGGGAAAACATGTTGGGCTTCAAAAACGCATTCTTGATGCGAATCCGAAAGCCCTTTTTGTACCTTGTGCGGTTCATACTTTGAACTTAACAGTAAATGACGCTTCTAAGGTGTCAGGTGCTACAATAAACTTTTTTAATCTTGTGCAAGAGTTATATAATTTTTTTTCGTCATCCACAAAAAGGTGGTATGTTTTGAGAAAAAATGTCCCCGGGTTAAGTTTAAAGCCTCTAAGTGAGACAAGATGGTCCAGCAGAATTGACGCAATAAAGCCCCTTATAGTTTATTTAATTAAGGTTTGCGAAAGTCTTCTAGAAGTGGCTGAAGATAATTCCTATCACATTGATGCAAGACATAAAGCGAGTTCCCCCTTAACGTCTGTACAAAATTTTCAATTTATTTGTGGAATTATTATTTGGCATGACGTTTTATTTCATATAAATATTGTCAGCAAACAAATGCAATGTGCTACAATTAATATTAAAGTATGCCAAACCTACCTAAAAAATTTAGTTGATCACTTCCAGCAATATAGATCTGACCAATCATTACAAGGAAATTCTTGTGCAAGCGAAAGAAGTAGCATCCTCTCTCAAAATTGAAGAAGACTTTCCACCATTACCAACGGTTAGGAGGAAATTTAAACCAAAACTGTTTGACTATGAAAACCGAGATGAGACCCCTCAAGATCCAAAAACCGCCTTTAAAATTAGTTTTTTCTTAAAAATTATAGATCAAACTATAAGCTCTCTAAAAAACCGATTTGACTTATTGAATGAGTATGATAATATTTTCGGATTTTTCAGCGACATATTCAAATTAAGTGACAGCGATCTTTTAAAACATTGTTCTATTCTTGAAGAGCGACTGACAAATCAGGATAATAAGGATATAGACTTCAATGATCTGTTTAACGAAATTAAAGCGTTAAAGTTGTTTTCATTACCTGATAATTCTGACCCCTTAAGTATTTCAAAATATATATTTGAAAACAATTTAATCTCCACCTTTCCAAACGTAAGCATTTCACTAAGAATTCTTTTGACATTGCTTGTATCTGTAGCTTCTGGCGGGCCATCTTTTTCAAATTTAAAAATTTCCAGCAAAATATTAAAATTGCAATAAATGACGCAAAATCTTTAATTAAAGCAATAGATAAATACAAATTAATTTTACCAAACCCTCAACCACCTCAACTGTATTCACTCATTAAATTGCATAAAGTAAATAACCCCGTTAGACCAGTCGTATCTTACGTTACAGCCCCAGCCGTGAAATTGTCGCACTACCTTATAGATATCATTAAAAATTATTGTTCATTCAAATCAAAGTTTTCTATAAAATATTCTTTCGAATTGATAAATAACATAAAAAACGTTAACCTACCACCTAACGCAAAACTTATTTCGTTTGATGTTGAGAATTTATACCCAAGTGTTCCTCCAGGTGATGTCAAAATATTAATCGAAAACATGTTGAATTCGAATCATGTTAACCACATAATCAAATCAGAAATATTGAATCTGTTGGACGTTTGCATTGAACAAAATTATTTTTCTTTCAACAACATCTATTACAGTAGTGAAAATGGTTTGATCATGGGAAATCCTTTGAGTCCACTTTTAGCAGAGATTTTTATGAATAATATTGAACAGAAAATTCATACACATCCACTCATTTCCAAATTTCTTTATTGGTATAGATATGTTGACGACATCTTAGTATGTTTCATTGGAACTACTCGTCAATTAGACTTATTTGTTAATTTCATTAATTCCATCCATTTGAACATTAAATTCACGATAGAAATTGAACAGAACGATTCCATAAATTTTTGGACTTAAAATCACTAAACAAAATAATAATCATGTTTTTCGGTCTTTCGTAAACCAACACATACTGATACAATTATACATAACTACTCATTACATCCAATTCAACACAAATTTGCAGCTTTAAACAGCATGGTACATCGATTACTCAATTTACCTTTATCAGTAGAAGATTATAATAAAGAGTTAAACATCATCAAACAGATAGCCATTAATAATTCATATAATCCGGATATGATAGATCTAATCATTCGTGCAAAACTGTATCAGAAAGCAATAAATGAAGTATATCCTATTCATAAAGACTATAAAATATTCAACAGTTTAACATTCTGCGGTTCTGCAAGTACAAATATTAAATCCTTTCTCGTCAAACAAAATCTTAATATAGCTTTCAAAACTTCTAATAACTTAGGTAAACATATTAAAAATAATAAATCTCGTGTTGAAAAATCAAGTAAATCAGGAATCTATAAACTCAATTGCGGTTCTTGTGATAAAATTTATATCGGTAGGACCTATAGGAGTTTTGGCATAAGAACATCTGAACATAAACGTAGCTTCGATAAAAATAAATCTGATTCAAATTATTCAAACCACCTAATAAAAGAAAACCATTCATTCAATAAAAACTTTGACATATTACATATAAAATCAAAAAGTTCAAAATTAGATCTCCTAGAAGCATTAGAAATAAATAGATACAAACATTCGGACAAGCTTTTGAATGAGTAGGTAGATGTGAATTATTCACCCCTACTTAACTTGTTTAATTAGTTTTTATTACCTTTCATACTAACTGTACAATGGCTCGGTGTGGATTTTCCTGTTATTCATCCAACTTGTTCTACGATTTGTTTATAATACCATACTCTTCATTCTATTTTTCATTCTTGATAAAGCTGCTGTGTCAGCGAAACGTCGTCGAATTTTTTCAAATAAAGTGTAGATTAAAGTTAAACCTTGTGTTTTATCTCATTTTAATTCAAAAATTAAAAATTATTTAAGATCGACAATGATTCAAGAAAGATTGCCTGGGCTAACAATATTAGCAATTGAACAAGAAATTTTTGACGGTATAAATTTTAGCGATGTAATTAATGAATTTGCAACAGCAAAATCTCGGAAAATATCGCTACTACAATAGCTAGTTTTTATTTTTCTATTGCATCTAGACCTAGCTATCATTTTTGATTTTAAAACGAAGTTCCCTAGGTATTTGTTATTAGAAATATCTGCATTTTTAGTTTTATGTTATTTTCTAGTATTTATAAACGAGTCAACGTGTCTGTATCTCATTACTTAAGTAAATGTTTTAAAATGGGTGTGAACAAGAATTTATTTTGTTATAATTTTGTTCTGTTTGTTTCATTTTGATATTTTAGTCTACAAATAAATAAAGTTCAGTTTTTTGCTTTACTTCAAGCACCTACCTACTTACCTCCTACCTTAAAAAAAAATAAAAAAACATGATCCAAAATGCCTTAAGGGGTGCCAAAATCATTTTTTGCACACAAGCGCCAGTAGCCCTCACCGGGGCCCTGAATACCTATCTATATTCCACTATTACAAAACTTGTTGTTTTTCTCTATCATTATAATTCATACCTCTTTTTCTATATTTAAGACAACTGTGCAACTGTACCTTAATTTTAACTCACAATTTGTAAAAGTCTGATCATAGAAATATCGAAATAGCTATCATGTTTGTTAATTGATTATATTCCATCTAATTTCGTGATGTTCTTTACAAAGTAAACCAAAATCACCGTATAAAAGATCTCTACATTCAATCCAGACGTTCCAAACGATGCCCATATCAAATACAGTTCCATTTTCACTTGTATAGATTATTTATCAAATTACTACTTAATTCCAAAGCAGCTTACTATTCTATTTTTCTTTAAATCGTCATATTCCAGACGATGATCAATTAGGTTAATCACAGTGAATTGAAATGATGAGTAAACATGTTTTTATCTCGAAGATTTCCTAATAATTTTTAATGTTATGATTTGTTCTTTTGTTAGTTTCACTTTCAATTCGAAAGAAGAGCAAAAGTTTTAAAGACATGAAGTATGCGTGGTTGTTGTTATATTTCCATTTGGTGAACGTTTATGGTAAGTGAAATTTCAAAATAATTACGGATTATGTATGAGTAGGAAATGTTGGTTATTTTTAGGTGAACATGAAGATTTGTACTCAACTAGCACCCCTTGTGGTATAAGAGGTGCTCGTGATAATGGTTTTAGAATTGTTAATGGTAGTCTTGCTTCCAAAGGTAGGTAAGCACTATAAGCGTAAGGTTGTCCACAAATTGAAAAGTTAAGAATAGTCGAATCTCGAGGTGAAATTGAAATTTGATTCTGTTTGCCAAGCAAACGTTCCCAGCCCCGGATCTACGATTTTTTCGAACCGGAGCAAGAACTTGATATAGCGCCCCCTCTCTTGAGCGTTTGATTAACACTAATATACAGGGATATCCACCGGGACCGTCCGTTAAAAACTTTTTAAGTTCCTATTACAATATCAAGCTGAAATTTTATACGCGGCCATAACTTTACTCGGAGGCAAAATTAGCGGAACACTCGAAAATTTAACCAAATTCGAAGTTCGATATTTTTCCTAATTCTCAACCGATTTAGATGATTTGTTCGGCAAGTTATAGATCAACTCTTCTGCTTTGTAGAAATTATAAGAGAAAACAAAAAAATTTGAGAAAAATTTTATACGGGGGCAAAACTAAAAGTGTTTTTTTGTCAAAAATTCGTAACACCCTGTGGAATTTCGTGGTCCGAGTTGAAACGTACAATATCATGGTCTGTCAAGACACATCTTCCTACAGTAACGCCCTTCTTGTTTCATGCGTTTATCTCTATTTTTGCAAAATATATTTAATTTCAAGTGGAAAATCACCATTTTGGAGAAATTCCATTGAATCAAGAAATTGTCATTAAAATTCGTCTATCAATTTGGAATTTTCTTATTATCACTCAGGCGTGTCGAAATTGTCGTTTGCGATTTTTATGTTCGAATTGCATTAGTTATTGATGACAATTTGGTTAATTTGGTGAAAATTAGGAATTCATAGGAGATAACAGTCGGTAGGTATTAAAAGAATTCTGGGACCATTGATAAAACTTTTCATTTACACATGTGCACACCTTTTTTATCAAATATGAAATTCAACACACGTTTTTTGTATATGACCACATTTGCACTTGTTTAAAGAATGAGAGTTTTCCATTCTTTGATTTGATACAAATTCGATCGGTTGCGGTGTTTTGTGATTCTTTTACTGTTTACGATTCGAAACGGTATTTTCATTCAGAATGAGAGATTTACCACCAACCTCAGTAGCAAGGGCAGTTACATTGATCGAGGAAGGGCGCACCTACCGCTCAGTCGGTACCATGTTGGGTGTCTCGACGTCGGTTATCCATCGAATCTACCGACGTTACAGGGAAACTGGATTGTACGTGAGGAGGCGAGGACAAGGAAGAAATCGGGCAACCCGCGCTATACATGACCGTTTCATCGTCAATCAAACCATAAGAAATCCTCGTCTTACTGCTGTTCAGGCACGTAACCTTTTACAAGCAGTGGATAACATTAACGTCAGTGTGAGGACAGTCAGAAGACGATTAAATGAAGTTGGTCTGAGATCATACGCGCAAGCAAGAGCACCAAGACTCGATAGAGCCCATCGGGTAGCAAGATTGGCGTTTGCTAGGGAGCATGTAGCATGGACAATCAATCAGTGGAGACGAGTTTTATTTAGTGATGAGAGCCGATATTGTGTGAATTTCGTGGATGGTAGAGATAGAATATGGAGGCATCGAAGGGAACGGTACAATCAAGCGAACTTCGCAGGAACTGAGCAATACGGTGGAGGGTCAGTTATGATATGGGGTGGCATATGCTTGGGAGTACGAACAGAACTGGAGATTATTGGCAATGGATCACTTAATGCCCATCGGTATATAACAGAAATCTTGGAGCCCCATGTTGTGCCTTTTGCTCCTTACATAGGGGAAAATTTCCTTTTATGCACGATAACGCGCGCCTTCATACTGCGCGCATAGAATATCTCAATGAAGTTGGGATCACACGAATGGACTGGCCGTCGCGGTCACCGGATTTAAACCCGATCGAACACGTTTGGGACATTCTTGGAAGAAGGGTTCGACAACGGAATCCAGGCAACGTTGAAGAGCTGACATTGGCTTTGGTGGAAGAGTGGGACAACATACCTCAACAGATGATAGACATCATTGGGAGTATGCGAAATCGTATGCGCGCTGTAATAAGAGCTCGGGGGGGTCATACTCGCTACTAAAATCAAATGTTTTTTTTTGTGGGTCATCATGAACATTTTTCTCAACATGTTCATTTCATTTCACGAGTGTATCGCCAGGATACACACCTGCTCTCAATTTTGGACAGGAATGATAATTATTATAGAGTGTCGCACAAAAAAATTCAAAAATAAATGTGCAAAATCAACGATTTTTCGAGTGTACTTCGAGTTCTCCCGGAGCGTGAAATTGGCCAGTGAATTTCAAAAATTTTCATTTCGTTAGATTTCCGCTTCTCTAATTTTGATTTAATTATTTGGCTAACCTCCGATGTTATGCACCTACGCAAGATTAAAAATAAATTCTTGAAATTTGTGATTTTTCGCTTCAAATTGGATATCTCTTGTAAAAATAGATGCGTAAAACAAGAAGGGCGTTACTGTAGGAAGATGTGTCTTGACAAACCATGATATTGTACGTTTCAACTCGGACCACGAAATTCCACAGGGTGTTACGAATTTTTGACAAAAAAACACTTTTAGTTTTGCCCCCGTATAAAATTTTTTCAATTTTTTTTTGTTTTCTCTTATAATTTCTACAAAGCAGAAGAGTTGATCTATAACTTGCCGAAAAAATCATCTAAATCGGTTGAGAATTAGGAAAATATCGGACTTCGAATTTGGTTAAATTTTCGAGTGTTCCGCTAATTTTGCCTGTGTGGGTCATCACTTTTTATTTCAAATGGCAATCTACCTTTTTATTGTACATCTAGAACCGACATTTGAGCAAGGCATAAAATACCCAAGTTGTTGGCACTCATCTGTCAAAACTTTTGACAGATTTAATTATTTTAGTTATAAACTCGATTTTTGAAGAACATTTAAAAAAATTGTAGCTCGTAGATCTTTTGCACTACAGACACAATTTTTGCTTGGGTGGATAGAAGAAGGATCAAGGAATTTTTTAAGCAATCTACACATGTCAAATGTTTATTGCGTTGTTTTGTATGATTTTTTCAATTTGGCCTTTTTCAAACAGCAATAACTCAATTTTTTCAAATTGCACGTGCCAATTTTCATATCGCCATCAGATGAAGCGTCAAATTTCGGATGGAATTGTATAAGCATGTACTATACCCATTATAGTTCCGAAATAATTTGGGAATATATTGAATTTTGATGATTTTGCTAGAACTAACAGAATGCTTTGAAATATTTGAATCAAGTAGCTGAACTGGCTACGCTCACCTGACAGGTGCCTAAAATTAATGTACTTGTCACTTCGTTCATATATATATATATATATATATATATATATATATATATATATATATATATATATATATATATATATATATATATATATATATATATATATATATATATCCACAGAACAGGGTCTGTTCTGTGGATGCAACGAAACAGTTGATGGATGTGAGTGTCAAAAAAGCCACCGAACTAACTCGAAATCGCGAAAGATGGCGTGCTACAATTTCGAAAACAATTGATAATCTTCATATCGGCAGCGTTCCAGCTCCGACTTAATGCATTTAACGAGTTCACAACATGTCTGTCAAGACATTGTGACTATGATGATGATGTAGCTAGCCATTCTGTTCGAATTAATTCGACTGCCAGTTAAAACAATAATAGTTTGTTATCTATGCTCTGGGATATTTCTATGCACGTGCAGGAATCTAAGCTTCATTAGCCAACTTCAGGTAGGTACGTAAAATTCGTTTTTTCGCCATAACTTGAAATTTTGAAATCTCAGGTACAAGGTATGTAAAGGGAACTTCATTTAGTTTTTTACGGCGAATCTAAAGAATTGAAAAAAAATATGGGTTACAATTTGAAAAAACGCAATTTTCGGCGTTTATTCGTTTCGAAATTTGAGGCAGAAAAAAGAGCACTCTGTATACTGACTGAGATTCAGTCGGAAATGAGTTATGTCCCGCATGGTTTATTGTTTGTAAAACACCTTTTATTATTTTGGTAGCCCACGTCGTTCTCGAAATATATCAATTTTCTCAGAAAGCAAAAAATTGATAATTTTCAAGCAAAACTGGGATAATTCATGAACGAAACATGCTCGACTTATGTGTCTGGCGTTTTTGTGATTGGAATAACAAGTGTTATCGAATATACAGAGTGTTTTTTTTATATTAAATAACAAAGTTGGTATGCACAAGTGCCATTGAGGTGAAAATATTTTAGGAATAGAGTTTCAGACTAGTTGAATCAACTTCCAAAATTTCAGAACGATAGCATTATTAGTTCTCCATAAACGTATAATCTATAACTTCTTGGCTTAACTTATTCTAAGCCATTTGGACAGTCAAACGAAGCTCCTGTACATGTTGGAGGAAGTTTTGCTTCTGAAGATTTATTTTCAGGGTGTCTTATACATGTTCAAGAGGATTCATATTCAAGAACAATTGTAAGAGTTCTTCTACTCTAAAAGTTTTATATCTCTCAATTTGAAGTATACCAATGGCCCAAGTATTTGTTTCATAAACCATTAATCAATATTCATTGCTTATAACACGATATATTGCTTCGAATATCTCTTATAATCCTTATCAATATAAAGATTGAAGATAAAAGGCCCAAGATGACTGCCTTGTGGAATGCCAGAGGTTACGTTTATAGCGTATGACTCGTAATTTTTGATTCCAACTATATGTTTTCTACCACTATAGTAGCCCTTCATCCACTTCAAAAGATTGCCAAGAAAGCCTGCTGATTGGAGACTTTTATCTAAGATAATGTGATTGGTTTGATCGGAAGCTTTGAAAATGTCAGTATAAGCACCATCCACGTGATCCCTTGACCAAAAGCACTATAAATATCTGTTACGTGTACTACCCGTTCCAAAAACGCCCTTCCATTAAGCCCCACCCTGCACCACTTATGCTACTTCATGCACCCCATCAACTCAATGAAATTAAGAAATTAAACGAATAAAATCAAAGAAATATATCAGTTATCAATTTCAAGATTGTGCCAAAAAGATATGAAAATTAATAATCTACATTCTGCCAAAAAGTACTAGGGCCTGTCAAGTTATCAATTGGCAGCAATGCAAGACGTAACATGGTCCAATTATAAAGCTACTCAATTATCTAAGCCTGCTGCGAAAAGAAAGAAGCGTTGTTATATTTGTTCTTCGCAATTATCAAGGACTTCTAAACCTCGTGATGAAAGCAATGTCTGCTCTAAACATTCTAAAAAAACATTTGTAATATATGTGAATGGTTTTCGACGTCATTGCTAAATTAAAAACGACAAAAGTTGTTGTTCTGATGATCTGAGTTCCATATTCATCAAATGTATATCATCTATAGTGAGCTCCCACTTGCTAGATTGATTAATAGATCGTTTAAGGAGGGTGTCTTTCCCCAGGTACTCAAAAGGCAATTATTGTGCCGGTACCAAAGAAAGGTGACCAGACTAGCATTTCTAACTTCAGACAGATTTCATCATCAATTTGAAATAATATCGGATGCCCAACATGGGTTTAGAAAAGGTAAATCTACTGAAAAGGCATCTTACGATCTTTTCAATATCATATATAAGGAACTAGATGGTAATGAATATGTTGGCTGTGTATTTTTCGATATCTGTCGTGCATTTGACTTGATGTTGAAGAAAGTTGCTCTAAACAAGTATTATCATTTGAGGTGCGTGCTTTCGATGGATTGAATGCTATCTTGAAAATCGAAAAATGGTTGTAAAGGTATCAAATTCATTTTCAGCAACCAGGGAGGTGAGTTTTGGAGTTCCTCAGGGGTCTGTCCTGGGACCACTTTTATTCATGTTGTTCATCAATGACTTGCCCAACTTCATCACCAAGGGCCAAGTAGTAATGTATGCTGATGATACAACTGTTGTGGTTTCGAGTCCCGAGGAGGTACAGATTGCGCTGCATAGTGTTATAAAGGAGATGACTGTCTGGTGCAATAGAAAGAGGCCAATAATTAATAATGATAAAACTGTTCTCCTTAATTTTTGCAATAGAAAGCCTCTGTCTTCCATTGAGTTTCAATTTGCTGTTGTGACCAAATATCTTGGTGTTAACGTCGACTCTCATCTGTCTTGGGATAAACATATCCACTTTGTATGTAAACAATTGACCAAAGGATTTTTTGCACTTCTACAACTGAAGTCGAGTGTTCATCGTGATGGGCTCAAAAGCTTTTACTACTCTATAGTTATTTAGATTATAATGTTTTGCTTTGGGGCAATACTGTTCATTGAACCAGAGTCTTCATATTACAGAAGAGAATTCTTCGTTTAATGTTTGGCCCTCCATTAGGATCATGCCGTAATGTTTTCAAAGAGCAGCAAATTTCGACCGTTCCTTCTGTTTTCGTTCTCAAGGCTGTATCTTTCGCAAAAAAGAGGCTCAATGAAATGCAGAAATTAAATCATTTCTATAATTATGGGACACGGAATTGTGAATTCCTGTCAGTCCCTATGCATAAAACCACAATGCACAAAAATCGCCTCACTTCTCTGCAATCTATTTTTACAATAGATTGCCAGGTGAACTAAAGTCAATAAACTACGAAAGGTTCAGAACTGCCATAAAAAATTTTGATTGGAAGAGCACTCTTCTCCTCCGATGCATTCTAAAGAATGGATAAGTTTTTGTAATTTTATCACTTGTGCAATGATATTGATATTTTTCCTTGTATTTCGATGTTTTTATTTTGTAAGCAAACTGTACCAAGTATCTATTTCAAATGACATGTACATCCTTATTGGTCAAAAGTACGAAATAAATTATTCTATTCTATTCGGTCAGTGTAAAGTGTATAAAATTCTGTTAAAAGGTACCCATACTGGCGCGGAGTTTGAACGCGATCTGTTATTTTATTTGTTTACAGAGCTCCATTTTGTCAGTTCTCACAAGTGTGTTTTGCGATTTTCACAATGGATCAAACAAAGAATTTGTCTCAAATTTTGTGTTGCAGATGGAATATGTTAAACAAGGCCGCGTCAGAAACACGTGCATATGAGTGGTGTAGTTCAACAACAGCCGAGATGTGGTGAAAGATTTACCTCTCTCTGATCATCAACTTCTTCAACTGAAGTTCTTGTTATTTAAGTTTGAGAGAGATAGCCAATAAATGAATTCGTAAAATTTCAACCGATTGTTTGGGCATGAAACGCGTTGTTGCTCGACTAGTTCAAAAGACCGCGTAAAGAATATAAAATGAGTCAATTCCGACTTCATTTTAAAGCATTCTAACGGGTGATGAGACATTAGGGTGGGCCTAAAACATATTTGATTTTTTCTATATACCATGAAAATATCGTCCTAAACGAGGAAAAAATTCTGGTAACGTATAAACTTTGTAATGAGAAATGATGTTTCGCTAAGTCGACTCCTTTTAGTTATTCGAGGTGAAACGTTAACTATAATTTTGCAATTTTACATGTTCTATCATGAAAAATAACTCAAAAACATAAAATATCTCAATTTTATGATTTTGTTGTTTTCATTCGGTAAATTCGTAGAAAAATTTTGTCATCATCCAGCATGATAAAAAAGCGTTTAAAACATATTTTGTACTAACATAGAATACTTGGTAGTAATAAGAAGATTAGAAAGTTTTTTTATTTTAATCAATCGATGATTTTATTATTATTTTCATATTTTACCGATAAGATTGCTGTGGTCCATTTCAGCGCCACCTTTATGATATTATTCAACGTAAATGAAACTTAAAGTTACATCAATCATCCGATATTTTGAATATTACCTCAGGGATTTTTGAAATTTCGAAGGATTGTTAGAATTGATCCTTTTTGAGATATTTCAATTGAAAAAATAAATAAATTGAGGTTTATTTTAAGAAAGAAACAAATAAAAGAAAATGAGAGACTCTTTCCGCATGTAATGAAAAAATTGAAAATTGTTTTCTCACGAAGTAGCTTGTATTACCTCCTCTTGCCCTGATACAAGCCTGAATCCGTCTGGGCATGCTTTGGATTAGGTTTTCGCGCTCCTCTAGGGTGATACTCTGCCACTCCTCTGTGGCGGCTTGAATGATCTCTTGTGGGGTTCTCGGATTATCCTGGCGCGATCTAATTTTCCTTTTGAGATTATTCCATAGATGTTCAGTAGGATTTAGGTCTGGGTAGCAAGCTGGCCAGTCCAAAATAGCGATTCCCTCTGTTTCAAGATAATGTCGCGCGAGGTTGCAGGTATGCGGAGGAGCATTCTTCTTTTTCAGCCCTTCTCTGTGCTATATTATACCATCCTCTTCCTACTTTTTCCTTTATGTCATCCAGCCACCTTCTCTGGGGGCGCCCCACTCCCCTTTTGTATAAGCGTGGTCTCCATTGAGTTATTCGCTTAGTCCATTTTACATCCTGTTGTCTTGCTACATGTCCAACCCATCTCCTTCTTATTTCTTCATTACGTATGTGATCCCGCAGGCTCACTCCAAGCATAGTTCTTTCAATTGCGCGTTGTGTGGTTCTAAGTTTGTTAGCAGATCTTATTGTGAGAGTCATGGTTTCCATGCCATACGTTAACACTGGGAGAACGCACATATTAAAAACTTTTCTTTTGAGGTTAATGGGGATTTGTTTGTTTTTCAAGACAAATCCTAGTTTTCCAACAGCAGCCCAAGTCATTCTTATTCTTCTTGACAATTCTGCAGTTTGATTGTCTTCACCTATCTTTATAGTGTGTCCAAGGTATAGATATTCATTCACTTTCTCTATAACATTGCCGTCGACTTCAATATTGCGTCCTCCGTTGTCATTATTTTAGTTTTTGTCAGATTCATTTCAATCCTACTTCTTCCGATGTTCTTTTGAGTTCTAGCATCATTTCGTGGAGTTGTTCTAGGTTATCGCTTATTAGAACTATATCATCTGCAAACCGGAGATGGTTCAGGAATTTTCCATCCACATTTATACCTTTTCTATCCCATTCCAACTTCTTAAACACGTCCTCCATTGCAAGTGTGAACAATTTTGGCGATATCACATCGCCTTGTCTCACGCCCTATTTATCGGGATTTTTTGGTTTGCATGTCATCGTCTAGTCTCATCTGAATAGTCGCTCGTTCATATATATTCTGTAGGATGTTTCTATATCTTGAATCTATTCTAGCATTATCGAGGGCTTGAAATACTGCCCACAGTTCTATAGAATCGAAGGCTTTGTTATAGTCTACAAAGGCTAGGTGTATTGGCACTTTGTATTCGTGACATTTTTCAATAAGTGTACGAAGAGTTTGTAGGTGTTCTGTTGTGCTATATCCTCTGCGAAACCCTGCTTGTTCTGCCGGTTGATAGCTGTCAAATTTGTTTGTCCAATAATGTTTGTGATAATTTTTGATAACAATTTATAAGGGTGTGGTAAAAGGCTAATAGGTCGGTAATTGTCTATCTTAAATTTGTCACCTTTTTTGTACAACACAACGTGTGCATTGTTCCATCCTTCCGGAACACTACCTTCTGTTAGGCATTTATTTAGTAATATTTTTATTGCTTCCAAAGTGACCTGTCCTCCCAATTTTAGCATTTCGCTTGTAATGTTATCTTCGCCTGGTGCCCGGCCGTTTTTCATCTGGTTGAGGGCTAGTTGTATTTCATCAATGTTAATCTCAGGCATGTCCTCGGAACCGACATTTGTTATGTTACTAAGATTCGTTGTTTCAGGTTTGGGTTTCTTAGACAAATACAGGTCAGTATAGAAGCCTTCAACAATCTGTATTATTTCCGTTTTTTCATATTTTATTTCACCTTGGTTGTTTTTCAATTGATGTATTCTGGGTCTACCGGTGTTAGTAATTCTCTTTAAGACTTGCATGTTACTGTTGTTTTCTATGACTTGTTTTATATAGTCTGTGTTGTAATTTCGTATGTCTTCTCTAGTCTTTCGTCTTATAGCCCTGTTCAGTTCCCTGTATTCTGGATTAAATCTATCCATTACTTTCCTTTCTTCCATTAACCTTAGCGTGCCTTGGCTTAATTTTTTAGGTTTTGTAGGAGGAGCATTATCTTTCATAATTTCTTTTTTCCCTTGTATTACGATGTTTTTTTTTTGTTAGCAAACTGTACCAAGTATCTAGTTTAAATGACATGTACATCCTTATGGGTCAAAATGACGAAATAAATTATTCTATTCTATTCTATCGATATGTATTGCAGTTCCCTACAATTTTTTAAGAAGTTTACTATAATTATATAGTTATGTGTCTCTTTATGTATCGCAGGGGAGTTTCCATGGTTGATTTCCTTACAAGTAAGGATTGGTTTTGAGTACCGACATATTTGTGGTGGTGCAATCCTCAGCGAATCTTGGGTTGCTACGGCTGCACATTGTCTCAATGGAATCTTGCCATCTTCTCTTTATGTTGTTGCCGGTGATTACAACTTACAGATTATAGAAGGTAATAATTTTCAACTTGACTCTATTGGAATATAATGGTAACTTTATTATTAATTTCATGAGGTGGAGAACAAGCTGCAAGGGTTTCAAAAGCTGTTACTAATAAATTTGACCTATCAACCTTTGCTAATGACATATGCCTACTGAAATTAGAAACGCCACTGCAGTTTACAGAAGGAAGCAGAGTAATGCCAATATGTTTACCTAAGAATTTTCAAGAGTTCCAAGGTGAGTGACTATTTTCTACAGATAGATTATTTGTCCTGAAGGTGTCCTAAGTAATATATTTCCTTTACGAATTGTGACAAGTGGAACATTATACCCTTGTTGAGTTTCTCACTTGTGAACAATATAATGTCTATAGTAGATATAGTAAAGCCGAAGAACAGCGGTCGGGGAACTTTTTCAATCATTACCCCAAAATATTTTTGTGTAAATTGATATTATCCCATGCCGAAGAGCAAAAAAAAACGAAATCGCCTCTTTTTAGCATCTTTCATATTATAGCCCCCCATGATAATTTTGAAAAGGAAACAATAACTAAAAATCAATTTGAAAATCATTTATTCAATTTATCAAATGTAATACCTAGTAATACATAAATGGTAACACTGGTCTACAATGGTTTTGTTGCCCTAGATATGAAAATGATTTTGGGTCTATTTATGCACACAATTCGTGAAACTATCAATGATTTTGTAGGATTTGCTCTGATTTCTTTTTAAATCTTTATTTTCATTTTACATAACAAAAATCGTAAAACAAGAAACAAAATAACAGATATATTTATAATGTCAGTTATGTTTTGAGAAATTCGAATACATCGAAGTAAATAAAGAGGAAAATGTCGAAAATATATTTCATATTTCCATAAAACGCCTTTTATGAGCTTTTCTTCTATAATTTTTCAGGGACAATCTCTTTTCAAAGACCAGCAGTAATCTGCCATCATGTGACAATCCCATCGACCTTGATACCTTTCTTCCATCACTTTTAGATCTTGATGAAACCGCTCTCCTGTTCCTCACTATAATTTCCTAAATTATCCGGAAATTTATCTAGATGATTGCGGAGATAGTGTAACTTAATACTCATATTTGCTCCTAAAGTCTCAAAGTTTGTCAGCATATTTTGCACAATTTCTTCATAATTTGCTGCTTTATGGTTACCTAGAAATTTTCGACAACCAACACAAAACTTTTCCAAGCTTTACTTTCCGGAACAGTCATAACTTTGATAAAATCTGAGTCTTTCATCAATTGCCGTATTTGAGGACCATCAAATATTCCACCTTTCAATTTTTCCATACTAAGCTTCGGAAATTTTCTGCAAATGTAATTAAAACAATTTCCGTCTTTGTTCAACGCTTTTACAAATTGCTTAATCATACCTAACTTAATACGTAATGGTCGAAGTATGATTTTGTCTCTGCTCACCAGCGGCTCCTTATTACGTTGGCTTTACCGACAGTTAAAGAATTTCTTACAGGCCAAACATCTTGTTCCCAATGAAGTTGCTTTGCTCTACTATCCCACATACAAATAAAGCAAGGGTATTTTGTATATCCACTTTGTTGGCCAAGTAAAAATTAACCATTTTAAATCCACACAGATCGGCCATTGATGCTCAGAGTATTTAATTTTATCTAAAACTAATTTTACATTTTCATATTCTTCTTTGAGTTTCGTTGAATGGGCAATTGGAATTGATGCAAATTTATTTCCATTGTGCAATAAGACGCATTTTAAACTTCTTTTGCAACTATCAATAAAAGGCGCCATTCAGTAGATTTGTACTCTTTTAAACCCATGTCTATAAGCAGCTTCGCGATATCATTACAATACACTAATCCTTCATTTTCACTAAAAATTGTAATAACTCTTTTCTCGCGTTCTGTATGTTGTAATTGTTACTGTTGGTGCCAATAAATTTTTTCTTTCAATCTTGAGGCTAACAGTTCTGATCCTTGTTTTGATAAATTGAGATCACGTATTAAATCACTGAGTTCATTTTGAGAAAATAACTTTGGCGTAGATGTTTCACCTTCCCATTCACTTCCACTAGTAGATGGTCCCGATTTCTGTGAATTTGGTAACATCATTGTTTCTGAGGGCATGCGAATTACTTTTGAAATGTATATGGGCCGAGGAGATTTTCACTGTGTAGAACCGGACATTTCGTAGACTGTAAGTCTGGGTATCTCCACGTTTGATTTCGATTAAAACCTTTAACATCTACTACGCAAAAGTAACAATCATCTAAATGATTCGTAGGCTCCATCCAGATCATAGGAATACCAAAGTCTAATCCAGAACGTTCACCTTTTTCCACAACCGTAAAAACTCAACACAGGACTTACAAACTTTATTAGGAACCCATGGTTTACCTAATTTGTCCATTTTGAAACCAAAATATTCAACATAAGTCTCCTTGACAAAGTCTGTGATATTTCTTTTTGTTTTGTTGGTATATAAACACCGCAAATATAACAAAATAAATCACTACAATATTTACACTTTCTTCGTGACGAACTCATATTTTAGACAAGAAGACAAATATATAAGAATGGACATTCAGTAATTGAAACAAAATATTAATCCATGATACTTTATCCAGATTTACGTGTATATGTACTTCAATATTGTCAAATAACTGAGATCTCAGCTGTTTTGTGGAGCAAGGGGTCTGAGAGTGGGGATCAAGTGATGTTTGTATGCGCGAAAAAGTTGCGCAGAAGCCTAATCATGACTGGAAAATTAAATTTTATTTCTAACAAGCTTATAATTGTTCAAAATATAAGAAATGCAAAAATCATGAAAATACGAGCACATTGAGAACTTTCATGAATATATTCGTAATCTGGGCACTTGAAAAAATAAAAATTTGCGATGATATCCAGGGCAACAATAAAAAAAATGTTTTTGTAGAGCTGTGTAATAATAGTAATATGACTAATATATATAACAAATTGAAACCCATTGGGGTACAATTGAGGGTTGATGGCTACTGTAACAATTTATAATAATAATAACCTAACCTGGCAGAAGATATAAAATGCAAATTATCTTAGGATGTAAAATCTATGGAATAAATGGGTGAATCGACATTGTACCACCATAACCTCTTGTCGCGTTCAAGATTTAGGAAGAGGGTCTTGCTCGGAAAGTGAGTCACAGTCTCCCTCGATTAGCGACGGAAGCAGCCTGATATCGAGTAGAGATACTGCAACACAAAACCAAGTGGGAATCAACATCAATACCTCCCAACCGACTCTTGATGTTTCAACGGTGGCGCAAGCCATTATGCCTACGACCACGAGAGCCGGACTCCCTAGGAAACGCATGAAGTGGACCCCAGAAATTAATTCCTTCATTATGCGTTCCTATTACAAGATCACAAACTTGGAATTGGTAATGACAGCATACAGATACGCGCTACATCTTACGTTCGTAGAAAAATATCCGGAATTACAGCACATATCTGAGCAGAGAGTTTCGGATAAACGAAGAACAATCGTTAAAAACAGGCTACTTTCTTCAGAAACGCTGAAAAGCATACGAGAAGAGGTCATAATGGAACTCAGAAGCGAAAATGATACTCATAACGGTATACCTGCTGGAGTCAATGAAAGTGTTACAGATAATATTGAAGCCACGGAAACGAATATTAACATGGAACGCCCCCCTGAGCCGAATCAGCAGAACGAATATATGTATTTAGCAAGATCAGAACTCAACAGAGTAATAACTGAATTCAGTGGTAGTAACCCAACTGAAAGACCTAAACTGCCCAAACTCAAGACGAACAAGAATACCAATATCATCCTAGCAAGCGTAAACTCAGTGTTTGAAGAATATACCGACCAGAACACCTTGAAGAAGATTCACACTTTGATTTACTGTGGAGCAGTAGCGGTTCTTCGACTTCACAAACAACAAATCTCCACAACTCTGATTCAAGCTGAGCCAAAAAGCGTCAGAAAACCACCATGGCAAAAACGACTGGAGAAGGATATTGATAATATTAGAGCAGAAATCGGTTGCCTCACAGAATTCCTGAGAAACAGAAAACCCTCAAGGCGCTTGAAATCACATATACGCAAAATTTATAGGAAAATTGGTACGAACACAAAACACCCTGATCACAAACAATACATCGACGTGTATATGGACACTTTGAGACAGAAACTCCAAGCAAAAGCAAAGAGGCTCTCAAGATACGTCAAGTGTACTGAAAGGAAACACCAAAACCAAAGGTTCCTCCAAAACGCAGCCAATTTTCATAAGGGAAATAACAAAACTGCGACCAACAATAACAGAGAAGTACCTGACGCACAGTGCTTGACCGACTATTGGTCATCACTATGGTCGAACCCCAAAGAACACAATAGAGATGCGGAATGGATCACGAATGAAAAAGAACGCCCCGATATCAAACATATGGACTTCGAAGGAATAACGGAGGAAGAAATCGCAACAGTAGTTAGAGTGACCAACAATGGAAAGGCCACATGTATAGATAATATCCACAACTTCTGGTACAAGAAGTTGGATAAGCTCCATGGAAACAGCGAAACTATGTTCTACAACATCCTAGGAAAACACCCACTTTCCTAACACAAGGCTTAACATATATGCTACCTAAGAGCGATAGAACACAGAATCCGTCTCAGTATAAGCCAATCACTTGTCTGCCAACGCTCTACAAAATACACACCTCATGCATATCCAATCAAATATACCAACACCTTGACGACAACAATATATTAGCTGAGGAGCAGAAGGGATGCAGAAAGAAACACCGCGGGTGCAAAGAACAACTCATCAACGATTCTGTGATAATGAAACAGGCACACGGAGGGCATCGGAATATTCATTCAGCTTTTCTCGATAATCTGAAGGTATTCGATAGTACCGCCGATTCTTGGCTTATCGAAATATTGCAGATATACAAAATTCATCTAGCCCTGATAAAATTCTTGAAGATAACAATGACACACTGGCGCACATCTTTGCAGGTCAACATGAACAATAATAAGTCAATTAAAGCCGACTACATATCCATACGTCGAGGAATTTTTCAACGAGACTCTTTGAGTCCACTATGGTTCTGTTTGGCTATGAACCCATTGTCTTCAATGCTCAATAGAACAGGATACGGATTTAGGATAAAAGCAGATAGGAACTATCACATAATCTCCTACCTACTGTATATGGATGACATCAAATTATATGCTTCGAACAAGAAGCAATTGGATGATCTGCTGAAAACTGTCAGTAAGTTCTCGGCAGATGTTCATATGAAATTCGGGATTGAAAAATGTAAGACCCTGAACATTCAAAGGGGGAAAGTCATAGATAGTGAAACACAACTTCCAAATGGGATACCAACAAGCCAGATTGCTAGACAAAAGCTATCAAAGGAGAAGATTCGTTCAGAATACAGTCAGGGTCTGAAGACTGTGCTGAAATCAATGTTGAACAACTTTGAAGCGGAGAGAAGTAGGACGCGGATTAATGGATGTTGATCTCACAGAATTCTTCTCTGCAAGAGCTCGCACTTCTGACCTCCATAGAGTGGTATCGTTGACTGATAAGGGATATACACCTCTGCATCTTGCTACCAAGGATAACCTGCTGAATCTACCGTTCCTATCTGATACTGAAAAAATTGTGTATGCATCATCCCTGGAGAAGGACAGAATTCAGGTACAAAGTGTGAACGCCTTCAAGAACAAGACTGACTCTCTTGCCGTCAGTGCTCTCATCTTCACTACGGACGCTAGGATCATCAGAGCATAACAATCAAAAGCACACAATAGACTCAACGGTGAAAACCGCTTTCCATTGGTAAATGATACTGTAACGTTTCTTAGTTCTTGAAATTATTTGTGGGTTCAAATCAAACACTTCAACGTTACAAAACTCTAACTAGTTTATTACACGCAGACTGAACAATTATAACACTAAACTGAATGACTAATTTATGCAACACGATCGATACTACTTAATTTATCTCTAACACTTTCCACTTATTCGCGCTCTGTATTCAAACTTAATCCTCTGCGCTTCGCACTCTCTTCTTATATACAAGTACGAATTGTTCAAGAATATTTGCGTAGCTTCGGCTCTATTTCAGATCTTCGTTCGAGAATCTTCCGGAAACACTGATTTCTTCGTAATACGGCGCGCTGAAACCTTTAAATCTTTCTCGAATTCTCCCGAAAGTGCCCTGCACCTCGTATCTCCGCCGAGCCGTGACAGGGTCGGCTTCAGGGACGATTGGATATCGTTACAATACTAATGATATATCGGAAACCCACCTTTAATCATATTTGTATCCCTTATGCGTTTAATTCAATGATTCATTGGGGTTTTTCTCTGCCATTATCCGAAGAAAATATGTTCAGGAAACTATTGAATAATGGTTATCCTCAAATATTATGGAATGATCAGATGAAAAAACAAACACAAATAGCATATCATAATATTTACCCATGTATAAAATCAACTAATACAGATAAATACGTTTCATTAATTATTCTGGCTATATCAATGAGAAGATTGCAAATATCATTTCAAAACAGCATAAAAAAGTAGCATTCAAAACCCTTAGGAAACTCTCCCAAGAATTTTTCAATAGTGAAGATGAAGTTGTTAGAATTGACAATACTGGAGTTTAAAAGTTGACCTGTATAGATCATAAAGGCGTCTATACAGGTCAGACTAGTCGTTCATTCAAAACTAGATACAAAGAGCATCAATCAGATTACAATAACCAGAGAACCGACAAATCTATTTTCGCTTCACATTGTATCGAAAATGGCCATCATTTTCCACCCATAGATCAACTTCAAATTATTCATAGAATACCTAAAGGATAAAAGTTAGATTCTAGAATTCATTGAAATTTTCTAACTCCCCACAGAGATAAAAGTACTTGTTGTCAGCTGAAGATGGCCGAGAAATTACAATCCTGATTTTCAATAAATTCTTGCGATAGTATAATACATTTAATTTCTCATTATCATCGACTTTAATTACCATAATTATTCATTATCTATTTTAATATTCAGGGGATGCAATCGTAGCAGGCTGGGGAAGAAGTAGTGAAACAGATGCACCTACAGACTTGTTGCGTTATATTGAAATTCCATTACGTACCAAAACTTCTTGTGACGAGAGTTACATTCGTAAAGGTTTTTCCAGACTCTTGAACAATTGCCAGATCTGTGCTGGTTTACCTGAAGGAGGAAAGGATGCTTGTCAGGTATCGATCATTTGAATGTCCACGAATAAGGAGAACTGAATTAGATTTTGTAGGGAGATTCTGGTGGACCCTTGATATGTCAAACTGGTGAAAAATATGTCTTATGTGGAATAGTTAGCTGGGGCATTGGGTGTGGTAGGCAAGAATTTCCAGGAATTTACACTAAAGTGAGTATATCTATTTCAAGTTCAAAATTGAAAAAAAAACCTTCATTGTACTTATTAATCCCAGTTGTGTACTAGCATGATTATCAGAATTTTAAAGTCCCAATTTTAACTTCTATTGTGACTTTTAAATGAATTATCCTTGGAGCACAAACCAATAAATTATGTAGATTCTATTTGGTAAGACAGCATTTTTCAACACCAGAAGTGTTTTCGGTAAACCTGCTGCGCATCCAGTGCCGAGTCGATCTGATGTTTACCGAAAGTATTCGAAATGTAGCCAGTGTTGCCACAATTTATCTCACGTCGGAGATTTGAGTACCTATCGTTGAAAATGAAATAGCGAAGGATAATATAAACTATTGACGTGAAACCGATAGCAAAAAAACTCCTGATTAGGGGCGTAACTTTTCGGGAGCGGAAGGAACTTGTTTGACTCGTATTTTTTCGCAATTGGGCCCAGGAACCCGCGCTTGATTATCTGAATCAACTGATACATATTCTGACTTCTTTCAGTCGAATGCGGTATATTAGAAGATGTTTTCAAAATCCAAAGATTTATAGAATATTCGAATCTGACCTCTCATTTCGGTAATTCAATAAGTTCAGCATGATAGATGAGGTTGACGGAAAATATTTTCCCTTGTTTGGTGTAAATTTTCTGACAATCTGAGTGCAGAATATGAATTCTAGAACCTATACTATTTAGCTTATAGGGGACAGTTGGGTAGCCTCTCTCATATAAGTAAAACTCAGGATTACAAGAAAACTCTAAGAAAAAGAGATCTATTTTCAATCTATATAATGAACAAAACATATTTCTCTCAATACTAATTAAACAAGAAATAAAAATTCTCATTTTTATATTTGTAATGAAGTTTAGAAAGCACTGGCAAATAATTGTCACAATCATTTCTGGGGGGGACCCCCGGACACAAAAAATATGACTAGGTCGATTTGCAAACATCACCATAGTAGAAAGATGATGATGGATCAATGTCCACACATTCTTCATGAGCCCATTTTTTGCACTTGTGACACCGAATCCAGTCTTCATCGAAGGTTTCCCCACAAATGATGTATTCTGTATCATGATTTGTTTCTTCCTAGTTAAACTCTGGTTATTCTTTCTCGATCTCATTTGACTGATTGCTGCTTTTGTTCCATCAGTTGCAGCCTTGGATTTATTGGCTACAGCCTTGTTTGCTACCAGTGCATGTTTAAATGGAGAGGATGCCAGAATCTCACTTTCTTGGGTTTTTCGCGAACGGGCTGCAAGACGCTTCCTTGAGGCGTTAGAGAGAGGATACAATTTTTGAAGCAATGCATTCAAACTAGGAGATGCAACTGGCTCTGCACTATTTTTCGCAGTAGTTGGCTGCGTGCTGCCAGTTGTGGTTGTGATGCCTGAGTAGTGGTCGACTGCTGGGCGCAACTGGTGGAAGGTTGCTGGGTAGAAATAGTTGATGGCTGTTGGATGCCGCTAGAAGATGGCTGCGGATTGAAACTTGTGGATAATTTTGATCTTATGCTGGTTGATGACTGCTCAGAAGTCTCATCCAAAACTGGTTCCTGTTCGATATTGGTCATTGATGATGGCAAAAATCCAAATCAGTAAAAATCTCCCTATTGAATGGATAAATTCTGGTGCAATTGAACCCATTTTGTGCTATTTGTTGTCTAGCTGCCTTAGTGAAAGCCGAATTGACAGGGGAAGCGATGTCATAGTCTAAAATTCTCGCTCCTGGATTTTGTCTCATCCACACGGCACTTGCTGAATTGAATGCCGACTCGAACGGCTTGAAAAATACCCGGTCTAACGGTTACACTTTGTGAGTTGTGTGTGGTGGTGTGCTGAGTATATGGATGTGATTAGCAAGAGCTTCAAAGGATAGCGATCGTTATAATACAATTTGCGACATAGCATGGACTGAGTTGTTTTCCACAATCCAATAGAAAATAAAGCATTTATTGATTTATTTCAATGTTCTATGGTTCTGAAAGCTAATTCTTCTTTTTGATTGACTTCCATAAAAATTCAAAAGAGGGGAGATCTCCCTCCGTGGATAAGTCAGTAGACGTATCTTCCGAGATAAACCTCACGTCGGTCAATATTTGCGACTCTCATACGTATGTACGAGGTGCGTCCTTTCTGGAATTGATAGGGTACCCCCATGTAACTTGGTAGGATGCTGAGAAGCGATATGCGACACTGATGAGCTCCTAATAAGGGCGAAACTGCAGTCTGCCGCTTCGTTTCTCGGCATCCTGCTTAGTTGCACTATTGTGGCGCTTGAGGGCTGCGTGCATGGCGGGCAGATTTGGGAACTAGCTCTTGCCAGGAAGGATTATTCATTGATCTACGGATTTTGAATAATTCGTCTTGTCTCAAGTTTACATATATATATATATATATATATATATATATATATATATATATATATATAGTCGGATATATATATATATATATATATATATATATATAATATATATATATATATATATATATATATATATACAGGGTGCTTCAAGGAAACCTAAACAGAGGCTATATCTACCAAGATATTCATTTCTGATCAAAACGCAAAAACAGGTCAATTTTTGTTTCAAGGGGGACATCTTTTGGGGTACAATACTTGCCTGAAATATCAACCCCCTAAGCGGGGGTTGCAATCCTTGAACATTTTGAATAGGAAAGATGGGTCGAGTGATGACTCAAAAGAAAGGTGGTATCTTTGTCTACATCGCCTTGAACGAGTTTCCATTTTTAATTGAAAACTGTAATAGATACAGGGTGAGCAACTGAAAGATAGGGAAGACTATTTACCTGAGACTATTCAAGTTTCAGTGAAGTAAAATGGAACAGATCCATGCTGATCAATGGCAGTCATCATCAAGTACCATCCTCATCTCGAATTTCAACCCCTAGAGCAGGGGTGACTACCCTTGAAAATTTGGAAGAGGGTAGATGGGTCAAGTGATACCTTGAAAGAAAGGTATTATCTTTGTCTGCATCCCCGTGAACGAACTTTTGCGTTTGATTGAAAACTGTAGAAGATACATAGTGAGCTACTGAAAAATAGAGGAGACTATCTATCGCCCTGAGCTATTCAAGTATTAGTTCAAAAAAATGGAACAGATTCATTCCAGATCAAAGGCTGTCATCTTCCGAAACACCATTCACATCTCAAAATTTCAACCCCTAGAGCAGGGGTGACCACCCTGTGTTATTTTTAAAGCAGAGATAGGTCCAGTTATAACCTTCTGAGAAAGGATTTTTGTTTGTCTCCACAATGGTGTGCAAGTTTTCGTTCTCCATCAAAAAACTGGGTGAGCAGCTGAAACATTGGAATTATTATGAAGGATTATGAATCTTGAAAGAAAACGATAAAACCCATCTACCTTCTTCCAAATTTTCAAGGGTGGTCACCCCTGCTCTAGGGGTTGAAATGCGAGATGCGGATGGTACTTGATGATGACTGCCATTGATCAGCATGGATCTGTTCCATTTTACCTCACTGAAACTTGAATAGTCTCAGGGAAATAGTCTTCCCTATCTTTCAGTTGCTCACCCTGTATCTTTTACAGTTTTCAATTAAAAATTGAAATTCGTTCAAGGCAATGTAAACAAAGATACCACCTTTCTTTTGAGTCATCACTCGACCCATCTTCACTATTCAAAATGTTCAAGGATTGCAACCCCCTAAGCGGGGGATGATATTTCAGGCAAGTTTTATACCCCAAAAGATGTCCCCCTTGAAACAAAAATTGACATGTTTTTGCGTTTTAATCAGAAATATCTTGGTAGATATAGCCTCTGTTTTCGTTGAAGCACCCTGTAATATAAATGTTCAGTCATAGTGGATGGTTAATGTTTATTGCCAGTTGAATAACCTATGTTTGATGAAATGTTCTTGCAATAATTATGAATAAGCATTATTATTATTATTATAACCGATAGGTAGAGTTCATAACCTCCAAAGGCCAGATAACTTGTAATCCTCAGAGATGGAAGTAGTGGTTCGGAGTCCACTATAAACTGTAGGTCCATAGAACAATCAAACAAAAAGGAAGAGGTTACTGCCTCGGTAGCTGCACGGTTAGTGAGCAAGTATGTAGGAATATGGTTAGCCAAGGTGCCTGGTTGGATTCCAGCTTCAAGTTATAGATGTTGTCCTTGAACAAAAAAGTGATACTTGGAAAGAGTCGCCTAAAATTTCCGAAGACCAGATAACTTGTAATGGAATCCACTATAAGCTGTAGGTCATCTGTGTAAATGGGCTAAGCTCTAACTTTAACTTTTGTTAAAAGATGAAACAACAACAACAACAAGGAGGAGGTTATCAATTTCGTGGGGATTTTTTTTTAGCATAACAAGATAGGATAAAAATTGAGCATCAACACTTCTGTCAGTATTGAATTGAAAATAGTAGTAGAATTCTCGATAAAATTTTCTGCATCGGCTTAGAAGATGCCTACCGCAGCTAGAGGTTAAATATTAAGTGAAACAAGCCCAAAACCAGAATTCAATGACAAAAATTGAAATTACACTTTTATATCTATGTCAAGCCAAAGAGAAAAAAAATTCGACTCATCCACTGCAATCCATTCAAAAAAGTGGCTGAACAATGTGAAAATACTTTTTACATAACTTCATTAATAACCGAGATTTTGAATAACTCAAAAATCCATCAGGAAAAGGGATCTGGCAACACTGGCTGAAATTTAAATCGTTCGGGAAACATTTCTTGTAGACTCGGTAATGGATTGGGAATCTTACCATGCTTCAACTGAAATTCTCAAATGGTTTTGGTCTTATTAGAACTCATCAGGTTAGGTTAGAAATTGATGTTTTCAGATCTGTGGTATAAAGATACTAATTCAATCTTCTCTTTGTTGTCAAGATAGAAATTATATGCACCTGTTGATTTCTTAACAAGCATCATAAAGTTTTATTTTGAAAATTGCATCTGTCTTTTAATATCACAAATATCACCTAAGATCGTGTACAATGAATGTCAAGAAAAAAAGTGCATAAGAAATCCTTTTCATATTCTTCCTAACAGATTTTGAACACAATTGACTTGTAATATGCATTTTCGAATTGTATCATTGCAGGTTTCATGTTTTGTGGAGTGGATACGGAAAACAGTTTTGGAGCAGTGAAATCAGAAAAGATAATGTTTAACTTTTATATTATCTATATCTATATTATCTTTCAGTCCAAAATTATCTCCTAACAATATTTGTGTTAAGTTACAGAAAAAAGAACATTTTGAATCACCTCTCACTATTACACAAATCACAAAAATATATTGTGAGCTTTCGATGCTGTTTCAAAAATCACTCACTCTTCCCTTCCTTTCCCAATCGCCATACCTTGTTGGTTCAGGGCCTTTTGGACCATGTACCTCACCTGTTTCTGGATTGGTGTTATCCGGAAATGCAGGAAACGGATTTTTTTCTTGATCGGGATGTACAGTAGAAGGTAATTCGGTTTCAACTGGTGGAGGCGTTTGCTTCAATTTTTCTCTGAATTCTTTTAGCCTGGGACTTAGAGGCTTTTTATTATCTGATGCTAGATTACGAAGTATACTTTCTGCAAATAAACAGGTAAAAATCAATGTTTTCCTAAAAATATCTCGTTACCTTGCTTTGAAATTTGCGAATAATAAGGCGACTTTATCACATGTCGCAACATATACATCATAATACTCATTCTTAAAAATCCAGAAAATAGAAATTTCAATTACATTACAACGAATTATTTCCAATGTATAAAATTATTTTAGCAAATGTCTCTACTACATAATCAGTCAAGAGATCGCAAATTAACCAGGTTAGGTTAAATCCATGATACACAGAATATTTATTGAATTATAGAATATAAATAACACTTCTATGCGATGATGTAGATTTCTGTGAAATTCACCAAGAATTTAAAATCTGTGTTCAAGGTTTTTCGGTCTTGCTAGTGTAGTTAAATGAAAACGTTGGACAAACCAAACACATCGACTAAGTATATTTAAATTATTTTCACCAATTATAAAATCATTTTGATCGGTTTCGAGATCAGTAGAAAATTTGTTCGTGCGTTTTACCTCTGATTTCAGAACAAAACTGTTTTTGAGATTTTTAGACATAAAACTCATATTCCAAATGCATAATTATGCTGCATTGAGACGCAGCCATCTGTCAAAATAAATTAATTTCTGAATCACGCAGGCAATTTTTAGATAGAGTTCTCGTGATCATCAGACTTACGCAGAGTTGATATTTCCATTTCACAATGTTGCCTTCACATATCACTCGTTGGTAGAAGAGAAAATGTCCTTTATAAACTTATGATATATTTGATTATACATATTCATTCTGCCAAAAAAAGTACCGGGAATTGGTCAATGAAACACAACCCTTTCGAAATAATACATTAAACGCTAACGAATGATCCAATCAAAACAGTTCCGTCGCGAATTTATGTCTTCTATCCATACAAAACGGGTACCTCGAAGTGATAATTCCGAGTGCACTGCACCCCAGTAGTCAAAGAAAACAATCATCATTCCCTTGACTTTTGATCGACTTTGTCGTGGTTTTTTCGGTCTCGGTTCAGTTAGTAGACGCCATTCCGAAGCTTGCTTACTGGTTGGCATGCCAAATTCATAAACCCTGTCTCATCACCAGTTACAATGTGTTTTATGAATGTGAAATCTTCCACCTCATCTCGGTCGCTGTTGAATACACCGTACCGCTCATATGCACTAGTTTTTGATGAAATCGATTCACCATAAGCCTTCTGTGGTATTTTCAGCGATTCGGTACACGAAATTCTATTTAAAATATAAAATTTGAGACATTCTCTGTTCGATATTTTCATCCATTGTAAAAATCGCAAAACACACTTGTGAGAACTAACAAAATCGTGCAATGTAAATTAAATGATAGATCGCGTTTAAACTCATCGCCAATATAGAAAACAGTTTTGCCATCTTAGCAATCGTTTTGAACAGATCAATTAATTAAATAATCAGTTCTCGGTACTTTTTCGATAGAATGTTTATATGTCCATCATAGAAAATTTTCTAAATTTGGCAATATAAAACATGTCACTAAGAATAGAAAAAGAACTCTATAGGTTCCTTTTCTTCAGAGCGTTTTGACGCTGATTCGAATGGTCACGTGATTTTCAGCATTGACGCTAGAAAGTTAAGATTTCTGAACTTTATAGCGTCAGGTGCTAGAAGAGGCAAGTGACAAGTTTATATTTTCTGTCTTCAAGGGTTGAAAATAAAAACCCTGAGGCAACCAGTTTTCTTCGATACAAAATGGCTTAGTCTCTTTTTGAAGTCATCCAGTTATTGTGCCATATTAGCTTTCGATACTCGAACAACATAGTTAAAGGTGTTGAAAAAAGAATTTCGCAATATTTAACACTAAATATTCTAGAAATGATACCTAATCTAACGTTATCAATGAAAAATAGACTTGATACTCATCAATTAAGCGTTTTAACCTAAAATAAATGACAAATGACATATTTTGACTCTGAAAATCCCTTTCCATGGAAGCGTCATAATTTAATAGAAAAATAGATCACATGACCATTTTGACGGTTGAAACGAGCGTCACACTCCCCAATTTATTATATTATCACCTTCAAAATTTACGTATTGATAACTCATTGAGAATGTCGTAATCATGTTCTGTTGTAGTCTATTCGATAAAGACGTAGAGTAATAACAGCTCATTAAGTATGCAAAACCCTTAGAAATGTGGTACGTGGGCAAATTCAATAATAAATGTACTTCCTAGGATTTCGTCTCGGAACAGGCACCAATTTATTGCCGGATCCTTGACAGAAACCCTCTTACCAATCTTCAGGAAGAACCCAACTACCTGACTACGATCTTCTCTGTCTTTTTTGTTGCTTGCAAATATTACTGTCCTCGTTTTAAATAAAATATCTAAAATTTATAGTCAGTAACGTAGACGAATGTGTTTTAGGTTCTCTTCGCAAATAAAATTGAATAAATTGAACACAATAATGAAATCATGTGAATATCTAGATATTTATGTTTACCAAAATAATTATTTCATGCATACTCAACTTACGCTTAATTCTATACGTTAAAATACACTCCCCACAAAATTGTCGCATCACCCTACTTTTACGACAATACTATATAACTTTTAGGTTTGTCGATCAAAAGTCACTTGATAACTTTCAGAAGTGTAAAATAAGAAGATATCATTCAAAAGAGATTAGTTTATGATGGAAAATATCGATAATTTTCGAATGATGAAAAATTACATTCAAATATTCGCGAAGAGACCAGTCAACTAACATCGAAAGGTTACTAATGATTTTCAAAATCGAGTGTTTCCTCCCCGGGCCCTGATTACTGCCAGTATACGTCTCGGAAGCTCCTCAAACAAATTTTGGATGTACTCTTGAGTCACTGAGTTCCAAATTTCAGGAAGCAGATTTTCTAGTTGTTGGAGTGTTCTGCAAGGCATCCTACGTTGCTGAATTTGCCACCCCATGTTGTCCCAAACATGTTCTATGGGATTAAAGTTATTTAGCAGAAATTCTGTAACTACTCTAGCTGCATGAGGCCGAGCATTATTATGCATACAAATTAAGTTTTCGCCAATCAATGAGCCAAAGGGTACAACATGGGGTTCAAGGATATCTGCGATGTATCTGGCCGCTGTCATTCTTTCATTATTCACTAGGACTAACTCAGTTCAACCATGGAAAGAAATGCCTCCCCACACTATTACTGAGCCCCCTCCGAAGTTTTCGGTTTGCCGGATATTGCATTGCTGATACCGTTCCTCAGGTCGTCTGTATACAGGCATGCGTCTATCATTTGATACTAGACAGAACCTGGACTCGTCGGAAGAGAGGACATTCGACCATTCTGGAATACCCCAATTTGCATGTTCCCTCGCAAACTGAAGTCTTGCAACTCGATGCTCTCTGGTGAGATGCGGGCCGGTAGAAGGCACCCTTGGTCTGATATCGTCTTATCTAAGCCTGTTCCTAACAGTTTGCAATGAAATATGCACATTTCTGGAAAGTGCAAGTTCATTTTGTAGCATTCTAGCCGTACAGCGCCGAATTCTTAGTGCAGTTAAACGAAGCCAACGATCTACAACTGGTGTTGTTATCCGATTTCTTCTTTGTCTGGCTCTTCCTCCATATTCCCGTTTCGTGATACCGATTAATTGTTCTTGAAATAGTGCTTTGGTTAACATTCAACAAGTTAGCCACGTAACGTTGGCTTTGCCCCTTCTCTAAAAGAGATACAATTTGTACCACTTCATAATCACTCAAATAGCGTCCAGGACATTCAGCAGCCATTACAATAAATTGAAAGATTCGAAAATCAACAAGAAATATAGAAAACTTGCATTTATTTGGCGTGAAAACTGAAGAGAAATTGAATGAATACTGAAAGACAAATGAACTCATTCTTGTTTCAGACGTGTTTGAGATCATATGGAAACAAATGTTACTACATAAACACCTCAAAAAGTCTAGGGAACACTTCTGAATATCGATATATCGTATCCAGAACGATCAATATGGATGATTTTTTATAAGAAATGAACACCTGCATCAATTTCTCACCAAATTATGTAGAGTGCCGTAACATATTTCAGTTTTTTTTTATAAAAAACAAAAAATGCAGCAGATGCGACGCTGCTTTATGATCATTTCATGTATTCAGTGTTTGAAATCAGTTAGTTGGTACTTTGTTTCTGTTGTAAGCACAAATATAAGATTCAAGTTTAGTGATTCGACCATGGAAAGACGACATTTGACTAGAGAAGAGATGTTACGAGCCATTGGCATGCTCCAAGCTGGGAGCTCAGAACGGGAAGTATCCAGGGTTCTGGGAAGTAGCCCAAGTGTCGTAAACCGTTTATGGTCGCGTTTCAATGAAACAGGTAGCGTAGAAGAACGCCATACAGGTCGTTTCAGGATTACTACAGTCGCTCAAGGCCGATTTTTGGTTTAACAAGCCAGAAGAGATCGTATTACCACAGCATCTTAATTAGCTCAAGAGCTATCACGAGTTCATAATGTACAAATTTCCGACCAAACTGCGAGAAATCGACTGCACGAAGGTCAACTCCATTCCAGACGTCCTTTAAGAGTTCCACAACTGACCCATGGAAATCGCGCTGCTCGTTAAGCTTGGTGCCAAGAACACGTAAACTGGGATCAAGAGAGGTGGGCCACAGTTCTTTTCAGTGATGAATCTAGATTTAGTTATTATCCCGATTCGGGAAGAATTCGAATATGGAGGGAACCTGGAAAGCAAAACCGTCTACAGCATGCTCGAGAAGTTGTTAGACAGAGAGGCGGATCAGTGATGTTTTGGGGAGGTATACGCCTTGGTGGAAGAACTGACCTCGTTTTTATACAGAACAACCTCACGGGAAATTCTTACGCAAATGAGATAGTTTAACCTGTAGTGGTACAGTATCTCCAAACAATGGGTCAAAATCCACTCTTCCAACAAGATAATGCCCCCCTTCATCGTGCAAGAGTTGTCTTGACGTTCTTGAAGAGAATGATATCGATCTTCTACCGTAGCCATCCTGCTCCCCAGATCTAAATCCCATCAAGCATGTGTGGGACACCCTAAAATAAATCTCCTGCGTCAAAACGTCTTCCATAATGAACAGAAGCTTCGATTAGCAGTTCAGGGGGCTTGGAATGACTTAGGCCAAAATGTAATAGACAATTTAATATTGAGCATGCCGCGACGATGCCAAAGTGTCATTAATAACAGAGCTGGACAGTCTGGGTACTGAAAAATATAAGTGCTTCCATATCGTTTCGAAAATATTAGTTCAGGATTTTTTTTGTGTTTTACCAAATTTCGTCATTTTCAAAATTCAATTTTTTTTTATAATAGGTGCTTTGCAGAAGTCAAATATTATTTTGTTTTCTTGATAATACATTATATACAATACATCCTAACAAAAACCGAAAGATTTCTATAAATTCGAATCATCAAATTCATATTTTAAAGATATTCGTAAGTGTTCCCTAGACTTTTTTGAGGTGTTTAGATAAGATTTTTTCCCCCTCATAAGTCCAAAAACAAATGTTGACAAAGAAACTGCGATTGAGCTGCTTAATCGATTGTGGAATTCAGAATACCAAGTGGTGCGACAATTTTTGTGGTGTGTATTTATTATTTTTTCAATAACAGCATAGACATAGAAAATTCACTTATTAACAAAAAATTCATAATGTCTTTTAAGCTACAACTGCAGAATAATACACGTTGAAAGCATTGGTTTCATATCCCACAAATTTCCCTTAATTTAGTTCGTAAGTTAATATAGGATTCAAGGTATGAAAAGTAATCCATAAAATTAAAAAACTCCATATTCTGCTACTTAATCTGAGCATGCTGTCAAAAGATAGCACGTCATACTGAGAATTTCAAAGTAATGATGAAATTTCACGATTTACTTTAATTTAAAGCAGAATGGAGTTATTGGCAATGCAATATCAATTTGTTATATTATCACCTTCAAAATCTAAGTATTGATAACTCTTGAATTGTGGAGGCCGTTACTTGATGTAGATCCATGATATAAATGAGATAAAAAACACAAGGTTTAACTTTAATCTACACTTTATTTGAAAAAATTCGACGACGTTTCGCTGACACAGCAGCTTCATCAAGAATGAAAAACAGAATGAAGAGTTTGGTATTATAAACAAATCGTAGAACAAGTTGGATGAATAACAGGAAAATCCACACCGAGCCATTGTACAGTTAGTATGAAAGGTAATAAAACTAATTAAACAAGTTAAGTAGGGTGAATAATTCACATCTACCTGCTCATTCAAAAGCTTGTCCGAATGTTTGTATCTATTTATTTCTAATGCTTTTAGGAGATCTAATTTTAAACTTTTGATTTTATATGTAATATGTCAAAGTTTTTATTGAATGAATGGTTTTCTTTTATTAGGTGGTTTGAATAATTTGAATCAGATTTATTTTATCGAAGCTACGTTTATGTTTAGATGTTCGTATGCCAAAACTCCTATAGGTCCTACCGATATAAATTTTATCACAAGAACCGCAATTGAGTTTATAGATTCCTGATTTACTTGATTTTTCAACACGAGATTTATTATTTTTAATATGTTTACCTAAGTTATTAGAAGTTTTGAAAGTTATATTAAGATTTTGTTTGACGAGAAAGGATTTAATATTTGTACTTGCAGAACCGCAGAATGTTAAACTGTTGAATATTTTATAGTCTTTATGAATAGGATATACTTCATTTATTGCTTTCTGATACAGTTTTTTACGAATGATTAGATCTATCATATCCGGATTATATGAATTATTAATGGCTATCTGTTTGATGATGTTTAACTCTTTATTATAATCTTCTACTGATAAAGGTAAATTGAGTAACCGATGTACCATGCTGTTTAAAGCTGCAACTTTGTGTTGAATTGGATGTAATAGTAGTTATGTATAATTGTATCAGTATGTGTTGGTTTACGAAGACCGAAAAAACATGATTATTATTTTGTTTAGTGATTTTAAGTCCAAAAATTAATGGAATCGTTCTGTTCAATTTCTATCGTGAATTTAATTTTCAAATAGATGGAATTAATGGAATTAAGAAATAAGTCTAATTGACTAGTAGTTCAATGAAACATACTAAGATGTCGTCAACATATCTATACCAATAAAGAAATTTAAATTTAAACAAAATCTTAATATAACTTTCAAAACTTCTAATAACTTAGGTAAACATATGAAAATAATAAATCTCGTGTTGAAAAATCAAGTAAATCAGGAATCTATAAACTCAATTGCGGTTCTTGTGATAAAATTTATATCGGTAGGACCTATAGGAGTTTTGGCATAAGAAGATCTGAACATGAACGTAGCTTCGATAAAATAAATCTGATTCAAATCATTCAAACCACCTAATAAAAGAAAACCATTCATTCAATAAAAACTTTGACATATTACATATAAAATCAAAAAGTTCAAAATTAGATCTCCTAGAAGCATTAGAAATAAATAGATACAAACATTCGGACAAGCTTTTGAATGAATAGGTAGATGTGAATTACTCACCCCTACTTAACTTGTTTAATTAGTTTTTATTACCTTTCATACTAACTGTACAATGGCTCGGTGTGGATTTTCCTGTTATTCATCCAACTTGTTCTACGATTTATTTATGATACCATACTCTTCATTCTGTTTGTCATTCTTGATAAAGCTGCTGTGTCAGCGAAACGTCGTCGAATTTTTTCAAATAAAGTGTAGATTAAAGTTAAACCTTGTGTTTTTTATCTAATTTATATTGATAACTCATTGAAAATTTCGTTATCATGTTCTGTTGTAGTCTATTCAATAAAGACGTAGAGTAATAAAAGCTCATTAAGTATGCAAAACCCTTGGAAATGTGGTACGTGGGCAAATTCAATAATAAATGTACTTCCTAGGATTTCGTCTCGGAACAGGCACCAATTTATTGCCGGATCCTTGACAGAAACCCTCGTACCAATTTTCAGGAAGAACCCAACTACCTGACTACGATCTTCTCTGTCTTTTTTATTGCTTGCAAATATTACTGTCCTCGTTTTAAATAAAATGCTCACCTTATATGTCTAAAACTTGTAGTCAGTAACGTAGACGAATGTGTTTTAGTGTTCTCTTAAATAAAAATAAAATCATGTGAATATCTAGATATTTACGTTTACCAAAAATAATTATTTCATGCATACTCAACTTACGCTTAAGTCTATACGTTAAAATACACTCCCCACAAAAATTGTCGCATCACCCTACTTTTACAACAATACTATATAAACTTTTAGGTTGGTCATTCAAGAGATGCTTGGTAACTTTCAGAAATGTAAAATGCTCTACGGCTTTACAAAATCGACTATAGAATCAATTGCAATGAAGAAAATTTTAAGTAGCACTAACATTCTTTGATAGATTTAAAGTAATTATTTTTTCTCTTCTCTTAAATCAAGGATTTTTACAGTAAAGTTAAATGAGGCAGATAAGTTATTCCATAAAGCAAGGACGAATAAGGGTATGAAATCAAACTACAGAATGCGTTGGCATTCGTTCTTCGATCTGTTGTATTGGTTTAGTAGCATTATAAATGTATGATAACAGTTTGGCAGAATCTGTCTCAACACTTACGTATATTTCTCAAAAAACCAACCATAATTAAATAATTCTCATCATCCCTGACCAAAACTAAGTTAATATTTGCTCCTCCTATTCAGGAAATCAGTACCTTCAATGACTACTTCCTAGTAGCTGAAAATTCCTTTGACAGGCTGAAATCCCAGTAAGTTGCCATCAAGAATTCATTATGTTACAAATCATTTCAAAATTTTTTAAATAATATAGATACAAAGAGCAATTTACGGGACCTCGCCTTTTTCAAATAAAGTAGGTATGGTTAATACGGGCCATATTCTGGGAAAGTTACTAAAATCACAGCCACTTACGAAATTACAAGATTCCAAGTCGATTTTAAATCTTCAATTATGGTTACAGTATTTCATAATTAAGATTTTTTTCTATAAATATGGAAGAAATAGTTACACAAAGCTCTTGGGCAATGTTTCTATCAGTTCTGCAGTAACCTTCATATTGGATTAAATCAGTGCCTTTATTCCTATTTAATATCATCAAATCTCAACCTGGACCATTATTTGTAAGAATTGTAAACTATCACAGATTGACTGCACCAAAACGACAACGCCTATATAGTTCACATTCGCAAAAATAGGTGGCATTTTAGTAAATTGTAACCAGGAATATGGCGGTACTTGTAATTAAATGGTTTTCGTGATTTTTTCGTTTTTTAAATTTTATATACACCAATGGTCATAAAAATACTGTATATGTTTTAAATAGAACAGAAAAATATATACAATATTCATCGGAAACCAAAGAGAGACTAGACAGCTGCAAAAGGCAGTTTTAGATTAGTTCAGATTTTTAAGATCAGTCGAAAAGCAAAATAAAAACTAAGTTCCCAAAATTTATCAATTATACAAATTACATCATAATAAAATATATGAATGTTGGGTGGAACCAGAAAATCTTTAAACGCATTAAAAAAACTGGCCTAAAACTTTGTATATTCTGAATTTGATTTTTTGAATCAATCTGTTGCCCGATATACTTTAAAAATGAGCTAGCTAGTCCAATACTTTTGAATTATTGATCCATCTGATCATTAACATCATGCTTATACTCTCTTTTCTCTCCAAACTGTGAGTAATGTAAAAACTGTACAAAAAATAAAGACATACTGTAGAATAGAGAATCGTCTTTGTTCAACGCCATATAAAGTTAGATCAGTTTTAGAAAACGGAACAATATTTTGAATCAAATTACAGTGGATTTCTTTTCATTCTAATTCCCTCAGTTTAACGTCCCTTCGACAATATCAATGTATCATTCAATCTTCCATATTTTTAACTTTGGATGTAACAACGATTGGCGAGTAAAATAGTAAAAAAATGTTAATTCCTATAAAGAATTAATATTTCCTATTTCACAAAGGCAACTATGTATTTATCGAAATATTCGGCATTTTAATAAATTTTGAATGAAACATGTTAAGCTATAGGATCGAAAAAGATTACTTTTTTGTTGTAATATCCACTGTATTTCGAATTAAGTCATATATAATATTTAAATTCTTGTTTATATAACTGTCATTCTTCAACTATTCTAGAATAAAAGATCTTACGAATCTAACCTAGCCTATTTTGTTAAATACAGTGCCTTTGGTTGTCGTTATAAACGAATTTCAACAAATTTTGAATCAATTTCGTAATATGTAGAATTGCCATTTTTATTAGTTATCAAAGTAATTTGTATGAGCAATTTATATTCAAAGTTGTTGCGACTTCTGGTTATAACGTCGAACGAACCTTTCGTTGTCGTAATAACCGATTCCACTGTATCTCAAATGAATTCATATAGAAAACTGAAATTTTTGTTTATATAATTGTCATTTTTAACTATTCCGGAATAAAACATCTCACGAATTGTATAAACTGGTATTGTCGTTATGACCGCCATCTATATCAGTTAAAATAGATTTCGAAAATACATGAAATTGAAATATTTATTCAATATTATTTTTTTAACAATTTTGAAGAAAAAAATTAACCTATTTTGATGAGACATATGACGTCTGTTCGTAGAGTCGAAATTATAGTGCCTTTTGTTGTCGTTATAAACGAAATTCAACAAATTTTGAATCAATTTTGTGATATGCAGAATTGTCATTTTTGTTAGTTATTGAAATAATTTATACGAGTAATTTATATTCATAGTTGTTGCGACTTCTGGTTATAACGTCGAACGAACCTTTCGTTGTCGTAATAACCGATTCCACTGTATCTCAAATGAATTCATATAGAAAACTGAAATTCTTGTTTATATAATTGTCATTTTTAACTATTCCGGAGTAAAACATCTCACGAATTGTATAAACTGGTATTGTCGTTATGACCGCCATCTATATCAGTTAAAATAGATTTCGAAAATACATGAAATTGAAATATTTATTCAATATTATTTTTTAACAATTTTGAAGAAAAAATTAACCTATTTTGATGAGACATATGACGTCCGTTCGTAGAGTCGAAATTATAGTGCCTTTTGTTGTCGTTATAAACGAAATTCAACAAATTTTGAATCAATTTTGTGATATGCAGAATTGTCATTTTTGTTAGTTATTGAAATAATTTGTACGAGTAATTTATATTCATAGTTGTTGCGACTTCTGGTTATAACGTCGAACGAACCTTTCGTGTAATAACCGATTCCACTGTATTTCAAATGAATTCATATAAAAATTGAAACTCTTGTTTATAATTGTCATTTTAAACTATTTCGAAATAAAACATCTCACGTATCGTAGGAACTTGCATTGTCGTTATAACCGCAATCTACAATATTCAAAATAATGACAATAAATGAGATTGAAATATTCGTTCAATAATTTTGATTATTTTGGAAAAAATATTCAACCCGTTTTTAATGAGAGATGTGACGTCCGGTCGTAGAGTCGAAAATACAGTGCCTTCGTCGTTATAAACGAAATTCAGCAGAGTTTGAATCAATTTTGTAATATGCGGAATTGTCATTTTCATTAGTTATCAAAGTAAATTTATTTGTATAAGCAACTTATATTCAAAGTTGTTACGTCTCCTAGTTATAACGTCGAACGTACCTACTTGTCGTAATAACCGATTCCACCGTATTTCAAATCATATATGAAATTGAAATTGTTAATATCTTTACTCCCCAACTATTCCAGAATGAAAGATCTTACGAATCGTAGAAACTTGTATTGTCGTTATAACCGCAATCTACACTAATTAATAAAGATTTCGACAATACATGAAATTGAAATAGTCGTTCAATAATTTTTTCAACAATTTCGAAGAAAATATTTAACCTATTTTAATAAGAATGCGACCTATGTATAGTCGAAAATATAGTGCCTTTTGTTGTCGTTATAAACGAAATTCAACAAATTCCGAATCAATCTTGTAATGTGCAGAATTATCATTATTTGGTCATTGAAACAATTTATATGGTTATAACGTCGAACGTACATTTCTTGCCGTAATAACCGATTCCACTGTATTTCAAATTGAACAATTTTCCTCCATCCTTGAATAAAATTTTTCATAGTCGTTATAAACGAAAACAACTATATGTCAAATATATTCAACGCAATTTTTCCAATTTTAAATAAAAGATCCTCAAATAACTATTATAAGAAACATTATATTTACATTGCTACTATTTATCGACATTCTCTTAATTCATAATAATCGAAATATGCAACTAAAAAAAAACCTTTCATTTTTTCACTCTACTAAAAATTTTTCATAACTTATATACATTTGCCTTCTCAACGAAACTGCCAAAATGATGTTGACAATAAAAATTTGAGATATAAATATATAAACCAAAAGTATGTACAATTGTATGTTACACATATTTGTTCTGTCCACCTAATTTACAAAGTCCATTTATTTACAAATCCTAATTTCTGGGAAATCACTATTTTTTTTGTTTCGTCTGATCTAAATCAGCAGAAATGAGATGACCGAAATCCAAAACTGAAATGTGCAACTGTATATTTTATTATACAGAACAATTATACCTATAATATGTATATATAACTTAACATAATGATGCATTGTAACAAATAAATTTTCAACAAACATAAAACATGGTAGTTGTCGTCCCAACATGACCCGTTTTATTTCCTAGATATCATATCGAGACCCAGCAGGCTATGAATTAAGGCTGCATATTAAATAAAACAATGTCACAAGGAGCTGTCCCAAAATTGAGCTTAAATGAACAAAGTCGTTTAGTACATCCTCAATCAGAAAGTTAATCTCTTCAGAAAAATATTTGCAAAAAAAAAACAACAATATTTTGACAAAAATTAATCTCCGAAAAGAGATACTGCATTTATATCATTTCTCCATCAACCAAATATTTACAATTTCACAAAGAGATCTTTCGCGAAAAATTTCAAAATTAAACTTTTTGTAGAACGACTGAGCTCATTTTTAGAATGTCCTGCAAGAACAATAAAAAAGGGAAATTAAATAGCAATATAAAATATATATAAATAATAATAAGACAATAATAAAGTATAAAATGGTTCCATGACCCGCTGGGCCTCGTCTAAAAGGACTCAAGGAGGGCACAGGGGACTTAAAGTCTTCGTTTTCATCACTTACTACTTAAATTTTTTGGGTCCATATTTAAATCGTTTCCGAGGGCACTTGATAACTAGTATTCTCCATCTCGCACTTTTTTGAATTACCGTTTCGCATGGCGCAGATGTCCTACAGTATATTTATGTATAATATGTATAATATAAACAAATGTATAAATTTTTTATCTAAAGTTCCGAGAGTCACTTCAATTAATTCACTTAGAGGTCTGTTGCAACAATTTTTTTTTGTTCCTTTAAAGGAGAGACACCACAGATACTACCACTAACTGCTAGGCTTCCTCAGAATCTTCAGATGCGTATTCGTCCTCATCTTCTTCATTCTCCTTTAGCTGAGTAAAGAATGAAGTAAGCTGTTTGAGTGCCACACCTGCAATTAATAATAATAATGTGTTTATTTCCAACTCAATACATAATGAGTAAAAATAATAAATGGGAACATCCCCATTCACAAAGTATTAGCTTAAATGAATACAAAATACCACAACCAAATTAGATAGATTTATTCCTGCTAAATACAAAATATAAGTATTTACAGTTGTCATCCTACACTCAAATACAATGAAAATATTAAAATAAAATTAAGATATATATATATATAATATAATATAATATGACGATCATATATTGATATATATATATATATATATATATATATATATATATATATATATATATATACATATACAATATGACGATCATGGCCAACAATACACTACAATACAAAAATCATGGAGCGAGACAGGTGAGGTCATCCTCAAGAAATTCACTCACACTATAATAGGCACGTTTACACAGGATATTCTTCACTGCCCTCTTGAAATCTAGCAAAGGTAGAGTGCGCACGGAAAGAGGCAATTTGTTGAAAAGCTTTATGGAAATGAATTTGAAACCTCTCTGGCACTTACTCAATCGGCAGTATGAAACAAGGAGATCGTCTCCTCTGCGTGTAGGGTACGAATGTAATGATCTATGTGTCGGAAATTTCATTTCATTGGTCTTTACGTACAGTACGTTTTCAAGTATGAAGGCAGAAGGGAAAGTTAATATTTCCAACCCCAGAAACGCTCGCCTACAATCTTCCCTGTAGTCAAGGCCGCCCAAGATTCTCACGGCCCTCCTCTGTAGACCGAAAACACGATCCGATCGCGCAGCACGCCCCCAAACAATCATTACATAGGTCATCACTGAATGGAAGATCGCATAGTATGCCGATACTAAAGTGCTCGTTCGCACACACCGAACCAGGTTTCTCAGCAAGAATACACAACAACTCAACCTACCAGAGACATATTCAATGTGTTTGTCCCACTTAATAGTCGGATCCAGGCGAATACCCAAAAACTAGACACTCTCTGTGTTTTTCCCTCCCTCCAGATGTCTCAGCGTAAACAGCATTGACTTATCTACATTGAGTGTGAGCTTATTGGCTACAAACCAGTCAATAGCTCTCTGCTCTACTCTTCCACCACCCCCACCGAGTCTCCTTCTGATGTGAACCCCGCATCATCCGCGGAGATGGTATGATCCGCCTCATCATCATTAAGAGGTAAATCATTAATATATATCAGAAATAGAATCGGTCCTAAGACCAACCCTTGCGGTACGCCCAATTAAAAACATTGAAGTTCAAAACATTTCACCTTCCAAAGAAATAGTTATAACTCATAGCTGTGAAAAAAATACAAAACGGAGAAGAAAGACACAAGAGACACTATGCTATACCCAAAAGCTGAAGGTGTGATACAATACCGAATCTGAAGCGACCAAGGGAACTGCTAAACTATTCTAAACCAACAGTAGCATTCACCAGTGAATTGAAACAACGGGACAGGAAGAGTGTTGTCTGTAGCTTGTTCTACATTGCTCGATATGAAATGATGCAGTCCATCTGGTCGGAACATTTAATTTTAACAGGGCTAGCAATTCTTCTGAAATAATTTGTATAGAAAGCACAAATCCAACATTATTCTTCTCGTATCAAGTGTCAAAAGACCTAACTCACCCCTCAACCCGACATAATCAATAGTTCCTCGAGCTATGCCCCACTTGAAGGCAACAACTCGTAATATTCTTTTCTGAACCATTTCTATACACTTTTTATTCGTAATGCCCTGTGGTGACCACACTACGGAGCCATACTCCAAGCAACCTCTGACCAGAGGGCAGAAAAGCGAACAAAGTGTCAACTCCGAAAAACCACGACAATTGCGCAGAACGAAACCTAGGGTATTCAAAGCTTTTTTCTGACATACGCAATGTGAGGGTTGAAAGTGACTTTAGAATCAACGATGACACCAAGATCCTTAACTTGAGTGGCGCGCCTCAAAACAACCTGACCCAAACGGTAGACACCATAAAACGGAGAGTAATTTCGGGTTAAAGTAATAACAACACATTTGGATGGGTTCAGTTCCATGCGATTCAACTCGCACTACACCTCAAGACGATCAAGATCACACTGAAGCCCTCTGACATCATCAGCGGAAGTGACATTAGTATAAATCTTCAGGTCATCGGCAAACAACAAAAACTTACTATGGACGAAAACAGACGAGATGTCGTTTATAAACGATATGAACATAAGGGGCCCGAAATGGGAACCCTGCGGAACACCAGAACTGACTGGCACAAAATATTCCAAAACCGGAATAAACACCCCGCCCAGGGTCGGGGGGAAACAAATATCCTCGTTTTCCTGGTAAACGGAACCATAAGGGTTTTGTAGGGGTTTATGCTAAGTTTCTCTCCTTCACACCACCCCTGAATTGCAGACATAGCCTCCTGAAGTCTGTCGGACACATCGCTATCATCTCCGACAGCCAGAATGACTATATCATCAGCATATGCTTGTACATAAACATCCAGTGAGCATTGCTAGAAGGTAATCAACTAGCAAGGACCACAACAGTGGGGATAGAACTCCCTGTGGACAGCCTGTCAGCCACAAAAGTGACTATTTCCCTTTTCAGTGAAGTGTTGATCATTCTGGCATTTAGCATTTTACTAATCCATTCCGCAATAATATTCGGTACTCCTCTGGTTCTTACAGCCTCACACAGCGAGCCAGTGGGGGCCGCATTAAACGCACCTTCAATGTCCATGAAGGCTGTAGCTCCAGTCTCCTTGCGGTCCAGAGACTGTGTGGTCCTCCCTACTAAGTTGTTAATGCCAGATCGGTTGATTTACCTTTTTGATAGGCGTATTGATGTTCACTCAGAGGACTCAGCGATAACACCTCGGTCCTGATGTATCCGTCTAACACCTTTTCCAGGGTTTACAAAACAAAAGACGTAATACTAACCGGTCTAAACGACTTAGGTTGTGAATTCGATTTACCCATCTTAGGGATGTAAACAACCCTGATTCTTCGCCAGCGTGCTGGGACAATATTCCAGGCAAGACTGGACCGGAAGAGCCTAATGAAGTATGGGAGGACATCCACCCCCTAACATTTGGGGTTGTAAGTATTTTTATATCCGGTATCATAAAAAATGAAAGCGAAAAATTTTGTCTAAAAACAAATTAGGGGTGGACCACCCAAAACATTTAGAGGGATGAAAAATAGATGTTGTCCGATTTGCAGACCTAACCGATATGCAAACAAAATTTCACGAAAATCGATCCAGATATTTCGGAGGAGTTCAAAACAAACACCGTGACACGAGATTTCCATATATTAGATAAGAGATACGTTCCCACCTAACAAAGTGAAAAATAAATATATAAAGAAATCAATTTAATTGAAGTTTTTGACCACATTAATCAATTATCTTCAGGCTTAGGCAATGATTTGAAGAATTTTGTTATTTTTCTTGCTTGGTGGTTTTTAAGAGCTCCTGCATTCTGCAGCGGCATAAGCAATTTGCCTCTTAAAAATAAACTGACAAATTTTCATAAATGTATAATATATAAATAATATAAATAATAAATAATAAAGACCTTTACTGTATCGAATCATTTACATTTAGTAATCATATATTAACAAACAATTACCTTTGCCCTCCTGTTCAGCAGGATCCAAACTCCCTTCCCAAGCAATGAAACTCTCTTGGGGAAAGACGACATCTTCGTTCAATTGAGTGAAGATTGCCAAAAGCAGACCTACAAAAGAAATAAAAATTAGTTGGATGCACAAGATGAATAACTAAATCGTTGTACGCTTTTCATACAAAATGATTCTTGTATAAATATCTTTTAACTCGAAGATGCCCTTGGTTGACTGCCGAATGTGGTACATCAAAAGTAAACGGAAAATAGATCATCAAATTTTGGATTTAGAGCTTAAGAGTGCACACTTTTCAAATTATTTCCAGTGTTCTACTTTCGGTAACGCCGAAAATTTATTTATTCATTCATTTATTTAGTATACAAAATTTTCACATTGAAATTTGTATGAATATACAAGAAATCCCCATTGAAACCTTTGAGTCAAATTAATTATATAAACCAATTAATGTAATTTAACAACATAAATAATAATCAGATAAAACAAAAGAAACACGTAGTGAATAATTATAGGTGCACGGCCAAGCCTTTAGTTCTAGACTTGAAGCATTCAAATGACAATGAAAAGAAATCAAGTTCTCTACCGAAATTGTTGGCCAATGACAGGCAGCGGTTGATGTAAAAGTTGGAGCTATAATTGAATCTACACATCTTAGAACGAAACATTGGCGTGCATCTTGTTATCCTACCTGGCGAATTGAAATCTATTAAACCCAAAAGATTCCCACAATCAATATGCCTGTTTAAAATTTTATAAAGAAAACACATATTACTAACGTACCTCCTGACTCGCAAAGTGTTCAAGTTGAATCGGTTCAGCAAGATATCCGGGTTAATACTGTTTAATTCCAAAAACAATTTGAAAGACAAATAACGAAGAAACTTCCGCTGGACTCTTTCCAAGCAATTAATATCACATGAATAGTGTGGAGACCGAATGCTGGACCCATATTCCAAATTCGATCTGACCAAGAAACAGTATAGAATTTTTACTGTACCAGGGGAAAAACCTACTGAATTACGAATTATGAAGCCCAACATCTGATACGCATTGGAAGTGATCCTACGAAAGTATTCCTTGAAATCTAGTCGACGATCAAGAGTAATACCAAGATCTCACATTAGGTGCACTCTGTGAAGAACTGTTATTCAAATTCTACTAGAACCCCAGTGGAGTGTGTGATCTATGAAAGGATATAACATGGCATTTAGATTCAAACAGTTAGAAACGGACCTATCAAAAAACCTGTCAATATCTCTCTGTAATTCACGGGCATAAACAATATTACGTGTTATTGAAAACATCTTCATGTCATCGGTGAATAGTAAGAACTTTACCGAAAGAACACTCTTCACGTCGTTAATGAAAATATTGAACAACACCGGATCCAAATGTGAACCCTGAGGTACACCTGACGCCACATTAAACTTAGCGAGTAAAAGGTTATGATTTACTCTATCGAAGGCTTTTTTAAAATCAGTATATACTGCATCTAGCTGATAACCCGATTCGAAACATTCAATTATGTCTCCAACATAAACTACGAGATTCGAAATTTCTCTCTAAAGAAAAAAAAAAAAAGAAAAACTGAAGTACACTTCCAAAATAGGCAACTACAAATTAAACTATCTAGCATTTTTGGAATTGTGGATTGTATTGCTACACCCTGATATCAGACTTAACACCAGACTTGAAAATTGGAACAATGAAACTCTTTTTCCAAAAAGAAGGGAAGGATCCCAAATCCAAAGACATATTGAACAGCGTGGCCTTAGGATCAGCCAGAGTACTAACACATTTCTTCAAAACGACAGCTGGCACCCTATCAGGATCAGAAGACAGCTTTGGCGTCATAAAAGAGATCAAATCAAAAATCTCTCGAGATGACACCTGGCATGAACTAATATTTAACGTATTTTCATATTCAATTTTGGGTGAGACAATAACCTCACTGCTGTAAACTTCTGAAAAGAAGTCAGTGAATAAATTCACAATAATATCACCATCTGAGCTGGATACACTGTCTAACTCCATACATTTTGGTTAATCAAAACTGTTTTTCATCGAATTTATATACTTCAGAAAGTTTTGTGGATCAGGATGAATATTATGTTTAATATTTCGCAGATAATTATTATAAAGTTCATTACAAAGAATCTGACATTTGCGGTGCAAATTCAATAATTTTATTTACTTATTCATTGAAACCACTAATCAACGTATTACCGTTCAACAATAGTTGAATAATATATATATATATATATATATATATATATATATATATATATATATATATATATATATATATATATATATATATATATATATATATATATATATATATATATATATATATATATATATATATCCTATAAGTCTGTTTTATACAATTATATGCATTTATCATTATGGATCTTTTCAAACTTTGTATTGTCTATGTTGATATTTAAATACAAAAGAAATGAAACATTTTTTGTCTGATTCCCACAATGTTAATTTTTGATACCCACGACCGATTTCAGTTAGCAAAACATTAGGCGAAAAATATCTGTTCAAAAAACTCACAGCACTAGAAAGCAAGGAAAGAACACTTCCAAATGCTTAATTCCCGATATCAAATACAAAAAAGTCGAATATCAACTTCTACTCCAGATTCATCAACCTTTCTACAAATCAGTTCAACACAGATCGAATCGACCTGCTGAATAAAATACCTTAATTCACCCCTTATATTAACAAAGTAAGACAAAACAAGGAGTTGAACTAAACATCCAACGACACAAAAACATTATAAATAATTCAGTTCTTCACAAACACAAATTCGGTGAAATCATTAAAAATTCCAACATAACTCACTGAAGAGAATCATACTGAAAAGATTAAAACTGATGCCGAAAAAATGCAAGACTTGGACGTAACAGAAATCTCAAGAGAACCCACAAAATAATTCATTGAAGAAATCAAACAAGAATTGAAACAATCGAATCACTTAACACCAGAAAATTATACCACTGAGCCCCCAAGATCCAAAACTATACAGTTTAATCGAAATACACAAAGAGGAAAACCTCGCTAAGCCAGTTGTATCCTACATAAACACACCTGCAGGTAAATTACCGAGCTTTTTGAATTACTAATTCATGGAACTCGCCAACTAAATTCTGTTGACCTGATAGATAAACTTTCGATACTTAAAAATTTCAATTTTAAATTTGTCTATTTTGATAAAGTAATACAAGAAATCTTCAACTAAAATAACATTTCACTACACATTATAGATGTAATCTTTGAGACCTGTTTGTCACGAAATTATTTCAAATTTGAATCAAATTTTATAAACGAAACTCAGGAGTCCCCACTCTACCCCTTATTAGCAGATATTTTTATGAACAATCTTGAAAAGTCCATAATGAATACTAAGTCAGCACAAAAACATGTTACATAGGATAAACAAGTTCAAATTTTTTGAATCAAGATTCAATCAAACTTTTAGATTGAATCTTGTATTTTCGTGATAGGGGATGTTGAGCTAAGCCAATTGTCACTGTTCGTGGCTTTCTAGAATGAAAGATGAAAATTGCAAAAAAATGGTTGTGTTTTATTTTTCTTTCAAAAATATGTCAAAATGTCGTAGGATCAGATCAACAATTAAAATGAGCAAAAATACAAGATTTTCCATTTGAAAATCGAGTTGGTATCGTAATAACCGTAATCAAATATCAAAATGTCTTCTATCCGATTCCCAAATTTCATCAAAATATTCCAAATAGAAAAAGAGTTATAGGGGTGTTCCTAGTTTCAGTATATGGTATATGAATATAACCTCTACATTCATAAATAGCATCTTTGTAAGATACGAACCTCTCGGGTCCCTGCCTCAGTAAAAGCTAACAGTAGCAAAATAAAAATTGCCAGTGCTTGTAAGAAGAATAAAAAAAATATATGATAACAGTCCGTCTATTCAATGGCCACACCTCGTAAACACAGAATTGAACGTGAAATATCTCTTGTATAAAATTTAGGCAAAAAAAAAACTATCAGTCCTATTTTATTTTCAGAAAGGGGACGAGAATAAACAAGATCTGAAAAATTGTCGGTATGTTATGATTTCCACATTCTTACATGGAAAGAAAGGGAAACAGGAACGATCCACATCGCTTTCCACAGTAAATAGAACGCCAAACGACCCATCGAAATAGATCACTTGGAGCTGGGACTGTGGGTTTGAATATTGGATGACTCACCTTGAGGATGTTCCATGTTGTGAACTAGGGATTGAAGCGCGTACAAACACTGCAACTCGTAAGCCTGGTTGTTATCAACGTATTTTTGGAATAATTTGTAGTGCTTGTTCAACCTCTCAGCGTCCAATTTAGTGCGAACGATCGAATATTTGTAAATCGACGTTGCTAGCGTCCTAATGAATTGGTTCTCCTTCACTCGTTCACCCACGTTTGCCTGAAAGAATTAGAGAAAATTATGAACTGAATGGAGGGGTATTACGTATACTGGGACATACAGAGCGCAACTAATCGTATGTTGAATCTTTTACTAACTCAAAAATGTATTGGGTGCGCAACAAAGTTCTCGCTGTTTGTCAATAGATGGCTCAGCAGTAAGTGCTGGTCGATTTTTACATATCAAGAAAGTCTTGAACAAAGCTTAGACATATGGTAAACAAACCACTGTGACACATTAGTGATTTTGTTTTTGCGTCATATACTTTTAGTTGTGAGAAAACGTCTGATTTTGTGCCAAATAATCGTCATTTGTGGGAAGTGTTAGATTAGTGAAACATCGTGCCGGGATTGGTTTCGTCGTTTCAAAAACGGGATTTCGATGTGGACGACCATCCCCGTGAAGGAAGGTCAAAGATCTTCGAATGCGCTGAATTGGAAGCATTGCTCCATGAGGATCCGTGCCTAACGCAAGAAGAGTTTGCTTCAGCCTTAGGAGTTACCCCCAGGCCATTTCCAAGCGATTGCATGCGTTGGGAATGATTCAAAAGCAAGAAACTTGGGTTCCTTATGATTCGAACCCAAGAGACGTTGAGCGTAGTTTTTTCGCCTATAAACAACTGCTCCAGCGGCAAAAAAAAGGGTTTTCTTCATTGCATCGTAACGGGTGTTCCGCCATATTCCCCGGATATTGCACCATCCGATTATTACTTGCTCCGTTGGATGGCACATGGTCTGGCTTATCAGCAGTTCCGCTCATATGAAGAGCTCAAAAAATGGCTTGATTCGAGCATAGCCTCAAAAGACGAACACTTCTACCGTCACGGTATTCAAGCTCTTCCAGGAAGATGGGAAAAAGTTGTAGCGAGCGATGGGCAATATTTTGAATGATTCATTCGTAATAATTTTTCACAATGTTGTATTTCCATGAAAAAAAAACAGCGAGAACTTTGTTGCGGACCTAATACTTATTTGGAAACTACAAAAAAATGTTTTTTTTTCATATTTCGATAGATCTACCTTTAATATTACAATTTCAAATCGATCTCTCAAATAGTTTTTGAGTAATAGCCATTTGAAGAACAGCCGCTCGACAGCTAGAGTTTTATTAGCAACGGGACGTATGTATGATACTGATGTATCGTTCAGAGTCTACCGTACCTTTCAACCCTTATGTAGGTTGCCTTTAAAATTTTGCGTCTCTGGCACTTTTACTGTTGAAAGCACCCATCCGACATCTGCGTCGTATATTTTGACATTTTTGTATTTAAATACTCAAAACATTGAATTAATGGGCCATCCACCTTACAGTTCCCATTTGCACCTAATTACTACGTTTTGTTTGCGCACATCGAAAAAAAATTGATTGAGCAACGATTTTCGAAGGTTGAAGCCTTTCAAAACCATGTTTAGGAAGTATCTCGTTCAAAGTAGCAAAAGTTTACTGCCACATATTCCGGGTCTCTACTATAAAAGGTGCCAAACTTCAGTAGGTGATAGTACAAGTTATTTGCAATAAAAAAATGTCATATAATAGTTTTTCGAAAAGTTGATAATTATCGAGTTATTTAACACTTCTTGATTTTACGAAATTTTTTGCTTCTCTCTATAAAAATCAGAATATCTCTGTTACTCTTACAGCTACATCAAATCTGACCATACCATCGGAAAGAACATTGAATTTGCTATAAGATAGGTAGGTACTAATGGTAAAACATTTTGTATACCGGGTGTTGTAAAAGGCTGAATGAAAAATTGTGAAATGAACAAAATTAGTGGTATTTTCTTGTTAGCTGTACAACTGAAAACTGATCGATAAGTAGCCGTTTTTTTTGGTAAAAACTACTTCATTTAACTGGCTTTCAAATGGTATATCAACTTTTGAGCTAACTTTTTTTTCAGCAATATCATGAGTAAGAGTAATAAGAACTAAAAATTCGAAAACACAAATATCTTATATTACTTAATGAAACATGAACAGGAACTAAGAAAATCAACGAATCATATTTTCACGAAAGAGATTTAAAAACTATAACAGGTGTTCAAAATTTAAATGAGATAAAAAACACAAGGTTTAACTTTAATCTACACTTTATTTGAAAAAATTCGACGACGTTTCGCTGACACAGCAGCTTTATCAAGAATGACGAACAGATTGAAGAGTATGGTATTATAAACAAATCGTAGAACAAGTTGGATGAATAACAGGAAAATCCACACCGAGCCATTGTACAGTTAGTATGAAAGGTAATAAAAACTAATTAAACAAGTTAAGTAGGGTGAATAATTTAATTTACATCTACCTGCTCATTCAAAAGCTAGTTCGAATGTTTGTATCTATTTATTTCTAATGCTTCTAGGAGATATAATTTTAAACTTTTGATTTTATATGTAATATGTCAAAGTTTTTATTGAATGAATGGTTTTCTTTTATTAAGTGGTATCACAAGAACCGCAATTGAGTTTATAGATTCTGATTTACTTGATTTTGCAACACGAGATTTATTATTTTTAATATGTTTACCTAAGTTATTAGAAGTTTTGAAAGTTATATTAAGATTTTGTTTGACGAGAAAGGATATAATATTTGTACTTGCAGAACCGCAGAATGTTAAACTTGAATATTTTATAGTCTTTATGAATATGATATATTTTATCAAGTAATACAAGCCTTCTGTGATTTATTCTTTTACGATGTTTTTCTAATTTTCTTCTAATCCGGGAAAAATTAATTATTTCTAGTTTTTAAACATTCAATATCTAGATATGTTATTTATTTATTGCTTATTATTATTGAAAAGTCATTTGTGGAATTGTTTGGACGCTCGGTGAGACTAGCTCATTTTTGATCGAAGGATAAGAGAATTTAATGTCAATAATAAAAAACAAACAAGTACTGTGTTTTAAGGAATTTTACTTAATAACTGCGATTCGTAACGCGTTTCACTACACCGTAGCTTCTTCAGACGAATGAATATATAGAAAAAATATAAATGAGAATATAACTATAAATGTTCTCGAGTAATTACTTATTGGGTTGCTTCTTCTTAAGTGGTTATTTATGACAGGTATATCCAATAAAATTAAGGAATAGATTGCTCCCCGAAGAGATTCAATAGAGGTGAAGGGCTTAAATCGACTTGTTCATTGATGAGTTTACCTGAGTGTTTGTATTTATTTATTTCAAAAGTTTCCCAAAGATCTACCTTCCAATATTTATTATCTGCATGCAAAATTTCAAACTGTGGGTCGAAAGAGTGATTATTTTCTAAGAGATGATTCGCGTAATTTGAATCTGATTTTTATTTGAAAAACTACGTTTATGTTCCGATATTCTAATATTAAAATTTCTATGTGTTCTACCAATGTAGAAATTATCACAGTCATTGCAATTCAATCTATAAACACCTGATTTATTGTTTTTACCTGATTTGGCTTATTATTTTTATATATTTGCCTAAATTATTATTAGTTTGGAAAGTTATGTTGAAATTATTGCTACTCAAGAATGATTTCAGTTTCTCACTTGTAATGCCAACGTAGGTTAAGGTGTTGAATTTTTGTTTCAATTTATCGACAGGGTCAACTTCATTCAGTGCGATTCTACGTTGTTTTTTATTTAAAATATTATTTATTATTTTGGGATTGTAACCATTATTTTTGGATATTTTGTTTTTATTATTGATAATGGAATTTTACCAAGTAAAAGCCTGCCAAATTCAAATGAATTTAATGTCCTTACTTTTACCCATGATTTTGCTGGTAAAAAAATAGTGAGATCAAAAGTTGATATATCGTTCAAAAGCCAGATAAATGAATTTTTTCCAAAAAAAAAAACTACTTATCGATCAGTTTTCAGTGGTACAGCTAACAAAAAGATACCACAATTTTTTCATTTAGCCTTTTACAACACCCGGTATACAATTTTTTTTACCATTAGTACTTACCTATCTTATAGCAAATTCAATGCTCTTTCCGATGGTTTTGTCAGATTTAATATTTGGCACCTTTTAAAGTATACACCGTGTATAGTATTTTAGGAGCCAGACACATTTAGTCTTATTGTGACCGTTGTATCGCCAGGTTTCAATTTGAAGCGATTAGGTTAGATGCATTATTCATGCATTCAACACTGTTACTACACAGTGTAACTAAAAAATGTCCTTCATAACAATGAAAATGATAAAAAGAAAAATTTCTTCGAATTCGAGGTTTTTGCTATATCACGCCTTTCGAAGAAAAGGTTGGGGTTTGTTTTCACACTCTTGATTACCCAAAAAGAACGAAATTGTACGATTTAAAATAAAAATTGTCGTGTTTTGTGACATTTCATAAAAAAAAATATTGCCTGATATTTTACAGAGTTTATTCCATTAAAACTCCGCACTCTGTATATCAACTATTGGGGTTTCCTATAAATTAATGTAGGGGGGTTACTATCAAACTCCACTCATCGAACTGTAGTTCTTGTGGTGCTAGCGAATCCACCCTGTATTTAATTTAGCACATACCTAACACAATTTCACTAAGTTTGAACACATGAAATAGCTGACTTGGTCGTGCATTGGCTTTTGCACAGATATAAAAAAAACTTACCGTTATCCAACTGCAGATATCATCGAAGTCAGCGTTGCTATTGAAGAACTCCAGAAGTTTGATCTCGATTTGTTCGTAATTGAACTCGGAGTTGCCCTGGGCAGTTTCACCGCCAGTTAAAAATTCTAATTGCTGGAAAGAGTAAAACATCTTCGTTAGTACGTGGAATTTCATTTAGTACGAATATAAATAAATGTGCGCAATAAACATTTGGAAAGTTCAATGGAAATTTTGTATATACTATCACTTGTATTACTATTGTATTAATAGGATAGCGAGGGTCCATCCGGAATAAGATTCTCATCAAATGTACATCGATAAAGTTAATAGTCAACTAGAATTGCACCACCCACCACTACTCAACATTTGTAATAGGTATTGTTAGCACATTCTTTCTCAAAAATAAACATTCTGGAAATGGGATGAAAGTGTACAGCTTGGGCGCTGAAGGAACGCGGCGGCAGAAGGCCCCTGCGAGAATTTTTTTCCGGTAGGACACGGTCGGAGGAAGGTCCGTGTCAAATTTGAACCCCCTAACTCGAATGACAGAGTCCTGAGGATTTCGGGAGAAATTTCGTCGAAACGTCGCCAAGGGCGAACGGAAAGTCGAAAAGGCGACGATCGAAACGATCAATCAAGCGATAATTCCGAGAGAAATCGAAAATAAAAAGGGTCTACAATTTTTCGCGAGTGAAAGGGATAATTCCATCGGACTTTCATTGATATAAAAAAATTTCTATCGTGTTCGATCGTTTCGAAACCGAGAGGAGGACGAAGCCCCGAGTTTGACATATTGCGCCGCGATGTTTTGGTTTATGTAAAACCCCTGGGAAATCTTCGATCCACGAAAGGCCATCAGCGGATTTTTACAAAATTTCGCTCTTGCTTCCTCGTTCCGAGAATCTCTGACGGACAGAAATTAACGGTTGGCGGGAGAAAGGTTCGGGTGTCGAAGGATTCCTATATATCTTAAGATCCGGTCCGCGAAGGGAAATACTCACTCTTGACTTAATTTTGGAATTTACGATTTTTGAGAAAAAACCGAAAACAGAGCGTCCCTCTTTACCCGTATGCATACGTTTGTCAGTCTAACGAGACGGAGAAGAACTTGTAGAGCGGACTTTGTACAAGGTGAGATCTGCAAGTCTGATATTCCGATTATCAACATCAAGAATATAGATTTTATTAGATATAACAAGCTCCAGAATGTACATATTTCATATTTGCATTCATGGTTATTCTAACCTGTTCCAAGAATTCTTGAAATAATTAGGATTCTTCATCGAATCAATTGGAACTACCTGACGTAATGAGGGGATATTCAAATAAAACAGGAAGGAAAGTACAATAATAAATAAGATATTTTAAACTGAATGCCTGTAAGTCTGTGCTCGTTTTGATTTAATTTTTGATTATTAAAGAGAAAGTATGTTTATGTACAATTATCATAATCATATTACAAATGGAATTCAATGTGTTTGGGGATGCTCAAGTTTACAAGTACAGTTATCCAAGTTGTGTGGCTATGAATGCACAAACAGGTTTACATATTTATTTGGGAAGTATGAAAGAAATGTGAAGAGTGATTAGTTGGAAGTGAATTTTCACTTTCAATACATCTTAGGAGCTTCTGTAGAAGAATCTTCTTCAAAATAAAATTTATTTCAACGAATAATAAGTTGAATTTAATGGGTGAATATTTTCAATAATTTCGAAAAGTCGATTGATTATAAAAATTATTTCTATATGAATTATTAGAATACTTACGTTATCTTTAATGAAGGTTTCTACTTTGTTATCAGGCATGAATGATGTGAATTGCATATCGGAAAGACGCCACAAGTTTTTCAGGAAGTTAGGGCCCTTCTCGGTAATTATAAGTTTGAATATTGACCCCAGCAATTTGTCGGCATTACCATTACCGATCAGAACTTCACTACATTTTTGCAATCTATTAAATGGCAAAGATTCTTCGCAAATAACAGGCACTGAAAAAAAGATGTACTCATAAAATTCATCTTACGTGGTAACGAAATAATTTCACGAATTCGAGATAGACACTCACCAATTATTTCCGCTAAACAAGTCCATATCGTCGGTATATCGATTATAAGATCTTCTACTTGGCTAAAAATTTCCTCAAGCCCCATGCAGTATTCTTCTAAAGGCAACGTACCAGCCTTTATTAATTTTGCAAATAATATTCCAGTTTTCAGTCGAGCAGTAGAGAACTTCTCCAAAACTCCTAGATAGCTAGAATTGTAAAGAAAAAAAATTAGACAATTAAAACTAAATGAAAAATGTTTTATTGGCTTGTTTTTCTTCATGGTTTCGAATCAGGTATGTATAAACATTCAACATTTTCCAACCTACTGTATCGTTCTGATTCAACTGTAGGGGGGTTACTATCAAACTCCACTCATCGAACTGTAGCTCTTGTGGTGCTAGCGAATCCACCCTGTATTCAATTTGGCACATACCTAACACCATTTCAGATAGAATGTACATGAAACAGTTGACTTGGTTGTGCGAAATTCAAGAAAATATTTAGGACCTGGCTCCCAATGTACTGAAAATTTTGCATTCTTCAATGTGACATCCGAGTTATCGTTTCAGGATGATAAATCAGTTTTACTAAATTTTATTTCCATGTAGCAGATGTGAATTTCAAATTGAGGGGTTATATCCACTTGTATTTTTCAAAGAATCAATTTTTTTTGCATTTTTCGAATGTAAATATATTTGAGAATATTTTCTGAAAATTTGAAGTTGATTGTCTCTCGTCACAATTTCTATTATGTCGGTAATCGTAAAATAAGAATACAAAAGGTCCACTTTATACCTTAAAGTCATATTTAGAAGTTTTAGGTTAAAAATAAATAAATTTCGTCAGTTGAACGTGGTCTTTTACTTAGTCAAGTTGTGTTTTTTATCTCGGTGTGAATAGTTTTCTTAATCAGAATGCCTCGTGAAGTTAGCAGAGTAGCTCGGAAAAGAACAAGTGGGCAGTTGTCCCGACTGAAAAGACGTAAAAACGTTTTTTGTAACTCATCATACATAGTCACAGTTCAGCTAAATATCGAATTTTAACTAGAAGACTCGCAATTGCTGTCCTAATCGTCTGCTTTCAAAGTAATTATGAAATTGTCCATTAATTCATTCAGCATAGGTTTTTGTTCCATAAAAGATTGTTCAATTTTCTGCGTATTGTCGCATAATGATTCCCACTAATCTGGAGAAAACGAAGTCAGTTACATAAACTTTCATGGCTGCCCACACTTTTTCAATCGGGTTTAGGTCAGTATGATATGGGGGAAGTCTAAGTACATCGTGGCCCTGATCATTCAGGAGTTCGTCAATAGCATACGTTTTATATCTGGGTTTGTGCAATTTAGTTTGCGGAATTCATATCATCGTGATAATCACCGGTTTTACAATTGGACTTAAAGGCTGTAACGTGCTAAAATCACGTCACAACAATCTGAATTAAAACACCTGATTCCAGTCAATCCTCCATCTGTGTCACGCCACTGGCTAACAGTCTGATGCGCATAATCCGGTTATCAGATGATATGTCTTACCGGCTACCGAACCTTCCCCAGCACTTTCTTTCTGCCGCAGACCTTCAAGCTAATTAGTTCTCGAAATGAAATATATATATATTATGACATCAATTATTTACATGTCAAGTCAAAATTAATAGAAGATTTAATAGAAGTATGCCTCGTTTATGTCGCCGATTCAAAGAGAAATTCCTTCAACTCGTATATGGTCCTATGTAGAAGTAGGTTTTTGACCTCTCTCCTGAATGCAAGTTGATGTTTTTCTTTGATTTCAATGGGCAGATGATTGTATAACTTAGGACCCCAGTAATCAACACCCTATTGTAGTTTAGTTTTGCTATGAAAGGTCGTCCTCAGGTCTCCCTTTCTCCTCGTGTTGATTTGATGGAATTGACCATTTGTTTCAAATTCAGGTAAGTGCCTATGTACATATCTCACACATTCCATAATATATATTGATGGTAGGGTCAAGACCTTAAGTTGTTTGAAAGCCTCTCTGCAACTGTCCGTTTGTTTCAGGTCTAGAATAATTCGAATAGCCTTCTGCAATAGAAAGAGGTCTTTGGCTCGTGGCGAAGTGCCCCAAAGAAGAACGCCATACGAAATGATAACATGAAAATACCCAAAATAGGCTGTAAGTAAAAAGCGTTAGAAAAATGTTTTAATGATTGGATTATTCGGTGGCGTAAATCTATTATTTCGAACAGGGCCTACTTTGAAGGCGACACATTCCCGGTACCTTTTCAACAGAATGTTTCATTTTTAATGTGGAAATTTGGTAACATTACTTTCTTTGAAATCTAAACCGATCAACACTGAAAACACTTTTCTGCCAACGTGACTGAACATGAGGTTCAAGGAAAATATATGATCTTGAACAAACTCACCCATCAGCGACCATCCGTGGCATATACTTCGTAGGGAATGTCTTTCTAATATCGCTTTCGCACTCTTCGAATGTGGCATTGTCGTTGATGAACTCATCTAGGCAATTCTTGAAGTATCTCTCCAATTGTACCTCCGACAGTTCCGGATGTTCGGGTACTGGGGCGGCTGCAGCCTTTGCCGGGGGTATAATGGGGGCGGGCATGGAAGGCGGCATCCGTGAGGGTATCGATATGGTCGGAGGTACGTTCATTCTATGCTGGGAACCAGAACGAGAATCTGCCCGATTACCGTAGGAACGCTCGAGGCTGGAGCCCTTGGAAGTGTACGAGTCTTTATATCTATTACCTGCAAAGTCAATGTTCTCTGAATATTGTTGTGAATAAAAGTAACTGAACCAAAATGAATTTTGAGACAGTTATACAGGGTGTTGTATAATAAGATGACGTAAATGGGTGATGTCAAGAAAAAAATTCATATAAACATGGATCGAAAAATACTGTTTGAAATCTTCAATTAGTCTCAAAAAATTTTCAATCTTTTCTTCATAAACTCTAGTTTTCGGAATTTTCAAAAGAATACACTTCGAACATGCCAAACATTTGTAACGGTATAAGGGGTGATAGTTCACTGCCTTTTTTCTACCCCAACTTTTTTGTGGTGCACCACCACTGATGTATTATAATCGAACAGATCAAATATTTCACAACCTTTTCTCAATTTTTGAATTTGTTCCGTATCTATCACCGTTCTTGAGATATTAATCATGGAAAATAATTGATGATGCACTTACATCCTGAATGTTTTAAGGAATTTCACGTGCGCCAACGATTCCGTTTATTATTATTACAGTCAAAACCGGATATAGCGTCATTGAAGGGACCGTATAGTTTGCGACGTTATATACGATAGTTGTTATAAGCAATACATAGCATAAATATGTAGTTAAATTATCATAAGTACATATATATCTAATATAGAATAAAATATTGTTTTCAAATGAAATATCAAAAAGAAATGAAAATGTTTATTAAGAAATAATTGGAGATACAAGATGTACTTAGCTGAACTATAAGACTTACACTAGTTTTTAAAGTAATCAGTCATTTCAGTCTGTTTTTTTTAAAACCCATTCTCGAATATGTTTTGCATTTTACGTTTCATACTCCTCAAGTTATGAGTATCATCAGTATTAAACTGGTCGTTAAAGGTAACAAATTTTTGCAAAACTGTTATAGCGCTAAGAGCCTCGAAAATAGTTGTTGGCCTGAACTGTTCTTCAGAGTCTTGCTGGTCTTCGTCAGTGTTACGATTGTTACTTTCAGCGAGTGGTACGTTGTCGCCTTCATCTGTGGGAGATCGTATCATTCTCGCTAGCGGAACATCATCGTCGTCCTCCGCTTGTGATGGAGGGAGATCTTTGAAACCTGCATGGCGAAAGCAGTTGGCTATAGTGGTCTGTGTGACCTTTTCCCAAGCTTCCGATATCATTAGAATTGCACCCAAAGACAAAGACTTTTTGTATCTTTCCCGTTTTCAATATTCTGTATCACTTATTGTGTTTTTAAAGCTTTTATCACACCTTGGTCCTTGGGCTGTAAAACAGGGTGACATTTGTCGGTAAAAACACAAGCTTTATGCATTTCAGAGACTACAGGGTGAGCGGGACAGTTTTCTTCTAGAAGAATTTTCTCCTGTATCCTTCGCACAGCGCAGGTCACTTATGAGAGAGCCACTCTTCACTCGCTCCTTCAGGAACGCCAGCCGTTTCACCGCAAACTTTTGCTGCCACAGTATTACAACGAGCACGAAAACGTTGTACTCAAGACAACGAACACTCAAAATTTTCCTTACCCATAATACAAGCAAAGGCTTTTTATTGCAGAGTTGGACTACTTATTGGGATGTTGTTAATAAAGCATCTTCCATAACTGTATGTACACTTGCCCTTGATCGTTTAAGTTTTAAACAGTTGTTGTCGAAAAGAACTTTTATTTTATCTCCATTCTGCCAAATCGTACATATTGTAGAATGTGAAACTCCACACTCCTTTGCAATTTCTTTATTTGACTCGCCATTCTCTAATCTCCATATGATGAGATTTCTCTTCAATAGTAAACACTTCCCTCTTTTTATGCGACATGGTAACGCATAAATGCACAGTCTTATCAAAGGCAAAACTTATAAATCAAGCTGTCACTCACACACTCAGTTAGCTCACTTAACAATGAATATGCAAGGTTAAATGGCCTGGAAGAGGTTCGAATGAGGTGGGAGATGGAGCGTTGGTAATAATACGCCTAAATATTACTTCATTGCTTAGTAATAAGATCTAAGATCGTTCGTATTGTTTTGTTTTGGTGGGACTAAATGCGGTTGGTCGTTATAGTCGATGAATATCAATAAAGTTTCGTCGTTGTAAGCGATATGTTGCTATATCCGATGTTGTTATAGGCGGTTGTTTACTGAATAGTTTACTAAAGATTCAACCACCGGGACCTTAGAATCTGGTCGTAATAGCCGATCGGTCGTTGTAAACGATGTCGTTATAATCGGTTTTGACTGTGTTATTATTTACCGTGTTTTAAACATAACTCGATATTGGCTCTTTGTTCCATTCTCATTATTGTACCGACTACCAAAACATACTACCTGTTTAGGTGCAAGAACTCAGCTTCTAGTGAACCAAATGTCATGAAATGTTGACTAGTCACTAGTCACATACAGGTGGCGCTACCAGAAGTCCTGTTCACTTAGAGACACAGACCATGTATGAACTCTTTTTCTCATCACTCTAGAATTTACGGCATCTCACTATGAATACTTATAATCAAATTAATTGTAGAGTGGTTACAACAAATCCCAATTATCGAACAGAGTTCTTATGGCATTAGCGAACCCACACCTGGTATTTTATATAGCACATACCGAACACCGATTCATCAAATTCACAGATGAACCAGTTGCCTTGGTAGTGCACACGTGAAAGTAACACGAAAAGTCCTGTTTACTTTGAGATAGACCGTGTATGTATCGATGTACCGGTTACATCCGCGAATAACGAAAACTTAAAATTTGATTTCGATCATGTAGTGGCTCTATAAGATGAACAACAATCGTATCATTCAACTATTATAACTGTGATAGTGTGAACAGCGAAAAAAACGTGAAAATTATGATTTGTTCCAATCAATTCGGACAAGTCCTGTAACATGATATAATACTAACCCGTACTGTCAAACTTATAATATAACTGTGATGTACTTACCTATTATTTTTTTATCATTATCCACTGAGCTGGAGTCCAGAAGGGCAAATTTATTCGCCGTACTGGTAGTTAACGTAGGAGCAGTTGTTTGTGGTTTGAATGTAGAACCTTTGCCCCAACTCTGGAACATAGATGATCCACCTAGCAATAAATCACCCTCCGTAGGCTAGAAAGAGAAATATGTTAATTATATTGCTTCCAAACAACTGTTCTGGCAGTTATATAATCTTCAATTCTTTTATGAGATCGAGAAGAAGGTTTTCAATAAAATTCTACAGCAAAGTTGAGAATTTGATTATCATATCATAAATCCTTAAAGAATTCAAGAGATGGCGTTAGTAGCATCGTAAATAGTTTGTTCTTAGGAAGTATCAATGCTCAGGCAAATATTCTACCATATTCATGGTTTCGTTTTTGCAGTAGGTTCGAGTGAATATCTTTCGTTTATTTCGAAAAAATTTAAAAAGCTCAACACCAAAAGAAATCAATCCAGAGTTAAATGCAGTTCATGGCACATCCGTCTCTCCGATGTAATAATAGTTAAATTATAAAATAAATGGAAAAAAAACAACATATATACGGATGCACTGAACCAGCATTTCGCCAGTATTGCTACACAATATGCACCTTACGGCTGTACTCATACCAATCCATTACTTTTTCACGAAGATCTGCCATTAGTGGTTTAAGTACAATGGCTTTATATGATACTGATCCTCGAAAAGAGGTATCGGCTATCAGAAGACATCGATGGACATAAATGAGCATCCATGCTGTGATAAACATATGCTTCAAACAGGGAGGTGTTCCCCGACAAGCTGAAGATGACTAGAGTAGGACCAGTTCATAAAAAGGGAGACACGATAGACTTAAATAACTATAGACCTGTCTCTGTGCTTCCTGTCGTCTCCAAAGTACTGGAGGTTCTCCTCAGGGATAGGATTACATCTTACCTGGAAAGCACATCTATTATAAGTGATTGCCAACATGGATTTCTGAATAGTAGGTCTACAGTCACCGCTTAGTTGAATATCCGATGGAGGCCCTTGATAAACGAGAAGGTGGAAGTCGACTGTTGCGATTTGGGAAAGGCCTTTGACTTCATGTTGTGGCAGGCGCTAACAAAGGAACAACTCGATTTCATCCCCTAAAAGGGTCGACACTGGGGTACCGCAGGGTTCAATTCTCGGTCCTCTCTTTGTGTTATATATGAATGACCTCCCCGTCTGTGTTACATCTGGATCTGCATTTACGCAGCTGATACGACCTTCATGAGTTAGCACCAGGCGGGAACATCGAGATTCGCCGAGCGCACCATGGGGGAGGCTGAAAGGTGGCAAATGGACCATGTCCAAACTTGGCTAAGACGCAAAGACCTGAGCGCAGATGGGAGTACAGGCGATCAAGTAATAAAGGTCTTGGGCTTCTTTGTGGAGGGGTCGCTTACCTGGGAGACACATGTGGAGGATACAGTGAGAAAGCTCGCCTCTGCAATCTACTCCATTCGACGAATTCGGGACATTGTGGACAAGGATGCGGCGCTCATGACATACCACGCTCATATCCATAGTGTGGCGACTTACAGAATATTGATGTGGGGTTCATCATGCGTCGCCCACAGAATATCCTTTCATCAAAAAGGGCGATGGTGGGGGTGCCGGACTCGCACCTGTAGGGCACTCTTCAGGACGTTTAAGATACTCACCATACCCACAACCTTCATACTTCATGCTCTATGCATGCTATATACATCAGCTCAAGGATGAGTAAGAGACACACACTGGTTCACCTTTATGACACCCGAAGGAAAAACAACATAATTCTTCCAAAATGCCAGAAGACTTGTACACAGAAAGGCTTCAAATATGTCGAAATGAAGTTATATAAGTACCAGAAAGTTTAAAAAAGAAGGATATCCGTTACTTCAGAGCGGAACTGAGTCGTGTACTCGTCATGGAGGTCTGGTTCTCGGTGATAAATGATGTCCAAATGTGTGGACTGTGTTTTATTGCTTTTTTTTCTGAGTTTGTTTAAAATTTATATTTTATATTATTCACTGACGCACCATATAACATTTTGATAACTAATATTTTTGATTTGATTAAAATCAGCATTGTGTATCTTTGTTGATCTTTCAAAAGCCTTCGACACTGTATATCATGTGAAGCTACTGAAGACGGGGTGTGTACTGTTCAAAGGAATTACACATGGACTCAGTTACCTTACAAATGAAAAACAGCATGTTAAAATTGGAAATTTAGCGAACAGTGACAAATATCTGTAGGTCTGCCGCAAGGTACTGTCTTAGGACCGATACCTTTTCAATCCACCTCAACAAACTGCTCTCAATTGAAAGTCATCCACATAATAATTTCTGCAGATGATACGGCTGTTCTTATGAACCACCCACTTGGCCTGAGCTCGAAGAAAAACACAAAATGAGTTCAAGAATATAATAGATTTATATTCTGTAAAAAACTATCAATGAATATGGAAAAATCAGTACTTTCACTCTGTAGCCCGATTTGGAAATCAACTAAAACAGACGAAAGTCTTTAAGATGTATTTGAGGGTTACAGTTAGTAGGTTCATCGAGAATCCTTTGGAAGTTTCGGTAGATTACAAAGTACAGTTCCCCAAGTTGAAGAATATAGCATGCAAATACTTGATAATGATAGCTACCTCTGTTCCATCCAAAATATTCGCTGCAGAGGTATTAAACAGCAGAGAAGCAGACTCCAAGCAAAGAGTCGACCAAATTATGTTTTTACAAGGTTTAGAAAAGAAATATTAGAATTTTGATAAAAGTTGGTTTTTTAACCCTGGCGTTTTTTTTTAAATTATATATTTCTAATATATTTGCATCATAGACTTGCTAAATACGATATATCGGAAATATCAATAGATTCGTGTCATATATTGTAAAGTATCGTTATAAATACGATATATCAGAAACATCGATATTTTCAATGAATATCCCTATATCGACCTTCATCTGTTAACTTACCGCCTTCACTTTGAATTTATCCTTCTGGAACTGGAAGGGTTTTCGTTGTCGCGTTGTCCATTCATCGTCGTTCCTAGATTTTCCTCTATTCATCATATCGCCACCAAGTCTATCGTCTTTTCTAGGCGTATTAGGCACTGAATTTATTGCTTGATTGAGATGCTCGTTATCGGCTTCTTTCTGTATTTGATCTATCGTTTTAGGATTCAAATCTTGGCGCCGAGGTATCCATTTATTCCTCCTAAGATCTATCACGTCTTGAAGCATAAACCTACGAAAAAAAAATCAATATTCGAAATTCTTGTTTGTGGTGATGATGATGCTTTTTGGCAGAATTTTTTTCTGATTGTTACTACACATAATAATGTAAGTGTACCATGAATTGGTAAAATACATGGTAAAATGTAGTAAAATATTATTTACACAATTCTAAACGCCACAGGAGGTTTGATTAGTCTCAAATGGAGCTGGGATTGTGATAGCAACGTTTAGATCTATAGGTTATGAGCATAGGTCTTACACTTGTAAGTGCCAAGTTTTATAATTTGCATTAAATACCAATTGCTATAAAATATTTCTTCGGAAAAGTTGGAGTATACTGAAAGTCGAAATAATTCAGCTATTTGAAAATGAAAATATTCAACTGTAAATATGAAAGTCATTCTTTCAGTTGTGTTTTTCCAGTTTGAGCTGTTTTAACATTGCAAATATTGTAAAATTTCCCCTAATGTAATTCCAATAAAGAAATAACACCTAAATGTCTTTATTATAAAGAAATGAAACGAAAGAAGAACACAACAAAAATATTATGGAAGCAGAGTGATAGACATGCATATGTTGCCAACATATTAGCTAAACAAACATAACAAGTGAAAATTTTGACAAACAGTAGGGTTCAAAGATAGTGAAATTTAACTCGAATAAAGCTCAAAGCGTTCTATTATTATTGTATTTTGAAATCCCAGCGTCCTTATTGGTAAACAGGATATTTTCGAAGTTGAATATCTCCGAATTTAAAAAGATAAGAACCGTGTTGTTTCACTTCAATTTGTCTTAGAACTGCATCTCAAAATTAGTCATAGAGCTTGGAGAACACCCTATATTGAAAATCTGACGTGCTGCGTAAGAACGGAAATATAAAATGCTCAATCAGAATTGTCATGAAGAATTCATTAGACTTGGTTATTGTGAGATTGAGCTCATCATTTCGAGCAATTACTAAGATGAGATCTTGATATTCATCTGCTCTCTATTATAAATAAACCATTCTCACCTCAATATGAATTGCTCTTTGTTGAATTACATATTTTTTTTCGTATTATTGAATAGTGGCCATTTTAAAACGATACAACTGGGTAGCACACAAACGTAGTAACATATATAATAAAACTTTCCAATAATATACTCTGTGACAAAAAGTATTCGGAAATTTTCATTTAACTCATTAGTTCATACAGTCCTGAAAGGAACACAATATAAATGTATGTATTCAGAGAGTGGTGAGGAGCCGGCAACACGTGCATCTTCTCATTAGACCTTTCTCAGAAGCATTTATGTCTTTGGCACGACGTGAAATACGATAGTGTTGAATTCATTAATGACCATGGATCCCAGTGCATATTCTACTAAATATAGCGGGTAAGTGATATTCAATTACTATTTAACAAAAATTTTTGGAACTCTATTCAAAAGTTCCGAAGCATTATGGTCTCTTGTTTAAAACTTCTATGTTATTTTCACATTCTGCAGGTTTTTCTCGGCGATCCGCTTAAAACGACTATATGCACAGAAGTAATTTCTGTTTCCATTTCAGATTATCTCTGCATCAATTTTTCGACATCGTAGAGGGCGATGATTTCTATGAAAAAAAAAAATACGAAAATATATATTGAACCTCCCAATCAAAATGCAGCAGAATCTGAAGAAGACAGCGATGTTTTAGACCAAGTAGCTGGCGATATAAACCACCTACCCAGAGATATTCATGGTCAAGGATGCGAGATTTCTTTCGAGAACAGTGAAGATGAGGAAACTCATGAACAACTTTCTGCTAGAACAAGTGGACTTCAACCTCAAGCCACCACACTTTCCCATTCATCGGAGAGTGATGATGAAGAAAATATACCACTTTCTGTTATACAACAGCTTTCCAGGAAGAAGAAAGGTGAAACTGTTCAAAGAAAAAAAGGAAAATTCATAAGTGGACGGGGGATACACCCAAATATTGTATAAACACCACTTGTGATCCTGTGCCTCCGTCTCGCGGTGCAGAGATGCTGAATCTCCAGCCTATTTCTTCAAACTTTCACGGAGGCTATCATGGAAAATATCGTTTACCAGACTAATTTGTATGGGTCGAAAAAAACATTTCATTAAAGAGAGAGAGAGAACTGTCATTTATTGTCATACACATACAACAAGAGCCATCGACCTTCGGTCCTTCAGCTCAGTAAATTAAATATCATTATTTAACAAAAAAAAAAAAACTGTTTATGTAGAGTATGCTTAAGTTATCTATTACTTCTATATTCCTCCCTGAGTTTTTGGAGTAGTGATTTTGATGGATACTTCCTTGTTGGGTTGTTGTTGTTGGGGTCCTCATGGTACAGCTTGATGACATCTGCCATACCCTCCAATCTGCCGTAGAATTTTGAATTTAATTTTTGAAATCTGTCTGCAATAGGTTGAATCATAGTTTTTTCGTATAGTAATACATTGGGAGGATTGTGCAGTCTGTTGCGTGGATGTCTAATTCTTGATATGGTCCTCAGTGCTATTCTTTCTGCTTTTTGTATATTTTGGACTGCTGGGTTCCTGCAATTGATCAAAATTGGGTGGGCATACTCCAAGATTGGTCTGCATATGGTCTTGTAGATTTTGGCTGCATTCTCCACTGATAAGCCTTGGTTTCCAATAACTAGCTTCGAGAAGTGTTTTGCTCGGGATGTTGTTTTTTTCTTCATTTGACTTGTGTGCAGATTGAAATTCATTTTATTGTCTACATAGACTCCAAGGTATTTTATTGCCTGCTGTGGATTTTTTTGCTCGTTACATATGGATATTGTTGGAGAGCTACTTGATATTCTATGATTGAAGATTATGAACTGAGATTTTGTTGGATTCGGCTTCAATCTCCAAGTACGGAACCACACTTCTATCTTCCCCATTAGTTCTTGAAGTTGTTCTATACATTTCGTTAAGTTCTTCTCGTGCGATATCAAAAGAGTGTCATCCGCATACTGTAACACATATTGAATTTGGCTTTCAGGATTAAATATGTCCGCACAGTAGAGGTTGTATAGTAGCGGTGAGAGTGGTGAGCCCTGTGGTGTCCCTTGTTGTGGTACAAAAATATATGATTTGCTGTTCTTAATTCTTACCCATAGTTGTCGGTTTTCCAAGAAGTCTCTTATAATATTTAGTAAATATCTGGGAGTTTTCATCGAGTTTAGTTTGAATAAAAGACCTTTGTGCCACACACTGTCAAAGGCTTTATTCATATCTAGACTAATTGCCGATGTTTTAAAATTCTTCAATGTGGCGTTTTGCGTGTTTGATATCAATATAGTCAGTGGATGTGTTGTAGATTTCTGATTTTGGAAGCCGAATTGAGAGATGGGAAGTTGATCTTGCAGATTTTCAATTAATTTCATCCTTATTATTTTTTCATAAATTTTCCCCAAAACTGGCAGGAGGGTTATCGGTCTGTAGTTTTTTGATTTTGAGTGGTCCATATTCGCTTTAGGTACCGTTATTATACATCCTTTCTTCCATATTTTTGGGAATATTTCTTGATTGAGGCAATATTCATAGATACTTATAAGGTGTTCATGTATTCTATCACTGAGTTTTTAACTATTTTCCAAGGTATGTAATCGACACCTGGGGCACTGTTTTTGGAGCTGTTTACTATGTGAAAATAGGTCTCTCTGTCAATTTTATTTTCCTGATGGAATTTTCTTGGAAGCTGAGAAGAATTTTAATACCACTGATTAACTCTCCTCTCGTGGGTTTTATCAAAGTTATCGTCATTGTCGTAATTGAAGGCATTTTCGTAGTGTTTTGCAAACACTTCTACTTTTCTCCATCTTCCGAGTAAGATCTTCCATTCTCTATTAGGGTGGGAATTTTATTATAGTGTTTATATTTTGAAAGTTTTTTGGTTTCTTGATAGAAACATTTCATTAAATTTTTCCATGGATTAACTGTACGTAATCTTTGAAGCTTTATTACTCAATGGATAAGCCAAGTACCCTAATATACTGGAATGCCACTAATCATACCCCTTCCATACTTCGGGACTCGATGAGACTCAACCGTTTTGAGCTTCTCTTACGTCATCTTCACTTCCATGATAACAATGTTTCGACAAACTTCACAAATTGGGACCTCTTATTGACGGATTGAATCAACATTTTCGAGAGCACGACGGTATAGATGAGCATCTATCGATTGACGAGAGCATGATACCATACTAGGGAAAGCATTATGCGAAGCAATATATCAAAGGAAAGCCAATCAGGTTTAGTTTTAAAAATTGGGCCCTTTGTGAAAGTGGAGGGTATATGTTAGCATTCGAAATATACACTGGTAAATCTGATAATGAAAAGCAATTTGGTTAGGGTGGAGATGTTTTATCTCTAATTCGATTAGCAGGACTGGAAGAGAATAAGGGTTATAAATTTTATTTCGATAACTACTTTACTGGTATTGATCTAATGTCCCATCTAGCGGACCGTAATATTTGTTCTACTGGTACTATACGCCAAAATCGTTTAGAAGGATCTCCATTAAGAATGTATGGAATAGAGAAAAAAGAGGATCTTTTCAGTTTTTATCCAACGAGAAAATTCTGATGGCTCAATGGAAAGACAACAAGGTGGTAACGATGGCCACCAACGAAGACCAATCTATGATGACTGTTAGACGTTGGTGCAATGAAGCCAAATCCAAACAGAATGTTCTCCAACCAAAAGTGGTATGAAATTACAATAAATACATGGGAGGGGTTGGATAAGATGGATGGATTAGTAGCTGCGTACCGATCGAGAATGCGGCAAAGAAAATGGTACCGGCCCATTTATCAGTATTTGTTCGATGTGAGTGTGGTGAATGGCTGGATTTTGATGAAGAAACTGAGACCTGAAGATCCAAACTGTGCAAATCTTCTAACATTCAGATGTCGCATAGCCGTGAGCTTTGTGGCAAAATATGGGACCAGATCAGTCAAAAACTACCGACAGTTTGTCAACAATAACGATGTTAGATTCGATAATGTGGGATATTTGGTCGAATACTCTGAAAGTCACAAGAAATGTAAAATGTGCCATGAAAAATCGAAGTTCATTTGTGATGAGTGCAGTATTGGCTTATACCCTAAGAACTTTTTTTCGATTTTCATAAAAAATAATGCCAAAAAGATAAGGTTGAGGTATTTAAAAATTACTATGAATCTGTATACGCATATGATGATGACCAAGAATTCAGCAAAACAACAGAAAGATATATAGACAGATGGTACAACGAATTTGTGGAAGAAGAATTTACATATTCAGAGGAGGTTGTTAAAATAGAAGAGAGCGATTATTACCAACTACTGCTTTCAACGAGGAATAGTGCTCCAGGCGTGGATGGCATTTCGTGGAGAATAGTTAAACAGTTTGACCCGGAGATACACTCACATATAATACAAATTTTCGAAGACTGCCTCAGAAAGCAACAATTTCCGCTCATATGGAAGTCAGGATGTAAAATAACAATTCCTAAACCTAACTCAAACCCCAAGTCAGTTAAAAACTACAGACCTATTACACTTCTACCGGTACTGGGAAAGCTTTTCGAGAAAATAATAAAATTGAAGATGGAAAAGCATATCACCAACATTTTGCCCACTTCTCAATTTGGATTTAGGAATAAGAGGTCTACCACACATCCACTGGCCGTTTTGGTATCGAACACACATACTGCAAAACTAAAAAACTTTAAAACAGCGGCCATAAGTCTCGATATTGAAAAGGCTTTCGATAGCATATGGCACAGGGGTCTAATCTTCAAATTATACAAAATTAACCTACCGAGATTTCTTATACACATGATCATAAATTTTTTGAACGATAGACAGCTGACAGTGAGAATTAGAAATACAGTGTTGGAACCATTCTTCCCCAAACAAGGAACACCGCAAGGTTCTAGCCTGTCACCATTTCTCTACATAATTTACTGCTATGACATTCCAAAAGAAACAACCAGCAATATTCTCTTCAGTATGCAGATGACACTTTTATAATTTCCCATGATAGCTCACTGACAACCTGCTCGAATGGATTGCAAAGTATGATGAACAAACTTGAAATGTGGCTGAGTAAATGGCGCCTGAAACCGAATCCAAGGAAATCACAATATATAATTTTCCATCATAAAATTAGTCAAAATTCGCCTAGTATAACAATTAAAGGAATCGCCAAAAAACCTACAGCGGAAATAAAATACCTAGGGGTTGAAGTCGACAACAAAATGAATTTCAACAAATATACCAAAGCGATTAAGAAGAGAACCATATCAAGAGCTAAAACTTTCACTAAACTAACCGTCAGGAACAGAGGAATAAACACAAATAATGCAGTTAAAATATACAAGACAATATGCAGACCTATCCTGGAATATGCACATCCCATCTTTGCTAACTGTAGACGCCCAGCCTTGAACAATCTAAAAACCGCAGAAACTACATCTCTTCGTACAATAACAAAGATTAGACACCCGGAAAACAGAATACATAACCCACCAAATGAATTATTGTACCAGATAACGAATATACAACCGATAGAAGAAAGACTTAAAAAGTTGAACAAGAATTTTTACGCACTTCTTAAAGACTCGCAGGACATTCTGGATCTCTTCCACCATGAACATATCGCACAAGCAGCAAGAAAATACCCACCTAAGTCATTAATACTGACATTGGAAGAACAAGAGAGGAACTGAAGAGGCAGAGATAAATTTTTACATTTTAATATAAAGTGTTCCAGGGAATTATAGACCAATATGCTTGATATCAATATTTCCGAAAATAGTCGAAAAATTATAAGAAAGCGTTTCTGCGAATTCCTACAATTTTCTTCTACTCAATATGGATTCCAGGAGAAGAGTTCAACCTTGGGAGCTGCAATGGATGTGATACAGCTACTGATCGACTACTTGGAAGACGGTCATCTTGCAGTTGCTCTGTTCATCGACTTACATAAAGCATTTGACACAGTTAAACATGACATACTACTGAAGAAACTCGAAAATATTGGTAAACAAGGCCCAGCTCACACACTCATGAGGTCATTTCTCACAGATAGAAAACAATACACAGTTCTGAATGGAGAGATGAGCGAGCTGAAGAAGTCAACACTGGTATATATATATATATATATATATATATATATATATATATATATATATATATATATATATATATATATATATATATTTTTTTGTTTGTTGGATGATTACTTAGAATAATTTTGTTGTTAAACTAGGCTGAAGGATCCAAGGTCGATGGCCATTTGCGCAGTGATGTTAATGTTATCATATTTAATTTATTCAAATGTGTTACTATCTTCAATGCTTCATTCGTAGAAAAAATAACCGAATTTTTGAACCAAATATGCTCTTAAGCATATAGTTCTTTTAAACGGATCACTGCTCATTGAACCACGATTATCAACCAAACACTCGATAAATACCATCGAGCAGCCGTCTTATTCGCCTGATCTAGCTCCGTAAGACTTTTTCTTTTCTCCAGACTGGAATTGCCGCTCCGGGGAAGCAGATCTGATTCCATATACGTCATAAAAGAAAATTCGCAGAAGGAGCTGACGACTATCCTTGAAAGCGCCTATTAAAAAATGTTTTGATGATTCGAAAACACGTTGACACATCATGTGTATCGCTTCAAATGGAGCATATTTTGAAGGAGATTCAATAATTATTGAAGTAGATCAAGTTTTTTGGGTTTTATTTCAAATTTCCAGATACTTTTTTTGTCACAAGTAATATTTTATCCTTTGAATGAAATGTCGATGTGGTCATAATTTTGAAAAAAAGAAAGAGCAAATAAATTTCAAAAAGCGAGATAATGGGAAATCAGATCGACCTAGTCGAGCGTTCGAAAAAACTAGCAAATTACTCAATTAGAAGAAATTCCCATTTTTTCCCCGCGCATCATTATGAAGCTTGCGTTGTTAATAATTTGTCAATGAGACTCACCTGATACGACTTGAGCAGTTCATGTGCTTTCTATCCACAATTTCTTGCATAATACTGAAGAAACTGGTGAGGTCCTTGTCAGCTTCTAAATCTTTGCCTACTGTCGATAATAACTTGCACAGGCATTCTAAGCTTTCCTCGTCCTTGTTCGACAGGAGTATATTTAAACACGTTATCATAATATTCGCCGTCAACATTTTGATTTTGAATAATTCACCTGAAAAACGTAAGAGTTAAGAAGTGGATACACACAGCTGCGTATCAATAATTAGGAGTTTCCTGAATGATCAGTTTTAAAACTTGTCCTCAAGGGTATCAGTCCACTACTTTCAATAAACATCATATCAAAATATAAAAGAGTTAGCCTCTTGCCATTTTTGTACTAATATTTATTGCTAACAAAACGATATAACAAGAGCTAAGAAAGTTTTTTTTTAAGAAAAAATCTGAAAGAACAACTATAGCAAATTCATCTTTCGGAGGAACGATTTAAGCAACATAACTTGGGAGATAATATGTCAGAACTTGAGGGGTAGATCTAAGTGCAATTTTAAGAAAAAAAGTTTATATAAACATAGGTCCGCAAAAGCTTCGTTACGGAGCTCCAGGGTGTTGAAATTTCCGAAAAAAATTGTTTTTTTCTTCAAAACTCCTGCAGTGCTTGAGATATTTAGCCCAGATTTGAAATGCAAGCTATTTTTTACAGCCTTCATCATTACACGTCCTGAATTTTAACTAGAATCTTCAAGGTGTTTTCTTTTCTGGAGCCATGTCTTTTTTGCCTTTTCAAATTTCTTTGCAGTACGCCACTGATCAGCGTACAATCAATTTTCGTCATTTTCGTTCAATTTAGAAACTTTTTTGACACTTGTAATTTTTTTGTATCTCCGACCGTTCTTGAGCAAAAAATTATTAAACGATTGTATGCATTCGCTGAATTGAAAGCACTTCTAATTAAAAAAATGACTAGTAGGCTTAGATTTTTTTTCATTCATTTATTTATTTTGACAGTCGCTAAAGTTGAACCAGTGCCTGCTCGAATTGTTTATTGAATTAACGATTAGTTTTAAGACTTTTGAAGTTATTGCTTTAAGAAAAACTGGCAAATTTTACTCACGCCCAATTGGCTGATATCCATTACATGTACGGTCTGGCTGACGCAAACACAACAGAAGCTAGGCGATTATATCAGGTGCTCTTTCCCAATCGAGTAACACCAGACAGGCGAATATTTTTAAATATCCACGGAAGGTTGAGGGAAACTGGTGCAACTCAAACTATGAGAACTCCTGATATTGAGGAAGCAGTTTTGAATTGTATTGATTTGAGTCCTCATGTGAGTACAAGAAAAATTGGGAATCAGTTGAATCTTTCACATGTTCTAGTTTCAACGCGTCCAAACTCTACTTTCTCGAGATTTTCCTTCAAGACTAATTTCTGCTGATGGTTCTTATCATTTGATTGGACCATTTTTTTGCCTAACAGATCAAACGGTCCCGCTTATCGGCAATTTCTTGAGGAGGTGTTACCTTTATTGCTCGAGTATGTGTCACTTTTGGTGAGAAACATGATGTGGTTCATGCATGACGGGGCACCAGCACATTTAAGTGGAGAAGCTAGGAAATTCTTGAATAATACATTCAACAACCGATGGATAGTTCGGGGTGGGCCAGAACCATGGCCTCCTAGGACCCCAGACTTAAATAGTTTATCCTTTTTCTTATGGGGATATCTCAAAAGTTTAGTTTATAACACTCCAGTGAACACTGTAGAAGAATTGAGAAATCGAATAATAACCTCATGTGACACGATAAGAAATACCCCAGGAATATTTCAAAGAGTGCGTGATAAATGCGAAAACAGACAGAGGCCTGTATTCTTGCAGGTGGAGGACACTTCCAGCAATTTATTCAGTTTTTAATTGTTTTTTTTTTAGTTTGATATTGAATAAGTTTAAGTTGAGTATCAGAAGACGAGCTATCAAAATAAAAGCAAATTTTGGGCACACCTATCGAGTATTTCTATTATTAATTCAACATTTCTTATCATGCTCCAGTTTTTTACAACAAAAAACTTCATTCTTCATAAGTAGTCAAAGGTCCATTGTTAAAAACAATCAATATTGTGTAATACCGAGTGATTCCATATAAATTTTGTTGTGATTCCATATAAATTTGGTTGTGTGTATGTTACATCATCTGTTAATACACGGACCACCAGTATCCAATGTTTCCTGAGGGATTCTTACCAGCTGCTTTCTAAAAATCATTCAATGCACGAGGCACCCAACGACTAACAATTTTTTTCATATGAAGATGAGCTCACGTAAAATTTAATCAACTGCGAACCAACCGCAAGGGTTGCCTCAATCACTTGATAGGCGTATCATTGACCTTCTAGCAATCGGTTCATGTTGTTGTAAGTGAGGGGGTCCATACAGAACAGCCAAACTCAAGTATAGGACTGGTCGATCACACCCAGAAAATGATTACCTTCGAGAATCAATTTCGCCGGAGGTGCTCAAAATATACAAGGGCCCCAAAACCGAGTCTTGGGGGACCCCACTGCTAACTGGAGTTTGGGAACGGACAAAGCAACACCAACGCTGTCGCGAAAATTTTGATCATCCAAGAATGCCAGCATCCATAGCAACAAGTTGGGCCCTTAGTGTCACCAGAGAACAGAAAGTGAAACCAAAGAATGGGACGAGAAGGATTTGGGACAAATAATCTCTTCTACATACTATGCTTTTCATCATATCATGTTTGGACTCGCATCAAAATTTGGAATTCTAACATAATAAGATTGTAATCAACTAAATTTATGTAACTTTTTCATATGGATAAATGAATAAATAAAATAAATGAAAATAGTTTCATGTTAAGTAAGAACAATTAAGAACATCTTCACACAATATGGAATCTTGAATTTTGAGAACTTTTTTGCTGCAAATTTGAAAAATTGGAGTTACCCCCTTCAAGCGGCGAGCCATTTAATTGCAATAACTTGAGAAAAATAAAATTTTATTGGAACATATTGAGACAGTTATTTTGTCGAAATTCTACTTACCTATAAACCTAATATTTCCAACCGATCTCATTCGTATTCTCCTATATATTTCTTCCAATTCAAATTGTAATTCTTTCTTCCTCTCCTGTAATAAGTGAAGTTAATAAAAGTCTTATTAGTGTGGTTAGGAGTTGGAAAACACTTATCAGATACGCCATCAGCAATAAGTTTGTCATTCCCTTGAGAAATACTCACCGCATCTTTACATTCTTCTATAACCTTCATTTTTTCATTGGAAACTGTTTCATCCTTCGAATGCTTCTCGAATTCCTCCTGACACCTGTTTATCAAGAGTTTCCTGAAGTTAACTTTGGGGTCAGTCTCCGCACCACTAGGACACTAGAAATATTCAATACACACGTGAAAAATTTGCGAAAGACATTCGGACAATTGAGATAACTTCATTGTAAAGATCAGTAAGTACTTTTTCCTCAATGGTATCAGTCCACTACTTTCAAATTAGCATCACATCAAATTCTTTATAGTTTTATATGATTACTATAATATAACCACGGAAACTTATAACCTGTCACAAAATTATCACTTTCAGGAGTTTAATTTTAATGTTTTCAAAAATTCAATTGACGAGGCTTTTATGTGATAGAAATCCATTTTCACAAATACAAGTTAACGATGATTTCTACTAAAATATATTATTAAATGGTCGACGCGTTTCGATACACAGTATCTTTATTAAGAGCGAATGAATACTACAAATATATCTTACTAACAAATTTTTATATATACTATAGAAACAATCCACTCAGAGCTATCCGTACTTGAACTAATGTTTAGGAAATAAATTTAGTAAGGGTGAGTTATTTATGTCTACCTGATCATTAAGAATTTCCGGTGAATTCCTAAATCTGTTAATTTCAAGTGCTTCCAGAAGGTTGAGTTTTATACCTCTATTCTCAGAATGTAGGATTTTAAATTCTGAATTGAAAGAGTGACCATTTTCCCTAAGATAATTTGAACAATTTGAATCGGTTTTTCCATTGATGAAACTGCGTTCATGTTCAGAGATTCTAACGTTAAAATTTCTTCCTGTTCTACCTATATAAAAACAATTGCAATCTGCACAATCCAACACACAACACCCGATTTATTTTCTTTATTAATTGGGGATTTATAATTCCTGATAAATGAACCTAAATTTGTTGATGTTTTGAATGCTATATTTAAATTTGAACATTTAAGAAGGGATTTCACATTATTGCTAATATTGCCTATATATGTTAAACTATTGAATTTCTTGTCTTGGTGTTCACCGATTGGATATATATGTTGTAGAGCTAATTTTTGTCTTTTCTTATGTAGTATGCTGCTAACTAAATTTGCATCATAACCATTATTTATTGTGATCTGTTTTATCAAATTCAATTCTTTGAAATAATTATCATTAGACATCGGTGTGTTCAAGAGTCTATGTATATAGCTGTTAAATGTTGCAACTTTATGTTGGTAAGGATGTGCCGATGTATAATGAATTGTGATATCTGTATGAGAAGGCTTATGATAAATTGAAAACTGGTGTTTATTATTTGACCTTGTTATTGTTAGGTCTAAGAAATTGATCGAATTGTTCTGTTCTATTTCAGAAGTGAATTTTATTTTTGGGTGCAGGTTGTTGATGAAATTTTCGAATACAGTGAACTGTTTGTTTGTTCCTGTGAAACACACAATAATGTCATCGACATATCGATACCAATATAGGAAATGTTTACCAAACGGGTGTTTATGAATAGTTTTTTCCATGTTATCCATGAAGATTTCTGCTAAAAGAGGGCTTAAGGGGTTTCCCATTATAAGTCCCTCATCACTTTTATAAAAACAATCGTTAAATAAGAAATAATTTTGAGATATGCAAACATTTAATAAAGCCATAATGTCGTATTGAATTCGTGGATTCGTCATATTTTGTTAACAAATTATTGATTATGTTATAGAGATCTTCGGAGGAATACTTGAAACAAATTCTTGACATCAAAAGAGACTAACTTTGCATTACTTGGAATGACAATATTGTCATTATATAAATGTTATAAAATATTTGATTATTTTCTTCTAAAATTTCGCATTATATTTTTAAAACAATTCCCAACTTTTTCAGCCACATTAGGTGTGCCCCTCAAAAGATCCAATCAATTTTCAGAATAGACATCTGAGAAGTGTTCCTTATAATATGGCCACGTATTGACACTCATTTATCTCGTGTTATAGTAAATAATCTTTACCTTCATGTCATCACTGAGCTCCCTACACATCTTAGCATATGCTACTGAGAAATTGGGTTCATCCAAAGCTTTCTCAAAAATTAAATTAATTACTCCTTGCAGACGGTCCATAGTATCTACATTCAAACTCTTAATTTGCTTCAATAGCGTATCGAATTTTTGAGGTGTCAATTTATTAAGCACACCTCTGACTTTTTGTACAAATCCTGAAAGAAAAAGTTATAAAATTAGCTAAAGCAAATATGATGACGAAATAACTAACATACTAAAGAATAAAAAATTCGATAGCCATTTAGTTGGAGTAATAAAATGAATGTTTTACAAGGTGTATAAAAAAAGACACCACAAGTGTAATCGAAAGATGCAGTTAAATTTCCAAGACGTATGGGCACAACGCTAGTTATTCTCGAAGAAAAAACTGGGACGCTACTGAATTTTTCGAAAATAAAAAATATTTCAAAGTGAAACTTATTACATCGTCTCAAACTTTTTCGTCTGTGTGTTGCATGTCGCGTGACGGTCGGCCACGGAGTAGGGATAAAGTGAAAGGCGCTCGTCAGAGCAGCTGACCGAGTAGTGTATAGACTATTACTCATTTGTGCCACTGCTCCACGCTATTTTGTTTGTTTTTGTCAATGTTTAATGTAAATGTTATTTGTCAGTGTTCAATGTCAAGTCACTGTTCACGTATTTTAGTTACCATAAAATATTGATTACATTTATAAACTGTGAAACTCATGATGAAGATGGAATTGATAATAGAACGATTGAAAACAATTGAAAATAGGATCAAAATGACTGAACGATACGAGGTTCGTCAAGGTCTCAATCGGAGAGAGTATAGATCTGCTATTACAGTACAGGAGTTACAGGTTCGCAGTGTTACCACTCGCCGAGAAAGAAATCGGTCGCATTACCCAACTGTCAGACCTAGTATACTGACGATTTAACAAAGAGAGAAATACATACCTCAGTTTTCCGTTCTTCCTCACTTCTGGTGTCTGCTTTGGCAAGCCTACCGGGTTTCCAAGCGTTCTCAGACTCGTGAAGTTTGATCTCTTCCCTGAGAGATATGGAGATTTTGTTTCCACCATTTGTGGATTTCATTCCTTTGTTATTCACTTTACCAGGAATGCTATTATGTTTTGTGATGGACTAGAAAGAAGAAAAAATAATATATAACGAGAAAAATGCTTCATACGGATTCACTGAAGAATTGCATATAGAAGAGGAATGATTTAATAATTCATCTCTTCACTACTGAAAGTATTAATACTTACGGGGCCCTTCATCGAAGAATTTTTTCCGCCATATGGACTCATGAAGGGTGGAGTAGTAAAGTCAGTCCTTTGGGAACGGTGATAATCTGATTGCCGCTGCAAATGGAATTTTGTCAATTCAATAAATAATGTTATTTGAAATTTCACTTTGTTTGCTAATTTACGATGCGTTTCGCCACACAGTGACGTCGTCGAATAAGTGAAGATGTTTCAACCCCCATGAGGCTTCTTCAGTAGCTTGAACGAGTTGACAATTTGGTTACATAATCAAATAATTCAACTTATACATGTATCTCAAGAAGCCATATCGACGTTGTGGTTAAAAGATTTCACAGAATTACTTACTTGTCGATTATCTGAACTATTGTCCAGAATATCCGGTATATTCGGTTTGACTCTAGACATTGGTAAGTTCCTAGCAGCCATGAGAAAATCTTTATCATATACTTTATCGCCCTCCAAGTTGTCGGGAGACCATTGCCCTGAAAACATAACCGACATAAGAGAATGCTCAGAGTTGAATAGAATTGGTTCGATAATAAACTTAGAGCCCTTAGACATTCTGCCACAACTGTTTTCTATATTTACACAGTTTGAACGCGATCTTACATTAAGTTCGTTAACAGTGCTCGATTTTGTCAGTTTTCACAAGTGTGTTTAGCGATTCTTACAATGGATAAAATAAGGAACATAAATTGTTTTGAAATTTCGTATTGAAAATGGAATTTTGCGTGCTGAATCGCTGAAAGTTTTACAGAAGGCTTAGGGTTAATCGTGTTGTTGAAGACATATTAGAAATAGTTAATTCCGACCACACATGCTTAAAACGCATTGCAACTGGTGATGAGACATTGGTTTATGAATATGTCATGTAAACCAGTGAACAAGCTTCGGAAAGGCGCCTTCCAACTGAACTTTAAAGATTTTATGAATATAATGTTTCAAATGTTATAAATTTGGTCATTTGGCCGAAAACTGCAGAAGTGAAAATATGGTTTGTCGAAAGTGTACAGAGTCATGCAGCTAAGGATTGCCAGGTGAGTGAACTGGTATGCACTAACTGTAAATATGCAGTGGAAAAATTGAATATTCCTAATATAGATTTTCACCATGCAGCTTATGATAAAAACCGTATAGCTTATATGAGAATTTATGAAAATCAAAGACTGAAATTCTGCTATGCAGCATTTGAGTGCAGAAAATAGCAACTAAATTATCAACTACTTTATTTGAATATTGAAAGCCTTTTGCCCCATAAAACACAATTAGAGTTTAGTTTATGATTCCAAACCCCTACTTATTTGTCTGTCCGAGACTCGTGTTACTGATGATATAACTGATGAAGAATTGTTCATTGATGGATATTCTTTTGTCTCTTCGAGATCTGCAAATAGACATACAGGTGGAGCGATGATTTATATAAGAGGGTTATAAATTCAAGAAAACGATAGAAAAGTGTATAAATCCCAACATCTGGATAGTAGGTGTTCAAATCAACTATTAATACAAATAAATTCAACATACTGAGTTGGAAAACACTCTTGAAGAATTTGCCTTTCAAAGTGGGACATTGATCTTAGTTGGAGACTTCAATATTGATCTTTCAGAACATTCTTACTACTCGGGGAAACTGAAGAGATTGATTATGGAATATGGATTGTTCCAACTTCCGAATACCTGTACTAGAATAACTAAAGATTCATCTTCATTAATTGATCTCCTTGTAACAAATGATTTTTCTCAGTCAAAAACCATCTCACCCCTAAGCCAACTGACCATAATATACTAACAGCAACGTTCTTGAATAATAACAAGCAGAATAAAACAAAGTATAAAACATAGAAATTTCGAAAACTTCAACGAATTACAATTCCAATTAGATCTAATGGATACACCATGGTATCGGAATAGTGTTGATACACATTTTCTTTCTGAAAATCTATGCAAAATAGTTGACACTTTGGATCTTCATGTACATTTTATAACAACAAAAATTTCTTATAAATGGGGTAATAACAGATGGTGGACTAATGAGATTGATGAAAATATGCGACTCAGAGATAAACTATATGAAAAATCAATAATAACGAAAGCCATAAATGACTGGAACATGTTCAAGATACAGAGAAATAAAGTAGTTAAACTTATAAAATGTAGTAAAGAGAAATACTTTAGGGGAATGATTGATGGATGCAAGGGGAATTCCGTGGAAATGTGGAAAACAATTAAACAGGGTGGCAGCATTAAAACTCCTCAACACAGAATAATGGTTGATAACATTCTGGTGGAGGAGCATCTAGTAATAGCAAACAGATTCAATGAATACTTCATTACCAGTATTGAGGACATTGCTGTCACACCAAGCTCTTATCAAGTCCAAAAAGTATTAGATAGAATTCCACCTAGCAGACATACTTTTGATAGGTTCAGACTGCTTAGTTTTTCAGAATTGAAATTCGTTATGAGAGGGATTAAAATCAAAAAGGGTGGAAATGATAGTATAAGAGGCTATGTGCTGAAGTTGGCTTTTGGGGTTGTAGGTGATAGATTCTTAGAGTTGATAAATAACAGCTTAGAGACTGGAACCTTTCCTAAGGATTGGAAACTTTCAACAATAGTTCCTATAGAAAAAATACCTAAAACTCTGAACCGGGAAGAATTCAGACCCATCAATACTGTTCCAGTTAATGAGAAATTGTTAGAGTTAATTGTGACTGAACAAATAACACATTATGTGGAAGAACATAATTTACTAACAGAGTTTCAATCGGGTTTTAGGAGGAATAACTCTTGCGAGAGTGCTCTGCAGTCTGCACTTGTTGAATGGAAGATGGCACTAGAGAACAAGAAGTGTATGGGAGTAATCTTCCTTGATTTTAGTAGAGCCTTCGAAACCATTTGTAGGTCACTACAATTGCTTGGAATTGGGGGATATGTATTGCGATGGTTCAAGGAGTATTTGAGCGGTCGCACACAAGTCACTAAATATGGAGACAGTATTTCTGCGGCTCTTTCGTCTATTTATGGAGTTCCCCAGGGAACGGTTTTGGGGCCGATCCTCTTCGTATTATATATCAACGACTTAGTGCGTGGTGTTAAAAAGGTGTCAGGTTCGTTTCTTTGCTGATGATACCCTGTTGTATTTTATTGGAGACGATATTCAGGACATTATTGATATTCTAAACGATGATCTAATAGAAATTTGTGAATGGTTAGAGAATAAGAGTCAGTTAATATTAAAAAACCAAATCTTGAACAAAGGCCACCCACTTGATATTATTGCTCCCAAGTTTGTAGTTCTAATAGTTTCGCGTTCTAGATTTGTGAAATGTAATTAGCTTTCACTTATATCGATATTTAACTCAAGAACATTAATTTCCACCCACAAAAGGAAACTATCAATTCAAGACTGCAAGTTCATTGAATCACGGGAATGCTTCACAACTGAGTACAACTTGACATCGTCGGCAAATGAAAGGAATCTAGTGGAAATAAACTCCTTTATATCGTTGATAAAGATATTAGATGAGAGAGGACCGAGATGTGATCCCTGAGGTACACCTGATGTTACACGTATTTCTTTGGAATAGAAGTTTTTATATTTTACAATCTGTACCCTACCGTACAAGAAGCTACCCAGCCATGAGAGTAAAGGACCAGTTATGCCTAAGGCCTCTAGTTTACTCATCAATATATTAAGGTTCACCGTATCAAAGGATTTTGAAAAGTCAGTATATATGCAGTCCAGCTGAAATTCAGATTCAAAGCAATCAATTGTCCTTTGTGTAAAGCGCTAGGTTGGTAATGGTTGAGCGACCCCTTCGAAACCTGTGTTGCTCGTATATAATGATGGAACAACACTTCCATGAGATAACTGCAAACCAAACCGTCCAAAATTTCAGGTATGTTAAAGCTATAATGCACGACAGGAACAGCAAGAGTGTAATAAAGACATTTTGTTTTTGGCGTTCAGTTCAGTCTCAAGAGCTGCTCTCACTCTTCTGTAAGGACATTTTTTCAGTTGTGATTTGGTCTGGATAAAACTTACACTTCTCAAGCCCAAATTGCACCACATTCCTTCTTCCAACTGTTCAGTTAGTTAAATAGATATTGAAATGGCTGTCCTGGGATCCAATAGTATATTGTGGCACACTCTCGAATTTCACCTATAAGCTCCATCCTTCTTGATAACCTCAGTCAGCTACAGTTTGTTAGATTCAAGTTCCTCAACTCTGATTCTCCTTTTACATAATCTGGATAAATCAATCCTAACTTATTTAGGTGATTTCTGAGGCGACAGCACCCTGTTAATATGGCATTTAGAACTCTAGCCTAGAGAGTGTAAGTCAAGTCTCGACTCTCTCATTGGAAGGTCCACTGATGGCAAGCGGAGTGTCTGAGACTTGTGAGACTCAGCCAAGTTTTCCTATACCTTCAGGTCCAGCAACTGAATATTTTCCATCCTTGCGGACTCCAAGGCTTCCGTGAATCCCAATGTTTCTGGAGTAGCCAATGGTTCAGTCTTCTCATTGGCTCTTCTAGCCTGGCAAGGGTTAGGATTTCTGCACAATAAGTGACGAGCAGTTGGCGGATGCAATGTCTTCAGTGCAGCTTGGCTATCAGTGATGATCTCAATTGATGTATTTGTTAATCCCTCGCATGCAAGACATTAGAACAGTGGTAATTCAGTTAGTTCATCGTCATTATCGTCATTCTGAGCTACTATTTCAAGATCGTGTATATATATATATATATATATATATATATATATATATATATATATATATATATATATATATATTAGGTGGTTAATCTTCTGATCTTTATTCTTACATTTGTATCTGTTATTGGTATCTTACAAGATCGAAATTAGTGGGAATAAGGCCATACAGAAAAGTGAAGTGGATAAGCACCATCCTGATAGATTCACGTCGAATGCTTGTCGAGGCATATGGTGATCATGCTCTATAAAGCAACATGCAAAACATGTTTCAACGGTTCAGAAAAATGATTTCGTTGTGAAAATGAAGAACTTGGAAGACTGTTAAAAAGTTTGAAGACACCGAACTGCAAACAATATTTGATGAAGATCTTACTTTGAGTCAACCAAATGGTAGCCATGTTAAATGTTGCACAACAAACAATTTCAGACCGTCTGAAAGCTATGGAAAAGATCCAAAATGGTTGTCACATGAATCGAATGAAAGACGAATGGAAAACCGAAAAAACACTTGTGAAATTTTGCTTCAAAGGCACGAAAGAAAATCATATTGATATCGAATTGTCACTGGCGATGAAAAATGGATTCATTTTAAGAAGTTTATCCGGGACAAAACTGTTAATGCTGATTGCTACTGACATTAAGAAAGCAATTTGAATGATGCATTGATTGAAAAATTTATTTATTTATTTATTTATTTATTGATACAAGCTCAACAGGATTACTCCCAATTACAGAGCCGAACAAGTATATACAAATTTGCATAAACCTAAAAACAGATTAAAAAAACTTTCAAAAACAATAATGACATAAAACGCATTGATAATGCAAACTCAAATAATAGAAATACACCAAACAATCAAAACAATTTAAGTGCGTGAACTAAGTTTTGCTAATAGGTTTCTTTTTAATGTAGCTTGAGAATGACTGATATCAATCGAAGAGGCCACAGTGTTGAAATAGTGACAGCTTCGATTGATAGGTGAGTTGAAGAAAACATTCGTAACAGCCCCTACGACATAAAAAGTGACATTGCCTCTGCCAGCGAGCTTGGGTACCAAAAACATCAGTCTGTCAAGCAGACACGAACAACAGATGGAGTTATTCAGAAGTCCATACAAAAACATGCAGCACAAATATTTCCTTCTAATTTGAAGCTCCAACACAGAATCATCAGCAACTCCTTGAGTCCTTGAAGACTCTGACAGTCCTCATTCGATCTTATTTCTGTGTAAATCCGGAGATCGTTCGCAAAGGCTACGCCCCCAACGTTTAGCATCGCAAATAAGTCATTTACGAAAATTGTGAACAGAAGCAGATCCAAAACCGACCCCTGTGGGACTCCCGAATGGGCTGCAAAATCCTGGGATCTGAATCCATTGTACATAACATATTGCTTTTGATCACTCAAATATGGATAGAAAAACCTGAGAAGGCTCACAGGGAACCCTATCTCCTTCATTCTTTTTATTTGAGCAACATGGTTCATGCGATCAAAGGCCTTAGAGAAATCCGTGAAGACCGTGTCAACCTGGCCACCCCGGTTCAAAACCTCAGTTACGTATTCCGAAAAGCATGCAAGATTCGTTACAGTTGATCTACCGACCCCAAAACCACGTTGCCGGTCCGAAATCGATTGGTTCAGCTGGAATGCTAAAGATTCATGCAATAGCAGCTCAAAAACCTTTGCAAAGGAGCAAAGCAGGGCCACAGGACACGGTAGTTTGTTACACCGGTCCTATCACCGCTCTTGAGGATGGGACAGATCTTCGCGATCCTCCACTTAGACGGAAACTGATTGTTCTTCAGGCACAGATTAAAAATTGAACATAGCGGAGCTACTATCGTCCCTATAATATCCTTTACTATAAAACAAAGTATGCCGTCATCCCCAAAACTAGCTTCAGATTTCATATTTTTAGTCACACGCAAAATATCTTGTTCGGTTATTGAGGGAAAATAATAGAATTCGAGCCGCGACAATCCACCACACCCTCCGAGATAACGTCATCAATATTGACATCTGAATCCACAACATCATATACCCCACCAAAAACATAGCAAATGCAGAAACGATCTTCTGGGGGCTATCCAGTCTCTCACCTTGGTAATACATGACGCCAGGTAGTCCATCCGCTTTGCGTTTACTCGGAACAACAGACCAAAATTTGTTAGGCTCCTTCTCAAAACTATTTTCTGAGCTATCCAAGTACTCCCCATATGCAGACCTCATCTTAGCTTTAACTGACCTTCTCAATTCTCGGTACAAATCGAGATAGTGACCGTTCCTTGTTCTAATAAACTTTTTGTGCATCCGATTCCTAGACTTAACAGCATCAATGATCTCTTTATTGTACCATGTGGGGTACCTCCTCTTTTGTTTACGATAAACTGGGACTGATTTTCTGATTTCATTGTATAGTTTTTTATAAAAATCATTCACCAGAAAGTTTATACTGCGAGGGCATCCTGTCTAAGTATGAATTGTTCACTTAGTAAGTCTTCACAGACCAGAATGAACCAGAAGACACGGTGAAGTAATTTTGTTACACGACAATGCACCTCCACATAAAGCAAAATCGGTTGAGGATACAATCAAAGTACTTGGCTGGGAGCTGCTACTCCACTCGCCGTATTAATCAGACTTGGCCTCTTCCGATTACCATTTGTTTTCATAGATGGACCACGCATTGGCTGAGCAGCACTTCGATTTCTACGCTTGGGTGTCTGATCGGTTTGCTTCAAGACGAATATCTCTATTGGCATGGTATCGACGAATTGCCAGAAAGGTGGTCAAAATGCGTTAAAAGAGATAGTCAATACTCTGGGAGCTGCTACTCCACTCGCCGTATTAATCAGACTTGGCCTCTTCCGATTACCATTTGTTTTCATAGATGGACCACGCATTGGCTGAGCAGCACTTCGATTTCTACGCTTGGGTGTCTGATCGGTTTGCTTCAAGACGAATATCTCTATTGGCATGGTATCGACGAATTGCCAGGAAGGTGGTCAAAATGCGTTAAAAGAGATAGTCAATACTCTGAATAAATTTGTTTTACTTTCCCATTCGAAATTAGTATTCAATTTTCCTGGTATATACAGGTCCGTCTACCGTCTACATTGTTTATGAAATAAATTACAGTATTATTGAGGATGTTTTGTATATATTCATGTTTTTCATTAGCCAGTTATTAGTTTTACTTTCTAAGGCTTCTGGATATATTCAGGCAATAGAGGGTGGGGGGTGGTGGAGTTTAGATTTGTATTGAATTACTAGTTGTTACAACTAATCAGAAATATTTCATGAAAAAAATGTATTAAAGAGGCAAAAAGAGAATTCTTCAAAAATCAACTACAAAGTGCAGAGGGTAACAGTAAATAACTGTGGTCAATCATAAAAAATCTTGAGAACGAAGAACATCTACAAGCTAATGATATTCGAGAACTTGAAAGTGAAGATGGAACTGTCACAACTTGTCGAAAACAGATCTCAACTATACTGAATAACCATTTTGTCACTGTAGGAGCAAACCTAGCAAAGAAAATTAATAGCCACAATCCTGGTAGACTAGAAGAGAAAAGTGACGAATCTCCTCCATCAGCAATGATGTACTTGCGCCAACAACATCCAAAGAGGTCGTGAAAATCATAAATAAACTGAAAACAAATGCTGCAGCAGGATATGATAAAGTTGAACCGAAACTAGTCAAAGAAATAAAGAACATAATAGCTCCAATAATAGCTAGGTTGGTGAACTCTCACTTTCGAGAGGAAGTTTTCCGGATGAGCTAAAATTGCTAGAATAACTCCAGTGCACAAAAGGAAATGAAAAATGTCCGAATAACTATAGACCAATCGCGAACCTGACAGTTTTCAGCAAGATTTTTGAGACAATCCTGCATGACAGATTATCAGCACACATACTAAATATGAATATACTCAGCAAGTCTCAGCATGGGTTTCAAAGGCACAGAAGTACAAAACTGCGATGACACATATACTCAATTTTATACACACAAAAATGGACCAGGGAAAATGTGTTACTGCTTTAATTTTGGACTTTCAAAACGCTTTTGACACGGTTGATCCGAGTGTTTTGTTGCGTAAGTTGGAACAAACGGGTTTGGCAGGAAGTTCACTTGATATTTTTGCTTCTTACTTGAAGAATAGGAAGCAATTCAGAAAGGTTGGGGATGAAGTGAGTGAATGTAAAACATATATTACGGAGTGCAGCAGGGATCAATTTTGGGCCCTTATCTATATTTACTATACATAAATGATCTTGAGAGGCAACAACTATGTGGGAAGGTTATGATATATGCTGATGACACAGCTCTTTTCTATGTGAATGAAGATGATAAGGTGACTCAAAAACAGATGCAAAGAGATCTTGACAGGTTGATGGAATGGACGAAGATAAACAAGCTAACCCTGAATAGTGAAAAGTGCCATATTATAAACTTCGAGAATAAATCGAAAAAACATAATATAAACATATATCTAAATAACAACAAAATTCTTGAACAATACACTATTAAATATCTCGGCCTCACGTTAGACAAGAATATGAAATGGACTCCTCACATCAGGCAGCTTGTCAAGAATCTTTCCTATTACAGGGGATTAGCTCACAAATTTTCGGACGTCCTACCTATGAAAGAGAAGAAAATGGTGTATGAAGCTTACATTAAAAGTTAGTTAACTTATTTGATATCTTTTTGGGCAACAGGAAACGTAATAGAAATGAAAAAACTGCAACGAAGCCAAAATAAAATTATTAAGGTCCTGTATAAAATTCCCTCAATGACACCTACGAAGGAAGTATATAAACGAACAAACATTTTGACCATAGAAGAACAGAGGCAGCTTGAAACTATGAAATTGGTGAGAAAATTTCTCGACAATGAAATACAAGATGATGATTTTATTTTAACAACTAGATCTGAGGTACATGACCACGCAACCAGAAGAAATGAAGAACTGAATTATTTAGCTCACAGAACCAAGGTGGGGGAAAGACGCATACTATCTGAGGGTGTCAGACTCTATAACAAGCTTCCCGTGAAGTGAAGTAGATAACGCACACAAAATTTAAAAAGAAATTGCAAGAACACTTGATACAAATTCGAATGTAAATCTGATCATAAAATAATCTTATATTTTGTAACTATATCTGTCAAAACCTGAAAGGGTTATTTAGATATTATTTTTCAATAAAAAAAAAAAAAAATGAAGAGATACAATTCGAATAAAATGGAACTTACCTTCTTTATAGGGCAATTCAGGCTTATTCTCATTAGTAGAGTTGACCGTCTTCGCAGCGTTGGCCTCGTTTTTGGCCTGTATGATCTTGTCATTCGAAAGAGCGGCTCTGTCAGTCTCATCCCGATTTGAATCGGGCGTGGGGTGAGGAATGAAAGGGGGAGGCGCAGGCATCTTCCCCCCGAAAACGTTGGTAACGTTCCATTTGGTAGGGGCGGGTTTCACCTCGGCAACAGGAGCAGCAGGCTTGATTGTCGCATTATCATTGCTCTCGTTCGTCTTGTCCACCGCGTTGGAGTAACTATTGACAGGAGAGGCACTAATTGTTTCAGGCACCGTGTTTGCATTGATGACATCGCTATTGTTTGCTGGGGGAGCTGCTACATTAGCATTGACCTTGTCAGATATCTGAAAGAGGTCCATGTCTGTACCTTCTTTGCTTGCACCCTTACTATTAATTTCATTCTTTTTGTTGGATTTACTGTTCGATTTCGCGGGTTGTTGTTGAGGTACGCTTGGTGTACTAGATTTCTGATTAGATTTCTGCGATTCTTTCCTCTGGGATGCATTTTGTTTCGATTTTGCTGTAAAGAGAATAACTATATTAGTTTTATAAATTCAAGAATACTTTATCTATTAAGCACTGATATGTGACGTTTTATTCATTAAAGCCATTAAAATAAGAAAAAAAAAAGTCATATTTTTCGAACGACTGTCAACCCAGATTATTGCGTCCATGATTCTAAAACATCTACAGATCATAATCGGCATCACTTGGAAGACTGAACCTGGCCATCGGGGCCGTCTCGGTCAAACAGAGATGGAATTTGAGGAAATATCGCCTCACAAACAAACTGGACAACTACCAACCTCGAGAGCAGGCCAGATTTCGGGCAACATTTGGTGTTAATGATCATCTCCAAACTCTCAAGACTGATTGAAAAGAGCATAGAATACAACTTGCCTCTGGTTCTCATATTCGTGGATTACGAGAAAGCCTTTGATACCGTGATACAGGCAATTATGCTTAAAGCGTTGGCTGACTGTAGAATAGATCATAGATACACTGCCATCATTAAATATATATATATGAGCATGCCACTTCACAAGTGTGCCTTCACAATTCTACAGAAAAATTCAGGATCGGACATGGAGTAAGACAGGGTGATACTATTTCCCCGAAGTTGTTCACAAACCTATTGCAATATATGTTCAAGCAATTGGAATGGGATCAGAGGGGAGTAAATGTGGATGGTGAGCGATTAAGTCATCTTCGTTTCGCCGACGACATCGTCATTATAGCAAACAGATTAGATGATGCAAATGAGATGCTCTTGCAGTTGTCTAAGGAATCCAGTAAAATCGGATTGAAGATAAATATGTCGAAAACTAAGATGATGATCAACTTAGTACCAAGCTAACCAGTTTCCATCGATGGTGAAATTGTTGAACAAGTAACATCATACAAATATCTGGGGCATGAGATAACTATAGGCAGGGACAACCAAACAACAGAAATAGGAAGGCGAATAAGGCTGACATGGGCTGCATTTGGAAAACTGAGAGATCTGTTCAAATCAGAGATACCGATTTGTTTGAGACGTAAAGTATACAATCAATGCGTTTTACCAGTTTTGACGTACGGTGCAGAAACCCTGACCCTAACAAAGAAATCAGCTAATGAAATATGTGTTGCTCAGCGTAAGATGGAGAGAGCGTTAGGCATAACACTACGGGACAGAATTCCCAACCATATCATACGCCAACGAACTAGAGTCCAGGATGCTCTCGAGAGAGTTGCTAATTTAAAGTGGAACTGGGCCGGTCATCTAGCAAGAACCACGGACGGTAGATGGACAAAGCGTCTTTTGGAGTGGCGTCCCAGAGATGAAGTCCACAGAAGTAGAGGACGTCCACCAGCTCGTTGGAAACACGATATCAAGCGAGTGTGTACGAACTGGATAAATCCGGCCCAAAATCGCGAGGAATGGAGATCGTTGAGGAAGACCTATGTTCAGCAGTAGACTAGGATGGTTGACAGATGATGATGATGATGATGTATTTTTTTTTATTATCTCCTTAGTCCTTTTCATGACCTTGATTGCTATGTAAAATCTTTTCTCAGATTTGTTTTGACATATAAGAAGTATGATTGTTGAAATATTTTTTTGCTGGTTCTCTTTTTCCATTGTTACAGATTCCTGTCTCAAACCCCTTCCTTTCACCTTTGTAATTTGGAAATCATGGAATGCAAGAGAGAATGAAAAGGCTAAGCAGAAAAATCTTTGGTACTCTTTTTGTACACACGACACGAACACAACATAAACAGACAAGCTTTTGCTAGTGCAATAGCGACAGGGAAAGGAGTTGTTTCCTCAGGTTTTTTCACTCGTTTATTGAATCATATACAAGATAGTATGGTTCCCCTGTTACGTTTCCTGAGATCACACTTGTGCTTTTTCTGACACACATCAAAATTATAGATATAAGCATTTTGTGAATACAATTATTCAAATTTTGTAAATCCTCTTTTCAAAAGAATAAATATATATATATATATATATATATATATATATATATATATATATATATATATATATATATATATATATATATATATATATATATAGATGCCATTCGTTAACGTTAAATTAGACAAAATATGTGTTCTTACTTGATATTAGCTTTCAACATAAAAAGAAAGGAATCCGTTTTCATTTTTGACTCAAACTAATATAAGACCATTCGCGAGGAAGTTATGTTGAAGAAAATCTAACTACTTCGCGATAATTTTCCTTCCAGAATTGGAAAATACTATTAACCCTTAAACATCTGGTACATCCCATGAGATACATAAGCATCCAAATATTAGTTTGGAGATTGATTCGCTTAGATAGTGGAATGTGCACTGGGTACTAGGAGATACGTGAGCAAAGTTACCAATGCAAACGTTCTACCCCCTCAGTTAGATATTCGCATGGTGGAAGTTGCATTTCTAATTTATTCAATTTATTCTTAATGTTTTACGAAAAAAAAATTGAACATAGATATTCATGTATCTTGTGATACACATTAACAGCTTGGTGTAAGTGTAGTAGTTCTTTTCCGTTCTTGGAGATAAAATTTCACGCTTCATGCCAGAATTATTTTATGGAAAGACTTACCCTTCCTTTCGTTTTGGAAGGGGAAGATCCTAACTTATCATACATTGGACACACATCGAAGGAAGAATATGAATGTACAAAATACTGGTACTCATTTTGAGCTGCCACTGGTTGGTTAGATTAGATCCCAAATAAGGGAACACTCACCAAAAACATTAATTGAATGGAATAAAATCGATTTCGAGCGGAATAAGACTCCAATAGAAACGAAATTAGAACTGCCAAAGGAGATTTTAAACCCATTGCTGTTTTTCTTCAGTTCTTTCATATTTCAACATATCAGACGAAACAAATTTCCATTTCAACAACCGGCTCATCGATAAATGAAATTAAAAGGCTAGTTGATATTGAAATTTTAACGGGGGTAGTAAAAATGCCATGGATAGATTGGTATTGGGAACTCACGAGAAGATTAGCTCATAAAGCAGATGTAATCCCTGTGAAAAGAATTAAAAAACTTGGTGGACAACTTCATTTTACTAATAACAATTACAATCGATTACAATGAAGATCCCATATAGAAAATAAGACCGGTTTTTGTAAGAATTGGACAAAATTGTTCGAAAAGTCAGAGATGCTTCTCCATAGACGAGATGATGGTGTCGTAAAGAAGTACCAGAGCAGGGAGTTTTTTTTCAATTCAATTAATTTATTGTTCATCTATTTACAAATTACTCAGTGAGAAGTAAGAACAATAAATTTGACCCTTCAAAAATACATGGGGAGTCATAAAATGGAAATTATAATATAAAAGGAACTAAAGTCTTAAAAAACATTTACACATCACAAATTTCGCTAAAAACAATCTTATAAATTATCATTAGAATATTCCGTGAGGGAGGCTTTTATCATAAGGATATTCTTTACTTCTTTCTTGAGAGTGTTCTTTTTCATATGTTTGTATCTGTTAGGAAGCTTTTTAAATATTTTGAGGGCAATATAATTTACGCTTAGTTTAGATGCGTTCAATCTGTGGTAGGGAATTTAGTATTGCTCTGCATTTCTAGTGAGGTAGGTATGATTTGCATTATTTCTCTGTAATGTCTCTTCACAATCTTTGATGAAAAGTATGCTTGCATGATAGAGTGAGTATGTCTTCTTTCTTGAATAGATCTCTACAGCTATCAGTTTTTTCTGGCACCACTGAGAGCTGAAGATAGTCCAGCAATCTGTTTGATTCTTCTTATTGCGAAAATAGTATCTGACAACCTACATGCTAGGTCCTTTATGTGGCGTCCAAAACCCAAGTCTGGTTCCAGCAATAATCCTAAGGATTTAAGATGTCCATTACTTTTGTTTTGTTTTGAAATATGAGTTCCTGTGTCTTCTCAGCATTCATCTTCAGCTTGTTTGTGTCAAACCATAACTTTGCCTGTCTCAGTGTCTCTTGAGAGCGACGACTGATATCGTTCATGTCCCTTCCCATATTTATAAATGTGGTGTCATCGGCGTAGAGGATTGAGCCATCGGCCTCTACATTTGCCGGGAGGTCGTTTACGTATAGGATGAATAAAAGGGATCCTAGGGTACATCCCTGTGGCACTCCACTGTCAACTCTTCGCCATTGGGAGCTTGCACCCTGGAAACAGACCTGCTGAAACCCATCACTTATGTAGCTCCTCAGAAGCTGTAACGCCTCTTCCCTAACACCAAGAAACTCTTTATAAGCATAGCGTGGTGAATGATGCTGTCGAAGGCCTCAGCTATTCGTTTTAGGATCTCAGTTAGTGCAGATAAAGTGGATCTTTGCTCTAAGAAGCTGTGCTGCTCCTTGCAAAACACATTGTTACGCAGCAGGAAGCACGTCATTCTATTTTTTTATAGCCGTCTCAAAGATTTTCGATACTGCAGGAAGAACTGATACTGGCCGACAATTACCTGGTTTATTCCCACTCCCTTTATGTATGGATACTACTCTAGTCTTTTTCAGGTGTTCTGGAAAATAACCTTCAGAAAGCATCTGATTTTTTTTTTTTTATTATAATAGTAGTTACAAGCAATCAAAATAATTTACATTCTATAAGCTCATTTGCTGGTTTTAGAGCTAACGCTCCCAAGTGTCATGATGAGGTCCTGTCCAGTGACAAGTCCTCTTTAAATCTCCTTTAAATCTGCTGGCCAATTTCGTTTCAGTCGCCGATCGTTCTGCGATTCAGACAGAGGTTGTACCAAAATATTTGTGTGAATCTCAAGCTTTGCGTGATATTTGTTGCTGTTTTCTCTAATGACGTCCTTTACATACGGTACCATCAGGTCTTCATGTAGGGTCTGATTTGAAACGTACCAAGGGGCATTTGCAATCATTCTGAGGATTTTAGATTGGCTTCTTTGGATGATTGCCATATTGGACTTACTGGTGCATCCCCAGATCTCGATTCCATAGGTCCAGATGGGCTTAATTATTGTTTTGTAGATGAGCAGTTTATTCTCTAATGATAATTTCGATTTCCTACCAATGAGCCAGTGTAATTCTTTGACTTTCAGGTCAATTTGTTTTCTTTTTTTGATTACATGTTCCTTCCAGGTAAGTTTTTATCCATGTGCATTCCCAGGTATTTCACTGTAGGAGATTCAGGTATCCGAATATTGTTCATCTGTACTGGCGGACATTGGCCTTTTCTTAGTGTGAAATTTACTTGTACAGATTTGGTCTCATTGATTTTAATTCTCCATTTTGCAACCATTCTTGTATCTGGTCCAAATGGCTCTGTAGCAAATGAGAAGCTTCTGCTGGGTCCTCGTCGCTTGCTAGTATAGCTGCGTCATCCGCGAATGTGCCCATCACTGTTTGGGGGTTTGTTGGCAGGTCTGCTGTATACAATAAGTACAATATGGGACCGAGGACGCTACCTTGTGGTACTCCAGATGATATGGGAAAATTGTTGGATATCTTGTCGTTCACTCTTACCCTGAATTTCCTTGTGTCTAAATAGGAACTCAATAGTTTGAAATATGTTGTAGGAAGATGTTTTTTTATTTTGTATAGTAGACCGGGGTGCCAAACCTTGTCGAAGGCTTGGCTCACATCGAGAAATGCTGATGTACAGTACTTCTTCTGTTCAAGTGCTTGGTTTACCGTATGGCTTATTCTGTGTGTTTGTTGAACAGTTGAGTGGGATGCTAAGCATCTGATTGGGAGAACGATTTGTGCAATGATTTATTTCAACAGACTTGTGGACGTTCCATATGTCTTTTGTGTCTTCGTCAAAATCTCCCCAGAAATCCAAAGTAATAATGATAAAAAATGTTCGTTATGGCAGAGGTATCAGGAATTGTACACGACTTTGTGTTCAATGTATCCAACAAGATACATTCTTAAGTTTTTCTTAAAATATTGTGTACGTTTAAGGGTTAATGACGAATGATCAGCATAAGGGGATACTTTTCGAAAATGGTCTAATACAAAGATTACTACTAGGAACTATTTCGTCCTTGATAGTGATATATAATGGATTATTAAATTTACGAATAATTATGTCTGATGAAGTATGCATTCCGCGCTTCATGTATCGCGAATCGTCTAAATGTAATAATCCTCGAAAATGCTAGATTTTATCGCGAATTTCTTGTTTCGCAAATCTCCCACGAGATGTGGAAAAATCCAAGACAGATAGAAAGCAGTCGAAATAATCTGAATCAATGTCACAATCTCGTGTGTTATCAAATCGCGGTTGACCCAATCTTGTTTACATTCACCTCGTCGATAAAGTTCAGCTTCGACAGATAAGGTATGCAACCGGTCGGACTTGAATACATTCCGACGAACACAACTGCTCGGAAATTAATGTAACATTTGTAACTATATACAGTACAACCTCTCTAATCCGAATCATATGGGACCGGGGCTTGTTCGGATTACCGAGGTAATTGAAATTAAATAGTAAAGAAAAGACAGGGCTAAAATATTTATTGAAAAACGTAAAATATTCATTGGAAAACTCAAAATTATTGTGATTCACAGAAAAACATGAAAATATAACAACATATTCTTAAGAAAGTGATACATTTCACAGATCATTTTTAACGTTCTGAAGAACTCTTGGATCGTTTTCTGTTTTAACGAACGAAGATGAGAATTTGCAGCTTCCTCTCTCAATTTATTCAAAAATAACACAGCTCTACAAAAAAAAATTTTATTGTTGCCCTGGATATCATCGCAAATTTTTATGTTTTCAAGTGCCCAGATTACGAATATATTCATTAAAGCTCTCAATGTGCTCGTATTTTCATGATTTTTGCATTTCTTATATTTTGAACAATTATAAGCTTGTTAGAAATAAAATTTAATTTTCCAGTCATGATTAGGCTTCTGCGCAACTTTTTCGCGCATACAAACATCACCTGATCCCCACTCTCAGACCCCTTGCTCCACAGAACAGCTGAGATCTCAGTTATTTGACAATATTGAAGTACATATACACGTAAATCTGGATAAAGTGTCATGGATTAATATTTTGTTTCAATTACTGAATGTACATTCTTATATATTTGTCTTCTAGTCTAAAATATGAGTTCGTCACGAAGAATGTGTAAATATTGTAGTGATTTATTTTGTTATATTTGCGGTGTTTATATACCAAAAAACAAAAAGAAATATCACAGACTTTGTCATGGAGACTTATGTTGAATATTTTGGTTTCAAAATGGACAAATTAGGTAAACCATGGGTTCCTAATAAAGTTTGTAAGTCCTGTGTTGAGGCTTTACGGTTGTGGAAAAAAGGTGAACGTTCTGGATTAGACTTTGGTATTCCTGTGATCTGGATGGAGCCTACGAATCATTTAGATGATTGTTACTTTTGCGTAGTAGATGTTAAAGGTTTTAATCGAAATCAAACGTGGAGATGCCCAGACTTACAGTCTACGAAATGTCCGGTTCTACACAGTGAAAATCTCCCTCGGCTAATATACATTTCAAAAGTAATTCGCATGCCCTCAGAAACAATGATGTTACCAAATTCACAGAAATCGGGACCATCTACTAGTGGAAGTGAATGGGAAGGTGAAACATCTACGCCAAAGTTATTTCCTCAAAATGAACTCAGTGATTTAATACGTGATCTCAATTTATCAAAACAAGGATCAGAACTGTTAGCCTCAAGATTGAAAGAAAAAATTTATTGGCACCAACAGTAACAATTACAACATACAGAACGCGAGAAAAGAGTTATTACAATTTTTAGTGAAAATGAAGGATTAGTGTATTGTAATGATATCGCGAAGCTGCTTATAGACATGGGTTTAAAAGAGTACTAATCTACTGAATGGCGCCTTTTCATTGATAGTTGCAAAAGAAGTTTAAAATGCGTCTTATTGCACAATGGAAATAAATTTGCATCAATTCCAATTGCCCATTCAACGAAACTCAAAGAAGAATATGAAAATGTAAAATTAGTTTTAGAGAAAATTAAATACTCTGAGCATCAATGGTCGATCTGTGTGGATTTAAAAATGGTTAATTTTTTACTTGGCCAACAAAGTGGATATACGAAATACCCTTGCTTTATTTGTATGTGGGATAGTAGAGCAAAGCAACTTCATTGGGAACAAGATGTTTGGCCTGTAAGAAATTCTTTAACTGTCGGTAAAGCCAACGTAATAAGGGAGCCGCTGGTGAGCAGAAACAGAATCATACTTCCACCATTACATATTAAGTTAGGTATGATTAAGCAATTTGTAAAAGCGTTGAACAAAGACGGAAATTGTTTTAATTACATTTGCAGAAAATTTCCGAAGCTTAGTATGGAAAAATTGAAAGGTGGAATATTTGATGGTCCTCAAATACGGCAATTGATGAAAGACTCAGATTTTATCAAAGTTATGACTGTTCCGGAAAGTAAAGCTTGGAAAAGTTTTGTGTTGGTTGTCGAAAATTTCCTAGGTAACCATAAAGCAGCAAATTATGAAGAAATTGTGCAAAATATGCTGACAAACTTTGAGACTTTAGGAGCAAATATGAGTATTAAGTTACACTATCTCCGCAATCATCTAGATAAATATCCGGATAATTTAGGAAATTATAGTGAGGAACAGGGAGAGCGGTTTCATCGAGATCTAAAAGTGATGGAAGAAAGATATCAAGGTCGATGGGATTGTCACATAATGGCAGATTACTGCTGGTCTTTGAAAAGAGATTGTCCCCTGAAAAATTATAGAAGAAAAGCTCATAAAAGGCGTTTTATGGAAATATGAAATATATTTCGACATTTTCCTCTTTATTTACTTCGATGTATCCGAATTTCTCAAAACATAACTGACATTATAAATATATCTGTTATTTTGTTTCTTGTTTTACGATTTTTGTTATGTAAAATGAAAATAAAGATTTAAAAAGAAATCAGAGCAAATCCTACAAAATCATTGATAGTTTCACGAATTGTGTGCATAAATAGACCCAAAATCATTTTCATATCTAAGGCAACAAAACCATTGTAGACCAGTGTAATATTTGGTGCTGAGGGATATCATTTTCTGTGCACCATTCCAAACATTTGTTGAAACACAAGAGAACTTCTTTATGTTTCACTGAATTCTTGGTGACATCGCCTTCTTCAAGTTCTTCTGTATCCTCGTCATTTTCCATGTTGTTGATTATTTTAGCTTCAGGGAGATAATTCCCATTATCTCCTACAACCCATTTTTCAATGTCTTCAGTTGTTAATAATTGACCAGATACATTTGTTAGCACATAAGTCATCATGCGTAGATCGAGATTTTTCTCTTTTCTCAAGCACAATCAACCGTGAAAGGGGCAACAGATCATAATCATCATCTTTAGTGGGCCATAAATTCTTCCATGATTTCTGAATTAACTCTTGGGACACAGATGACCAGGCTCTTTCAAGAGAAAACACCACATGTTTGAGGTCCAATTGCTTCAGTAACTGCGAAACGTTATTGTCTTCTCGTCCCACAATAATCAGTAGCAAAGATTTTCGATAATGCAATTTCACATTCTGTATTACATGTTGATCCATTGGTTGTAATAATGGAGTACAACTAGGAGGTAGAAACATGACCTGAATATTTCGGTCCTCAATGATTAATTCCTCTTCTCTTGGTTGTCCAATAGCATTATCTAATAATAGCAGAGCTTTTTGTGGTTATTTCAGTTCGTTCATTTTATTTTTAACATCAGGAATAAATTGTTCGTGGAACAATTCAAAGTTCTCTAGTTAGCCACCCTTTTTTTTGACCTTTATAATAATCTGGAACATTGGAGCAGTTCTTGAATGCTCGGGGTTTGTTGGCTTTTCAGATGACTAACAATTTAATTTTATGAGATAATTGAGTGTATTCTGGCCAATTCAGAAACACTTTTTCCATTATCTAATTCTTCCAAAATTTGGCGATTAGTACGGATATCAGGCGCTGAATATGACAAGAGAATCTGATCACAAGTGAATCGAGTATTCAGACAAGATATTGCAAGTTTGGTCACTTTCAATCGATGAAATTATTGACGGCGTTCGGATTATAGAGGTAAAAAATAAATTGTGCGGATTATAGAGGTGGGTTAGATCAGCTGAACAAAAAAAAAGAACCCTCGCATGAATCAAAGTATACGACATGAATCTTTTCTTGTCTTTCTTATCGCTCACCTAATATCTTTCGAAACGTAATTCAATCGAGGTGTTCATCTAATATGGCTCTGGCCGACTTTCTTGTTTTTTCAAAACCCGAATTATCACTTCTATCGTTTTGTAACGATAGAGAATTCGCGACGAGAACTAAAGTCGTTTGCGGAAAAAGCGTTTGAAAAATGTTCTGATGTTTGGTTTATTCGTTGTCGTGAATGTATTATTTGGGAAGAGGCCTACTTTGAAGGCGATACAATAAATTTGAATGGATAATAAATGCAGAGAACTTACGCTCCCTTCCTCATCGAGATGACACTATCTCCGTAAATCGGCTGCAGCACGCATCGCCACGAGCCGACTCTACGGACCCACGCCACCGGCTATATAGCCAAACCGCCGTTGTCAACCAGCGAAACACGTGTTCTATTTAATCTTACATTTTCGTTTATAAGTTATTGTTAACCATCGACATTTTTCTTCGTGTGTGTGATTCCATCCCGGCAGCATATCCACACTCAAAACTCAAATAACGTTTATAGTATATTCCATTCGGGAACAATCTCAATCTAGCCAATTTATCGCAACAAACATTTTCCTTCGAGTTATTGTAACCATAAAAATGAGATATTAATAGGAGAACAGTTGTTATCGTTAATGGAATAAAATCAAATTGGATTATGATGTGACGCGCCTGCAACCGGATCAATGGTACAAATGACGTAATGGCATCATTTCGAGTCATGATCTCGAACGCCACCCACCCTTGCGCGAATCGATGACGCGACCCATTTACCTTGCGTCACAAGAAAGTGAAATTATTGCTTCCATTTGACTGCAAATAAAGATATCCCAAACAATTCGTATAATTAGCTTGACGTATTTACGTACCTCACGTTATTAATAATACATATTAACTGACTTTCTGAATTAATGTCGAAACTCGAATTCCAGTTTCATAGTTTTTCAACTTTATTTGGCGTTCATATCTATACTGGGTTTCATTTAAACGAATACATTGGTGGCCTTTTAAATTTTGCGCCTGAACAAACTTAAAAAAAAGCTTCATTGTTTTACTGTTCAAAGTATTCTCTATGAAGATCGATACACTTTTAAATGCACTTCAACAATTTCCCAAACACTTTTGCCACTCCGAATGAGATACCTCTAAAACATGGTTTTGTAACACTAGAACACATACAGTGTGTTCCAACGATACCTCTTCTCAGATCACATGAATTTTAAATTAACATACAGTAGATTCATTTGGCATTTGTAACACTTCAACAATTTCCCAAACACTTTTGCCACTCCGAATGAGATACCTCTAAAACATGGTTTTGTAACACTAGAACACATATACGTCTACGTTACTGCCTACAAATTTTAGACGTACAAAGTAAACATTTTATTCAAGACGAGGACAGTAAAATTCGCAAGCAACAAAATAGACGGAGAAGATCATAGGTAGTTGGGTTCTTCCTCGAGATTTGTACGAGGGTTTCTATCAAAGATCCGGCAATAAATTGGTGCCTGCTACAATACAAAATCATAGAAACTATATTTATTTTTGAATTTGCCCACGAATCACATTTTTAAGAGCTTTGCATGCTTAAGGGGCTTATATCACATTACGTCTTCACCAAATATACCTGCAGAACGGTTAAATGCTCTAGATGAGATAAATTTATTCTACATAAATTCCTGTCCGGAGATTACTACAGACATACGTCAGATCTCTGAGAATGGATCAATAAATGAAGAGAGCTTTTTTCTCTCTCCGACTAGTTCAGAAGAAGTCAAGCGTGTCATTCTAAAACTGTAAAATGAAAAGTCAGTTGGTAACGATGGAATCCCGATAAGGCTTTTAAAAAGTGTCACAGAGTATACTGCGAAACTATTAGCCCATATTATAAATCTCAGTCTCAATACAGGAGTCTTTCCAGACAGGTTGAAAGTAGCCAAAATAATCCCTATACCGGGTGCTTCAACGAAAACTAAACAGAGGCTATATCTACAAAGATATTCATTTCTGATCAAAACGCAAAAACAGGTCAATTTTTATTTCAAGGGGGACATCTTTTGGGGTACAAAACTTGTCCGAAATATCAACCCCCTAAGTGGGGATTGCAATCCTTGAACATTTTGAATAGATGAGTCGAGTGATGACTCAAAAGAAAGGTGGTATCTTTGTCTACATCACCTTGAACAAATTTCCATTTTTAATTGAAAACTGTACAAGATACAGGGTGAGCAACTGAAAGATAGGGAAGACTATTTCCCTGAGACTATTCAAGTTTCAGTGCAGTAAAATGGAACAGATCCATGCTGATCAATGGCAGTCATCATCAAGTACCATCCTCATCTCGAATTTTAACCCCTAGAGCAGGGGTGACCACCCTCGAAAATTTGGAAGAGGGTAGATGGGTCGAGTGATAACTCGAAAGAAAGGTATTATCTTTGTCTGCATTCCCGTGAAAGAATTTTCATTTTTGATTGAAAACTGTAGAAGATACAGAGTGAGCTACTGAAATCTAGAGAAGTTTTAATAATTCGCTTCTTTTATTCAAATATAAAATTATGTCTTCGTTATTGTTTATTAACAATTTAGTAATTATATATTTATTTGTTTGTTTGTTGGTTGTTGTTTGTCACAAAGTAGTGTCTGTTAAAACAAGTGCTTGTATACATATTTTATTGAATAATTTATCAAATATTAATTAACATAGCTTATATGTATATTGACGTATCCTATGCCTATCAGGCTATATTTTATTAATTTGATTGCGGAGGTCGTTACTTGATGAAAATCGATATACATATTTTCAATGAAATAAAACTAAAGTATTTAGATTTTCACTATATTAACAAAACTATGACCGGTTTCACCACACTGTGGCTTCATCAGATAGATACAAACTACTAAATACTAAACTAATTAGTTTGTATCTATCTGATGAAGCCTCAGTGTGGTGAAACCGGTCATACTTTTGTTAATTTAGTGTGAAAATCTAAATACTTTTATTTCATTGAAAATATATATTGTATTACAATGGGCGGATAAAGAGATCTATCTATCATTTATTTCCAAGTGCTGCCATCTTCACACAGAGGTTGGAAACTTTTCAGACGACCCCCGTACATCGTATCGGACCAAATGATTTTGTTTATATCCAAAGCAATATCACTGAATTTGTCAAAGAACTCGGTATAATACAAAGATTTTCGAAATAGTATAATTATCGTGCATAGCGCTTGGTGCAATGATTGTCATAATTTGTTACATTACGAAATTCGATGAATTAAATAGAAATTAACCAATAAATCATTCATACCTTTTAGGTAAAATGTATCAAATACATTTTTCTTTGAAAAACAAACAACTTGTAAACTTATCGTTCTGATAAGAACACTACGGTTCATTGAAGCTTTTGTAAACTTGAAATAGTTAATAATAATGGTTCAATTATCTAATTATTCGAGTTCTACTATTTATCCTACCGTTTAAGGTATTAAAACATTTTTAATCATACTTTTTTCGAGCAGAATATCATTTACATTTATGATTATACTTTGAATTTCAAATTAGTTTCGATTATCATTACTTGTTAACTTTTGAGCAACTGGAAGTCGACGCTATTGTTCGAAAATATGGGTTCATTTACATTATTAAATTCACTAGGAACCAGACATTTTCTAGAAAGTTCGGTCAAGTTTTCACAGTTTTCAATGCATAGAAACGTATTTTCGGAATTTCAAGTCCAGCTATATTCAATTTATGGTTACCAATTCAGTTATTGCTTAAATTATATTGGGTGCTTCGATTGGAAATCTAGCCTAAACTTGTCGCTCCTCTTGTTCAAACATTAGCGTTTATATCGCCCTGATATAAGGGAATATAGGACAGATTTCTACAAATCTAATGATAATCTTTCATCTTATTCTTGAAAATCTTGAATATAAATTTTGACTACTTGCACTTCTTGGAATTCCGTTCAACGGTTTAGCCGTGTAGGCATAGTTTTTCATTCTGTAATGATGATTTGTCTATACCAGGGGTGCTCAAACGGTCGATCGCGAGCGCTTTTTGAGTAGATCTCGAGAACTACAAATTTTTATTATGCAATAAAATAAGACTCTTCTAGCGACAAAAGGCACTCGAGCAATGGTCTGGACCGACCAGATCTATTTCAACTTATTGAAGAGACCACGCATAATTCGTTGCACTGAAATACAAAATTCATGGGAAAAAATTAATTGCTTTGGCGTCACCGCAAAATCATCCGTTGCTACCGATATGTGTGGTTGGGTGTCTAATAATAATAATAATTATTATTGTTCCCTCAGGGGCTCAGGAACATTGTACGGGCTTAGCGAACCCGAGGTACCCAAGCTGAACCTGGCAGTAGGTATAAAATGCAACTTATCCAATGATGTACAATCTAAGGAATAAACGGGTGAATCGATATTGTACCACCATAACCTCTTGTCGCGTTCGAGATTTAGGAAGAGGGTCTTGTTCGGAAAGTGAGTCATAGTCTCCCTCGGTTAGCGACGGAAGCAGCGTGATATCGAGTAGGGATACTGCAACACAAAACCAAGTGGGAAATAACATCAACACCTCCCAACCGACTCTTGATGTTTCAACGGCGGCGCAAGCCATTATGCCTACGACCACGAGAGCCGGACTCCCTAGGAAACGCATGAAGTGGACTCCAGAAATGAATACCTTCATTATGCATTCCTATTACAAGATTACAAACTTGGAATCGGAAATGACAGCATACAGATACGCGTTACATCTTGCGTTCGTAGAAAAATATCCTGAATTACAGCACATATCCGAGCAGAGAATTTCGGATAAACGAAGAACAATCGTTAAAAACAGGCTACTTTCTTCAGAAACGCTGAAAAGCATACGAGAAGAGGTCATAATGGAACTCAGAAGCGAAAATGATACTCATAACGGTATACCTGCTGGAGTCAATGAAAGTGTTACAAATAACATTGAAGCCACGGAAACGAATATTAACATGGAACGCCCTCCTGAGCCGAATCAGCAGAACGAATATATGTATTTAGCAAGATCAGAACTCAACAGAGCAATAACTGAATTCGGTGGTAGTAACCCAACTAAAAGACCTAAACTGCCCAAACTCAAGACGAACTAGAAGACCAACATCATCCTAGCAAGCGTAAACTCAGTGTTTGAAGAATATACCGACCAGAACACCTTGAAGAAGATTCACACTTTGATTTACTGTGGAGCAGTAGCGGTTCTTCGACTTCACAAACAACAAATCTCCACAACTCTGATTCAAGCTGAGCCAAAAAGCGTCAGAAAACCACCATGGCAAAAACGACTGGAGAAGGATATTGATAATATTAGAGCAGAAATCGGTCGCCTCACAGAATTCCTGAGAAACAGAAAACCCTCAAGGCGCTTGAAATTACATGTACGCAAAATTTATAGGAAAATTGGTACGAACACAAAACACCCTGATCACAAACAACACATCGACGTGTATATGCACACTTTGAAACAGAAACTCCAAGCAAAAGCAAAGAGGCTTTCAAGATACGTCAAGTGTACTGAAAGGAAACACCAAAACCAAAGGTTCCTCCAAAACGCAGCCAATTTTCATAAGGGAAATAACAAAACTGCGAACAACAATAACAGAGAAGTACCTGACGCCCAGTGCTTGACCGATTATTGGTCATCGTTATGGTGGAACCCCAAAGAACAAAATGAAGATGCCGAATAGATCATAAATGAAAAACAACGCCTTGATATCAAACATATGGACTTCGAAGGAATAACGGAGGAAGAAATAGCAACAGTAGTTAGAGTGATCAACAATTGAAAGGCCACATGTATAGATAATATCCACAACTTCTGGTACAAGAAGTTTAATAAGCTCCATGGAAACAGCGAAACTATAAACCCATAGTCTTCAATGCTCAATAGAACAGGATACAGATTTAGGATAAAAACAGATAGGAATTATCATACAATCTCCCACCTGCTATATATGGATGACAACAATATGCTTCGAACAAGAAGCAATTGGATGATTTGCTGAAAACTGTCAGTAAGTTCTCGGCAGATGTTTATATGATATTCGGGATTGAAAAATGTAAGATCCTGAACATTCAAAGAGGGAAAGTCATAAATGGTGAAACACAACTTCCAAACGGTGATATTATACAGTACATGAGGGATGGCGAAACATATAAATATCTGGGATACCAACAAGCCAGATTGCTAGACCAAAAACAATCAAAGGAGAAGATTCGTTCAGAATACAGTCAGCGTCTGAAGACTGTGCTGAAATCAATGTTGAACTCGGGGAATCTAGTCAAGGCAATTAATACCTACGCCATTCCAGTGTTGCGTTACACATTTGGAATAATCAGATGGACTAAGATAGAGCTGGATGATATTCAAAGGCAGACCCGAACGATGCTGACAAAGTACAACAACCATCATCCAAAATCGTCTTTGATACGAACAACTTTGAAGCGGAAAGAAGGAGAACGCGGATTAATAGATGTTATGAATTTACACACCGAACAGATAAAAAATCTCTGAGAATTCTTCTCTGCAAAAGCTCTCACTTCTGGCCTCCATAGAGTGGTATCGTTGAACGATAAGGGATATACGCCTCTAAATCTTGCTACCACAGATGACCTGCTGAATCTACCGTTCCTATCAGATACTGAAAAACTAGAGCAATGGGCAAGGAAGGAATTGCATGGACGACGGTGGGCCATGGTTCTGGCGCACCCTGACGTACCCATCGGTTGTTGAATGTATTATTCAAGAATTTCCTAGCTTTTCCACTGAGTTATGCTGGTGCCTCGTCATGCATGTACTACATTTTATTTCTCACCAGAAGTGGCACATCCTGGATCAATAAAGGTAACTCCTCAAGAAATTGCCGATAAGCAGGACCGTTCAGTCTGGCAAAAAAAAATGGCCCAATCAAAGAAATTCCAATTATTCCGACCCAGACATTTAATGAGAATTGTTCTTGATAAGATTCTTCAATCAAAGGGGGTTTTCCTCAGCCCAATAATGATTATTGTGAAAATTTGTGATAGCAATTCTCGAAAAGTTAGCTTCGTCTGTGAACATTATTTCATCATCAGCATTTTCTCTAATTCTATCTAAGAACCATCGGCGGAAATTCAGTCTTGAAGGAAAATCTCGAGAAAGTAGAGTTTGGACGCGTTGAATATGAAACGGGTACGATAAAAAGTCGTGGAGAATCCTCCAAGCTAGAACATGTGAGATATTCAACTGATTACCAATTTTCCTTGTACTCACATGAGGATTCAAATCAATACAATTTAAAACTGTAATGGATATCACCAAATTCGGCGTTTAATTCTCGAAACTAATCGTTAATTTAATAAACAATTCGAGCAGACACTGGTTCAACTTTAGCAACTGTCAAAATAAATAAATGAAAAAAATCAAAGCATACTAGTAATTTTTCTTAATTAGAAGTGCTTTCAATTCAGCGAATGCATACAATCGTTCAATAATTTTTTGCTCGAGAACGGTCGGAGATACGAAAAAATTACAAGTACAACATATAGATTCTAGTTGAAATTTAGGACGTGTAATGATGGAGGCTGTTAAAAATAGCTTGCATACCAAATTCGGGCTGAATATTTCAAAAACTGCAGGAGTTCTAAAGAAAACACCCTGTAGCTCCGTAACGAAGCTTTTGCGGACCTATGTTCATATAAACTTTTTTCTTAAAATTGCACGTAGATTTACCCCCTCAAGTTGTGACATGCTATTATATAACACCCAGTAGATTACTTTATTGAAAAACAAAAACGCATAGATGACACTGACAATCATTTTTTATCACTTCTATGACTGAGTATAGAACTGATATCATCAATGGAATCGCAAGGATTCCTAGAAAACATTTGTTTTTACCCAAAAACTGGGCGTCGTACAAAATATGTCGAGATAGATGAGGGAAAATTAAAAAAAAAAAATTTGAAAAAATCAGTAGCGTACGTGTACCCATAAGCGCGACACTGTCAAGTCTAAAATATTGTTTCGTATAGAAAATTATGTGTCAAGTTTTCGACACACCCGAAATCTAACCTCAAAATCTCAAGTGGTTTCAAATTTAACTGCATCTTTAACAGCCTGTATATCGGACCTAGGTTAGGTTAGAACACCCTGTATATATGTGCAAATTCATACAAAAATGTCCTTCATTCCATATGGTATTTAGGAATTTTATTATAATCATATTTTGAAGTCATTTCCACAATTTTGCAAGAAACAACACATAGTCGTAATCAAGAAGCGGAAAATATATCAAAATTTCAGCAATTTCATTGAATCGAAAGCCATTTTCACCACTAATCTTGCAGGGATCTTCATGTGCGAATTTATATGAAAAATTAGAACAGTTTCATACAAATTGTGGCAATAGGGAGCATGGGGAACAACAGTTCGCTAGGCAAGAATTGTTTTTTGCTCCGATACTTTCTCGTTATGGTTAAATACTTCCGATTATTGGTGTAAATCCACGTTGCACTTCTACTGAACAGTTGGCGAACCGATCCGGTGCGGTATTCTTACAAAATTAAGCGGACAAAGTTCGACCACATATATATTAACTCGACGTAGGAAGGCTCGTTCGAAACGCTCGATCGGATCAAGAACAGAAGAAGGTGAACGTTCACTCAGTAATGCGAGCTAAGGCCCAGAAAGTACAGAAGGCCGCGACGGTCGTTTTGCAAGAAGCAGACAGGATTCTTGCGCTTTCTAAATTAGGACGTCAGAATAATCTGCTTCTAATTATATAACACACCTATGTTCTCGAGGAGCAATATGCCAACTCCAGAAACTATGAAACTCTAAATGGAATGCAACTATTATATCTACCCTTAGGATTGGTAACAGTAGTCCATTCCTCCTCCTGGTCCATTTTGTTTCAATATCGTCGATGCGTTGCTGCTGGTGACTTGAAAGTAATATCCAACAATCACATGTGTGGTACCAAATCGCTCTCATCGACAATCTCACAAAATCACGGTTAACGAAACGCGAAACACCGTATGAATATTCGGACTAACGAAATATTTACACCGATTAACTTTGAGAGGAAAACTGAATAAATATAAACTTACAAAAATTAGGTACGTATGGCGACAAGGTCAGGTTAGAATTAATATTAAATTACTGGAAAAATATATGAATAAAAACGTAAAAATATCACTTTGATCACTTCTAGTTAAATATCAGTCAGCATGAGATTCTTTTCGAACTCGCGTCGAAATGCTTTCATTGAAAATGTCCGAAAAATTATTCCAAGACTTAACCACGTTGCGACCGACCCATGTGGTCGACGCTTATTAAGAGAATTCAGCACCAGCCATATTTGTATGTCTTCGGTCGACGTCGACGAAGTCCGACGATTCTTGCGCAGATGGGTTTTATTCGTGGGTGCGACGCATGCGCGGACGGCGGCACCGACTTCTCGACGGCATCGCCGTCGCGATATCCGTTGTCTGCGTGTAATCTGACTTGAATCTAGGGAACAATCAAGGTCCACCGGTTCGTTATTCATGACTACGGTGACACACATTCGCATAATAAATCCATATGGCATCCTTATTTGAGTTCGAGTCCTTCGATTCGGTTATCCTGGTCCTTCGGGTCGGATCACGAGCGCCCGTATTCCTGATCGAATATTCGATTTGGGCAAAATCGAATGATACTATGACGGAATTCACTTGTATCGAATTTCTACATTTCGCGATAGAGTGAAATTCGATATTTTCACGAAAAATTGTAGGATTTGGTGTTGTCCATTCTTTGATCACTTAACGTGAAATTGGAAGAGAAGAATATTTGATGATATATGAGTTGTTCATTGAGCAGCACTTAAATATACAAAAACAAATTTGGTTACATTAAATTTGAAGCTGTAGTAATTCAAGTAAATTTTTGAATTACAAAACGTTAGTTTTTGGTTTAACAAAATCACGTTTTAGTGTTCAAAATAACATTGAAGCTTTCTTCCACTTTGAAGCAGTAAATCATGCCAAAAACAAGTTAAGAAATTTAAGGTGATTGACTGGGTTCCATGACTCCAATACGGATTTTGTTGAACATTACCTCATAAAGTCCATATTTCCACAGTTGAAATTTTCATATGAGGGTCTTTCTTTCTCAATTAACAGTACAACTGAAATAGTTACATGATTCCGGCGTTACGACGTGATAGTTAAATATGATAATAAGTACTGAACTTGAGTTGGAATACATACCTACATAAACAGATGGATACGAAATTAATGAGGGTGCAAACAAGGGGTAATAACCTAATTTCGATAAATGCTGGTATTATTTGAAGATATCAAATAAGGACGAATAAGCTGGGTCATTTTTGTCGTTCAGAAGATTATCTCTATCGGGAGTTTGAAAATTTCTATGGATTCTAGAATCTAACCTTTGTCCTTTAGGTATTCTGTGAATAATTTGAAGTTGACCTATGGGTGGAAAATGATGGCCATTTTCGATGTCAAGCAAAAGTAGATTCGTCTGTTCTCTGGTTATTGTAATTTGATTGAAGCTCTTTGTATCTAGTTTTGAATAAACAACCAGTCTGACCCATATGAACGCCTTTACAATTCATACAGGCCAACTAGTAAACTCTAGTAATGTCAAATTTATGAGTTTTAATTTTGCTATTAAAAAATTCTTGGGAGAATTTCGAGTGGGTTTTGTAAGCTACTTTCTTATGCTGTATGCAATTTTTTGGGTGATAGGGACAAAATAAATGAGATAAAAACACAAGGTTTAACTTTGATCTACACTTTATTTGAAAAAATTCGACGACGTTTCGCTGACACAGCAGCTTTATCAAGAATGTTTTTATCTCATTTATATCAGGGACAAAATAAGTTTATGAAAAGTATTTATCTGTATTACTCGATTCTATTTTTCCAAAACGAGGTTTCAATTTGAAGAGCCCGTTATTTTGGTATCTGTCACTTTTTAAGCTTCCAGTTTTGGACAATTGACAATCAGAAACGAAGCCATTAATAAAAATATAACGATACACGCTTCAACAACGCATTGAAATTATTAAAATTCACTACGAAAATGGTGAGAATTTTGCAGTCACAGTTCGCAAAACTAAAACATTTTTGGGTCGTCGTGAAGCACCTCCTCGGACGACAATTGTGAAACTGGTGGATAAATTCGAATTGTTGTTAATCGAACCCGTGAACGAGGCACAATAACAACTGAAGATATAGCTGAAGTAGCTCAAAGTGTTGAAGAAAACCCAGAATTATCCATTCCTGGTAGTTCTTTGGAATTGGGCAGTTCACTAACAGTCTGATATCTCGAATTGATCATTTATACCTTTTGAACTCAGTTTACATAATTTTATTAATAATTCAATCTCATTTCATCAAGTTAAATATTCAAACAATTTGAAATTCGAATCTAGAATCCGTAAGGTGTCGCTGCTATTGATCTAGGTTGTTCACCGTTTAATTGTGAAGTACTTGAAAGAAGATCGTTTTCTCGTTTCTGTGGGAGAACGGAAAGCAGTACTCATTTTATGTTTCGTTCCCACTTCATTGTTGTGAAGAGGATATTTTGCTTTTTAGTAATTTTTTGTTTGCAGAACTCGATAAAATGTTACAACTAGACGTAGTAGAACCTTCTGATAGTGGATGGAGTAGCCCAATCCTAATGGTTCCTAAGAAAGACAATTCTTATCGATTTTGTGTTGATTTTCGTAAACTTAATGCTGTATTGATTCTAGACTCTTTACGTAATGCTAAATATTTAACATCACTTGATATGAAAAATGCATATTGGCAAATAAAACTTGCAGAGAACAGTAAAAAGTATACTGCTTTTACAATTCCAGGTCGTGGTTTATATCAATTTAAAAGATTAGCATTTGGTTTGACAAATGGTCCTGCTACTTGTCAAAAATTAGTGGACAAACTTTTTGGTCCAGAATTAGCTAGTAACGTATTTAAATATTTGGATGATATTATTATTGGTACATCAGACTTTGATTCTCACTTAGTCATATTGGAGAAAGTCTTAAACGGGTTGTTTGAAGCGAATTTGATCATTAAGAGAAACACTTAGCTTTTTAGGAATGAGATTAAGTCCCACGATGATTGGATTTGGTGTTTTACATCAGTTCTCCGGTATTGCTGTATCTTACAGCTTACAGGTTACTTGATTGGCTGAATATCGTTCGCGAAGTGACTGCCCTAGGTGGCAAGACTAGTTCCCTAAAGACGCGGTAACCCATTCGTAAGATATCAAGGTTTGGCATAAAGATAACTCAAAATATCTTGACGGTGAAAAAAAAATCTATAACAATACCATATCTCTCGAATATATATTTTTAAAATGAACAGAATGGATTTGACTTACCCTTGCAGATATCGATCTAGGTTAATTTAACGAAAGAAAATTCGAAATCTCTCCACTCGCTAATTGAATTGGTTGTCGAGGAAATCCGGCAAAATTACAGACTACTTATAACGCCTCAGACGATTGGAATTTATCCAGAAAATCAAAGAATGCTTAATTTCTATTTCTGAAAATTTTTCACTCTAATCGCTACAACACAGCTCCAATAAAATTACAAACGATTCCGAAGATTTCTAAATGGAAAAGAGAGAATCTAATGAATTCCGAACTTATATAGACTCGGTTCTATAAAAAAAAACTATTGATATTCAAAAAAAAAATTAATAAAAAGCGAAATGTGTGGAAACGAAACATAGAATGAGTACTGCTTTCCGTTCTCCCACAGAAACGAGAAAACGATCTTCTTTCAAGTCTTCACAATTAACTGGTGAACAACCTAGATCAATAGCAGCGACACCTTACGGATATAACTATAACAGCATTACCTGTAGATTCTAGATTCGAATTTCAAACTGTTTGAATATTTAACTTGATTGAATGAGATTGAATTCTTAATAAAATTATGAAAACTGAGTTTGAAAAGTATAAATGATTAATTCGAGATATCGGACTGTTACACATTACGCCGTATTTTGCATGAAGACTTGGGTCTTAAGGCTTATATCTTTGCATATTTGCTGATTGGGACCTTGTAACGCATCGAAATGATCCGGATTTTCATCGAAAAATAATCAACAAGCAAAATTGTCGCCTCTGGGGCTCGTAGAACCCAAGAGTTATTGTTGAAAAGCCTTTCCATCCTCGGCGTGTCACTGTTTCATGCGGTTTTTGGGTTGACATTGCCATTGGGCCCTACTTCTTCGAAAATGAGACTGGAGCAACTGTTTCGGTGAATGGATTGCGCTATCGAGCAATGATTAATGACTTATGGCCGAAATTCGATGTTATTGATCTGGACAACGTTTACTTTCAACAAGACGGCGCTACGTGCCACACAAGCAATGAAACCATCGCTCTTATGAGTGGAAAGTTTCCTGACCGTTCTATTTCTCGAAATGGTGATCACAATTGGCGGACGAGATCTTGTGATTCAAGACGGGAAAGATAAGGTCTATGCCAATGCTACACAATCGATCCAAGACATACAGCCGCTATTATGCGAATTGGTGTTGGAATATTTCATGAAGAAGGATATGGTCCTGCAAACGAAGCCGTGGCGGCCACTTGGCTGATATCTTTTCTCATTATTAATGGTATACTTTCCTCTTGATAATGTAATAAACATATATTGATTTCCCCAAAGAAATACTCGTATTTTCTCAATATCAAAATGAAACCTCTTATTGGAAAGCCCTGTATTTCAACTTTAGTTCAGTACTATTCAGCTTATCATCAGTACGATTGCATTTTCCACAATGTGAAATCATGAAAGCTTTGAGATGTGTTGATTTGATCTGTCAACTTTATCACTCGCTATCATTTCCAATCGAAGTTTAACTACCCTTGATATACGTGCCACCTGTATTTATAAAGATTTCCATTAGTTGAGAGAAGAAATATGCATCTCAAAAAATCATGAAGTAGAACACTAAAACAGTGAAAATATAAATGAGATAAAAACACAAGGTTTAACTTTGATCTACACTTGATTTGAAAATTTTTTTTTTTTGAAAAAATTCGACGACGTTTCGCTGACACAGCAGCTTTATCAAGAATGAAAAATAGAATGAAGAGTATGGTATTATAAACAAATCGTAGAACAAGTTGGATGAATAACAGGAAAATCCACACCGAGCCATTGTACAGTTAGTATGAAAGGTAATAAAACTAATTGAACAAGTTAAGTAGGGGTGAGTAATTCAAATCTACCTGTTCATTCAAAAGCTTGTCCGAATGTTTGTATCTATTTATTTCTAATGCTTCTAGGAGATCTAATTTTGAACTTTTGATTTTATATGTAATATGTCAAAGTTTTTATTGAATGAATGGTTTTCTTTTATTAGGTGGTTTGAATAATTTGAATCAGATTTATTTTTGTCGAAGCTACGTTTATGTTCAGATGTTCTTATGCCAAAACTCCTATAGGTCCTACCGATATAAATTTTATCACAAGAACCGCAATTGAGTTTATAGATTCCTGATTTACTTGATTTTTCAACACGAGATTTATTATTTTTAATATGTTTACCTAAGTTATTAGAAGTTTTGAAAGCTATATTAAGATTTTGTTTGACGAGAAAGGATTTAATATTTGTACTTGCAGAACCGCAGAATGTTAAACTGTTGAATATTTTATAGTCTTTATAAATAGGATATACTTCATTTATTGCTTTTGATAGAGTTTTTACGAATGATTAGGTCTATCATATCCGGATTATATGAATTATTAATGGCTATCTGTTTGATGATGTTTAACTCTTTATTATAATCTTCTACTGATAAAGGTAAATTGAGTAACCGATGTACCATGCTGTTTAAAGCTGCAACTTTGTGTTGAATGGGATGTAATGAGTAGTTATGTATAATTGTATCAGTATGTGTTGGTTTACGAAAGACCGAAAAAACATGATTATTATTTTGTTTAGTGATTTTTAAGTCCAAATAATATATTACAGTAGTGAAAATGGTTTGATCATGGGAAATCCTTTGAGTCCACTTTTAGCAGAGATTTTATGAATAATATTGAACAGAAAATTCATACACATCCACTCATTTCCAAATTTCTTTATTGGTATAGATATGTTGACGACATCTTAGTATGTTTCATTGGAATTACTCGTCAATTAGACTTATTTGTTAATTTCATTAATTCCATCCATTTGAACATTAAATTCACGATAGAAATTGAACAGAACGATTCCATAAATTTTTGGACTTAAAATCACTAAACAAAATAATAATCATGTTTTTCGGTCTTTCGTAAACCAACACATACTGATACAATTATACATAACTACTCATTACATCCCATTCAACACAAAGTTGCAGCTTTAAACAGCATGGTACATCGGTTACTCAATTTACCTTTATCAGTAGAAGATTATAATAAAGAGTTAAACATCATCAAACAGATAGCCATTAATAATTCATATAATCCGGATATGATAGACCTAATCATTCGTAAAAACTCTATCAAAAAGCAATAAATGAAGTATATCCTATTCATAAAGACTATAAAATATTCAACAGTTTAACATTCTGCGGTTCTGCAAGTACAAATATTAAATCCTTTCTCGTCAAACAAAATCTTAATATAGCTTTCAAAACTTCTAATAACTTAGGTAAACATATTAAAATAATAAATCTCGTGTTGAAAAATCAAGTAAATCAGGAATCTATAAACTCAATTGCGGTTCTTGTGATAAAATTTATATCGGTAGGACCTATAGGAGTTTTGGCATAAGAACATCTGAACATAAACGTAGCTTCGACAAAATAAATCTGATTCAAATTATTCAAACCACCTAATAAAAGAAAACCATTCATTCAATAAAAACTTTGACATATTACATATAAAATCAAAAAGTTCAAAATTAGATCTCCTAGAAGCATTAGAAATAAATAGATACAAACATTCGAACAAGCTTTTGAATGAACAGGTAGATTTGAATTACTCACCCTACTTAACTTGTTCAATTAGTTTTTATTACCTTTCATACTAACTGTACAATGGCTCGGTGTGGATTTTCCTGTTATTCATCCAACTTGTTCTACGATTTGTTTATAATACCATACTCTTCATTCTGTTTTTCATTCTTGATAAAGCTGCTGTGTCAGCGAAACGTCGTCGAATTTTTTCAAAAAAAAAATTTTTCAAATAAAGTGTAGATCAAAGTTAAACCTTGTGTTTTATCTCATTTATATCATGGATCTACATCAAGTAACGGCCTCCACAATTCAAACAGTGAAAATATTCTACCTCCTGCAATTGGATCTCAATTGATATTTTATGATGATACTACATATTCAATTTTAGGTGGAATGTCAATTTCAATCATTTACCAAACTTCTTAATTTGAGGTGAAATGTCATTATCAACGATCCAAAAATTATCTTGATGAAAAATAAAACTGCTACGTGTTTGTGTATAATTGTCGATTAGTGATTAGTTTGTATTTAACGAATGTAACCTTACATTATAAAATCATCATTGAACATGACTTACAAGATTGAAATTGTTTCTTCAAAACAGTTTGACCACTTTTCGATAAGTAGTTTGCCATTCAAATTTTGTCACAATCGTTTTTAGGAAGTATGAATCCTTCCGAGCACTTTTAATGAAGTTTGTTATGCTCAATTCGATGAAATTTTTGGCCATCGGTGATTTTGTGAGGTACCAAGTAATTTTTTTTTTACTGAGCAGTGCTCGTTTCCATAATGAATTTTTTTGATTAACCCTCGTATCTATACATTATTTCAGCGTAAGTCTTTCTTTTCTTCTAAACATAAGGCATCGAACTAATAGAGAAGCGTTGGCAACTTAGCACCAACATATTACAATTGAAAGAGACTATCTTGACGAATAATGTCTAAAGTTGTCTAAAAGTTATTGTTCTATTAGACACCTAACGAACCGAAATGCGGTCATAATCATATCTTGTTTACTTCTCTTCAGAAATAGAATATTTTTCCAAATGAGAAACGAGATATGACCGACCATTCGTGATACATAAGAAAGTGAACTTGGGACGAACGAATAATTCCCCCCTCGTTTCATGCAGAACATGGCGATTCGAACAAATGAAAATCTCACCTTTCCTCCTGCCCATCTTGGAATTAATCCGAATTTCACAAAATCTCAATGGCGAACATCTTCGAATACGTACATCGAATTCTATTTACACACTCATTGCACGGGTTATAAATAAAACATTGTTTCGCGTACGGTGTGCCAAGATAACTGGATTCGTGAAACGAAATGGCGATCATCAACACAGATGCAGAAATGAGAGAAAGAAAACACGTGCTTCAAACATCCGGCCAGTTCACAAGAGAAAATTCGAAATAATCGATACGCCGATTTCCAGTTTTTCTACTAGAATTGAATGGTCCGGAAAAGTTCAAGTTTGCGACGAAAATGAACTACGTGAAATTCGAAGCGTCGAGACGAAAATTCTGTTGTTTGTTGAAACCGAGTTGATGCACATTTGGTGGAAATTGACCGATTTATTAAACACATGCTCTTTAAGTGACGAACTGGCGACGGTCGATGATTAAATTGGACCAAGTGTGTACCTAGTTGCCAACCTGAATTGAGCCAAACGAGAATGGGAATTCCCTAAAGGCTCCCCGTAGGGTGAATTTCGAAAACTGTAGATATACAGGCTGAGGCGTAATGGAAGGACATTTTTGAAATGAGAATGAGAACTCAGCTATTTTTCATCGTAGAACTTTTTAATTACGTAAAATGAAAGCTTAAATGTTACCATTTAGTGTAGAAAAAGTGAAGAGAATTATGTTCTGAAGATTACATCAGGCAGATGACGTCCGTGCAAATTTCTAAGTTTATCGACGTAGACTCCAGAAAAAATAATCACAACCAGTGAGATCCGGGGAACGAGGGATTACACGACCAGAAAAATGAAACGCGCAACTTCCATTGAGGCTCTGGCTGTATGTGCCGTGGCACCATCCTGTTGAAACCAATCATTTCTTCTGTTCATTCTTCATCGTCGCAATTTTGGGGTGAAAAAGTTCTCCAGCATGAAAACATATCGCTCAGAGTTCACAGTTACGTTTGCCCTTCTCTCATTCTCGAAAAAATGGGGATTGTTGCAGTTCGCGGGGGGTTTTTGCAGCCCAATATCGGCAGTTCTGTTTATTAACCGAACCGCACAAATGAAAATGAGTCACATCAATCATCATCATCACTGGTTCATTTTCATCAGCGATAATCATTTGTATTCTCTCGGCAAACTGCTGGCGTTGTGAAAAATCTCCTTCATTTGTTTATTTATACAAAATAAAAAAACATCTTCCTACAACATATTTCAAACTATTGAGATCCTATTTAGACACAAGGAAATTCAGGGTAAGAGTGAACGACAAGATATCCAACAATTTTCCCATATCATCTGGAGTACCACAAGGTAGCGTCCTCGGTCCCATATTGTACTTATTGTATACAGCAGACCTGCCAACAAACCCCCAAACAGTGATGGGCACATTCGCGGATGACGCAGCTATACTAGCAAGCGACGAGGACCCAGCACAAGCTTCTCATTGCTACAGAGCCATTTGGACCAGATACAAGAATGGTTGCAAAATGGAGAATTAAAATCAATGAGACCAAATCTGTACAAGTAAATTTCACACTAAGAAAAGGCCAATGTCCGCCAGTACAGATGAACAATATTCGGATACCTGAATCTCCTACAGTGAAATACCTGGGAATGCACATGGATAAAAACTTACCTGGAAGGAACATGTAATCAAAAAGAAAACAAATTGACCTGAAAGTCAAAGAATTACACTGGCTCATTGGTAGGAAATCGAAATTATCATTAGAGAATAAACTGCTCATCTACAAAACAATAATTAAGCCCATCTGGACCTATGGAATCGAGATCTGGGGATGCACCAGTAAGTCCAATACGGCAATCATCCAAAGAAGCCAATCTAAAATCCTCAGAATGATTGCAAATGCCCTTGGTACGTTTCAAATCAGACCCTACATGAAGACCTGATGGTACCGTATGTAAAGGACGTCATTAGAGAAAACAGCAACAAATATCACGCAAAGCTTGAGATTCACACAAATATTTTGGTACAACCTCTGTCTGAATCGCAGAACGATCGGCGACTGAAACGAAATTGGCCAGCAGATTTAAAGGAGATTTAAAGAGGACTTGTCACTGGACAGGACCTCATCATGACACTTGGGAGCGTTAGCTCTAAAACCAGCAAACGAGCTTATAGAATGTAAATTATTCTGATTGCTTGTAACTACTATTATAATAAAAAAAAAAATTTGTTTATTTATTCAATTAACAGATCATATCCTTATTCAATGTTAATCGTAGCTAGACGACCATTGAATTTCCACAACGAGAAACTAAAGAGCAAATCAGTTCATAGGTACGTATTGCCATAATGAGGCAATCTATTGATGGGGTCATCACTTCCGAAATTAGTTCTACTGAAAGGCGCCTTGCACAAACTGTCACCTTTAGTCCTCCTCAGAGGGAGACGAAAACAAATAAATTCCAATAAGCTACTACAATCAATCAAATTGTTAAGGAGCTTATACAAAAAAAATCGAATCTGATCTGATACGAATGTAGGTAGGAGAAAAATAAATTCTAGGGATACATTTTTTGCAGGAAAGATATAACAAACATTCATTCTGAACCCTCTTAAAGTTCATGGAGTCGACTGCATGAAGTGAAGACCAAATGATGGAACCATACTCTAGTATTGGCCTACAAAATGAAGGATAGAAATTTCAAAGCTGAATTATTTGTGAATTCGGATGCGTTTCTCCTTATGAAACCCAGCATTTTCAAAGATCTACTCAATGTTAGAGTAGTGCATTTTGAAATCAAGACGATGATCTAATATCATACCGAGGTCCTTTAAATGGTCAACACGTTCGATACAAACTCCATCTATCTTGTAAGGAAAAACTATTAGATCCGTCTTTCTATAAAAAGAAATACATCTACATTTTGAAAGATTAAAACTTAATAAATTTTCCGAAAACCATCATCAATATCATGCTGAAGCTTCAAGCAATCAGAAACACTAGATTTTCGAATCGTCAGCAAACAATAATACCTTCGAATATCTCACTGCGGAAAAAAACCTTATCAATATGAAGATCGAAGAGAAAAGGCCCAAGATGACTGCCTTGTGGAATGCCAGATGATACGTTTATAGCGTATGACTCGTAAGTTTTGATTCCAACCATTTGTTTTCTACCACTTTAGTAGCCCTTCATCTACTTCAAAAGATTGCCAAGAAAGCCTGCTGATTGGAGAACTTTATCTAAGATAATGTGATTGGTTTGATTTCTTGAACGTTCGAAAACACATTTGTGATGGTAGATCGTTTTCGCATAAAACCATGCTGCTTCTAGCTTATCAAAAGATTCATAAAGTGAGACAGGGTGTCCAATGAATACTTTCCAGAATTTTTGGCAGCGTATTCAGCATACTAATTGGGCGATAGTTAATTACATTTGCTGCATCACCACTCTTATGGATAGGAGTTATGAAACAAGTTTTCCAACCTTCTGGCAACACACCTTTATCTAACGATAGATTAAATAAATTACGTATTGGTTCACAGAGTGATTCGGAGCATTTTTTCAGCGAAATTGGAGGAATTCCATAAGGTCCAGAACTAATTTTATTGGCCAATTCTTTCAGTTTTTCCATAACGATATTTTCTTCAATCACTGTCACTTTTGAGAGAATTTAGGTGTTAGGTAACCATGAGCTTTTAGGGGTGAAGCGGAGGTCTTGGTGTAAAATTCGACTACTACAGCTCGTTTTCGCTTTGAATTACAGCTTGTCTCACTCTCTCCATGGAAGCTGGGGTCCTTACACTTCGGGAACGACCTTGAGGTTTCGGATCCATTGCTGATGCAGTCGTTCTGAAATTCTGTACCCATCGGATGATTGTGTCACGTTTCGGAACTGAAACGTTACGACCAATGTTGAAGCGCTAGCGAAAGCGCCGCTGCACGACAATGACAGACTCTCCCGATTTTGAATATTCTTCAATTGTGAACGCCCGGTGCTGTCTTATTCAGATAACCATTGTGAACTAAATGGTAACTCCTCCTGAGTCGAATGACCTCAGCCGCTCCCCTCTACTCACTTACCGTTACGTGTACTACCCGTTCCAAAAACGCCCTTCCATTAAGCCCCACCCTGTACCACTTATGCTACTTCATGCACCCTATCAACTCAATAAAATTAAGAAATTAAAAGAATGAAAACAAAGAATTCAACGAAATATATCAGTTATCAATTTCAAGATTGTGCAAAAAAAAAGGTATGAAAAATTAATAATTTACATTCTGTTAAAAGTACTGAGGCCTGCCAAGTTATAAATTGGCAGCAATGCAAGACGTGACATGGTCAAATAATAAAGCTACTCAATTATTAAAACCTGCTGCGAAAAGAAAGAAGCGTTGTTATATTTGTTCTTCGCAATTATCAAGGAGTTCTAAACCGCGTGATGAAAGCCATGTCTACTCTAAACATTCTAAAAAAAACATTTGTAATATTCGTGAAACCATATTCGTACATCCGGTTGCTGAGGCAATGGTTTTCGACGTCATTGCTAAATTAAAAACGACAAAAAATTGTGGTTCTGATGATCTGAGTTTCATATAAATCAAACGTTTATCAACTATAGTTGATAAACGTTTGACATTTGCTAGATTGATAAATAGATCGTTTAAGGACGGTGTCTTTCCCCAGGTACTCAAAAAAGCAATTATTGTGCCGGTACCAAAGAAAAGTGATCAGACTAGCATTTCTAACTTCAGACAGATTTCTATTTTGAGTGTGATTTCCAAGGTTATTGAATCTTTGATGTACGACCAAATTATGGGGTTTTTGAATCAATTTGAAATAATATCGGATGCCCAACATGGGTTTAAAAAAGGTAAATCTACTGAAACGGCATCTTACGATCTTTTCAGTATAATATAATGGATAGTGGGTTGAGTTTTAAGGAACACCTTGGAAAGATTACTGCTAAGGCCTATAAGATATTCGGTTTCATTCGAAGAAATTCTCTACTAGGACAATCAAGATTCTGTACTGTTCATTGGTGAGATCAGATCTTGAGTATGCCTCATCGGTTTGGTCTCCCTTCTATAAATGTGATATGGATTGCCTAGAGAGGGTTCAGAAAAGGTGTGTGAAGTTTTTGGCTTTCAAATCTGGTGTGGTGGGTGACTCTCGGGTCTACAATTTGTACAGACGACGTTTGGCTTGGACTCTATTTAGAGCCGTAGGACGGTGTCTGACCTGTGTTTTTTATTCAAGATTCTCAATAGCCATGTTGACTGTCCGAATCTATTGAGGCTGATAGATTTTAACCATCCTGGGAGGCTAACGAGGCGGACCCCGCTGTTCCGACTTGTGACATGCCGTCAGAATTATGACACGAATTACTTCTTGAATAGATGTTTGTCACTGGCAAAGAGACTGGGTACACGTATCGATTTTTTCCATGGTTCTGCAGATACATTCAAGTTGGGGGCGATACTATTGATGAATGTTGTATAGTATAGGTTATCATCGTTTTTAGTGTTTGCAATGTTCTGTTTTCCACTTTGTTTGTAACAGTTTTTTTGCTTTTGATTCCCTTAATATGGGACAAGTTTTATTGTGTAAGCTACTCTTTCTTATTACTTTTTATGTATTTTATTTTTCTTTGCTTTTAATATTGTAGAAATGGGGATATCCCCAGGGTGTTCCACAGGGCTCGCATCTTGGCCCTGTATAGTTCAATATTTTCATCAATGATGTGGAAGAGGCCGTCAATTGATTCTCTGTTGTTCGCGGATGACATGAAAATGTTTTCTTCAGTTGAAGAATTTTCAGATGCTAATCGGCTGCATCCAAATGTTGACAATTTTTTTATGGTCCGAAAATAATTACTTGAAATTGAATGTTCAAAAATGTTGTGTTGTTACCTTCCAGAGTTAGGCGTCACCGATACTATATCAGTATTCTCTAAATAACCAGAGTCTTGATCGGTCCTCTTCGGTTAAGGATCCTGTTGTCACCCTGGATCTTTCCAAGATTGAGTAATCTTGGAAAGATTACTGCTAAGGCCTATAAGATATTCGGTTTCGTTCGAAAAATGCCTCTAAATTCTCTACTAGGACAATCAAAATTCTGTACTGTTCATTAGTCAGATCAAATCTTGAGTATGCCTGATCGGTTTGGTCTCCCTTCCATAAATGTGATATCGATTGCCTGGAGAGGGTTCAGAGAAGGAGTGGGAAGTTTTTGGCTTTCAAATATGGTGTGGTTGGTGACTCTCGCGGTCTACAATTTGTACAGATGACGTTTGGCTTGGGCTTATTTAGAGCCGTAGGACGGTGTCTGAACTGTTATTTATTCAAGATTCTCAATAGCCATGTTGACTGTCCGAATCTATTGAGGCTGATAGATTTTAACCATCCTGGGAGGCTAACAAGGCGGACCCCTCTGTTCCGACTTTGACATGTCGTCAGAATTATGCCACAAATTACTTCTTGAATAGATGTTTGTCACTGGCAAACAGACTGGGTACACGTATCGATTTTTTCCATGGTTCTGCACCTATTGATGAATGTTATATACTATAGGTTATCATCGTTTTTATGTGTTTGCAATGTTCTGTTTTCCACTTTGTAACAGTTTTTTTCTGCTTTTAATTCACTTAATATGGGACAACGAGTTTTATTGTATGAGCTACTCTTTTTTAGTACTTTTTATGTATTTTATTTTTCTTTGCTTTTAATATTGTAGAAATGGGGATATCCCGTCTAATGTACAAATATATAAATAAATGAAACGAAGGCAAAATTGTACGAATTAGGTTTCAAATTACTTCCCCATTACTTTGAAGTTAAAGGGAGAAATCTTTTCATAAAAATGTTTTCAGATCGAACATCCCCACTTCGGAAAGTGTTTGACCAGTGCGTTCTGAGAGCCATGGAGATGTCCATGCTGAGAATTTCCCTCAGGGATGGATACCGAATGAAGAAATAAGGAAAACGGGAGTCATGGATGCTGCGAGCAGAATAGCTGTGTTGAAGTGGAACTGGTCCGGACACATTGACTCAGAGAGATATTTCGAAACAGAGGACGCCCCCTACCAGATGGTCTGACGACATAAAACGCATCAAGTCAAACTGGATGCAGATGGCGCTGGTATCGTTTGCGAGATTCTTATGTGCAGCAGTGGACGAGATCAAGCTGTTGATGACTATATTAGCCTACGATCTCAGCCCAACTGGTAGATGTTAATGAACTCAATGCATCGACCAATGATTATGCTCATTATATTATTAGATAACAAATTGTTGAATAGGTGCTTCCATATACAATAACTAAAATAACTGACTTGTTATATGAGGTCTCACAGCGGAAGAGAGACTTTTTTGTGAGTTTTTGTTGGGATTGTATTAGTTATTCATCCATCGCATTTAAAATATAAGGGGATTCAAAATTTTCAAACACCTTGACCCATTTCAATAAGACTTAAAACGTTAACCTCAATAATAATTAATTCCTGTTTTCCATGAAAAGTTAAGTGTACTGTATCTTATGACAAGGCCCCCAAGACTTATCACATTATTTGTTGAATTTTAAATAGTTTGCTGAAGACAGAAGTTCGAAATTAAAACAAAATCACTGATTCATATTGACATGGGACAAATCCAGAATGTTGAGAAATAATGTTAGACAGTATGGCGTATATCAAAGTACATAGCAATATAAAGGGAAATGAAATGTAATATTAATATAAGAACCATAAATGATCAACAAAGTAAACGTAAAAGAAACACTCACCATTCACAGGCGGAGTGGGTTCGGGCTCCTGACTAACAATCACAGGGCTGACAACTTCAACAGCAATCGCTTCGATCGGTTTGCTATCCGATTTAGTCTCTTTTTTCCTCTTGTCCGTTTCCTTGTCCGCTGATTTCGCGACCTGCTGATTGTTACTGTTAGGAACTGGAATGCTGGCCTCCTTGGGTTTGGGCGGCTCTTCTTTAACTGCCGGAGCGGGCTGCTTCTCGACCGCGTGCACTTCTTTAGGCACTTGAACATCTTTGGTGGGCTCTCTATGATGGTCCTTGGAATCTTTCTTCTTTCCTTTAGCTGGGCTCTCCCTACCTTTCTGCTGCTTATTGGGAAGCGTCACTTCTTCCGAATCGCATATTGCCGAGACTACCGGCGTTTCTTTGGTGGAAGGAGAAAATTCTTTCGCGTATGCCTGAAAGAAAAATACATGGTGATGTTTGATTGCTCAGTTTAGACATTTTGTAAACATTAGCAACTTGAGAAGCTTTCAAATTTGTTATGGCGTTAATATAGTTCAATGTATACCCGGAAGAACTCTTTGTCGATGCATTTGAGGTTAGGTTAGATTTCAGTTGAGTAGATCATAATACCAACGATGAGGTGATGAGAAGAATAGGCCATCAGTCAACAGAAGTACTGAAAAATATCAAGAAAAGAAATCTCTCCTATTTTGACCACATTATGCGAGGAGAGAAATCATGCAAGGCAAGATTAAAAGAAAAGGATCAGGTAGAAGGCGTGGTTCAGAATGACATTGGTTGAATTGTTCCGGGCGGCTGTGGACAGGGTAACCATGGCTTTCGCTGAGGGAAAGAAATTCTCGAAATGATTTCAGTTTTAATGTTTGCACTTTTGAAGGACAAAAGACTTTCGTATTTTGTGAACGATGAAAATTCATATGGTGAACTTTATACGGAGATTTTGAGGACGGTAGTAAGTGACATTGTTGACACTTTATCAGTAGCTGAATCGCTACGTTGTTGGTACCAACTTGATGAGGCGCCAGCTCATCGCACAAATGAAAATTATCGAATTTTAACTGATATGTTTGAAGACAGATGGATTGGAACGTACGGACCGTCTTTGTGGCCTCCAAGGTCACCTGACCTAACGCCTATGAATTTTTACCTTTGGGGAACGCAGAGAGATAAAATTTATTCTGAACCTGTGACTTCAAGATATGATTTGCATAATAGAATCCAAAATGCTTTCATGCAGTTGGATGTGGAGGAACTGAAGCAAGCCACATCACAGGATGTTATGCGTCGAGTAGAACTATGTCTAGAACTGAATGGTCATCACTTTGAACAATTATCATGAAATTTAGGATAATTAAGTTTAATTCGTTTTGATATTTTTCAATTTAACTTCGGAAATTCGACAACAACTGCTGTCTCGCTTTTTTTCTCATAATTGATCAATTATCCAATGGCAAAAAGACAGTTATTTATTAATGCTCTGGGAACTGTTTATACTACTGCAGGATTCTAAGCCGCCCTTGGCAACTTTAGGTAAATACATAAAATTCTTTTTTTCGCCATTTTTAAGGCTTTTCATACGGTTAATCATAACATTTTGTTAAGTAAACTTGAAGCTCTTGGCATAAGAGGTTCCCTGCTCTCGTGGCTGGCAGAATTTTTATGAGGTAGAACGCAGATTGTTTAATATAGAAACTTTTTTCTCTAGAGAGATTTTTGTAACTTCTGGCGTGCCCCAGGGTTCTCATCTGGGTCCACTGCCATTTAACATTTTCGTTAATGATATAAAGAAATTTTATTTCAATTAAGTTTCTTATGTTTGCAGATGATTTGAAAATGTAAATGTAAATGAAAAAAATTTTGATAAATGTAAGATTATCTCGTTTCATAGGTCTGTTCAGATTAGTCAGTTCAACTACAGTTTTGAGCAAAAGGATATTGGTTGTGTGAAGAGTATTCGCAACCTTGGAGTAATACTGAATACTCATTTAAATTTTAAAGAACATTTATCAGCTGTTTGCTAAAAATCATTCAAGATGCTTGCTTTTGTGTTGAGAAATTCGAAAGAATTCTGTCCGCACACTATCAGGTTATTGTATTGTTCTCTCTTTAGATGCAGTCTGGAATACAGTTCTATTATTTGGTCCCCATTCTTTATTGGCGATATCGATTTTTTGGATAAAGTACAAAGGAGGTTCTTACGTCATCTGGCCTCGATTTCATTTCTGTTTCTCTTAGAGTCTTCAAATCGAAAGCTTTTCATGCGTTAAGGTCGCTTAAAACTGTATTTTTTTATGCTTCACTACTACTGGGCACTATGTTTACTACATTGTTTTTTGTATTAAAGGGGGTTTCCCGTCTGTCCATACTATTTTTTTTTACTGAATGTTACTTTTTTTGTATGATCAATAAATCAATGATTAAACTCGAAAACTTAAATTCTCAGGTATAGGGTATGTATGGGAAACTTCATTTATTTTTTCACGGCGTCTCTAATGAATTGAAAACAAATATGGGTTACAATTTGAAAAAACGTAGCTTTCTATGTTTCTTCGTTTCGAAATGAAAAAAGAACACTGAGTTTCAGTCGGATAAGAGTTATGTCCCGCATGGTTTCTTGTTTGCGAAACACCTTTCATTATTTTAGTAGCTCACGCAATTCTCGGGATAAATCAATTTTTTCAAAAAGCAAAAAATCGATAATTTTCAAATTAAACTAGGAAATTTCATGAACGAATTTGTTAGGTGTTTTTGTAATTGAAATAACAAGTGTTATCGAACCAGTCATCAATTTACAGAGTGTTCTATATTAAATAACAAAGTTGGTATGCACTTCTAACCGGAAGTGCCATTGAGGTGAAAATACTTTAGAAATAGAGATTCATACCAGCTGAATCAACTACCAAAATTTCAGAACGATAGCATCATTAGTTCTCCATAAACGTCTGATAGGACACTCAACTTGGGATATCCTGTAAACTATAAAAAATTGTCCATGTGAAAACAGCGTAAGTGGATAAAACTGAAAATAATCAGTAAACTGTGATGATATTCGAAGATAAGGAAGCAAATAAAAGATTATGACAGGTTGTGAATGTTAGATAAGAGCACTTGAGAGTTGCAATTGAATGAATGTGAAAAAAAAAACCAAAACTCACTTTCAGATTACTGGTTTGGACTATATCATATTTAGCATTAGTATGCACAGCCTGTTGTGGTGGGGGATGGAACGCTTGCGGAGGTTCCATATGGTCCCCTGTTGAAGAGTGACGATCCTCTTCGTAGGAGGTAGACGACGCAGACGCAGACGCGCCAACCTCTGTAACGTGTAGCGATTGAGCTACTTGTTTAGCGAAAGCGGCCTGTACCTCTTTGTTTGGATTGTGGGGTGCCGGCTGGGGCGTCTGTCTCGCTGACGATTCGCCCGATGGAGGATGGGAACTATCGTGATCGAAGATCTCATCCGAAATATTTGCACCTGGAAAAAATATCATAAATTGAATAACACTTCAATTAGAACACGCAGATTTTACGAAAAATATACGAAATCAGTCATCATGCTAGGAAATTCTCAAAAACATGCTGGCTCAGTTTGATATATCTTCTCAAAAGGAAATATCAATAACATTATGATGTGGAAAGTAACTTTTCATCCAAGATCTTCAGGCTTGAAAGGTAATTTCTCATCAAGGATAATTGGATGTTTCAAGAATAATGAATGATTCTCTATAAAGTTCCATGTGATTCTCTTTTCAGTTTTCTTTCCTAAATTTTGTTCAATTTATGTTACGCATACATTAGGAAAGTGCAGCCACATAAAAGTTGTTGCCAATGTCACAATGAAACCAAAAATGCTAAAAAATTATCTTGGATGCCAGGAGCAATCAGCTGAAGGCAATACACTATATTTATTCAGCTTTGAAAGTAATAGTTATATGCATCTATCGGAGACCAAAGGGTTAGGTAAGCACATTTTTGGATTCCCTAAATGAATTATTGAATGAATGTATAAATAAGTACAGAAAACATCGAACTGTTTTGTGTGGCGATTTCAACCTCAATTTGTTTGAAAAATCTAAATCATCTAGAGATTTTCTCGATATATTGCACACTTTCAATTTTGTACAGACGATTATTGAACCAACTAGGGTCACGAACACTTCTGAATCATTAGTAGATAATATCTTTGTAAGTAATTTGTAAGATATCTCTGCCAAAGTTGTCATAACTGCGTTGTCCGATCATCGTGGTCAGATTCCAACTTGGAAATGCTTCCGAGAAGAACTCAAAGAGCAAAGAAAAAAAGAATATTTTCGGATAAAAAGATTAATGACTTTGTGGATGAATTGACGAGAGAAGACTTTGATGATGTGTATTCTGAAAATAATGCGAACAATGCTTTAAGTTATTCTCTCAAAAGATTTCACGTAGAATGAATTATATGTTTCCGGTGAAAATTATCAAGCATAGGAAAATAAAAAATTCATGGAGTACTCTCGGCATCAAAACTTCTTGCAAAAACAAGCATAAACTTTACATTGAAAAAAAATTTGGTCTGGTAACTGAAAAATACTATAAGAAATAAATCAATATTCTAAGAAATGTCATAAGGCAGGCGAAACGTAATAATGTATAATATACATTCCTTAAAAAACACTCTGTAGGTTATGAGTTACCAATCAAGTTAATCCAATGTATGTATGGGTCATATCATTGCACAGCCTTTGAGTTATATAATAAACTCAAGTTTAGCATCTGGTGTCTTCCCAGATGATTTAAAAATTGCACAAATAAAAGCTTTGTACAAGAAAGGTGATGGAAATAATTTTGAGAACTATCGCCCTTTTGCAGTCCTGCCAAACTTACGTAAAATATTCGAACATATCATTGCCAACAGAATAACATCATTTTCAGATAAGTTTTCGATCTTATTAAACTCTCAATACGGTTTCAGAAAGGGCAGATCTACTGTAGGAGGTATTTATTCTGTACTTGATAAAATAATTGAGTCTTTGAATAGTGGAAAAGAAACTATGGCGTTGTTTGTAGATCTGATCACGCTATATTAATAAAAAAACTTGAAAGGTGTGGATTAGGTGTAGCCTGTCTCAAGTTGATGGCATCTTATCTGAAAGACCGATATCAATATATAGTTGAAAAAATGAGAAAGGTGAGGAAATAATATCTGAAAAAGAGAAAGTTCTACGAGGCGTACCGCAGGGTTCAGTCCTTGGGCCTCTTCTTTATATCTTATATATGAATGATGTGCCGGATGAGATTTTGAAATATATTTTTCAGTATGCTGATAACACATCAGCTGTTGTATCTGCAAATGATAGCGAAGACCTTACATTGAAGACCCAGGAATGTATGCAAATACTGGAAAATTGGTGTATTTCAAATAACTTGAAATTAAATGTTTCTAAAACGCAATGTTTCCATTTCAAATATCATAAACCCGACACTCATTTTGAATTCCAACATAAAAATACCTTAATAAAAGAAAATAATGAAGTTGCCTTTTTTGGTGTCAGGCTGGATGCTAGACTTGACTGGTCTAAACATATTGAATACATAGCAAACTCTATTAATAGATATTGCTACGCTTTACGATTTAGAGACAGTTCTCTTGACGTATTCGGCGTTTGTGGAATTAAGGCTGAGGTACGGCTTGATATTTTGGGGAAATGCACAGGAAACAGAAAGGTTTTCATCCTTCAAAAGAAGTGTTTGAGATCTATTTTGAATCTAAAATATCGAGATAGCTGCAGAGAGCATTTTATTGCCAGAAGTGTGCCTTCGCTGCTGAGTCTTTATATTTACGAGTGTGTCCGTTTTGTAAAACAAAACCTAATGAATTCTTTGACTAGTAATGACTATATCTATGACACAAGACATAAATCCAAGCTGAAAAGTTATAAACACAATTGATATATTGTGAAGCTGCATATATTTCCTTTGAAATTGTATTATATTGTATTGCGTGTGTATGTCAAATTTGTTGTCCATGTTTCTGTGTTATGTGCTGTACATACTCATACTCTTTTGACATGTTCATCACCCGTATGGGGTTTTATACTGAACGAACAAACATATTATATTATGTTAAATAGTAGTCATAGCATTTGAGAGAACAAACAACCGAAATGACGGATAAAATGATCAAAGAAACAAACCATAAGTCCAGAAAAATTCAGCCAATAACAGAAGCAATATTTCAGATTAAAAATACACACATTTGAACAATTATGATCAGGCCAAGTAAGCTAAACATCTAGTATGTTGTGAAAACAATAAGCATCAGTACCACCGATGACAGGTAGATAAAGATTCTTGCAGAATGTGTTAAAAAAGACAAAGAATCCGTACATTATTACTAGACTGTATGAGGCACTCAGGTTAAAAACGATAGTAATACGGCAAAAATTATTCTAACCAACGAAAACCTTGAAGGCTAGAATCCTAGATAATTAATCTCATACTTCAAGAGGCCCAAACTGAATTCAAGAATAATGCAATGAATATGTCATATGAAAACTTCCATCGTGTATTACAACAATGTTTCAATAAGTCATTTCCAAGAGATGGTTCTCAAAGGGAGACCTGTTCGGAATAGGATTCCAGGGCTAATAATGGAATTTCAGTTTTGACGAGTGAATCAGTGACTTATTTTCTTCTGTTGGGAAGTCTGTACAGAGGCAGTACCAGCCATCAGGTAAATAAGCTATTGAAGAGACTGAAAAATAAAAGGTACTGTGCTTCCTTGCGAACTTAAACTGGCCAAAGTAATACCAAATTACAACGAGGAAGATCAGACTAATTGCAATAAATAGAAACTAATATCAATTCTTTCTGCAATATCAAAGATATTTGAGGATATATTGAGGCGAAGGTTGGTTAGGTTCTTAGCATACTCAACCCTCTGTAGCATGATTTCAGGTCCAATAGCTTCCCAACAACTGTTCTGATAGATTTACTTGGGGAAATTTGTGAGGCCACGGATCAGTATCAGGAAGCAGAGACCTTAGTATAGCTTCGACTGTGTGATTAGGCGTCTCGTTGGAAAAAATTCAATATTGTGGAATGAGAGGACAGCTCTGTTAATTTTTGAATAGTACTTTACTGATAGGATGCAACTGGTCGAATGGAAAAGTAGTTTGTCAAAAGAAAGGGCGATTGACATGAGTGTTCTGAAAGGATCCATCTCAGGGCCGCTTTTATTTGTACTAAATATAAATGATCTGCTTGTAAATCTTACCTGTTCCACAGCTTGTCTATAAGCTGCCGATGCAAGTTTCTAAATAAGGTAAACCTTATTAGAGAAAAACTCAAAGAATCTGCTTCGATAAAAATAACTCAGAAACCATTAACCTATTAGGGAAAGCTTTAAAAGGTGATCTTAACTGAAACAATCACATAACTAAAAAATTATTCACAGTAGGACGAATGAAGTCAGCAGTATAAATACATGATGTATGTAGGCTCAATTATTTTTCAAACTTTCATTCCACAGCTGCCTACGTCAATTTATTGTGGGATCACTACTCTGGAGCTAAGAGAGTACTACTGGAGAAGAAAGAAGCTGTAAGAGCAATGTGCGGCGTACCATGCACCACAAGTTGTCGGGACCTGTTTAGATCAGAAGGAATACTTACTAAAACATCCGTTTTTATAATACACTGTTTGAAGTATGTCTATGACAAAAAAAGATTCCGGAAAATGGATATTTCCATCAATACAACACAAGGAACAGGGATGATCTCAATATTGATATCATCGGATTAACATGACCCAAATGGGAGTGAATCATCTCTGCACCAAACTTTACAGCAATCTTCCACTAGATATAAAGACTACAAATAACAGGTAGAGGTTTGTGACACTGGTGAGGTGACTTTTACTTGGGAGGAAGAATTTTTAAATAAATAATATTTCATGTAGGTGTATGTGTATGTTTATATGTTCTACAAGTGATATACAAATCATTTTTATGACATTCCATGTAATTTAGAGTACTCAATACTTTTTGATGGCGAAATAAATATTATTATTGATAATATGCGCTGATTAATGAATTTGTGTGAGAGGAGGTGTGGTTTAGTCAACTTACCTGTATTTGGATCTATAATTGGGATAGCATTAGCTCTTCGCCTAGCCGGTCTCGCCATCGGCTGTGGAGGAGCAATGGGTTGTGGTAGAGGCATTGCAGATATTGGCGTCTGATTGGGGTTCGATGGAGTTGACGTTGGTTGAGGTGGCTGTCCAGCAGGTCTAGCCATTGTTGGGTAATATGGATCTGAAAGAGATGTTCATTATTCCATGGTACTCTCTAGGTGAATACTAGTAGAAAAAAATTAGTTGTACCAATGTGTTGCCAAAGTATTGTCTGAACTTCAATGCATACAATAAACCAATTTATTTGTTCCATATAAACATAAATTGTTGTAGACTCGCAGAAATGAATTTGTCTTGCTGCTCGAAGTCTAGCTTGTCTTCCACGACCCCTTAAAACCCGAATCCGGCGGTCATCTGATTGAACACCAATTCTGGTCTCATCCGAAAAAAGAATATTTCGCCAATTATCAATCAAACAATCAATCAATCAATCTATTTATTTGTTCCATATAAACATAAATTGTTGTAGAACACGTCATCATAAACATAAAATACATAGAAACAAACAGTGTAAACAGAATAAAGACCTAACAATAAGAGACGAAATCAGCTGAGATAAATATTGTCCTCAAAATACTCCTGGAGAGTGTAGTATGGTGTCCCCCTAAGGTAAGTATTTAATCTTCTTCTCAATTTATTTTGTGGTCACCCTCGTGCCTCCTGTGGAACGTGATTATAAATTTTTACCAAAGCATAGAGTTGTTCTGAAGGTAAGTATGCTTAAATCTGGGTAGCCTCATATCGTTCTTAGCTCTCGTGTTATGCTCATGTTCAAGCTTAGTCTCCACAAACATGTCTCTATTATTAACTATGAACATAATTGCTTCATAAACATATAAACTCACAACAGTTAGCACTGATCTTTCCACAAAATGAGCCCTGCATGATTGTGTTTTGCTCAGCTTAAGAATCTCACGAATACATCTCTTCTGCAACAAAAGGAACCTCAAGATATCCGATCAATTCCCGTATCTCAGCCTACTATCAATGTATGCATTGTATGCGGTAAATGCTGTGGAGACATTCACAAGTTCGGATGTTCTTAGTGCATACACATATCTAGCCATATCATTTGCAAGTTGGTCTACATGATCACCCCAATCCAGTCGATAGTCAACTGAAACACCCAGGAATTTAAGGCTATTAGATGAAACCATGAGATATGGGTATGTGTTCTTTTCCATATGCAAACCTGACAAGTTTGGTCTTTTGACTGTTCATTTTCTACTCATTTCGAGAAAACCAGGCATCAAGATCGACAAGCACATCGTCCACTACCGAATCCAGAGAAACCGGATCGGCGAGCAAATTTGACCATGAATTCAGTTGTACAACCAGGTAAGTCATTGGTATAAATCAAGTAAAGGAGGGGATCCAAAACCGACCTCTGCGGCACCCCATATCAATAGCCAACATCGTTGACTGCAGTGTCTTCCCAGTTGTAGGTTATTTTTCAGCAACACATTGAGATCTTCCTGGTAAATAAGACCGAAGCAGATCCAAAGGCCTGCCTCTCATTGCAACCGCATACATCTTCTCAACCAACTTATCATGGTTGACGGAGTCGAAGACTTTTCTGAGATCGATACACATCAGTACTGTTATTTTACCACTGTTTAAGCAGGAGAAAATCTTTTTATAGCCTGATATATAGCTCTTGTCGTAGTCCTACCCTTTCTAAAGCCATTTTGGTATTCTGAAAGTACCCTGTAAGTCGCAAAAAAGTCAACAATTCTGTTGTAAATAGCTCTTTCAAATATCTTGCCAATGTTACTGAGTATAGATATAGGACTGTAATTCCCCATAAGCTGTTTGCTCCCCTTCTTGTACACTGCTCTCACCTTGGCCATCTTTATCAGGATATACACCACTGTCAAAAATGAGACTTATCAGATATACCAGAACAGGCGAGATCTCATCTGCAACCATCTTAATAAGTTTGACAAATTCAAAGTAAAAAAGTTATAGTTTACACCGACAACTAGACAATTTGATTAGAATGACTTTTTCAAAATTCACATTTTAAGAACGAATGGCTGAAATATCCTACATATAATAATAATAATGTTTATTGATGAAGACAATTAATTCATCAACCAATAACATTAAAAACAAAGCAGATGAAAATTCTCGAAGGCGTCTCCCTTGTCAGTTTCACCATCAGCCATTGAAGAGTATTTTATGCCTCTTGGTTCCACTTTCAAGAGAGGGCCTTGTGTTAGGAAAATCTTAAGGTACAAGTGTGCATTATGATAAGTTCACAATAATATTCTCTTTTTTTTTCAATTTAGCTAGAGGTAGTAGTTGTTCAGACCAATTTTAATATCATACCATGCTACAGTAAGAGTTCTTCACATCAATCCTTGCTCTTATCTTTAAGCGGGTCTGTGATAGTACCCAGGCTTTTGATTCGTTTATGAGTATTGAAAATTGCTTCATTCCTTATGATAATAGGAATGCAATTATAGATTATAGGTTCTTGGTACCAAGAAATTATGTGCTCTTTGACCTGTTTCTGCTTGTTTTTGGTAGGACCGATCAGCTGTTAGAGAATGGGACAAATTTCGTTTCATCTATATTCATTGTATGTAACTGTGGAGTGGAAGAAATTCAGTATGAGTTTCATCACGTCTTCTACTATATCTTTTAAACTTGTCTAGATTGCATCCTCATAGAATATATCGGTGTCATCGGCAACAGCTAATAAATTGCCCTTGATAAGTGGTGAAAAATTGGGTTGATATTGATATAAATAATATCCTTCTCATTGTCTGAAGACAAGATTACCAACATAGGTCAGTGATTGCCCACCTTAGTTCATACTTGCCACAAGTAGGTTTCCGGACATTAGTAGAGCCCTTAACCTATTTCTAGCCAGTCGATGCACCTTTTCTTTATATGTATGATTCGAGGGGCCTAGAACCTACACAACAATAACTTTGTTGCCCCAAGTAACCACCGCAAATTGTGCTTACAACTCCAGTATGATTTGCGTACTTCAAGTACTTCTTGATCATTATTGAACATAAAATAGCGTTGCCATGGCACTCTAGATTTATATTATCCTGAGCTTACTGAACAGTGGGCACATTCCTCATCCTGGGAATTATTGCTAGTGTCTATTTATATTTATACTTATAGACTTCCTAGGAGCATCCGTTCAGCACTTTGATTTCATATTAATAGGTAGAATTTGCTATTAAGTAAAAAAATATTTAAGAACTAGAACGAAAACTGTAAGAAGTGTCAAACGGTTATAAAAAGTAACTCTTACAGCATCAGATGTAATATTTGCACAGAATGGTTCCACAAGGACTGTGCAGAGCTCAGTACGGATGAAGTCAACAACAAATACAAGTAAACGATGATTTCTACTGAAATATATTATTGAATGCTCGACGCGTTTTAATACACAGTATCTTTATCAAGAGCGAATGAATACCACAAATATATCTTACTAACAAATTTTTATATATACTAAAGAGGCAATCCACTCAGAGCTATCCGTACTTGAACTAATGTTTAGGAAATAAATTTAATAAAAGTGAGTTATTTATGTCTACCTGAACATTTAGAATTTTCGGTGAATACCTAAATCTGTTGATTTCAAGTGCTTCCAGAAGGTTGAGTTTCATACATCTATTCTCAGAATGTAGGATTTTAAATTCTGAATTGAAAGAGTGACCATTTTCCCTAAGATGATTTGAACAATTTGAATCGGTTTTTCCATTGATGAAACTGCGTTTATGTTCAGAGGTTCTAACATTAAAATTTCTTCCTGTTCTACCTATATAAAAACAATTGCAACCTGCACCATCCAATCTATAAACACCTGATTTATTTTCTTTATTAATTGGAGATTTATAATTCCTGAAAAATGAACCTAAATTTGTTGATGTTTTGAACGCTATACTTAAATTTGAATTTTTAAGAAGGATTTCACATTATTGCTAATATTACCTATATATGTTAAACTATTGAATTTCTTGTCTTGGTGTTCACCGATTGGATATATATATTGTAAAGCTAATTTTTGTCTTTTCTTATGTAATATGCTGCTAACTAAATGTGCATCATAACCATTATTTATTGCGATCTGTTTTATCAAATTCAATTCTTTGAAATAATTATCATTAGACATCGGTGTGTTCAAGAGTCTATGTATATAACTATTAAATGCTGCAACTTTATTAATTGGAGTAAAGATGTGCCGATGTATAATGAATTGTGATATCTGTATCAGAAGACTTATGATGAATTGAAAACTGTTGTTTATTATTTGACCTTGTTATTGTTAGGTCTAAGAAATTGATCGAATTGTTCCGTTCTATTTCAGAAGTGAATTTTATTTTTGTGTGCAGGTTGTTGATGAAATTTTCGAATACAGTGAACTGTCTGTTTGTTCCTGTGAAACACACAATAATGTCATCGACATATCGATACCAATATAGGAAATGTTTACTAAGCGGGTGTTTATGAATAGTTTTTCTATGTTATCCATGAAGATATAGTGTTCTGATACAGATATATATATATATATATATATATATATATATATATATATATATATATATATATATATATATATATATATATATATATATATATATATATATATATATATATATATATATATATATATATATATATATATATATATATATATATATATACTAAAGAGGTAATCCTCAGAGCTATCCGTACTTGATCTAAGTTAGTGTTTTCCTGATGTCTGGAATACTAGTTATGTAACTCCTATTCATAAAAGTGGCGAGCAAATGTGAAAACACGTCATCTTTCTTGGCATTGTAAAAATATAATCGTCGAGCAGCAGATTTCTGACCTAACTTTAATTTTTAGATTGCTATCTGGCCATATTTCTGTGAAAATATTCAGAGTTCCTTATTTTCCTTTTCTTGAAATTTTTTTTTCTTCTGTATAATTTAAGATGAGGTTGTTGATTTTTGTAGATGGTTCTTTTTGCTACACTGTGAAATTTCTTACTTACAAAAATATTCTTGTATTATTAACACTAAATGGGGTATCCGCATACTTATTGAATAAATAAATAAATCAAATCAAATTTAAATGGAGAAAATTCGAAACATGAATGAATATTCAGATGATTAACCCTATCATAATTTGATTTGTGAAAAAACGAATAGAGAACTATCGAATTTGATAGTTTGCTATTATATAAAAACTTTTGTTATTTTATAAATTTGAAATAGGAGTGTTGAACGTGTAGGAATTATTTGCCAAACTAATTTCAGTAATACACTATTTTCCTAGCTAACCTTGTAATCTAATTATAATCCATAAAATTATATGATGTTATGTTGATTTCATATATCCCTGAATAGAAATGATCAATGAATTATTACAATGCTACATCAACAATTGAAGTGTCCACTTTGTCAAAGTCACCTACTCACTTCCTATTTCAACAAACTTTAAATCCAGTAAAATTTTATGTTATATGATGAACTAAAAGGCCTTTTGATGATTGCCAAGCTCAATTATAAAGTTTTCTAGACTGTCAATTCAAATATAAATTGCTGCTGGCTGGTTCGAATGGTACTCACAAGCTATCGTTGGAGGAGTTTGTGCGAGTGTCTGCGTATAGGGGTATGTGAAAGGCTGGCCTTGCAATAGAGTAAGTGGCTGTTGGACGAAATTCTGCCTTTGTTGTCCAGAGGGGAAGTATGGCATTGGATTAAGGTACATATTTTGCATTGGCACTGGCACAAATTGTGTTGGTGGAGTCCCTTGGTAAATTTGTTGTTGTCCCTGAAAAATGGAATATTAATTAATAACTTCATACACAATTGAAGTTCTCCTAAAAGAAATTTGCCAGTGATTAATAATTTCTAAATAGAAACCTACTCTTTAAATGTTTATACTGCTAAATAATTCATTGAATTTTCACTGAATACAAATTGCCACATCACACTAGAAAAACAAAAATATAACTCTTAAAATCAGGGATGCTTTGAGTAGTTACTGCAGTGAATAATTTCCTATTGAAATGAAAAATGCATATGATTCAACAAGGTCTAATTCGAATATGATATTATCAACGTCATTCGATTTTGTAAATGGAAAACAATAGATGCAACAATTAAACACTTTTAACTGCAACAAATTGCAGAGAATGAGATTCGAGTAGTCATTTTTCATTTTAGGAGCATTAGTTGATAAGCAAACAATTTAATACTTCTCAACCCAAATCTGTTGATGCATATTGTCATTAATGCAAAACATATTCTGGCAATAGGAACTAGACAATTTAATGCAGCTTTCTCTACTATGCATATTTTAATTAAGTTTGATTCATTGAGAAGTATAAATATTTTCATATAGGAAGGAAATTTCTATTTATCTATCAACTTACTCTATGCTGATTATTAGCCATTCTGGGTGTTTGATTCGGTGGTGCTTGTGGCCTGAAATTATATTGCTGTGCAGGTCGCACCGCACTTTGCTGCTGGTACTGAAAAGAAAAAACAATTACTTGGAGAAGTATCAATCAAATGCTCAGATTCAGATATATTGGAGAGAAAAATTAATTGATAGTTACTATAAAACACTATCTCTAATTGATATTATTATTATAGTATAGATAAGATAGATTTTATGAAATTAAGTTTTCATTCTCTCTGAAACGCCTTGAGATATGACATGATCTTCATGTTTTTGATTCTACTTGTTACAAGCGTGCAATATTTTGATTTATAACGAATCAAGAATGAGATCAGGTAAAGAGAAAAAAGATTATGATTGTAGGGTTGTATCAGATATACTGAAGAATGTTACAGAGAGTTGGTAGATTTGGCGCAAACAAAATAAGACCAATTAGAGTTGTTTTTCCATCTGCCGAAACCTCAAAGAAAAAGTTCTTATTAAAACCCTGGGAATAAAAATTTTGAGATCAAACTCCTGCACAAAGGGAATATTTCAACAAGGTTAGAAAAGATTTACAAGAGAAATTGAAGCTAGAGAAACTAGTAAAACTATAAGATACATCAATGAACGACCTACAATTGTCGACAAAAATGATGAAGGCTCGAGCATCCAAAAAAACCGAGATTTACACCTAGTATACAGTTAAATGTAGATGCTATATATGCCAATGCCCAGAGTGTTTTGTGTAATTATGATCTAATTCGTGAGAGTTTGGTTGGTATGTTACAATCCTAAGGTGATCCTACTAAATGAAACATGAACAGATGAAATTGAAAATGAGGAAATTAAATTTGAGGACTATCAACTTGTCAGATGTGACTCTAATGTCGATTAGATACTGGTGGAGTGCTTATATATATTAGGAACTGCTATAAATGTTCCAAAGTAAGAATTTTCACCTCAGATTCTAATTACTGGTGCATGTTGGTTCATGTTAAATTTTGTGCTCGGTGTGGCAATTTGTTGCTTGTATCGTTCTCCATCTGGCTCAGTTGCGAAGTTTCTAGAGGATTTTGAGGAATTTTGTGATAGACTTACTGTAAGAAATTGTAATTTCATCTTAGGTGGAGATTTTAACCTAAACTATTTAGTCGACAGTTTCTATGTTACACGAATAAAACGTTTGTTGACTTTGTATGGCATCGGTTCAGGTTCAGGTGAATGATGCACCCAAGGTAAGTGATCACTCTGTAATTTCTTTCAACTTTCTTGAAGCCAATGATTCTCCCAAGTACTCAACTAGAAGCTATAGAAATTTCAGTGAGGAAAATTTGTATATTGTGAGGGTTAATTTGATTGAGTATGATTGGAATCTGGACACTACAATTGTTGGAAATATTTACAGCCAACTTCTGGACAACTGTAAGGTAGAACTAAATAAGGTTTCCCCTATTCGAACATATAGACAGAATATATCATTGCCATGGTTTGATAAAGAGGTATTGATGAAAATGAAACCTAGGGATATTGCATATCGATCATTTAGGAATGGTAACAATGAAAGTAGAAATGATCAGTGGGAATTTTTAAAAACATGCAGACATGAGGTTGCTAATACGGTCAAAATTAAAAAAGTCGCAGTACTATATTAATAGAATCGATAAATAACATTAGAGAACCAAATGAAATGTGGAAAACTCTGAAGAAATTAATCAATTTAAAGTCTTATGAAACACCTAGGCAATACAGTTCGTTTTTGGTAGATGAAAGGATAACCATGGCTAATAATTTTAATAAATATTTGGTTTACAGTATAGCGGATATTTTGGATTCCATTAAACCTAGTGAACATTGGGAGAATGTTAATTGTTACTTGTATTTGCCATTCGACAGTTTTCGCAGGATGTCTCTTGCGGAATTGAGAATATTTGTAAACTCAATGGGAGATAAAAGCTCAGCTTCAGAGATCCTAAATTCTAAAGTAATCAAAGCTATTTTTGAGACAATTGCTCATGTTGTTCTGGAATTGATTAATACTTCACTTGATACAGGAAAAATTCCTGAAGAATTAAAAATCAGTACGTTATTCCCATCCAAAAGATAACTGGAACGTGTAAATCAGAGGAATTCAGACCGATAAACACCTTGTCTTCCATTGAAAAACTTCTTGAATCTATAGTATATGATCAGCTGATTAAACATATTGAAAATAATGAAATTATGATGGATCGTCGGTCTGGTTTCAGAAAAAATTTTCATGCGAGTCTGCAAGTCAGGTCATGATAAATACATTCAAAATTTATGTCGATGAAGGGAAATTTGTTGTTGCTGTTTTTCTAGACTTGAAGATAGCGTTTGAAACAATACATAGAATGATTTTACTTTTGAAGTTGAACAGGATGGGTATAACTGGGGTCGTGTATGATTGGTCGAACGATTATTTGCAGGGGAGGAGGCAGAGGGTTAAACTGGGCGAGGTACTGTCAGACGAGATCAGAGTAGAGATGGGTGTACCTCAGGGTAGTGTATTAGGCCCACTTCTGTTTTTGCTATATCTTAATGACTTAGAACTGTTTGTTGATTGGGAATTTGTTAACCTCTTTGACGATGATACTCTGTTACCATGCACTGTTAATACTTTAGAGGCAGTTGAAAAAATCAATGTTGTTTTGGAAAGGGTGGCAAAATACCTAAATCTAAATAAACTGAAGCTTAATGTATTTAAAACAAAGGCGCTCATTTTTTCTAATAGGCAGAAACGAAAAAATGTTGATAATAAATCAGATCACTTGAGGATTGATAATAGTGAAATAGAAATTGTATGAGACATTGAATATTTGGGTTTTCAAGTTGATGATTGCCTGAGTTTCCAACAGCAATTTGAGTACATGAAGGACATTTGTAAAAAGCTTAATTTTTTTCGAGAGTATGTAAATGTTTGGCTATCAAAACTAAGATAACCCTTGAGGATGAGTGATGGCCACTGCAAAGAGCTTCGGTTGGAAATGGATCAACATAAACAACCATTACTTAAAATTATTAATTATTTCTCCTAAAATTTATATCAAGTAAAGTCGAAACCTTATTTAATGATGATGTTTTTACTTTTATAAAATGAAATAATTTACTGGCAAAAAATTATGAAAATGTAATTTTTCATGTATCTACACCTAAACCCTTATTTGAATTATGATTCTAAATCCAGACATTAAAAATGCTATGTTAAACAATGACCATCATTGAGCAATTCCGCCATGACTACAGAGATATGTATAATATCAAAGTTGTGGGAAAAAAAATTAACAGAAATCAGTATATCAGCTATAGCCGGTAATCCCGCAGTTTACGCTGACCACTTTTGCGCATCCAGTACCGAGTCGATCTGATGTTTCCCGAATGTATTCGAATCGGGAGCCAGTGTTGCCACAATTTATCTCACGTCGGAGATTTGATTACCTATTGAAGTGAAATCGATAGCGAAAAACTCCCAATCAGTGGCGTAACTTCTCGGGAGCGAAAGGGATATGTGTGACTCCTATTTATGTGGGTTCAGAAACCCTGATTATTTATTTTTATTTGATTATCCAAAAAAACAGATACATATTTTGACTTCTTTCGAACAGGTATAGCACAAGATGTTTTAAAAATCTAAGGAGTTTCCAAAATATTCAATTGATATTCGAATCTGACCTCTCATTTCAGTAATTCAATAAGTTCAACATGATGGATAAGGTTGAGGGAAAATATTTCCCTTTGTTTGGCATCAGTTTACTGATAATCTGAGAGCAGAATATGAATTGCTTCAGAGTTTTTTGTAAACTTGAACCTATACTATTTAATTAAATTGTACACTGTACAATATATTCTTCACATTCATTTGGAGGATGCCATAGATCTAACAGAATATTTCAGATGTGGTTTTCGAGTTATTCACGAATTTTGACAACTTCCTAATTTCACCCATACTCCATGTCTCAGTTATGAAATTTACGTCGAATGTGTTTTCACATTATTTAGACTTTTTCTGTAAATTGCCGAAATTCCTTTTCCCCCTTAGTTTGACAGAAAAAGACAGATTTGTATTTTTTCTTTTGGGGACACTCAAACCAAGTTAAGAAATATCTAACATAATCACATGACTCTCAATGTTCTATGGTTTTGAAAGCTACTTCTCCTTATCAACTGACTTAACAACTTAACAAGAATTAAAAAAAGGAGATCTTCCTCCGTAGGTAAGTCAGTAGAGGTGTTAAACCAACTCCCACGTCAAAGGTATAGGTTCGAATCCTAGGTGAGATATGGATGTAGTATGAATATTGGTGTATGTTACATAATAGTATGCCACAACTTGAGAGGGTAAATCTACGTGCAATTTCAAGAAGAAAAGTTCATATAAACATAGGCCCGCGAAAACTTTGTTACGGAGCTACAGGATGTTGAATATTTCCGGAAAAAATTGTTTTTTTCTTCTTAACTCCTGCAGTTTTTGAGATATTCAGCCCAAATTTGGAATGCCAGCAATTTTCACAGCCTCCATCATTACACGTCCTAAATTCCTACTAAAATCTACAAGGTGTTTTCTTCTCCAGAGCCATATCTTCTTTTACCTTTTCAAACTTTTTCGCAGTACGCCACTGATCGGCGTACAATCAATTTTCGTCGTCTTCATTCAATTTAGAAACTTTTTTGACACTTGTTATTTTTTAGTATCTCCAACCGTTCTCGAGCAAAAAATTATTGAATTGTATGCATTCGCTGAATTGAAAGCACTTCTAATTAAAAAAATGACTAGTAGGCTTTGATTTTTTTCATTTCTTTATTTTGACAGTTGCTAGAGAAATTTTTTAGTTTGATATTGAAGACGAGCTATCGAAATAAAAGCAAATTCTATCGAGTATTTCTATTATTTTTTTATCTAGCGAATAACATACAATTCAAATAATTCAAATTCATTAATTTTTCAATCGAAAATGGTTGGAGATACAAAAAAAATACAAGTTTCTAAATTGAACGACGATGACGAAAATTGATTGTACGCTGATCAGTGGCGTACTGAAAAAAAGTTTGGAAGGGCAAAAGGAGACATGGCTTCGGAAAAGAAAACACCTTGTGAATTTCAGTTGAAATCTAGGAAGTGTAATGATGGAGGCTGTAAAAAATTGCTTGCATTCCAAATTTGGGCTGAATACGTCAAAAATTGCAGGAGTTTTGAAGAAAAAAAAACAATTTTTTTCCACAAACTTCAACACCCTGTAGCTCCGTAACGAAGTTTTTGCGGACCTATGTTTATTTGAACTTTTTTCTTAAAATTGCACGTAGATTTACCCCCTCAAGTTGTGACATATTATTATATAACACCCTTCATATATAAAAATTACATTGGAGTCTGGACACATAATCGATAGGTAAAGTCCATAACCTCTGAAGGCCAGATAACTTGTAATCATCAGAGGTGTCAGCTATCGTTGTACGCTCTAGGTCAGAGGTTCGGAGTCCACTATAAACTGTAGGTTTATCTATTCGTGGAGATGTTTTTTTGCATAACAAGATGGAGTAAAAATTGAGCATCTACTCCTCTGTCGGTGAGAGATCGCCGTGAACAATCCCGAAACCGGTAATATGACAGAAATTGATATTACACTTTTACGTCTATGTCAAGCCAAATAGAAAAAGAAACTTCGGCACATCCACCGCAATCTATTCAAAAAAATGGCTGAACATTGTGAAAATACTTTTTGCGTAACTTCGATAAAAACAGAGATAGAAAACTCAAAAGTTGAAAAAGTCCACCAGGAAAAGTGATCTGGCAACACTGGCTGAAATTCAAATCGTTCGGGTAACATTCCCGTCGACTCGGTACTGGTTGCGCGGAATTGGTCAGCGTAAACGGCAGAATTACCGCTATAGCGCGAATTTTTTTTTTGATTACTAAAGTTTTGGGTAGAACCTGTATCTCTATTACATAAATGAATGTATATGAAAATGAATTAATCGGCTTTTAGTACTTACTAAGTTTAAAGTGGCTTGCTGAGGCACGTTTTGGACCTTGAGCTCTTGATTAGGCGGCGTCGGTGCTTGATTCGGAGGCCCTGCTTGCGGTATACCCCTCAGTCCAGCTCCTTGACTTCCCGCCTGGTTAGGCTGTTGTTGGACATAGTTTTGATTAGTCAACTGGAAGGAGTCTCCTGAAAAATAAAATCAATTATAGTATGTGTACAACACAGTTAAATAGTATGGTGTCTCCCCTCGGGGAAGGTCATATTCGACGATCATCTCTTCAGGATTTTTGTTTTCCGAAAAGAATACTTACTAGGCTGCAATTGAGGCTGCATGGACTGAAATCTATTACTATGTTAAAGAAACATAAGATTTTCAAACAAACTTGCATTCCAACTGATCAACTATCACTAGCAAACGTCCATAAATAATTAGACTATTAAAATGATATTAAACCATATACACCATCATTAAGCACGCAGAGGTGTGTTGAAATGAACTGGTCCATCTGAATTTCCTGATATTCACATGTTTTCCCTGCTAATATATATGTAATAATCAATGTTCATGCACATACGGTTGTGAAATAAATGCTTTGTAATGCAGATGATAAAAATCCAGAACTCTGTCAACGTTTTAAAAACTACAGGAAGTTTAATATATTTCGATGATATGGCCGCAAATTCAATGAGATCTAACAGCCATTATCCAATGTGTGAAACTTGCTTACGGATGACGTAATGCGCAAAGGCTTCCCAAATATGTTTACCGCGCAACACACTTGCATCTAAGACGCCATGCTTCCCTTGAAAATGTCACTTATGAAATATTTTATTCGTTTTAAAGATTCTATACAAAGACAGAATATCATTAAACTGATATGAAGTTGCATCTATTACACTTTGTAATTTGTTTGAAATATCAACTATTTCGATATATTCAGACATATAAAAGTTACTTAGTCAACTAGTCTCCATTAAGCTATAACTGTTGAAGAAATGTCAGTCGACGCTTTTTAAATAAATAACTTGTGGGAAAAGATGACATCCAGTTTTTTTCATATTTATGAATGATCATGGAGAAATACACTTTCATATAGAATTTCTTCTATATTAGATCAAGTAAAAAGCACATGTATTTAAAAGAAGCAACTGTTATACAAGTTACAAATTCACTAAGAATTGCCACGAGAAATAAAATGATGAGTGAATTCAAAAATTATTCTATCGGTACTCACTATAATAGGGCCCATATCGATGAGGATTCATAACGAACGAATAATTCACACACTTGTACAAATGAGACAACTCAGTGTCCAACTGAAGAAGTACAAAGGGTTATCATGAACCTGAAGTACCATCCCCACCATGTTCTCTTAGAACTCCCACCCCCTCTAGGATTTTACCAAAATGTAACAACTAAAATTGTAGCAATGCAACTAGCACTTCAGGTATAAGTCACTAGGGGGTGTAACGCCTTTCATGAAGATGTTTTTGCAATGTTGCATTTTATTTCACTTTGAAGTAATTGCTGAAATTTGGCCTTATTGAAGAAAGAAAGGCGCTAATAATCATCCGACATCAACTCTTCATAACAGTCAATAATAAAATGTGCCAGTCCTTCATGCAATCTTTAAGAATTTTATAGATGAAAAATGTCCAGACAACTGTAATTTAATTAAATGAAATTGTACTCCAAAAACTTCAACGCAAACCGTTCACTTTTTCTATTTAAGGAATACTTTTCAATGAATTTCATTCAAATGCTTCTTGAAATGATCGTTATTAAATTATTCATATTTTCAATTATGGCAACCTTTTCACTTTCATCAAGCAGCCCCATCGTTAATTTTCAAAATTCAATGGATTTCCAAATTTACCTTTCATTTTTTTGGAATTGCCCTGAATTTTTTCAGACAATTTTTCGGGAAAAGATACAAAACGTTACGATTTTAAGTTTCCTTGAGTTTCGTCCAATTTTTTCCTTCAAAACTTGATAACATTTATAACGAATTTATGTCTCTTCTACGAATCTTAAATTCAAACAGAATCGCAAAAAAACCGCATTCAGTTAATTCCAAAATTTCTAGACAGTTTCCTTATTTTTTTTTCTTGAAAATTTAACTTGTATATTTAGGAATATTAAAGAAAGCAGACAGCCGTTGATGCAGAAATGGAAGATAATATTTTCGCCCACTTTCTTTAATTGTGTTCTCAATTAATTTTTGAGTAAAACTGCTCTACAGATATGAAGTTCACATAATCTCTTAATTTTTGTGAATCATCTTGGCATTTTTCATGTTTGCAGTAACCACAGCACTACATATCACTGCGCAAAAAAATTCGAAATAGCCGGAATATACAGGCTGTTACATAATAGTATGTCACAACTTGAGGGAGTGAATCTACGTGCAGTTTTAGGAAAAATAGTTCATATAAACATAGGTCCGCAAAAGCTTCGTTACGGAGCTACTGGGTGTTGAAATTTCCGGAAAAAATTGTTGTTGAGATATCCAGCCCAAATTCGGAATGCAAGCAATTTTCTACAGCCTCCATCATTACACGTCCTAAATTTCAACTAGAATCTTCAAGGTGTTTTCTTTTCCGGAGCCATGCCTTCTTTTGCCCTTTCAAACGTTTTTGCAGTACGCCACTGATCAGCGTATAATCAATTTTCGTCAGCTTCGTTCAATTTAGAAACTTTTTTGACACTTGTAATTTTTTCGTATCTCCAACCGTTCTCGGGCAAAAAATTATTAAACGATTGTATGCATTCGCTGAATTGAAATCGCTGCTTATTAAAAAAATGACTAGTAGGCTTTGATTTTTTCATTTATTTATCTATTTAGACAATTGTTTGAGTTGAACCTGTGTCTGCTCGAATTGTTTATTAAATTAACGATTAGTTTTAAGACTTTTGAAGTTATTGCTGTAAGAAAAAATGGCTAATTTTACTAACGCCGAATTGGCTGATATCCATTACAGTTTTGAATTGTATTGTTTTGAATCCTCATGTGAGTACAAGAAAAATTTGAATATTTCACATGTTCTAGTTTGGAGGATTCTCCACGACTCTTCATTGTACCCGTTTCATATTCAAGGCGTCCCAACTCTACTTCTTCGAGATTTTGCTTCAAGACTGAATTTCTGCCGGTGGTTCTTAGCTGAAATTAGAGAAAAAGCTCATTTTGATAGTGAAATAATGTTCACAGAAGAAGCTAACTTTTCGAGAACTGATATTACAAACTTTCACAATAATCATTATTGGACTGAGGAAAACCCCCATTTGATTGAAGAATCTCATCATCAAGAACAATTCTCACTAAATGTCTGGGTCGGAATAATTGGAAATTATTTGATTGGGCCATTTTTTTGCCAGACTAAACGGTCCCGCTTATCGGCAATTTCTTGAGGAGGAGTTACCTTTATTGCTCGATGATGTGCCACTTTTGGTGAGAAACATAATGTGGTTCATGCATGACGGGGCACCAGCAGATTTTAGTGGAGAAGCTAGGAAATTCTTGAATAATACATTCAACAACCGATGGATAGTTCGGGGTGGGCCAGAACCATGGCCTCCTAGGACCCCAGACTTAAATAGTTTAGACTTTTTCTTATGGGGATATCTCAAAAGTTTAGTTTATACCACTCCAGTGAACACTGTAGAAGAAATGAGAAATCGAATAATAACTCTTGTGACACGATAAGAAATATCTCAGGAATATTTCGAAGAATGCGTGATAATATGCGAAGAAGGACAGAGGACAGCAATTTATTTAGTTTTTAATTGTTCGTTTTTAGTTCGATATTGAAAAAAGTCCAAGTTGAGTCTCAGAACACGAGCTATCATAATAAAAGCAAATGTTGGGCATACCTATCGAGCATTTCTATTTTTTTTTACAAAGCAAATAACATACCATTCAAATAATTCAAATTCAATAATTTTTCATTCGAAAACGGTTGGAGATACGAAAAAAGTGTCGTTTCTAAATTGAACGAATACGACGAAAATTCAGTGGCGTACTGCAAAAAAGTTAGAAAGGCAAAAGGAGACATGACTTCGGAAAAGAAAACACCTTGTGAATTTCAGTTTCAGGACGTGTAATGATGGAGGCTGTAAAAAATAGCTTGCATTCCGAATTCGGACTGAATATCTCAAAACCTGCAGGAGTTTTGAAGAAAAAACCAATTTCTTCCGGAAATTTCAACACCCTGTAGCTCCGTAACGAAGCTTTTGCGGACTTATGTTTATATGAACTTTTCTTCACAAAATTGCACGTAGATTTACCCCCTCAAGTTGTGACATACTATTATGTAACACCCTGTATATGCCACTTGAAAATTTTTTTTTGATACATATTGGAACACCCAAAACAATAGTATTAAGAAGCAGGCTATAACGAAATTATCAGCTGTATTATAAAATCATGGACACCAGGCATAGATATACTTATAAGATAAATTAATTTTTCTGTTTTCATTGGAATGACATTTCATCTTATTAACAAAATTTGATATGGGCATTTTAAGTATAAGATTTTGACAAAATATGGCAACGCCGGATGAAAGTGAAAACAGGAATGTCCTCAAGTATGAGTCACTAGAGTGGTGAGAGATAATGATATTTTTGGGTTATTCTCTTATTATTGTAATAACAATTTAATGTGAAGAACTGATAATCCGTCAAGAAGAATGCAAAGATATTTCAAGACGCTGTACGTAACAACTCTAATGATTCTTCTCAAGTGGGTAGGTACTGAAGGTATTTGACTTATACACTGATACATTTGGAAATTTTACTTAGAAATTATTTCAAATTATTATTAGAGAAAGGTCACAAATTCAACCCCAACATCTCGTCGAAAAGCATAAAAGAAACCTTAGTCACGGAATCCTCATTTAATATCATTCGAGATGGCCGCGATTTTAACAAAAATCACCAAAAACAAATCGGAAAATCACAGATACCGTAACAACTTTGAAACCAAAAATTCAAAGCAGCGATTATTTATATATATATATATATATATATATATATATATATATATATATATATATATATATATTTGGAAAATATCCAAAACATTTGAAGAACAGCTCTCTAAACAAAACTTCACCGATAATACTATAGCCTATTTGGTAAAAAGGTAGAGTAATAATAGTTCATTAAGTATGCTAATCCCTTAGAAATGTGGTACGTTGACAAATTCAAAAATAAATGTAGTTTCTATGATTTTGTCTTGGAGAAGACACCAATTTATTGCCGGATCTTTGATAGAAACCATCGTACAAGTCTCGAGGAAGAACCCAACTACCTGACTACGATCTTCTCTGTCTTTTTTGTTACTTGCGAATATTGCTGTCCTCGTTAACCTTATACGTCTAAAATTTGTAGTCGTTCAAAAACGATAATAATTTAATGTGAATATCTAGATAGTTACCGTTTACCAAAAATAATTATTTCATCAATTTCATGTATATTCAACTCACGCTTAATTCTATACGTTAAAATATATAATAATTCAATAATGTTTTGATATTTGAGATAACTCAATTATATTAGTGAGTGAACATTTATTTTATGTCATAGTAGACTTAAGCTAAATTTTCCACTTAAATTTTAATATTACCTAAGATGTATATAAATAATTTCATGCTTTATAAAACATCTACTTCTAAATTCAATTTATTTTTACACTTCGAAATAATGCTTGTTAGAATGCTCATATACATTTAAAGCTTCAATATTTTCATAAAATATTTACAGTTCATCTTCTGATGATGTATCATCATTACCTAAATTTACTATAACAGGATCTATCATGGCATCCATATGATCCAGTTCCCACATTTCAATTTCTTCTTTAATGACGTAGTCTATACGATTTTTCCAGTTTGATAATAATAATAATACACACAACCAAATTTATATGGAATCACTCGATATTTTGAATATTACCTCGAGGATTTTGGAAATTTCGAAGGATTCTTAGAATTGACCCTTTTGAGATATTTCAATTGAAAAATGAAATGAATTGAGGTTTATTTTAAGAAAGAAACAAATATAAGAAAATAAGAGACCTTTCCACATTCAGTAAAGAAATTGAAATTGTTTTCTCACGGAGTAGGTGTTTTTTTCGCTTGTATTGTGTATATTCGTGGTATCAGACTTCAATGGTTCACCATTGTTCTTGCAATATATCCAATTCCATAATGTTCTCTTGCCCTGATACAAGCCTGAATCCGTCTAGGCATGCTTTGGATTAGGTTTTCGACCTCATCTGGGGTGATATTCTGCCACACTTCTGTGGCGGCTTGGATGAGCTGCTGTGGGGTTCTTGGATTATCCTGGCGTGATTTAATTTTCCATTTGAGATTATCCCATAAATGTTCAATAGGATTTAGGTCTGGAGAGCAAGCTGGCCAGTCCAAAATAGCGATTCCCTGTGTTTCAAGATAATGTCACGCGAGGTTGCTGGTATGCAGCGGAGCATAATCTTGCATAAAAGTGAAATTCTCACCGTGGGCACCCCGCTAGAGTCTCACTATGGGCTCCAGCACTAGGTCCACGTAATTTCTAGCCGTTACACTCGCAGGAAACGAAATCAAATCTGTTTTGCCTCCCAGAATAATGGCACCCTAAAACATCACACTGCTCCTTGGTTTTTCGGAATTTGCCTTTCTGCTTGGAGTCTGGCTCGTCTTCCACGACCCCCTAAAACCTGAATCCGGCGTTCATCTGATCGAACACCTGTTCTGGTTTCATCTGAAAAAGAACATTTCGCCAATTCTCAATATTCCAATTTTGATGCTCGATACACCAGTTAAGTCTGTGAATTTTTTGTTGTCTGGTTAGCTCTGGAACTCGGAAGGGTCTTCTGCTGTATAAACCCCTTGAACGAAGTCTTTGATGTATGGTTTAGATTGATACACTGATGCCTGTTGCTTCTAGAAATTGCCTTTGGAGTATGGAGTGCGACACACTAGGGTCTCTTCTTACAATTTGGCACAAAGAGCGGTCTTGTTCTTTAGAAGTGATCTTCCTACGACTTCTTCTAGGCCACTTTGCAGAGATTGTAGCTCCACGTATCGGGCGTAGGTTTTTGAAATCACCCCTATGATAACCCATTGTGACCGCCCATTCTTTAACGAGAGCAATTATTCGACCCCTCTGCACGTCGGATAATCCAACGTAAGGCATTTTCAATCACGATTATAGGCTTTTTTAAATTTTGAAATTCACAGTTTGAAATCTCAATGACGACTGAGTACAATATCCCGAATATGGGGTGATAATTCAACATTTTTCATCACACTATCCAGTTTAAAAAAAAAATTAATTCTTCACAAGTAGTCAAAGATCTACGTTTAAAAACAATCAATAATGTGAAATACCGAGTGATTGTTGTGTAAGATGAAAATGGTTTCCATATCAGTTAATTATTCAACTAAGTGCTCATGAGTTTTTGAGAAAAATAGAGATGAAACCAACCTGAATTGTCAATATTATACCCAGGTAACTAGGATATGATATTTAATAAGAATATAATTAATAGGGCGCCTATGACCATACTATCATTCAAAGATTTATCACTTTACGGCTTTACCAAATTGACTATAATTTTATTTCAATTGCTATGAGTATCGTTTCCATCTTTATTCTTCTCAAGCATCCCATAGTACTGGTGGATTACTGAAGCAATAATTCTACAAAATATCTAAATTTCCGAAAAAATTAGAATTTTCACCGGAATAATAGACTCGTGCAGTCAGCAAAATATGGATACGCCTCTGACCTACTCGAGCGTAAATCAATTATACACTTCAAGGTGGGGATATTCACAGAAAACCACCTTAGGTAGAATCTTTTACCTGGGGTACCCTGTACCGATTGCGGTAAACACAACTTACAGTACGATTCACCCAATGGCTCCGTATTCAAATTCGTCTGACACAGTCAGACAGTTTCAATGTCATCAAATAGATAACATCAATAAAAGCGGATCCTCCGATTTCGAAATGTTAGGAATGAAATTAGTTTCCTTTATCACAAATATTCTTCGACGTTAACTGGATAATAGATTTGTTTGTTTGTTTGAGAAATATTTTTGTTGATATACATCGATTATGAACCATTTTCAATATGACACATCCCAAGCGAAATATACACGTATATCTTGACCTTCTTTTCGTGAAAAATTGGAGGGTGATGTTTGTTGAACAGATGAAAGAAAAGCGTCCCACAATTTATTTCCGTATACTTCATTAGTTTACGTATGTAAGAGGATAAACAAAACTTGATGTCCCAGTTTAGTTGCAAGGGAAATTATTCTTGGAAGATTACTCATTTCCATATTCAGAAACAAATCTTGTGAATTTCAAGATCTTTCTCTGTATCGTAGAAAAAAAGGTCTAAAAATTGAGTTTGAGATTTCGACAAATGGTAATAGCGTATGTCATACACATTATGAATATTAGGTAATACACTAAACAAAGTAGTTTATCCAAAAATTCAACATTATTCATTATCATTATTTAATAATAATTATCAATTCAACACCAATACGTAATTACTCTTGCCACAAATCAGAACGTCTATAAAAACTATGCACAATAATGTGTTTAATGTAACCCACTATTACAACGCTTATCTAATTCACCCTTCTCTCACTGAATTTATTGAATCCTTAAATAACATTTCTCTAGATAGATTAACATATCTGGTTTTTTCTTTCAAATCTTGCAAATTATTAAGTGGTTCAGTACACTTTATTTGTTAAAATTTCCTGCCAAAACCCTAGTTGGTTCAAATCCGGATATTTAGGTGTCCATTCTATCATCATATACTGATATACCCGAATGGCATTTTCAAACCCCTCCTGTAATCCCCTTGTAGGTAAAGTTAAAAGTATGTATTATACTATCACAAGAGTTTATTGAAAATCAGGATAGCAATTTCCGTCTCTCGATCATCTTCATCTGTCAACAAGTACTGAACTAAAGTTAAAATACATACATACATCAACATGTAGATACAAAATTAATAAGGGTGTAAACGAGAGATAATAAACAAATTACACACAACCAAATTTATATGGAATCATCAGATATTTTGAATATTACTTCAGGATTTTGGAAATTTCGAAGAATTGATCCTTTTGAGATATTTCTAATGAAACAAGAAATAAATTAAGGTTTATTTCAAGAAAAAACCAATATAAGAAAATAAGAGACCTTTCCCACATTTAGTAAATAAATTGAAAATTGTTTTCTCACGGAGTAGGTGTTTTTGTCGCTTGTATTACTTCCTCTTGCCTTGATACAAGCCTGAATCCGTCTAGGCATGCTTTGGATTGCTTCCAGAAATTGCCTTTGGAGTATGGGGTTCGACGCACTAGGGTATCTTTTACAATTTAGCACGAAAAGCGGTCTTGTTCTTCAGAAGTGATCTTCCTACGACTTCTTCTAGACCTATCATGCAGAGATTGTATCGGACAATCCAACGTGAGGCATTTTCAATTATGATTATAGGCTTTTTTAAATTTTGAAATTCACAGTTTCAAATCTCAGTGACGACTGGGTAGAATATCCCGAACATGTGGTGATAATTCAACATTTCTTATCATATTATCCAGTTTCTTTACAACAAAAAACTTCATTCTTCACAAGTAGTCAAAGATTCATTGTTAAGACGGACGGTGGCGTGGAGGATATGATGCTCGTCCCCTGCGCAGAGTTATCTGGGTTCAATCCCCTCAAAGTCGGTGCGATATTTCGGATTCTGGGAATCGCTTGAGTGTTCATCTTTCGGAGGAGATGTAAAGACGTCGGTTCTGTATAACAGATATGTGTTGGACATTAAAGATCCCCTCCCTCGACACGAAAGGGGTTCGGCCAAATTCCCGGGTTGGTGAGGTGACAGAATTGCCGAAAGGCAGAAATATAGCACGTAAAAGGATCGAAAACAAAAAATCCATGATTAAATACAATCAATAAAGTGAAATACCGAGTGATAAATTTGCTTGTGTGTAAAAGAATTATGTTAAAAGCAGGTATTGTTTGAAAATATTGCTATACGAGGACAGCAATATTCGCAAGCAACGAAAAAGACAGAGAACCATAATTTACTGTTTGCTAAATTTGAGTTACTAGGTATATCTGGCCCGCTTCTGTCCTGGTTTCAGGGCTTCTTGAGTGACCGAACTCAATTAGTCAGGTATAAATCGTTTCTTTCCAGAGAGATAGTAGTCACTTCGGGAGTTCCACAGGGTTCACACTTGGACCCAATTCTTTTCACCCTGTTGATTAAGGATGTGAAGTTATGAAATGTGAATTTTTGTTGTTCGCGATGATATGAAGTCGTTTTGAAAAATCCAAGATGTTGAGGATGTACATTATCTGCAGAAGCAGATGCACTGATAAACTGGTCAACTTCGTTAAAACTGAATTTCGATAAATGTTGCGTGATTACATTTCATAAAACCAATCGAACAGGACTATGATGAACGGTTCGGGAGGATTAATGATATAAAGAACCTCGGAGTGATCCTCGACAATCATTTAAATTTCAAGGAACATATTCGCAAGACAACAGCTGGAGCATACCGGATGATGGGTTTCATTATTCGGAATTCAAGGGGCTTTGGTCCAAGTACAGTCAAAATTCTTTACTGTGCAGTGGTGAGATCAATTCTCGAGTATGGAAGCTGCATCTGGTCTCCTCATTATAAATGCTACATAGACTGTCTGGAAAGAGTTCAACGAACATTTCTACGTCATCTGGCAAGATTGATCTCTATGATCACGACATATATTCAGTAAGGGCTATGTTTGACATGGATTCTTTACAAAGACGTAGAAATGTATTTGATTTATGTTTCTTTTTCAAACTTATTGATGGTATGTTGGACTGTCCACACTTTTGGGTTTAATTAATTTCAATTTATCTCAAAGACTGACGAGATACCACTGTTCAGGGCTAAAAGTTGTATAACTAACTACAGTCAACATTTTCTTATTAATCGCTGTGCATCTCTGTTGGGAGAACTAGGGAGAAGTTTAGACTTGTTTGGTGTATCATTGGCCAGGTCTAAGATTGAGGTAAGGAGATTAATTTAGGTGGATATGCTCGTATGTACACCATACTTATTATACACAGTTTTTTCTTAATAATTATTAGGGGTTTCCCGTTTACTGTATCGCATAATATAGAGCATGTAGTATCTTTATGTGATGAATAAATAAATAAACATCGTAGTCAAGTAGTTGGGTTCTTCCTGGAGATTTGTACGAGGGTTTCTATCAAATATGCGGCAATAAGATGCTGTCTGCTCCAAGACAAAATCGTAGAAACTACATTTATTCTTGAATTCGTACATTTTTAAGAGATTTGCATACTTAATAATCTACGCCTTTACCAAATAGACTATAGATACAATTGTTAATAGTTAAGTTAGGGCCATATTATTCAATCGAATGATTATTTGGTCTTCTCATTTTGTTCGATTCATTTCATCCGACTCGATACTCGAGGAATGAAGCCAGTAGTAAAGAATCGACACCAATTTCCGCAGCATTATGAATATTCATCGTCGTCGCTATCTCTGTACACGAATTATTTCGAATTGCCAACCGGTTGTAACTTTCGTTCGTGAAATTCGAAGCGAATCTTTACGGGCGACAATCGGAAATTTTCCGTAGGCGAATTACGCACGTGCGCGTCGCCGCGTCGATTTCTGCGCAAGATAGGCAACATCTGGAGCGCGTTTCACTACTCTCGCGAATTTCAGCGATCGATAAGGTCGAATGCAATTGGTGCGTTCTCGCCCCCTATGCAGGAGCGAAATGGGTCACGGCGTGCGTCGCCCCGATTTTCGTCGCGACTCGACTTCACCTTGCGGCGGTTTGGGACGAATACGTTCTTGATTAAACCTAGCGGAAAGCTCGGATTTCGATAGGGTTATAATAATAATAATTTATTGATCCCTTAAGACATCACAAGTATGTATAGGACAGGTCAATAGAAAAGACATTTAGACATTATCTAAATCAACACATAGAAACTCATTCACAGTATAAAAACATTTTGCTAAAAGTAAATTCTTAACTGCTACCTTAAATCTATTTACACTTAGACCCTGTATATGCCGTGGAAGATGATTGAACAATCTGATACCCTGGTACAGGGGCGACATTTCAAATCTAGAAGTTCTGTGTTTAGGGATACATAATGTTTCCTTATTTCTAGTATTGTGGGAATGAAAGTTAGAAAGTTTAGTCATGTTACTTTCATTCTCTTTAATATAAACGAGGCATCTCAAAATGAAAATAGACGCCAATGTGAGGATACCATTCTTCAGGAACAACGGTCTACATGAAGATTGTGGAGCTGTATCGAACATCATTCGCAGAATTCTTTTCTGGATGATGAAAACTCTACCTACGTCTGAGGAATTTCCCCACAGTAAGATATTATAGGACAGGTGACTATATACCAAACTGTAATAAACGTTCACAAGGGAACTTAGAGGTAGTGAACTCTTGATTCTATTTAGGGCATAATAGGAACTATTCAGCCTCTTACAAATCGCATCGATATGTGCACTCCACTTCAGATTCCTATCGATGTGAACGCCGAGGAATTTAGTGGTGTCCTTCGAAGAGATGACTGTATCTAAATACCTTATTGTTATGCTACCCTGATCACAAGACGACAGAGTGAAGTGAATGCATTCCGTCTTGTTGACATTGATCATAATAGCATTAAAATGGCACCATTCTACGAAACTCTCCACCAGCAGCTCGCATAACTTTTGAAGCTCCTCAAGAGTCTCAGCAGTAATAGCTATGGAAGAGTCATCAGCGAACAGTATCAACCAGATTATTTTTGATAATAAATTGCGAATATTAGATTTTCTGTAGAATATTTTTTCAAATTTGGTGGCAGATCGTTGATGAATAACAGAAATAGAAGTGGCCCCAAGACAGAACCCTGGGGTACTCTAATTTACAGTACTGTTCATTTGAGAACGAGTCGTGAACCCTGATTGAGGCAGTTCTGTCCTCCAGATAACTACGAATCCAGTTCAAGAACACGCCTCTGAATCCAAGATTATAACATTTATCCAATATAAACTGGATAGCAAGACTATCAAACGCTTTAGACAAGTCAAAGAACAATCCAGCAACATATTGACCATTATCAAGGCAACGATAGACGAACTCCACGACCTGCAATGCTCCAGTTTGAGTCGAGCGGCCGGTTCTGAAACCATGTTGTGCAGTATCAAGTATTTGAAATTTATCTAGGTACTTCATCATTCTATCAAACACTATTCTTTCAAAAACCTTGGAAAAGACACTTAAGATAGATATAGGTCTATAGTTCATGATATCGTGTACATCATCCTTTTTATGAATAGGAATGACGATTGCTTTTTCAGAATACGAGGAAATACGCCTGTGCTAATTGACAGGTTAATAACATGAGCGAAATGTCGGGTGATATCGGTACCTATCATCTTCAGAATTCGTGCTGAGATGAAATGAACACTAGAACCTTTGTTGTTTTTGAGTGATCTTATAACATCATGGATTTCATGCTCCAGGACTGGGTGGAAGAAAAAGGTTGTGTCTAACATACGTGACGTCGTACATGAGGATGACATTGAGTCTTTATAATAACTGTTGAGGGAAGATTCGGCAACTGTAGTGAAATGATTAGCGAAAATCTCAGCCAAATCCTTGGGATCGTTATGCGTAACATTATCAATAACCAGTGCAATAGAATTTTGTTCCATACGTTTTCGACCAGTCATAGTATTTACTAGATTCCACACAGTTCTATTTTTATTTACAGATTTATCAATAAAAGTTCACTGTGAAAATTGTATTTGGTTCTTAGGATTAAGGATTTATAATAGGATTTGGCTTTCTTATATAAATCATTAGAGGATTGACTTTTATATTAGAATGTAACCAATGAAGATTTTGTAGGTCACATTTGGCCAAAACAATTTCTGGAGTAATCCAGTTTTTCCTGTTATGAGTATAATTGGTACTACGCATAAGAGGGCAACAAATTTCAAAGATATGTTGAATGGTATCTACAAATATATTTATATATTGTAGTAACAACGACCGATTAATGGTCAATTGTGAGAAATTCAAACTATATTATAATTCAACGAAGATGAAATAAAATATTTTTTATACGTAGGTTGCCTTTTAAATTTTGCACTTGTGGTACTTTTACCATTGACACCTTTTAACCTCAACGCACTTGCAACACTTTGATGTACGAGTGTGGATCATGATGGAATTAACACGTGTTACAGGATTTCAGGGTAAACTTGAAATAGGCGCTGTATTTGTAGATCTCTCTTCGGCATACGACACAGTTTGAAAGGATGGTTTAGTTTATAAACTCTTTAAAGTAGTTCAATGTAGAAAAGTTGATTAACATATGTTATCTGATAGAAGACTTCGAGTTTTTATCGGTGAGAAAAGCAGTAGATTTTACACCCTAAATGATGGCCTACCTCAGGGATCTGTTCTTGAACCTCTTCTCTTCAATTTATATATGTCTGACATCCCTGAAACTTCCTCTACAAAGTTTATTTATGCTGATGATATTGCTTTGGTTTTTCGACACTATGATTTCGAAACAATTGAGCAAACACTGACTTCTGATTTAGAAATTCTGAACATTTTCTTCAAAAATGGCGTTTAGTCCAAATCCTTCGTAAACTGAGGTTTCTTGTTTTCATCTGAATAATCATGAGAAGGATAGGCAACTAAGAGTATTCTTCAATCAATCACTATTGACTCATAATTTAATTCCAACATATCTTGGTGTAAAGCTTGATCGTTCTTTGACTTTCAAATTTCATATTGATAAATTATGTTAGAAGTTGAAAACAAGAAACCATATACTACATAAACTAGCTGGATTCTAATTGGGGCGCCAGAGTCTCTACTTTGCGAACTACTGCTTTAGCTTTAGTATATTCAGCAGCAGAATATTGCTGTCAGGTGTGGTTGAATAGTGCTCATGTCCATAAGATTGATTCTCAGTTGAACAGGTCTATTAGAGTTATAACTGGATGTATCAGTTCAACTGCTACCCCATGGCTTCCGGTTATTTGTAATATAGTTCCTTCCCATATTCGCTGGAAATTAGCTCTTAAATCGTCTTGGGATAAGTATCACTCATTTCCAGAAGTTTTTCCGATAATACACGATCTTCAAAATCTAAAAGATTGAAATCTAGGATACCTATTTGGTCGATTGACTTTTGCGTACACGGGTGAAGGCTGTTGATCTTTGGAAAACTAAATGGCAGGAAGTTGATGTTTTCAATAAAGTTCTCATAGAGAATCCTTCCAAAAGGGTTGCAGGTTTCGATATAAGTAGGAAAAATTGGTGTACATTAAATCGTCTCAGGACAGGTCATGGTAGTAGTAATAGTATGTTGTTCAAATGGAATACTGTAGAAAGACCGGCATGTGAATGTGGCGCAGCTGAAGAAACAATAAAACATTCAGTTCTCGATTGTCCTATTTACCATCTTCCCGGTGGGTTTCAAGAAATTCATTCCGTTTCACATAATTTCATAAACTGGGTAGAGAATTTCAAGTCTATTTAGGAGATTAGTTTTTGAATCTTGAGGTGTATGATGGTGTATGAGATGTTCCCTGTTGAAAAACAGCGGAGCATTAGTTAAGTTCCCAGATAAGGCTAGGGCTGTTCCCCCTTAGGGCTTTATTACCATGGTGTATGTTGATAAGGCAAGGGCTACACCCCCGTAGGGCTTCATTCCCAAAAGGTGTACGAGATGTTCCCTGTTGAAAAACAGAAGACCATTAGTTAAGTTCTTAGATTCAAGTGAGTTTAGACACATAAGAGTGAGGTATGTATGATGAAATATTGTTCTGCAGGTTTTCTTTTTCCATTGTCTCACTCCCCCTTCCTTTTCACCCTTGTCTTCGTGAAGGAGTGTAAGATGAGAATGAGAGAGTGAAGCTGCTAGAAATTTCGGGCGCGTTTGACGGGAACATTCGAGACTTTCGTTCACGCCGATATAAAAGCTGCGCCTGCAGGAATTGGAGTCTTTCTGAATTGTGACTTTAAGGCAATACTAAGTCGATACAAACTTTATTAATCAATAGTACAAAATGAGTGCAGCGAAGAAATCTAAAACGTATCATTTTAATAACGATTGGGAGGAAGCATTTTTCTTTTTTATGGTGAAGGATAAGTGAATTTGTCTTATTTGTCGTGCGTCAGTTGCAATACCTAAGCGTGGTAACTTAGAGAGGCATCATAAAAAGGTTCATGAAAACTATGAAAAGGATTTTCCGCCACAGAGTGAATTAAGAAAACGAAAAGTACGTGATTTGATCTTGTTTAAAAAAAGGACAAAACATGTTCGCAAGACCAGCCAAACAATCAAAAGCTGCTACGATCGCGTCATTTAAAATATATCATACATTGGCGAAACACAAGAAACCATTCGAAGATGAATCGGTGGTTGAGGAAGCATTTATTGAAGCGGGTGAGACTTTATTTGGAGATTTTGAAAATAAAACAGAAATTATGTCTGCTATTAGAGAACTTCAGTTATCTAGTCCGACTGTCACAAGGCGTATTGAAGTCATTAGTCAGGACATGGCAGATAACTAAATTATGATATCATGAAATGTACATACTTTTCTTTACAGTTCGACGAATCCACCGATATGACAGACACTGCCCAGGTGTGTATTTTTACTCAACTACAAGCTACCAATATATAAATTAGTGTGCATTACAACCGATGCAGCACCATCTATGACTGGAAACAAAAACGGTTTTGTGGCATTGTTTCGAGCATTTTTTTCATTTCATTGGATTATACATCAACAAGTTTTATGTTCAAAAGTTTTTAACACGGAGGAAATTATGGGCATTGCAACAAAAGTGTAAATTCCATCCGAGCAAGTAGCTTGCAACGGCGGCTCTTTAAGTTAAGCAGTTGGAAGATAGGGAGTCAGCTGAACACACTGATTTAGTTCTTCACACGGACGTCAGGTGGTTGAGTCGCGGAAAATTCCTAGAAGGGTTACAAGAATTATTGCCCGAAATAACAGCTTTTCTAGACGAAAGAGGTGATGACACTGATGTTGACAATCGAAAAATGGCTGACTGATTTGGCATTTTTGACTGACATAACATTGCACTCAAACATCATTAACTTTGAGCTTCAAGGTAAAGGAAAAACTATTATTGAGATGATTAGCGCAGTAAACGCATTCAAAAGTAAATTGCAACTTATGATAGATCAACTGAAGAGAAAGGATCTGAAACATTTTCCGTCTTTGAAAGTAAGGATTCCTTACTATTGAATTATGATACGTGTGAGGCTTAATTATCAAGTATTTTGGGACAATTCGAAATATGGTAGATCTCAAAGCTACAGCATCTTATACAAATTTCTGGTTTTTTATATCTAAAGATAAATATCCGAATATGAGGAAAAAAGCCCTTGAACTGACGGCAATGTTTGGGTCAACTATATAAATATATATAAATATACGAAGAAATACACGAAGAAATAATATACATGCGATGTCAACCCAGATTATTGGATCCCTAATGATTCTAAAACATCTATAGATCATAATCGGCATGATTTGGAAGACTGAACCTGGCCATCGGGACTCTCTCGGTCAAACAGAGATGGAATTTGAGGAAATATCGCAGGTTATGTATTTTTTTTATTATCTCCTTAGTCCTTTTCATGACCTTGCTTGCTATGTAAAATCTTTTCATAGATTTGTTCAGACGTATAGAATGTATGATTGTTGAAATGTTTTTCTGCTGGTTTTCTTTTTCCATTGTTACAGATTCCTGTCCCAAACCCCCTTCCTTCCACCCTTGTCTCCGTTTGGAAATCATGGAATGCAAGAGAATGAAGCGGCTAAGCAGAAAAATCTTTGGTACTCTTTATGTACACGCGACATTAACACAACATAAATAGCAAGCTATGCTAGTGCAATAGCGACAGGGAAACGAGTTTTTTCCTCAGGTTATTTCACTCGTTTATTGAATAATATACAAGATTGTATGGTTACCCTGTTACATTTCCTGAGCTCACACTTGTGTTTTTTTCTGAAACACACCAAGATTATAGATATAAGCATTTATTGTGAATACAATTATTCAAATTTTTATAAATCCTCTCTTTTCAAAAGAATATATATACAGGGTGCTTCAACGAAAACTAAACAGAGGCTATATCTACCAATATATTCATTTCTGATCAAAACGCAGAAACAGGTCAATTTTTGTTTTTGGGGTACAAAACTTGCCTGCAATCCTTGAATATTTTGAATAGAGAAGATGGGTCGAGTGATGACTCAAAAGAAAGGTGGTATCTTTGTCTACATAGCCTTGAACGAATTTCCATTTTTAAATGAAAACTGTAAAAGATACAGGGTGAGCAACTGAAAGATAGGGAAGACTATTTCCCTAAGACTATTCAAGTTTCAGTGAGGTAAAATGGAACAGATCCATGCTGATCAATGGCAGTCATCATCAAGTACCATCCTCATAACGAATTTCAACCCCTAGAGCAGGGGTGACCACCCTTGAGATTTTGAAGAGGGTAGATGGGTCCACTGATACCTCGTAAGAAAGACTTGCACACCATTGTGGAGACAAACAAAAATCCTTTCTCAGAAGGTTATAACTGGACCTATCTTCTGCTTTTAAAATAACACAGGGTGGTCACCCCTGCTCTAGGGGTTGAAATTTGAGATGTGAATGGTGTTTCGGAAGATGACAGCCTTTGATCTGGAATGAATCTGTTCAATTTTTTTGCACTAATACTTGAATAGCTCAGGGCGATAGTCTCCTCTATTTTTCAGTAGCTCACTCTGTATCTTCTAGTTTTCAATCAAAAATGAAAATTCGTTCACTGGGGATGCAGACAAAGATACCTTTCTTTGGAGGTATCACTCGACCCATCTACACTCTTCCAAATTTTCAAGGGTGGTCACCCCTGCTTTAGGGGTTGAAATTCGAGATGAGAATGGTACTTGATGATGACTGTCATTGATCAGCATGGATCTGTTCCATTTTACTCAACTGAAACTGGAATATTCTCAGGGAAATAGTCTTTCCTATCTTTCAGTGGCTCGCCCTGTATCTTTCACAGTTTTCAATTGAAAATGGAAACTCGTTCAAGGCGATGTAGACAAAGATACCACCTTTCTTTTGAGTCATCACTCGACCCACCTTCCCTATTCAAAATGTTCAAGGATTGCAATCCCCACTTAGGGGGTTGATATTTCAGGCAAGTTTTGTACCCCAAAAGATGTCCCCCTTGAAACAAAAATTGACATGTGGAAGGAAGTGGTACCATTCTGAAAACAATTATAAATTGCAAATCAGTATCCATCAACTCTAGTCCCAAAATTTGAAAAATTTGAAATTGATCGATAAACTAGTTCCCCAGATACTTCAAATGGGTCATTTAGCGTGGACACCATGTATTATTCAAAATTCTCTCGGAAATACGTCTTTTCCGATTTCTACAATTTGCGCTGTTCGTTGATCTTTCGAGGAACTTCTGGTTCTCGCATACTATCACGCGAGGTATTTCTCGAGCGGAATCGGTGCTACTAGGAAAGCGCTTTTCGAATAGTCGGATATCGGATGTTTATAATTTTAGAACAACAGTTACGTAACTGTCGTATCAGAACCGATTGTGTACGTAAAAACTGTTGTTCCGAATAAGTTTCGCCCAGACCGTCCGAGTCGAATTTTACGAAATAACTATAGATCTCATTGTGTTGTTATCGCAATGAAATTGTAAGTTCTGATAAGTACGCAACTGAAACGACAGCACTCAGATCGCCGTTTACACAGTAACTACCTATAGAAATGCAAGATACTCAACTAACGATAACGATATATCAATTCGATTTATCATTGATCAAACGAATATCGATATTGATTACTCGGTGATTGATTCCAGTAGAAATGCAGAACGTTATTTGATTTCAAGATTTGAATAGTACGAGGGCGGTTTGAGAAGTCACGGACTTTTTGAACAAAACGATTTTTTTTCGGCGAATAAACATTTTATTTTTCCACATAATCACATTTTAGCTCGATACATTCAGTTCAGCGTTTTTGTATTCCCTCCAAATAATAGATTTTCTCAAGGCTCTCAAAATACCCGTTTGCTTCGGTAATGACTTCTTAATTCGACTCAAATCTGTTACCGCCCAGCCATTTATTGAGGTTAGGAAACAGAAAATAGTCGCAGGGGGCTAAATCTGAAGAATATGCTGGATGGGGTAGCAGTTCGTATCCAAATTCTTGGATTTTCGCCATCGTGACCAGACAAAAGTGCACACGTGCATTGTCTTGATGGAACAGCACTTATTTCTTCGCCAAATGCTGCCGTTTTTGCTTCAAATCAAATCAAAAAGCTTTGAATAATATTCGCCGGAGATAGTTTTACCTTTCTCGAGGTAGTCAACTTGAATGACACAGCGTGCATCCCAAAAATCTGTGGACTCTGGTTGGCCTTCTTTGGTCATGTTTCGATAGTTCCTTCGTCTCTGGCGTATTATGTTTCGTCCATAGTAACAAAACAGCGCAAAAACTCGTTCTGATTACGGCTGAACATAGATAAACACACTGAAATGGTCACACGATTGCGCTTACGGTCGAGTATGAGAGGTCTGGGCGTTCTTTGATATTTTCTAGATACCAATTGCAGAAATTTAGTCGGCGAGAGGGATCCCTTGGCTGCAAAACTTGGGAGACTCGCAATTTGTAGGGTTTAAACTGGTTCTCCTTCAGAATGCCGATTGCCCAACGTCTCGAAATTCCTGTTTCTGCTTCTATTTGTCTACTCGAAATTGAAGCTTTGGCCGTTACAGTACCTATCACTTCGAACGTTGCTCAATCTCTATCACTTACATGATATTTTTTATTTCTCGATTTTCTGAACTTTCAGCTTCAGCAAGAATTTCTTCCTCAGTAGCTAAGACGGACACATCGGCACTGTCATCTATTCCAATAAATTCCTCAATTCTTTGTTCTGTACCAGCAGATCTTTGCAACTGAGTAACCAATTGAGCGAGTGGTACGTTATCGTCTTCATCTGTCGGAGATCGTATCATTATCGCTAGCGGAATATCATCGTCGTCCTCCGCTTGTGATGGAGAGAGACCTTTTAAACCTGCATGGCGAAAGCAGTTGGCTATAGTGGTCTGTATGACCTTTTTCCAAGCTTCCAATATCATTAGAATTGCATTCAAAACACAAAGACTCTTTGTATCTTTCCCGTTTTCAATATTCTATATCATTTGTAGCACTTGAAGTTTTCTGTATTGTGTTTTTATAGCTTTTATCACACCTTGGTCCATGGGCTGTAAAACAGATGTGACATTGGGCGGTGAAAACACAAGCTTTATGCATTTTAGATTGGAGACTACAAGGTGAGCGGGACAGTTGTCTACTAGGAGAAGAATTTTTTTCCTCCAGACTTCTGCATCCCAACTACGCAGTCATTTTTCAAAAATTTGCGATGTCATCCAGGACCTAGTGTTGTTTTCATAAGTTACAGGCAAAGAGTGAATGTTTTCAAAGCAACGCGGTTTTCAGTTTTTCCTATCTTTTTTTTTTCTTGTTTGCCGCAACCAATACTGTAATTCTTGTTTTGGACAACTTTTCGCCCTCGCATTCCTCGCCTTTGAATTTAAGTGTTTTGTCAGGAGTTAAATTGTAAAACAATCCTGTTTCATCAGCATTGAAGCGCATGCCACTTATGAGAGAGCCACTCTTCACTCACTCCTTCAGGAACGCCAGCCGCTTCACCGCAACTTTTCCTGCCACAATATTATAACGCAGTCTTATCAAAGGAAAAACTTATTAATCAAGCTGTGACTCACGCAGTCAGTTAGCGCACTAAACAATAAATATGCAAGGTCAAATGGCCGTGAAGAGGTTTGAATGAGGTGGGAGAAAGAACGTAGGTAATAATACGCCTGAATATTACTCCAATGCTTTGTAATAAGATCTGAGATCGTTAGTATTCTTTTGTTTTGGTGGGACTAAATGCCGTTGTCGTTATAGTCAATGAATATCAATAAAGTTTCGTCGTTATAAGCGATATGTCGCTATATCCGATGTTGTTATAGGCGGTATGTTTACTGAATAGTTCACTAAAGATTCGGCCGGGACCTTACAATCTGGTCGTAATAACCGATGCGGTCGTTGTAAACGATGTCGTTATAATCGGTTCTGACTGTAACTATACTGAAACTGGAATCGTAAGTGTCAAACTCTAAAACTATATTAATAACTATGGTCTAAATCGAATCAAACCATAGAAGTAACCATGATCTTATATAGGATCTTTAAAATCTGTGGTTTTCAGTCATAGAACAATATGAATCGTTGATGGGCACGCACCTAATAAATGGAATTGTGGCAATTTCAGGTTTTTCTCTTAAAAAAGGTATTGAATGCAATAATTGACTACAAATGTTATATATTTTTGAAAAGGAAAAAATTACTGCGTCCAATAGGTATAAAATTTCCTATGGTTTGTATTTAAAAAATAGCATGTTTGCATTATAACTCGAAACCCGCTGAGCTAAAAAAAATGTTTAAGCAGCACTCTAGTTTACTCAAAAAAGTGCCTGCAGAATGTCAAACTTATTCTTATCTAACTTTGATGATGATCGAGATATCCGCGAACGGCGATTTTCCAAAATTCGAGAAATTTTGAATAAGTCCATAACGGAAAGAGATATGTATCTGCAAAAGTTTGGAACCGCTGAACTAGTCCCTAAAAATAAGATCGAGAGAGGGGTGTTCATTTTTCTCTATCTGCAATATTTCACATGGCTGCTATACAAATACATCGAAATTTGCCCACCCTGGTTGAGCCAGATAAGTATAAGGAATGTTAGATTTTCGACAGATAGCTTTTTGCAGACACAGTGTGTAGCGTTGCGGTAGGTAGTCGAACTAGTACGACTTCTTGAAGTTTCCTGTTTGATTTGCCCTTTGTTTTCATGTTTTTCTGGTGGCGTTGGTAAGTAGCCTCTGTGCAGTTCGTTGGGGGAGTAAATACATATACAGTACAACTTCACTAGTCCGGACACTAGCTATATCGGGAACTACAGTAACTCGGCACTTATGCAGACAATAATAATTTTTGCTGTCTCTACATGTATGTATGTACTTGTACTATCTAAGAGTGGCGAGTTTCGTTGTACAGTTGCATTTTGCATTTCAATCTCACCGGTGATGTGCATAATGGCTCCAACCAAGAGAAATCATAAAACGCTCACACTGGCAGAGGAATCAAAAATGATAGATTTTATTGATGATGGAATGAGTACTCGTCGAATAGCAGCAAAGTTCACTATTCCAAAATCAACAATGTTTGACATAAAAAAGAACAAGGACAAAATATAGAGATTTATACCCAAACCGTATCAAGGAGCAGGTAGGAATTAGGGATGCACCGAAGAAGGATTTTCACAAAAAGCTGAGTACCAAGCTCTCGGCCAAACAAAAAGCCGAGTACCGAGCTCTCTTCTTCTTCTTCTTCTAATGCATATCCATTAATGGATGTTTGCGATAACATTTTCCATTGCGTCTCCATCTCTTGCGGTGTGTATCAATGACTGTATATCGTGTAGTCCTGTCCACTGCCTGATATTTCGCAGCCAAGACATTTTCTTCCGTCCGATCCCTCTCCGGCCTTCGATTAACAAAAGCAGGAATTGATATTTCGTGTTTCGCATTATATGACCCAGATATGCTGTTTTCCTCTTTTTGATCACTGCAAACAGTTCACGTTGTTTGTTAACTCGTCTAAGAATTTCCTCATTGGCAATCTAGCCGTCCAGGGTACTTTAAGGATTCTGAAGAAGCACCGACCTAATGTAGCACTTAGTGAATCTTAGCCTTAGGTTAAGGTCAAAGTCGGAGCAGGTGAACACTTTTCGAAACTTTAGGAATGCCTGTCGTGCTTGCTCTATGCGATATTTTATCTCTTTTTCTGATGACCAGTCTTGAAACAGCCAGATTCCCAAGTATTTAAACTTTTCTACTCTTTCTATGAGCCTTGCGTTAAATATTAGCGTAGAGTTTTCGAACATTTGCTGGTTTCTGGAGATAATCATAAATTTTGTTTTTTTTACATTTATATTTAGGCCCATTGATTGGCTTTGTTCACCTACCCTATTGACCAGTTGTTGCAGGTCGGTCATGTTGTTAGCTATTAAGACCGTATCGTCAGCATATCGGATATTGTTTATCCACACTCCATTGACTTTGATTCCCATTTCCATGTCTTCTAGTGCCTCTTGGAAAATCGTCTCTGAATACAAATTGAATAGGAGTGGAGAAAGCACACATCCCTGTCGTACTCCTCTTCTAATTTGGATGTCATTAGACATATTATTGTCTACTTTTATTTGTGCTGTTTGGTTCCAGTATAAATTCTCAATGCATCGTATGTCTTTTTGGTCTATATCAAGCCTTTTTAGAAGCTGCATTAATTTGTGGTGCTGTACACGATCGAATGCTTTCTCGTAGTCTATGAAACATAGACAGACATCCTTTCTCTGATCATGGCAATTCTGGACAAGCACTTGTATGGCGACTATTGCTTCTCTAGTACCTAACCCTTGTCTAAGCCCAAACTGCGAGTCACTTATGTCTCTTTCACATTTTTCGTAAATTTTTAAGGTATGGTTCATCAGGCTAATGAGTCTGTGGTCTTCACATTTTCTTGCATTGGTCTTCTTAGGCAGGGGGATAAAAGTTGAGCACAACCATTGCTTGGGATAGTGTCCTGTCTCATATATAGTGTTAAACACTTTATGTAGAGCTGTGATGCCTTTTTCATCTAGGAGTTTAAGTATTTCTGAAGGAATTTCGTCTGGGCCAACTGCTTTATTATTTTTTGCGTCGCGGATAACTTTTTCAATTTCGTCTTTAGTTATGGGTGGACCTGTTAGTGAAATATTGACATCAGCTGGAGGTCTGTCATCGTCAAATAGTTCTTTTATATACTTTTCCCAAACATTGTTTTTCTCTTTGCTGTCGACGACTATCTGGTTGTTATTATTGACTGTTACAGTTGTTCTCATTTTTCTATATATACCAGCAGTTTCCTTCAGTTTTTTGTGCATGTTAAAGTCATCATGTTGTTTTTGTAGTTGTTCGATTTCTTGGCATTCACGTTTAAGCCGAGCTCTCGGCCAAACAAAATTACTGCATGCCGAGTATCACGGCCGAGAGCTAGGCTGGACCAATCGGGCCCTCGGTGCATCCCTAGTAGGAATATTGCTTTAAACTTTTCTCGAATTTATTCTTTCCAAGGTATTTTTGTATAACTGGTTTCTTCAACAACGCACACGTAGCAATTTCGTCAGACATATTGAGAGCAAAAGCTAGATAGTTTTATGAACAAATCACAGGAAAAAAAGGTTTTCTGGCAAGTTCGGAATGATTCAATAAATTCAAGCTTAGACATGGAATTCATTTCTTGAAGGTTTATGGTGAAAAACTTTCCAGTGATGTTTCCGCTGGAAAAATTTCTATCGGTTGTTGAACAGATGGAATTAAGCAAGGAACAGTTGTATAATGCTGATTATTCGGCCATTTTTCGAAGATGTTTACCAGACACAACTTGGGTTCATCAAGGGGAAAAATCAGCACCAGGTCGAAAAGTGTCAAAAGACCGCTTAACATTCATGCCATGCTGCAAAGCGGCTGGGACTCACCAATGACCTTTACTAGTCTTGGGAAAAGCGGTAAATCCACGAGCTTTCAAAAACGAAAGTTCACTACCAGTTGTCTACGAAGCATCTACCAAAGGATGGATGACCAGACATTATTTAATGAATGGTTTAAAACATATTTTATCCCCGAGGTGAAGAATTTTTCAACTAAGATTAACAAGCCCTCTAAAGCTCTGTTGTTGGTAGACAATGCACCATCGCACCCACCTGAGGAAGGTTAATACTGATACAAACTCCAGAGTAATGTTTTTGCCACCCAACTGTACTGCCGTTCTCCAACATATGGATCAGAATTTAATTCAAAACATTAAAGTGTCGTATAGAAAATGCCTTCTCAATCATATCATTTCGCATGAAGGTGAAGAGATAACTTCCATTATGAAGCAGTATAATTTGAAAAATGCCATGAACAATCTTGCCTAATCTTGGAAAACCATTACTTCAAAAAATATTAGAAAATCGATAATGAAAATATTCCAATCTCAGAGCTTCAGACGAAACTTCGTCCAATGAGTGAATGATTTGAAAAATATTGCCGAATCATTAAGGGTCATCCATCCAGAAACTGACTTAACCATTGAGAACATTACCAACTGGTCTAACTCCGCCTGGGTTGTCGACAATGGGTGGATTGAGTAGCCCAAAGTCGGCTTCACTGCCGGTCCCAATCCCGGATAAAGGAGGAGGGTTGAAGGGCAACGTTAGCACCCTACCATTCTATAAAAAACTAAAATTGCTCCAAGAACTGTTACAACAGCCTCGGATGACGGACGGATTAACGATAACAACATGGCAAGAAAACGGTATACACGATTATCAAAAAAGAAAAACGTCATGCGACTAGCATGCTGGAACACTACATCGTGGAACACAAAAGACCAGGAAGTAATATTGGAAATAGAGAAACACAACATAGACGTATGTACAATTGCAGAGACGAAGAAAAAGGGCAAAGGCAGCATGAGATACCAAAACTACACACTATTCTACAGTGGAGTAGACAAGGACCTAAGAGCTCAAGCGGGTGTTGGTATACTAATGCATAGGAAATTTGAAAACGCAGTCAAAGAGGTAAACTACATCAATCAAAATATACTTCACCTATCCATGAAGCTAGCGGAAAAAAAACCCATGTTATCAGCATTTACACGCCAGATATAAGTAAACCAAAGAATGAAAGGGAAGAATTTTTCGAAACACTTCAAGACACACTAGACAGAATACCACAAACAGAAAAAATATTTATAATGGGAGATTTTAACTCGAGAATAGGGAATACTCCCCTCCCGGGAATTATGCAGAAGTTTAAAGAAGCGGCGACAAACGAAAATGGAGACATACTTCTCGAGATATGTGCACATAATGAACTCCGAATAAATAACACGTACTTTGACCACAAAGAACAACACAAATACACATTCACCAACACAAAAGGACAAAAATCTATGATTGACTTTGTGATCACCAATAGGGAAATTCACCCACGAGAAATACTTGACGTACGGACACTGACATCAGCGAATGTTGGAACACAGCACGGAATGGTTATCTGCAAGTACCGCCTGTCATATAGAATAGAGAAAAAAAACCGCCTAAATTCAACATTGAATCTTTACAAAACGAAAGTACTAAGAATCTATACCAAACACGACTCGAGGAAAAGATCAACCTTAACCCTATAGTAGACACAGACAACATAAACGCCGCATGGAATAAAGTGAAAAACAACATAATTAACAGGGCAAAAGAAGCCATTGGAGAAAGAAGAATCAATATAAACAGTCATAGAAAAGATAAACCATGGTTCACACAGGAAATCAAAGATTAAGCAAAAGAAAAGAAGAACGCATATATCAGATATGTCAATCACAGAACACCAGAAGAGTACCAAAGATATAAAACAGAAAGAAATAGAACAACGAACAAAATTAAAGAATTAAAAAAATATATTGGGAAAGATTTACAAATGACATGGAACACGACTTACGAGGAGCACAGAAAAGGTATGGAACATGTTGAGAAACAGGAAAAAACCAATCACCGAAGAACTGCAGATCAATGTAATAAAACCAGAAGAGTGGGTGAAATATTTCCAGAACTTATACCTGGGAGATAATGATAACGGTAACAATGAGGAACGAGAAATCGAACAACAAAACACACTCTACGAAGAAACAGAAAATGACATTATCAGCCTAGAAGAAGTACAACAAGTAATACATAAATTAAAAATAGAAAATCACCTGGTTCGGACAACATAAATAACGAACTGATTAAATATGGGGGAGCAGAAATAACAAAACTATTCCAAAAAATTGAAAACAACAAGGAGGTACCAGAAGAATGGAGAGAGAGCAAACAATACCCATATACAAAAAAGGCGTGAAGACAAACCCAGCAAATTATAGAGGCATCACACTCCTTAACTCTGCATCGAAACTACTCACTAAAATTCTATCGCAAAAGATATATGACAAAGTAGGTGTGTCTGAAGAACAACAGGGATTCCGACCAAATAGATCAACAACGGATGCAATTTTTATATTGCGGCAACTGGTGGAGAAGTCCATAGAGTTTGACAAACCGGTGTTTACATGTTTTATAGATTTGGAAAAGGCATTCGACAGAATTCGAATGAACGATGTGATCACTATACTTAGAAATAAAAACTTAAGCAATAAATACATAAACATAATCAAAGAACTAAATAACTCTAATAAAACGAAAGTAAAATCTACACAGGGACTTACAAGCGAGATCAAAATTAACGCAGGCATTAGACAAGGTGACAGCCTCAGCCCATGTCTATTTAATTTAATCATGGATGAAATAATAGCAGGTGTTAACCAAATGAACCAAGGCTATAGGATGGGTAACAAAACTATGAGAATACTGTGCTACGCAGATGATGCTTTACTAATAACCGAGAATGAGGACGACCTACAAAGTACAAAGTAACAGCAGAAAAATATAACATGGTAATATCAACACAGAAGACCCAATCGATGGTAATAGCGAAAGATCCAATTAGATGCAAACTAGTAGTGAACGACCATATAATAGAGCAAGTTTCACACTTTAAATACCTAGGAGTAGAAGTATCGAGCGATAGGCAACTATTACAAAACAGCAGACAATGAAAGCATCGAGAATATCTGGCTTCCTGAGAGATGTAATCTGGCGGAATAAGTACATAAGCACAGAAAGCAAAGTCCGAATCTATAAAACCTGTGTGAGACCCGTGATGACATATGCGGTTGAGACAAGAGCTGAGACAACAAAAACAAAACAACTAATGAGGACAACAGAGATGAGAACACTAAGAGCTATAAGAGGTATTACACGCAGAGATAGAATAAGGAATGAGGATACGCTAAGGGAGCTAGGTGTCCAGGATGTGGTGAGGTGGACAAGAGCACGTCGACGCCTATGGAGATCACGTAGACAGAATGAACCCCGAACGTATGGCGAAGTGAGCAAAAACACAAAAACCCAACACTAGAAGACCCATAGGAAGGCCGAAAAAGCGATGGCATGAGTGCTGGAGCTCCGGTTCGCAGCAGGGGCTGTAACAGAAAAACAGGACATCGTCCTATTTGAAGAAGAAGACCAACTGGTCTGTGGGAGACAAAGAGTTTGTTATCGATTCGACTGAAGAAGAGCTTATACAGGATGCTTTAGGAAGGAATATAGAAAACGTAGAGGAATCTTCTGACTCAAAGGATGGTAAAAGTGAAACATACAGATACTGTCAATGCGTTCTCCCTGATTATCAGTTGGGCCGAACAGAATAATCTTCCTATAGATGACGTATTGCTCCTGAAAAGGCTCAAGGAAAAATCAGTTCAGATGACAGCATCGAGAAAGGTTCAGAGTAAAATCGTCATAAGGAATAGCATGTTGTTTATGTACACTAGCTTATACTCAAAATCTATATTTTCTATAAGGAAAGATTATAATGAATGGAAATTCTATAATTTGATTCTGTTTTATGATTATAAAACTCGGCTCTTACAGATTTTGGGTTGTTTCTATTTTGAAAATGAAACAAATTCAAGTCACTTCAGAAATTCTGCATAGTTGTACTGTATCTGCCTTGATGGTCTCCAAGTAATTGAGATGAGTAGGTGGCACTCTGGTCTGGTGTCATAAATGATCAAACGAGACCGAAACTGATGTATATTGCTCTTATTCACGACATCCGACCGGACTATACCACTACTTCATGTTAATTTTGGTTAAGTTATGTCGACAATATAACGTATATCTCAACAATCATAAAATACGAAATTCATCGCTATATGAGTAAACGCGCTGAAGACTATATTCAACATTCCGTAGAATGTTAAATATCCTTCCCTGAAGAAGCTGGTTTTCCGTTCCACCCTTCATAATCAACGTCAGCCAGAGCCATAAAAACTATTGGTAATAATCGTCAAACATTAGAAATAAAATGATGTATGAAAGTTGTTCATTAAAAAACGCAATAATAATGGACCAAACGTCGAACCAATTGCCTTTGTTCGCATTTTCACAATAGCACAATACAATAATAGTTTTCGTATTTTTCCAACTGACGTCATCGCACATATACTTTATACGGTAATTCCTTTTATAATTCGACTATTAGTGGGTCACGTACGCGGTCCAGGATCTATCGATTGAAAACGTAGATTATCGGACACTTACACATGAAATCGAACCTTGTGAAAGTAGCTACGGATTAAAACTTTCATGATTTTGCTTTTAATAATCTATCTACATCAGAACGGTTTAATAATCGCCTTGCATAATACGGTATTTGCATATGCACACTTCTTTTTTCCTATTACGGATAAATGCAGCTATAACTGTCGCCGTTGGACAGCGTGGTCGAAGATATCTGGGTATTGAGGTCTAGCGCAACATGTTTCCAATTATACTGCGGATTGAAATGAAAAGTACGAATTCTTCGTTTAGCTTTCTGCGTATAGACTAGCTTACAGTATAATTCGGTCTTTATTCTTCGTAAAACTGCTGAAAAATTCCATTCTCGATAAGTTTGAATGGTTTGGTTTATATGAGATTGAGAAAACTTGTTTTCCCAATACTGTGCTACTTTTTTTCTTAATTAATATTCTGGAAACAATGCCAATGACCCTTCTATAGTCGATTTGGTAGTGCCGTAGAGTAATCAATCTTTACGTGACAGGATGGTCATACGCGTGCCATTAATTATACAGGGTGGTACATGATAGTATGTCACAACTTGAAGGGGTAAATCTACGTGCAATTTTAAGAAAAAATGTTTATATAAACAGCCCAAATTTGGAATGCAAGCTATTTATCACAGCCTCCATCATTACACGTCCTAAATTTCAACTAGAATCTACAAGGTGTTTTCTTCGAATGACCCCACAGGAAGAAATCGAGGGGTTTAAGTCTGGGAAACGTGCAAGCCAAATTTGAGGTCCACCTCGAGCAATCCAGCGATTTCCATACTCTTGAAATAGGAAGTCACGAACAGGCTGACTAAAATCGGCAATGAGCCATCGTGCATAAACCATATCGTTTATCTTATTATCAAAGGTACATCCTCCAAACATTTTGGAAGCGTGGCGGTACACCTCCCACGTAAGTCTCCCTGGTAGAAATACTGGTCCATTTATGGATTCACCCACAATCCCGATCCAAACGTTCAACGAGATCGATCTTTATATGTTTGATGTGGAATTACTTCAAACCGCATATGTTTATTATGAACATTCCTCGTGGAATTTTTACGTGACAAGATACAGGGTGATACATGATAGTATGTCACAACTTAAGGGGGTAAATTCAAGTGCAATTTAAAAAAAAATGTTTATATAAACAGCCCAAATTTGGAATGCAAGCTATTTTTTACAGCCTCTAGATTCTAGTTAAAATTTAGTCAACTAGAATCTACAAGGCGTTTCCTTTTCCGGAGCCATGTCTTATTTTGCTCTTTCAAACTTTCTTGCAGTACGCCACTGATCAACCTACAATCAATTTTCGTCATCTTCGTTCAATTTAGAAACTTTTTTGACACTTGTAATTTTTTCGTATCTCCAACCGTTCTCGAGCTAAAAATTATTAAACGATTGTATGCATTCGCTGAATTGAAAGCGCTTTTAATTAAAAAAATGACTAGTAGGCTTTGATTTTTTCATTTATTTATTTATTTAGACAGTTGCTTAAGTTGAGCCAGTGTCTACTCGAATTGTTTTTTAAATTAACGGTTAGTTTTAAGACTTTTAAAGTTATTGCTGTAGGAAAAAATGGCTAATTTTACTAACACCGAATTGGCTGATATCCATTACATGTACGGTCTGGCAAACGGAAACACAACAGATGCTAAGCGATTAAATCAGGTGCGCTTTCCAAATCGAGTAACACCAGACATGCGAACATTTTCAAATATCCACAGAAGGTTGAGGGAAACTGGTACCTTTACTGCAAACGATCATTTAAAAGGTGCAACTCAAACTATGAGAACTCCAGATATTGAGGAAGCAGTTTTGAATTGTATTGATTTGAATCCTCATGTGAGTACAAGAAAAATTGGAAATCAGTTGAATATTTCACATGTTCTATTTTGGAGGATTCTCTATTACGAATAATTTCTGCTGTAGTTGAATGCCAGCTAGAGGCGTGGGGTTTCTTATCTTAAAGTTTTCGTAATTAATAAACAAGAAGAAATCTAATCGACAAGTATATTCAGGAAATTCAAAATAGGCAGAAAGTTCACCAAGAATCTATATTAAAAAAAAATTAAAATATCAACTAAACTACTAAATACAAAATTATCGAGCGCCACCAGTTTTGTTTTCTGTCACTATGTAGCACTTGAGTATCAAATTAAAAAAAAACTGGAAAAAATATGTATACTTTGATGGAATGTATAAAGGTAATATGAATTAAGTATCATTGTGTTTCGAGAAGATGAAAGGTTCAATGGAGCTGAACCATCAATTCACAATTGATAGGTTGTGAAGTTTTGGACAAAACCCTTACAAGTTCATTACAGAATAATAAACAGCTGAGAAATACTAAAACGTCAGTTTACCTTACTCAACAACAACAGCAACAAAAAAAGCAGAGAAGATCGTAATCAAGTAGCTGGATTCTTCCTGAAGATTTGTACAAGGGGTTTCTATGAAAGACCTGGCAATAAATTGGTGATTGCTCCAATACAAAGTCATAGAAACTACATTTAGTTTTGAATTTGCCCACGTTATCACATTTCTAAGGAATTTGCATACCTAATGAGCTTTTATTACTTTACGTCTTCACCCCGTATACCGGGTGGTACTGAAAGTAAGGCCACCCCTTTATCTTTTTTTCTATTTGGAATATTTTGATGAAACATTAATATGTTTGACATCTTTCGATTTTCAAATGGGACACCCTTATTTTCTAATTGTTTTAATTGTTCATCTTATCCTTCGAGCTTTTCGACATATTTTTGAAAGAAAAACAAAACACAATCTTTTTTCGCAATTTCCATTTTTCGTTCAAGAAGGCCATGAACAGTGACAATTGGTTTAGCTGCAAAAATTGCCTAGGAATTTTCCACTAGAACTCCGGAATCGTTAAGAATAGAGTGACGTGATAAGTATAAAAAAAGATGAAAAAATACTGCTTCTGTAATACTGGGTGGCGCGATATGGTTGTCTCAGAAGTAAAACTGAAATTTAAAACTTTGACAACCAAAAAAAAAGAGCAATTGAATTTTTAGATACACTCTTGTATTTTCGTGATAGGAGATGTTGAGCTAAACCAATTGTCACTGTTCATGTCCTTCTATAACTAAATATGAAATAAAAAGATTGTTCTGTTTTTCTTTCAAAAATATGTCAAAAGGTCGAAGGATAAGATGAACAATTAAAACAAGCAAAAAAATACAGGGTGTCCCATTTGAAAATCGAAAGTTAGTAGCGTTTCCAGCAAAACCGGAAACGAAATGTCAAACATATTAATGTTATCAAATTCAAAATGTCTTCTATCCGATTCCTAAATTTCAGTTGCCTCCCATCTCATCTCATCGCAAATTATATTTTCTTTGTGCAAACACTTTCCGACAATCAGAAGCTTTGCTTCAATATTCTTTTCATTGAATTATTTCTGTCCAGGAAACGAAATCGTCATTTTACAATGGACCTGATCACTTCCTGTTTAATTTTGTAGAAAAATTGTATGAAAGTGCGAGATCGTCCACCTCTACACTAAAATTTACATTCTTAAACGCAAATATAAAAATCTATGAAAGATATTTATTATACTAGCCAACTTGTACAAATCTGGAAGAACCACTTCTGCAATAAGTTTTACCATTTATGATTTAAATCCTCTTTGAAATATGAGTATTAGGAGGCCCTTTTGAACGTAAGCCTTATGGAATATTAGAATTCAACAGGTATATAACTTGTGACCCAAAGATACCATCACACTAAATTGTTTTTCTCGGAAATTATGAATGGAGCTCTGCCTAAAGTGGTATTCCCTAATCTATATTTTATGACACCTTTCACGTTGAAATTCTTGCTAAATGCATGACCTTTGGAAACTGACCTGAGAATAACCCATAGCTGGAGATTCTACTTGAAATCTAACCCCTTCAGTAGCGCACCAGGATTTTGCTTTAATGGTACTTGTAACCGATGTTAGACGTATTATGTAAAATATAGAAACACTAACGTAGGTATCACAAAATTGTTTCAAGTGAATTCACGTTTCGTCATTAGATAACACGCTGATTTTGGAAGGATATAAAAGTTGAGTTTGTTTGTTCATTTTTTACATTAATGGCCTTCCTTCGAACGTCGTTTGTGACTGAACATATTTACAGGGTGTTTAAAAAAGACATGGCAACATTTGGGAAGGCGATTGTTGAAGCTACTTCATGAAAGAAATTATTATAAACATAGATCCGCAAATACTTAGTTACCGATTTACAGGGTGTTAGAGTTTAATCTAAAGATGCAATTAAATTTGAATTTTCCGTAAACCGCTAGAGATATTGATGTGAAATTTTGGAGGCGTCGAAAACTTTCAAAGACGCATCAACAATATTTTGGACTCATCAGTGGCGCGAGTATGGGCACAACGCATACCAATGATTCTTTCAGAATTTTTTTTTAATTTTCCACATTATTTTACAAGAAAAAAAGCTCTTTTGACATTTTTTGTACGACGCCAACCTAACCTAAATCGGCTAGGAGTCAACCGAAACAGTTTAATAACATAAAAACGCCACATTCATTTTCGATTTGTTGCTACCGGGTTCCGCTAGATTTCACGAAGCATTGTATGAAAATCATTAATTATCAATTGAAATATAGCCCAAATATTCGAATATTTACAATTCACAATTTTCATTTTACAAGAAAAATCTCAGCGTTCATATTACGATTCATGATTTGACATTCAATAAATTCAAAATTATTGAAAAACAAAAGCTAGAACTTCGCAAGGATTCCTAGAAAACTTAATATTTTTTACGCAAAAACTGGGCATGGTGACGTTTTTCTTGAAGAATAATTGTAAAATTAAAAATATTTTTATTTTTGAGAAAATCAGTATTTTATTGTTTCGTCTTGAAAGTTTTCGACACCCCAAAATTTTACCTCAATATCTCAAGCGGTTTACGAAAAATTCAAATTTACATGCATCTTCAATTAAACTTTAACGCCCTACGACGCCAATTTTTGAGGACCTATAGAAGAAGGTTCAAGGAATATTTTAAGCAATCTACATGTCAAATATCGGCTAGGAGTCAATCGAACGCTCGAAATCGGTAGAAACAGTTTAATAACATAAAAACGCACATTCATTTTCGATTTGTTGTTACCGGGTTCCGCTAGATTTCACGAAGCATTGTATGAAAATCATTAATTATCAATTGAAATATAGCTCAAATATTCGAATATTTACAATTCACAATTTTCATTGCGATTTGTTGAACTGCAAATAAAATTGTACGCTACGGCGCATTTAGTAACTAGTTATAGCGGAATATTGTTAGATTACTTTGATAGTTGAGGTGGAATAGAAAAGAAGAAGAAAACAGAACTCTGTGATCTGGAGTTTTGCTACAGTTCAGTGGTCGAAGGACTGTTCTGTGGTTCAACAGTTATTCGATTCGATGATTTTACTTTTACGTTATGATTGTTGTGTTCTTGTGCTTTCTAAGATATAGAAATAATTACTCGTTCATTTAAATAACTAGTCAGCCTTACAATGTTAGGTGTAAAAATATTCTCCGAATTGAAATATCAATTTCCAGTAGGACCTGTTAAACGGTATGGAAGTTGGTGCGTTTCAGCGCCATCTATGTTCTATAGTCGATTTGGTTAAAGTTGATGAGTAATAGATCTTAAGTGACAGGATATTCATAGGCGTGCTACTGGGATAAGGGTATTATTAAGTTCTCCGAATTTAACCCAAAGAAAGGTAATTATTACATAAATATATTAAGAAGAGTTCTTGAAGTAATTTTATCATTTGTATGCATCAGTTAGTAGTTGGTGTAAGTGTTTTGTGCATTTCACAAATAATGGAAAAGTTTTCTAATTTTACCCCTGTTAAACGTGCTTAAAATATACCATTTTCCAAAAGTGATAAATTAATTATATGGATCCCGTTATAGTGAATTTAGGTAATGAAGATACATCATCAGATGATGAACTCTAAATATTTTATGAAAATATTGCAGCTTAAAATATATGAGCATTTTGACAAGCATTATTTCGATTTTTATAATTTTCAAGTGTGGAAAAAATTGAATTTAAAATAAGACGTTCTATAGTGATGAAATTATTTATGGACATTCTGTCAGGTAAAGTTGAAACTCATGTGGAAAATTTAGCATAAGTCAGTGTTAGTTAGTTAGTTAAGTTAGTGTTCAATTGATTCAACTTTATTTTCGAAGAGAACCTTAAAACACATTCGTCTACGTTACTGGTTACAAATCTTAGACGTATAAAGTAAACATTTTATTTAAAACGAGGACAACAATATTCGCAAGTAACAAAAGAGCAGAGAAGATCGTAGTCATGTAGTTGGGTTCTTACTGGAGTTTTGTACGAGGGTTTCTATTAAAGATCCGGCAATAAATTGTTGCTTGCTCCAATACAAAATCATAGAAAATACATTTATTTTTGAATACTTAATGAGCATTTATTACTCTACGTCTTTACCAAATAGACTATAGTTGAAGTTGAAGAAAACACTTAAATATACCAGACATGGCGGTGATCAATCAAAAGGTATTAGAATTTATCGTAAATATTCATTTTCATGTAAACAAGACAACAGCAAAATGTTTCTTGATTTGACCCTTTACTTTGTTTTGAAAGCTTCAAATAAGGCCACATTTTAGTATTATCTGAATCGACAATCTCCCAACAGCGACAAATAAATTTAAATAAACACAACATTCAAGAAAACTTTCCTCTCGTTGAACAAAATAATCCCGAAAATACATGTTTACATCATCCCACACATCAATCAGTCATCTCGAATTGACAGCTCCGTAGGTTGAATAAAACAATTTCAACGAAGTGTAGATCGACGCGTCCTTGATGAATCTCACGTTGAACTCGCAATTTTCGGTACTGGAGCGTGTCGAATCCGAAAAGTTCCTTCGCTTTTTGTCTGCGTTAGGACGTTGACTTTGCGACACCCGAATCCGAGGAAAATGACCCAACCGATCCGGCGTTGCCTCCGAGCGCATACCCGCTCACAAGGACGCCGGAGCGTGATGCTCTCCGGGGGGAAAGAGCCGTTGTCCTCCCGATGTCCCGTTCAAGGTGCAGACGGGCGCCGATATTGGGAAAACGCGTTGGCGGTTCAGGGATGGAATGAGGGAGGATTAGCGTGGGATGCCAAAGATAGATTTTATGTGTTTCGTTCAGTTTTCAATTCAACATCTACTTAGTATTGTTCAGAACGTACAAGAAACAAATAAGAATACTCACTGATAAAACAAAACACAAACGTTATACTTTTTAAACTGACTTTTTGGATGGGTAAAATTTTCTCAGATCACGTCAACGTCAAACTTGACGTAGGCAGGCCATTGGCGCATGCACAACTGTGCCCTAGGCAAACTTTACGATAAGTTTATTAATTGTAGATTATGACGGTCGATTTCTAGTATAGGTCATACATTTCTTGAGAAATTTATTACAATGACAATAGTACGCTGAAAAAAGCCAGCTCTCGACCAACAACAGAAGCCAAGCAGCGTCGAGCACTGTTAGTAGTTGGATGGGTGACCATTTGGGAACAATGCGTGTCGTCCCTTTCTTATACTTTTTTACGTGAAAATGCCTTTAGGCGTCTTGGCTATTTTTTGATGGGTACAATCTCAAGAATGGCCATATATAGAAATGCCGATTGATGTGAAAAACAAACCAATTCTAATAGTTTAAATTCACAAACTATCAAATTGGAATTTTTGATACTACAAGAAATTGGGAGTATGAAAAACTGCTATTTCATGGTTTCAAGTTTTCTCTTCTGTCATAAGTACCTAATGACTGCTTAAAATTTTTCAATAATCCTTCCTCATAATGGAACCTATCAGAAAAAATATCCTTACGATCCTATTGCAACATCACTGCCTCAGAATATTTGTCTTAATGATGATGAGAAATTGAACTATGTACTATACTATAACAAGGCAATATTATATATTCCTAGTCAGCAAAACATCCTTGAAATTAAAACGGTGATAATAGTTATTTCAAAGAATATAATTGTAGATTCTTACTGTTTAAAAATATTAAAATCAACACTGTTACTACAATTCTGAAGGCTTGTTCATCTTCAAATAGGTAAAAACTACAATAATGTTTATAATATTTGTAAACAGTTAATAATTAGTAAAGATTGCAATAGCGTTTACATAGGTCAGACTAATCATTCTTCCAAGATTAGATACAACGAACATTATACTGCCTTCATCAAAAACAAATAAGTCCCAACTGTTGCTAATCACTACTTCCAGATCGTCCATTCATTTCCCAGTATAGATTTGAAAATCCTACATCTTGCTCCAAAAATTACAAAATGTAATTTTGTAAAAACTAACCTAACCCAAAATCCATAGAAGTCCTCAAAATTCTTAGTAAATTGCCTAATTTCAACAGTTTTGTGTGAATTACAAATATTCAATACTTTCAAATAGCATCAAAGATTCCATTCATTAAAACTTCCTTCCTGTTTAATAAATACTATTGTACTTTCAAGTCTTTATACCTATCTGGCAATGAACAAGAGGTCGTACAGCAGCAACTATGTTTATCAATTTTATATTTTTTTGTAGTGAAACATAGTAAACACCTATGTAGTATAGGCTTAAACCATTCAATAATGCAGTATTACACATATCTCCACCAAATTGAATTTTATAAAACCCATACAGTTGAAGAAACAGAAAGATTAATATTCATAACTCACTTCATGCATGACTTCCTGTATTAGTTATATTCTCATAATTAGAGAGACTATTTATTTTAGAGCATAACTCTTCATTTAGGTTTGCAGAATCAAAATTAATTATAACAGACAGATCAACCGCTATCAGAAGAACTGAAATTTTCCTAATTCATAAAAATGGAACTCCCATTTATAGGCAATTTCTATTTGGTAAAATTCAAGTTTTCATCATTTCAAAAAGTTATTTTAATCAAAGTAATCTTAATATTTCATAATAATGTAGAAGACAAACCAATTTATGAAAGTTGCCTGCAACTCCTGAACTTAAAATTATAGTGAAATACTAGTGAAAAATTATTCTCACAACCAGAAGATACTCAACAAAATATTGAAAAGTATTATCGAGGAAATTTATGTCAATAAACATCAACTTTACAATGCTGATGAAAGAGCTTTGCACTGGCAGCTTAACCCTATAGAGATTTCCATGGTAATAGAGTTTTTTAATCATGGAGCAACCTGAATGAGGATATAGTGCAAGCAGTTCATGTTAACCAGCTTGAAATTAAAGTGGAAGCGAGGTTTGATTCTCTAGCGAATTACACCATGTGGTTGTGTGTCATCGTTGTGTAGTTACCTTTATTTTAGAGTTAATTCATAGTAAAAAATAGTCTCTTTGCGAGTCACTGTTCTATGCAACATATATATTAGACACCTGACATATCCCTGGAAAAGGGTTCAGAGCGTCTTCATTCCCAAGCCAGACAAGCTCTTACATAAAATCGCCAAAGATTGTAGACCAATTATTCTAACCTCTTTTCTACTGAAGACCATGATGAGACTAGTAAGATATCTCAGGGAGAATACCCTAGCAGACCGCCCCCTAAATATCACTCAACATGGTTACGAACTAGGTAGATCAGTCAACTCATCAATACACTCTGTAGTAGATATATTGAGAAAGGACTGGAAATAGATGAAGTCACTCTAGGAATATTCCAAGACATAGAGGGAGCTTCTGATAACACACTTCATAGGTCGACAGACAAAGCTATCTTCAATAGAGGAGCAGATAACACCATAGCAAGATTGGGACAATCACATCGAAAGACAAGCGCAAAGAACGCAAAACAGAATCTGGGCCTGCCGAAAGTTACTTGAGCCCAGATAGGGACTCAAAGCAAACATAACATATTGGTTATATAGGACAGTGATAAGACCCCGCTCCTGACCTATGTGGCCATCGTATAGTGGCCTGCACTGGACAGACAGACAAAACGGAATAAAATGAGCAAGATCCAACGGTAAGCATGTCTAGCAGTCAAGCGACCCTTGAGATTCACACCCACGGCCTCTATGGAGTGTCTGCTGGGCGTCCCTCCTCTACACATAATAGTGGAGGAGACGACCATGAGAGCCTCATTGAGGCTGTGGGAAGGAGGCATGTGGAGGGACAGAAATCCGATTTCTGGATACTCTGCATTCCTCAATAAAACCTGATCTCACAAGAGTAGATCGAATGAGAGTCACCTACCACTTTGACAAACCGGGATGGGTGTGGGCATCGATGTCCACGGCCCAACTGCTAGACTGAAAACACAACACGGCAAGCACAATGGGCGAAAGGGCCTGAGTGCTGCCAATAAGGACGCCGTGCATGAAGAAGAGAAGAGACACCTGACAAAAGCAGTCAAGCTCCAAATTACAACAGAAATTAAGACTGTTAACGACAGGATGGTCAATACATTATAGCTAATCATTAAGTCTAGATCCAAATATTCCATACCCTACTCTGATTCTTATTTGAGAACTTTGAAAAAGCTTTTGATTCGATTGAAGCAATCTAGAAAGCCGTGAGGACATTTGGAATACCACAGAAGATCAATAGAGTAAAATCAACTTAAGATAATTATAAATGCCATGTCAGGCATGAATATAAATTAACCTAGACTATCGATATATGACATCTGGTATAAATTGTAAGATACTTTTTAGTCTTCTGACAAATCTGTTTACTGACAGCTATCTTATTTTAAGGGGTATATTATTAAAAAATAAAATACACATGCGATTCACAGCCAATTTGGTCCTGACCATCTGGTGGTACCTAAAAACTATATGCTTTCTGTGTCATGTGTTATATTGATGGAATTCTGCCTTGATGTTGGGGAATATATCTGAGACAGCTAATGTTATAGTCAGAATCTTATGATTAACAAGAGATGGTTGATAGCTCTGGGCTTTGTGAAGGCCACAGAAAGCTTTAATAGGACCATTTGAATGGTTGATCTCTTACCCCTATCACTATACCATTAGTGGCTACAGATTGAAAGTTGCTGTAGTATGTTAAGTTGCATATTTCATGAGTTGCAATTTCTCTTATTCATCCCAAGTTAATTTGAAAGAGAATCCGACACACAGAAGGTAAAATCTGCTGCCTTCATCCATCTGTGAAGAAAGGAGTAATCTTCGAGTTTTTTGCATCTTTAACTTCAAACCATTCACCGGCATGTCCCATACATGCAGTGGTTAGTGTATTAAGTTCCTTCTTTGAACTTGCTATATTGAAAAGGTGGTGTCACTGGCATAGAGGTTTGCAGTTATACCTCAAATATTAGCAGGTAAATCATTCAGATAGTTTATGTCCCCTGCGGCAATCGTAGTTTATCTTACCGTTCTTCTATCTGTGTTTTTCAACCACTTGCCTCCTGTCATATAAGTAAAACAGCCAAGGCTTTCCTTGTATGTCATAGTGCTCCATCTTCGAAAGCACTGATCTCATAATACTCAAAAGTAGGCTGGGTAAAAAAAAACGAATAATCGCAAAGTACTCTAAAAAATAGGTTCCTAGACACGTTTCTGAAAGTCTCCCAAGTATAAGCTCTTAATTGTAACAGGGAGGTCCTCCGCCTTACAGTTTTCTATTTTTTCTTATCACATAGAAAAATTGATATCTCGCTTCATTATGAATGATGTAGGAAATTAACTGCTCTACAAAAATGTTGTCTTATAATTTTTCGATTAAGTTAAGCGTTTACGAGATATTCATAGTCAAACATCAATGCCTATCAATTTTTCCAGTTTTTGATCAATAATTCCAGTAATTTTAATTCAATTCATGAGTTTTGGGAAATTTACACAAGTTTGAGTTTTTATTATAAAAGTAACTTCTATAGAAGTTTTATGTTCAAAAATTTATTTCAATGTTTTCATTCTAATACTTTTTACCAAATTTAACTTTGATAATTCAAAATCTTAGTCGTGCTGTTATTTATTATGACGTTTGTTCAGTGCGTATTTTAGTCCATCCCTTCTTCTGTTTGTCTTCTGAAACTAACACCATCTATGTTTTTTTACTTTCAACTATCTTCAGTATCTACCCATTTAATAGCGTATTTTCAGTGATCCTAAAACTGATCATTTTGCATACGTAATAAAATAATTCATTCCAAATAAGTCTTATAATCATCACAAATTTATTCATCACCTAACCTCCAATGAAAGAAGAAATCTGTTTTATCGGTATACCTATACACACCTAACCTAGTTTTTCTGTTCCCAAAAATTCGAATTTGTGTAAATCTCCCCAAAACTCATAAATTCAATTAAAATTTGTCGAATTATTGATCAAAAACTTGAAAAATTGATTAGGCATTGATGTTTGACAATGAATATCTCGTAAACGCTCAACTTAAACGAAAAATTATAGGAAACCATTTTTGTAGAGCAGTAAATTTCCTACAAAACTATGAGTTTTATGATTTATAGTGATTTTTTTCATTGAGTTATAAAACGATATATTTTTTCAAGTAGTTGGAAGCGGGATATCAATTTTTCTTTGTGATGATGAGAAAAAAATAGAAAACTGTAAGGCGGAGGACCATTTCGTTACAATTGAGAACTCATACTTGGAGAGACTTTGGTAGAGGTGTCTAGGAACCTATTTTTCGGAGTATCAAGCGAAAAAAAAAAGATTCGCTTTTTTGACCCACTCTAATCAGAAGCCATACTGAAATCCAGTGCTGGAAAGTACTCGTGTACTTTTGTACTTGAGTACAGTAACTAATTACTTTCAGTGTACTCAGTATTCGGGAATGGATTCTTTTTGAGGAAAGTAACTGTATCCTGTACTCGAATACTTTTTTCAGGAAGTAACTGTATTCAGTACTCATGATTACAAAATGTAATCGAGTACAGTTTGTAACCATGAGTACAATAACCATACCATAAAATTTTAAATTTGCTTTATAGATATCTCAACTTTGAATTCTACAGATGCATTTATAGCATCTGTTTTATGTCCTCAATTCAAACTGGGATTGCTTTAATCTCACCCAGAGAGGAACTCAACCACAGTTCTCCCCCACTAATGATGATTTTTTCGATATCAATGAAGACTATTCCAGAGAAAATTCCAGTTCCGTCAGATCTCTCAAGTGTTGAACGACTATCCGAATTTGAGAAAACTTTTTCTGAAGTTCAACGTCATCACCTGTTGAACAAATGTTTTCATTCGCATCCATAGACAAACGCTCCACGCCGTAATGCTCTAAGTGACGATAATCTAGGGAAACTAGTTATACTGAAAGCAAATTATACAAGTATTTTCGAATCAGTTTAGTGAGCATGTCTCTGCTGTTGTTACAATTTTTTTTTCATTTCAATTTTCAATAAAATTGGTATTTTCATTGTCTCTCATTTGTTAATTGAGTACCTTTCATACTATAACAATAAAACTTGATATTTTGTTTCACTGATATTCATTAGCCACTGTTAACCCATTATAATGATACACAATAGTAATAACTGTGCTTCATCAACACAGAAGGGGTTGGAGAGGAAACTCTGTGCTTACAAGAGTATTCATATAAGTATTCGACAAGTACAACTGTAATCAGTAATCAATTACTTTTTCACGAAAGTAATCGAGTACAGTATTCGAATACTATTTCGAGCAAAGTAATTGTACTCATACCCAAATCCTTTTTTTTGTACTCATCCCAGCACTGATGAAATCACATGCAAGTAGTTCAACATATTGATAGTTTTCTCCAAAATTCCCGTTTTATTGAGATGTTCTGTTAATTATTTCTTCGAATACTTCTCAGTCGTGTTCTTGGTGCCGAATAAAGTTCTCAAGAAAAAACCGAAGTTCCCAAAGGTATTCAATGAAGGTTAAAAGACATAATGAAAAAGGCCAAAGATGGATTGTTTGTTCTTTATGTCTAGTAAATTAATAATCCAGTCAGACTATAAGCATTCTAAATATTCATCAATTACTGTACCATATGGGTGAGAAAGGAACATTTTGGGCACACCCATCAAAAATCAGCAGAGAGAAATAAGTAGGCAAGTTCATTTGATAGGAACCTACAGAAAAAAGAAACCAATATACACCAAAACATGTGGAGAAAAAGGTTTTAGTAAAATAACATATCTGGAAAGTAATCTAAGCCAAAAATCGCTTTTAATTGTGGATCAAAAAAAAATTGATGAGTAGTCTTCTGTCTAAAAACTTTTTTCAACAATTCGCTCCATTTCACGCATTACTGACAGATACAAGATGGTTGTTGAGGTGTTCATGCCACCAAATGGCACCCCTGAAGAACCACAATATAATGAAAATTATCAGATATTACCAAAAGGATGTACTCTCTTCTTCAATAAATAAGAAATGTATTCACCAAAACAGTCAGCTCTCTTCTCAAGTCACACATACATCTTATTAATCATCAGTAGCCTGTCAAAAAGTGTATTTATCCTTAACGCTGAAAAAGCAAATGGAAACCCAAAGATGGACAAGTATAAAATGTATTTTCTCTTCTACAACAGAAAAAAAGAATATTAATCGATCAAATCAACAAAAGCTGTAAACTGCCGCATAATCTCATGTGAATAAAACGTAAGATGAATATTTTTTGCATCAAAAACTCAGATGAAATAAACATAATAAATGAAATGAAAACTATAAGACATTCTTAATCAGTGGAGGCCATGAAAATCTAAAATATGAAGAATACACTTGACACAAATGACATTTGAAAACTGAAAACTATAATGCATGACAGATAACTGCAGGCAAAAAAGATTCATCAAGACAATAGATTCTTCAAATATAGATATAAACTTGGAAATGATCATCTTCGACATTCCCAGAATGCTTTTATATATACCGCCATTACATTATTTGAATGTATCTTAATTAACTATAATTATTATCGAGCATTGGGTTATATGAGAATAGTTAGCAATATAAATAGATAGCACACTTTTGCAAATTTAACCTTACATTGTTTTTATTGTTAATTATCTCTTCGTATTTTCAACAGAGACATTTATATAATAAGAATGCATACAAAACTGATCAATATCAATCAATGAGATAATGATAAATTGCATATGTTTATAATTTTTTTTTGAAACGCCATATTTGAAATCATAAAACATATTTGTAAGATTTTGGTGTGCATTCGGCAACACCGCATTCTAATAAGGAAGCAAAAATTGCACTTACTTTGGGCTTGTGTCGGTGTCGGAACCATGCGATAATGATGCGAAGGAGGGGGTGGAAATAGGCATAACCCCTCATGTTTCACGGGGGCATTGACGTAGCGAGTTACCATTTTAGCAGCTTCTTTTCCTAATTCACGATTTCATTCATAAATACCAACCCCAAAGAAATGAGCTTCACGATTTGAATCCGCTTATCAGAATTTCATATTAGTCATGGCACAATGGTCGCTTGATTTGTGATTTTTCGAATTTCGATCGGAATTCACGTTAATATCTCGTTTATTCAACATAATTTCTTATTCACTCAATCAATTCATCTTCACATCACTGTCAAATTTTCATCAACCACTATGAAGAATTCTAACATCACGTTCGAAAGGTGTTTTCTTTCAAAAACACTAAGCAGGCGACGACTTGAGTTACGCTTATACAGGAAACTAATGTCTTCCGTAATAAATAGTGATTATTTAGTAGCAATGAAGTATATAACCATGTCTAGTCACACTAACGATAAAAATCGATAAGGGCGTTTTACAATCACAATTTTACAAGATCACATGCCGCGCCGTCTCCGACAATAGTTCGTCCGATGCAAAACGTCTCTTTTGATAATTAATATCCGTCCGAAATCACCCTTAATTCATTAAAAAAACCAGAAATATTAATTACATAGACTGACCATAACGCCATTTCTGTACTTGAACAGATCAATTCTGTTCTCTCTCAGTTGGGTGAAGAGGAAAGAAATGAAGGATATTACGCATGCGTCTGAAAATCAAAGCTAATCAACTAGTTTAATTTCAAAGAACATTCAACAGAAATATATTCATTCATAGAATGACCAAATATCTAATAGGATTTCCGTCAGTAATTATTGTCGAATATCCTAATCGGGATCAGTGTTCGGTTCAAATGCACAATCAATCAATTAATTTTTAACATGGAAGCATGTGATTTGGCATAGTAAATTATTATACTAACCAAGCAAAAAACATACAATATCCTTACCTGACGAAATCTAACGCGTGGCATATATCACAAACAATTGAAAATTATATAATTTATCCATTAATTTTTTGTTTTTCCTTGAATTAATTTCGAACACAATCCTTTCACAGGCGTCATAAAACTCACATAATCATTTGAACAAGAAATACCAAGTAAAAATTGATATTTCGAAAACTTCGAATTTTCAGTTTGTAAACAATTATGTATCACAAAATTACGAAAGAATACTCTGGATCTACACGTTTTAAGCGGCCCAAAATACGAACATATGGTATCGGGAATATTAGCATAGATCAGCGTGTCGACAAGTGAAGGTGTAATTCTATACTGAAATAATGAAAGTTTGCAAACCACCACTTAAAATAAACAAGAATTTAGCTTCTGCATTCACATTCCTCAGGTGGATTCAAAGTGCATTTACGATGTCACCTAGCAGGACAAATGTTTCTTTATCATTCAGATGCTGAAAATTTGTTCCAATAGGAAAAATTAATAAAATAAGCCTAAAAATGGTGAGTAATTCGGAAAAGTTAAGAAGCGAGTGACAGTTGACAGATGGGCGTAACTACTTTTACCACGAAAAGGATACTGTGTAAATCGCCCCCCTGTGGCTTTTTGATTTGGATTTCCACTCATCTCAGCCCTTGGGATCCAGCCCTTTAGAGCAGCCGCCGCGGACCGTCCTGTATCTGCATAATATGCTCCTCTGTTGATCAACACATCACAACACTAACAATACACGAAGAGTCATCATTCCAAATTGGCCATGATTTTAACACAGTTGTCCATGCACTTATCGAATTTGATTATTTATGTTGTCGATTTAACTTCAATAATAAACTGAACTTTTGATAATCAAAGGTTAAAATATAGTAAAGATGGCGGAATGTTAACCCAAAAACATGTGTCAGGAACGGAGTTTTAAGGCTCTTGCCACAAAATTATATGTGGAAGTTGGGGTATTTCACTCCAAATTCTTTTTTCACTATGTTTATTCAAATGTCACTTTATGATATGGAAATTAACAATAAATTTTTATCGAAAATGACACGCGGCTTTCACGTTTTGCGACATACGCACACCTCACGGAAAATTACCGAACTACCTGAATTTCTATGTTTTCTAAATACCACTACGTTCTATCCTCTTTTTTCTAATAAGACAACTCAACTTTAAAATACATCCAGCATTTTCAAAATGTAAAATGCAGCTATTTTATAACGATAGTATTTATCATAGAGATTATTTAAATTCATTAAGAATATATTTAGTACTGAAATTATATGATACTAACTAGAAACATACTAGTAGTGAAAAATATTTATTAAGTGTATCAAAACTTTTATTATCCATATGGCCACTTTATCTTGTCTTCATTGATTTGTTAGCCTATTTAAACATTATAAACACTTAATTGGAATCTGAAACATTAAACTTTGACAAATATTATGTTAAACTATAAAATTTGATCAATTTAGTTGGACGAGGTATAACGGTTAATTAAATTTACAATATCAGCAATTTCTCAACCTTGATCCATCGTAAAGAACCTAACGAGAATCTTTTGCATAAAAGTATATTTGATGAATTACTTTTGTTCGACAATAGTTGATATGTATTTTTAAAGGAGGTTGAATAGGTTTTCAATTTGCCGGTATTTTTTCTATTGTAAATCACATTGAATACGAAATTGAAATTATTTTTCGTATAATTAGAACACTTTTAATAAACATGTATAACTATTTGAATCACGAATGATTAGAATTATTATTTTATCTTATTAGAAAGAATCTCTGATTTGCATTGCATAAGAATTCGAAAAGGATAAAATCGTAGATAAAAGGTCTCTTAATCGGTTAAATGTAGTCCAACGCACAATATTTTGTTGACATAACCTCAAAATGAAACATAAATGAATTTTGATCGATAAAGAGTATTTAATCGAAAAAATGCTCATCTGAATAGACAAAAATATTTGGATTGAAATATAGATATATAGCAACATTATGGATACCTCTGGAAACGTAGAAACTGATAATTTGAAACGAAATTTGGAGATCCAACTGGATAGACTTGTTGAACAACTAGAAGATCTAGAAAGTTATAAGTGAGATATTCTTCCTTGTTAATCATTGAATTTTATTTTAATGTTCTTTGTAGGGATGATATGGAAGAAGAAGAATATAATGAAACAAAAAAAGAAACCAAAGAGCAACTACAAGAATTCAATGAAAGTTTAGAAAAGTTAATGAAGGGTAATATTTCATTAGTTAGCAAACTAGCAGCAGTAAGACTTGTGAGTGAGCCATTTTACTTATGAAACCATAAATAACCATTAATCACTAAATGGTTATGGTATTGAGATTATATGTTTAGCATTTTCAATTACAAAATCATTACAATAGACCAACAAGCGATTTTTCTTATGTTGTTGATGTAAAATTTGTTGACGAAACTGATACATTTATAAAATTGAATTATCATTTTATGTTTCAGACTACTCAGTTAGCTATTTCTAATGCATTTAAAACTCCAGAAATTATACGAATGTTTGCGAAACAAGAACCCAAACTATTAAGAGAAAAACTGAAGCAGTTGGAAGATGATGTCCAATTAAACAAAATTTTGAAGGAAAACAGTGAACGACAAAAGGTATAATTTTGATTAATCTTGGACAAATGAAAGACGGATTATAATTTCAATTTCAGGCTGAAATTTTAACTGCATTGAGGCATTTGGGAGAACAGTTATCGAGAGAAGATTTGCAATTTTTGGAGAAACATAATGATATTGCCAATGCTTTTAAAAACATACAGTTCATTGAGGTTCAAGAGGACTGAAGATAATATTAGCTGCTTTTTCTATGTTGTGAAGTTTTTTTAAATGTTAATAAATTCATTTCATAAAAATACTGAAATAAAATGAATGATAACCGAACAAATCATGTCCTTTGTGTCAGATAATATTTATTGCTCTAAAATTAATTATTTGGTACCTGTCTTTGTGTCTGGCACAAAGATCGAAGTTATGATTTGTAATTATTAACTTTGTAATGTCATTGTCATAAACTGACATGCTATTGTTTTTCAAGGATAATTTGATGAAAGAGTTTCTCGAAAGTTACAGCTCTAAAAAATAAATTTTGATTTGTATTTAGTTGCAAATATTGTTTATATTTAGAGCTTACCAAAATTGAGGTAGCGGGCTTGGTGGCTTATGGGATATGATGCTCGTCTCCTACGCAGAGTTACCTGGGTTCAATCCCTACAAAGTCGGTGCGATTTTTCGGATTCTGGGAATCGCTTGATTGTCCATCTCTCGGAGGAGATGTAAAGCTGTCGGTCCTGTCTAACAGAGATGTGTTGGACATTAAAGATCCCTTCCTTCGACACGAGAGGGGTTCGGCAAAATTCCCGGGTTAGTGGGGTGACAGAATTCCCCGGTGTGTCATTAGCCGAAAGGCAGAAATAGAGCACGTTAAAGGAAAAACAAACAAACAAAATTGAGGTAAAAAATTCCATTGATTCTTCCAATAATTTATCATTATTACCTTTACTTTTGTGCTAACAGCAAAATTAATTTTTGAAATTTTTCCCATATCTGTAGGTCATACTAATGATTATTTATTTTACGAAAATTCATTCTGAACCAAGATGTTTTATACCTTCCACAATTTTAATTTTGCAAACTCCAGCGTAATTTTCTATTGGTGTCGAAGGTTCATAGTTGGTGGTGTATACCTACCGCCGAAATCTAGCGAAGAAAAGTGTGAATCACACAGCATGGCTATTGAGGAGAACTTCTTTGGAGGATCCTGATGTGCTGATATATATTTCAGGTGATTATAATGTACCTAATTCCGCAAGGTTGAACAGTGAGTTTGTGTTGTGTAGTGTTGGTGAATCAGCTTCTATTTTTAATGATACAATGAATTTTGTTAATCTTTCACAAGTAAGTAGAATCACGAATTCACGGTTGTGTACACCCATGATAGTACTCTCGCTATTAGTCCCGCAACGGAATTACTCCAGAACAACAGTATTCGTTTCGACTTCTACAGGGGGGACTACAGAGGACTTACTGAGTTTTTATCTTGTTGTGATTAGAACTTTGATGTCGACTGTATCAGTGTCAAAATTTTATAGTAATATTTATAGGGGTCTTAGTGTTTATGTTCCTAGAAAGCCTATTAGTGTCAAGATATCCCATTTGGTTTAATCGTGACCTTATAAAATTAATTAATGCGAAAAAGAAATTCAAGTTTAGTGGATTATGAGGATTTTAGCGCAAAACGGTCTGGTTGCAAGGTTTTATGCAATTCTCTGTATGCGAATTATCTTGGGAATGTTATATATATCTATCTCGATCCATAGAACTTCTGAAGTTATGTTCGCTCAAGGAAATATGATTTCCATTTGCCAAACCAAATGCATTTGAATGGAGTAATTGGTTCTGAAGGAGGAGTTGTAGTGAACCTATTTGCTCAGTTGTTTGCGGAAGTATACAGCGATGAAGTGTTGGTTCCACAGAAGTTTGAGTACGCTGAAACTATTAATGTATCGTCTGTAAGATTATCTCCACGCGAAATATTTGAGATCATATCTGCCATGAAGCCTAAGTTAAGTAGTGGGCCTGATGGTATACCCAGTTTCCTATTAAAACAGTGTATGAGTGTTTTGTCTGATCCATTTAGTTGCTTATTCAATATGTCTCTCAGTCGTTGTCAATTCCCATCATTCTGGATATTTAAATCGGGTCAGAAATCCAATGTTAGGAACTATAGAGGAGTAGCTATTCAGTCTGCTATACCCAAAATGCTAGACAGATTGGTTTGCAGCTTTCTGTCCTGGAATTGTAGTGGAATATTAATGAATGAACAACATAAATTCAGGCAGGTTAGTTAATAACAAAAAAATAAATAAAAATAATTTTAACTATTTAAAGATTGTTTTTATAGAAGTGATGAAGGACTTATAATGGGAAACCCCTTAAGCCCTCTTTTAGCAGAAATCTTCATGGATAACATAGAAAAAAACTACCCGCTTAGTAAACATTTCCTATATTGGTATCGATATGTCGATGACATTATTATGTGTTTTACAGGAACAAACAGACAGTTCACTGTATTCGAAAATTTCATCAACAACCTGCACCCAAAAATAAAATTCACTTCTGAAATAGAACAGAACAACTCGATCAATTTCCAAGGTCAAATAATAAACACCAGTTTTCAATTTATCATAAGCCTTCTCATACAGATATCACAATTCATTATACATCAGCACATCCTTACCAACATAAAGTTGCAGCATTTAACAGCTCTTGAACACACCAATGTCTAATGATAATTATTTCAAAAAATTGAATTTGACAAAACAGATCTCAATAAATAATGGTTATGATGCAAATTTAGTTACAGCATATTACATAAAAAAACAAAAATTAGCTTTACAACATATATATCCAATCGGTGAACACCAAGACATGAAATTCAATAGTTTAACATATATAGGCAATATTAGCAATAATGTGAAATCCTTCTTAAAAATTCAATTTGAATATAGCGTTCAAAACATCAACAAATTTAGGTTCATTTATCAGGAATTATAAATCTCCAATTAATAAAGAAAACAAATCAGGTGTTTATAGATTGGATTGTGCAGATTGCAATTGTTTTTATATAGGTAGAACAGAAAGAAATTTTAATGTTAGAATCTATGAACAGTTTCATCAATGGAAAAACCGATTCGAATTATTCATATCATCTTAGGGAAAATGGTCACTCTTTCAATTCAGAATTTGAAATCCTACATTCTGAGAATATGTCGAGGTATAAAACTCAACCTTCTGGAAGCACTTGAAATTAACAGATTAAGGAATTTACCGGAAATTCTTAATGATCAGGTAGACTGATCTATAGTATATATAAAAATTCGTTAGTAAGATATATTATTAGTATTTATTCGCTCTTGATAAAGATACTGTGTATCGAAACGCGTCGAGCATTTAATAATATATTTTAATAGAAATCATAATTTATTTGTATTTGCATTCATATTCAATCGTATTTTCCAAAAATACGATCAAGTCATTTTGCTCGATATTATTTCATTTTTACTTTACTTTTCACTATTTCTTCTTTGTCTTCTATAATCTGATGAAATAGAGAATACGTCTCGCTCTTTCGGCTTTTCTGACATTCATAATTCTAGGACTTTTATTTTTGCTCTTACATCCATCACAGTTATAAGTGATCTTTTTTCAGATTACACTTTTAACGTTAGAATCTCTGAACATAAACGCAGTTTCATCAATGGAAAAACCGATTAAAATTATTAAAATCATCTTAGGGAAAATGGTCACTCTTTCAATTCATAATTTGAAATCCTACATTCTGAGAATAGAGGTATAAAACTCAACCTTCTGGAAGCACTTGAAATTAACAGGTTCAAGAATTCACAGGAAATTCTTAATGATCAGGTAGACATAAATAACTCGCCCTTATTAAATTTATTTCCTAAACATTAGTTCAAGTACGGATAGCTCTGAGTGGATTGTTTCTATAGTATATATAAAAATTTGTTAGTAAGATATATTATTAGTATTCATTCGCTCTTGATAAAGATACTGTGTATCGAAACGCGTCGAGCATTTAATAATATATTTTAATAGAAATCATAATTTACTTGTATTTGCATTCATATTCAATCGTATTTTCCAAAAATACGATCAAGTCATTTTTGCTCGATATTATTTCATTTTTACTTTTCACTATTTCTTCTATAATCTGATGAAATAGAGAATACGTCTCGCTCTTTCGGCATTTCTGACATTCATAATTCTCGAATTTAATTCTAGGGTTTTTATTTTTGCCCTTACATCCATCACAGTTATAAGTGATCTTTTTCAGATTACACGTATCGCATTCCATTGTGAATCACAGCGAGGCTTTCATTCGACTTGAATTTACCCAACTCCTCCACAATCTGGCAGCGTAGCACTACCGATTTAATCAGTTATCAGTCGTCTTTTGTTATCGATGTTTTTATGATAAGATGCACTCAACTCACGTAATATTGTCGCTCGAAATATCAAATTTCGAGAGAGTTAAGTTTTTCACTCGCGTAACAAGTGTAAAACTTCATTTTGGGAAAGTTTTACAAAATATTGACACGTTTTTACGAACTTAATAACACATAAAATGCGGAGCAAAATTAGATGCGAAGTTTACATCAACGCGCGACGTTGCAGTTCGAATTTTCTTTTGTTATATTAAGCTAGATCGATATCTACTATTCCAAGGATTGTTTCACCGTCAAGATATTCTATGATATGAATGAAATAAACACTAAACAGTTTATAGAAATCAAATATACTTTCCTTCTTATATTTTATTTATCTCATCACATTCCACGTGTACTAACAAAATGTTTCATTTTTCCAACGATTTGAAAGAAGAATCATAATTTGACTTGGTAACATATTGTAAATAAAATAATTCAATATGAAAACTGTAAATCTTACAAAAATCATTATCACATCATTATTTTAGTATACAATATATCAAAATATAATTTTAGAATTTGTACTGTAAATTTATTGCATTAGACTTATACTTTTAATTACCAATCACCATAACGTTAACAAAACAATTTTTTCAGAGTTTCGATGGTCTATACAACTCTATCACCCCGTTCCCTTCTAGTTCTGATATTTTTTCATCGGAATAATTCAATTCCTTCAATACACTCCTAGTACTTTCTCCTCTTTGAGGTACTTTTCTATTACTTAACGTTGCAGGTGTTCTACTCAATTTGGGAGCTGGAGCAGGATAAAACTTACCATCTTCTTCAACGAATCCTCTATCCTCGATATTATGAGGGTGCAAAGGTGCTTCATCGATCGATAAAACTGGAGCTACACATGCATCTAGATTTTCGAAAATTTTCAACCAATCGTCCAAATTTTTCGTTTTGAAAGTGGCAGTGAAAATTTTTTTTACTTTACCAGTTAAATCAATCTGAGGCGCAACATCATGAGTCAATCCCAATCCTTTCAATAACTCGTCATAAAATTTAAATTCAAGAGCACCAACGGATATGTATTTACCGTCCTTAGTTTCATAAACATCGTAGAAATGAGCACCGGTGTCTAAAATATTTTCCCCCCGCTTATTACCCCAAAGCGGTAAGTTCTGAGATCTATACAGCCAACTTCCTAAGTATATAGAACCATTAACCATACTATTATCAACAACTTGTCCTAATCCAGATTTTTCTCGTTCAAATAAAGCTAACACAATCCCAAGAGCACACGTTAAGCCACCACCCCCGAAATCAGCAGTTAAGTTTACTGGAAATGTTGGTTTTTCATCTTTCCGACCAAATAATGAAAGTAACCCAGATAACGCTGTGTAATTTATATCATGGCCTGCTTTTTCAGAGTATGGACCTGTTTGACCATACCCTGTAAGTCTTGCATAAATCAGTCTAGGATTAGCCTTCAATAAAATGTTAGGGCCCAGATTTAAGGACTCCATGACTCCTTTCCGGAATGGTTCTAAAAGAACATCGTAAGACATACAAAGTTTTCGGAATATTTCTATTCCTTCTTTACTCTTCAAATTCAATGCAATTGATTTTTTGCCATGTGATAAGGAGTCTAGATCAGTGTTTGCACCAACCTAAAATATATGGTATTGATATCATGAATTTTCAGTTTTATATTTTTCTCACCTTATCTACTCTCAAGACAGAAGCTCCAAAGTCCGATAGTACCATGCCACAAAATGGGGCTGGAGCTAAACCAGCTAATTCCAGGACTTTTACACCTTTCAAAGCCATTTTTCCTACTTTTCGAGTATCTATATATGTTGTCAAGTTGTTTGTTAATATCTAAAAGTGCGAGAGATACTTTACTGAAGTTTTTCGCTTTCTGAGACCTTGCTCATTTTAGAATATTTGTATAGAATACATGCTCGTAATCATCAATTATATAGATCATAATAGATAATAGTATAAATTATAATAGTGATACTTTCCATTCCTTTCCACTATTATCTTCTTCTTATAAGGATTCTATTGTTTCTTTTTAATTTAAGAATAGCATATTCTAGTATAAACGAATTTAGAAAACATCGAAAGTAAACATGTTAAACTTTATTCGTCACGCGTTTCGCTAAGTCATAGAATAAGTATAGAGCAGATAGAGTATATAAATCATCTTTGGCTAAGTGAATATCACAGAACAGACTCCAATAGATCTTTTCTCTGATGAATATGATCAAAAGTAGGGATGGCAATTTGAGATCGATTAATCGAAAAATAGAATCTTTGAGCAAAAAAAGATCGATTTTTTAAATCGATATGTAGTACTAGATCGATTCATTGGATCGATACTTTACCCTTCAAAATCGATATTCAATTTTTTCTTTTTTGGTATAAACCATACAATTAGTTTCTATGTTTAATGCACTTGTACAGGAAAGCCAAGGCTTTCTTTATCGCAGGCAGTTGCACCTGAAGTATGATTCTATACTTTACTGACTAGAACAAAAAAACTCTATTTATAACCACTTCACTCGATAGCCATGATGTATATGAGTATTGTGGGATCATCTGTTCCTTGTGAACGACATTTTCAATTGCCGGAAACATCGCAAGTGATGAGCGGAACCGCTTGGATCCCAGTAGACTTGAAAGCCTGTTGTTTTTAAAAAGTTTAGATAATAAGCATTGTGAACTATAAGCTAAATTATCTATTTGCATTGTAAACAATAAATTTTGAAAATAAATGTCTTGTTTTCTACCTGATCTGACAGTTTGATATGCTAATAATAGTAATTGTTAGTAAGCCAGCGCGGTGGCGTAGAGGATATCATGCTAGTCTCCTGCGCAGAGTTACCTGGGTTCCATCCCCACAAAGTCGGTGCGATTTTTCGGATTCTGGGAGTTGCTTGAGTATCCATCTTTCGGAGGAGATGTAAAGCCGTCAGTCCTGTCTAACAGCAATGTGTTGGACATTAAAGATCCCTTCCCTCGACACGGAGGGGTTCGGCAAATTTCCCGGGTTAGTGATGTGACAGAAATCCTCGGCGTGCCATTGGCCAAAAGGCGGAAATAGAGCACGTTAAAAGAATAACAAATAAACAAACCTGATTATACTGATCGTTTACTATAATATTTGTCTTGTTTTTAACGAAATTGATTTATACTTACATTTTAAAAGCTGATTTGAAAAATCATCGATTTTTTGGAAATCGATCTTTTAGACCTCGATTTTTTTGTGGATCGATTCATCAGGTTACGGTTCGAATCGATTCAAAAATCTACTTACAACATTACCATTTTATTAATTTGACACTAATTGGTTACAGAATCGAATAAGAAGTCATACACCCAACTCTATAAGCCTAAATGGAAAACCATTATATTTAGCATTACATATGACTAAAATCCAGATGACTTAATTTCAACAATGAACAAAACGACACTTGCTTCGATTGAAATTAACTGAACATAAAAATCCTGTTAAAGTTCGAGGCAAAAACGAACTAATATTATTAGTTCATCAGTTCAGTCCATTTGAATTGAATTTAGCAACTGTTGTCCCGTCCGTAACTTGACCTCGGCTTGCTTGTTATTTGAGAGTTTCGTTAATGTTTTCCCAACATTTGAATTCTCAAAGCTTGTAATTTATCGTATAATTTTCGATTATTATACTTTTGATTTCCCTACGTAGTAAGCGTTAAAACATTTCTTCTTGCTGAATTTTATGATTTTACTACAGAAATGATTAATTAATTTCAACTTTATACGCCTACGTAATTCCGAGATTAAGTTGATTATCGCATTTTTTTTTATTGTAATGCAACTTAAATCTACAGTTTTCGTATTTTCCCGTCACTTTGAATAAACGACAAAACTTTTTATCTTCCGTCTGTAGCCTGGTGGACAGATCACACGCTCAAGGACCTCAAGGAATCTGTAATGTCGTTTCACTTTTAGAGGTATTCCACTTACCCAGTGTTTCAGATATTCAGGTATAAATAAATATTTGTCTCATTTACAGAGGGTTCCATTAAAAGAGGTCAGAATACAGATTATTTCAGTTATAGAGGTGCGATTAGTAAATAAAATAAGGTGTTATGTAAAATTATAAATGAGTTTTAATCAAAAAAAATGATGATAAAAGTAATCATACAAATGTAATAAAAAAAATATGGAAGTTGAGACTATCTACACTAGGGAAGCGTTATCTAGGAAATCCTGTGCGATGGTGGAGTCACTTTTGTTTTTACAAAAGGAAGAGTGATGTTCTATCTATCTAATGGGAAAAGATCTTCCTGTCTGGCCTATGTATACTCCGTTACATTGAGGGCAACACAGTCCGTATTCTTCTGAATTGTCTAATTTGTGAGTTTTGTCTTTGACATCTGGCGATAGTTTTATGACGTAAATTTCTTTGGTAATATTTTATTAGAAAGTGGCGATGAAAATGCTCTAAGAACCGTTGAGTAGAAAACGGCTAGTTTATGTTACAAGGGGTGAGAAGAGTCATGAGGAATGAAAATGGCGATAATTTTCATGGCGTGAATTTCTTTGTTAAACTTTTCAATAGAAAGTGGCAATGAAAATGCTCTATGAACTGTTGATTTGAAAACGGCTAGTTTATGTTGCAAGGGATGGGAAGAGTCATGAGGAAAGCAAATGACTCATGACTCTTCTCACCCCTTGCAGTGGTGGTGGAATATTCATTTTATATTATAGTAGACTTAAGCTTAATGTTCCACATGCGTTTCAACATATTCTAAAAAAATGTTAAACAATCTTTATAAATAATTTCACGACTTTATAAAATGTCTAGTTTTAAACTCAATTTCTTTCTACACTTTTGAATTATAAAAATTGAAATAATGCTTGTCAAAATGCTCATGTATATTTCAAGCTGCAATATCTTTATACAATATTTATAGTTGATCTTCTGATGATGTATCTTCATAACCTAAATTCACTATAACAGGATCTAGCATCCATAATATGATCCAGTTCCCACATTCTATTTGCTTCTTTGATGACTTGGTCTATACAATTTTTCCAGTTTTCGGAAGAACACTTTTCATGGCACTGTTGGAATGAACTTTGACGTCTCTTATCTAAAAACTTGTGTTCTTTCTCCCACTTCACTCTACCTGTGCTTCATCAATAACCATTCGGGGCCTTCCTAGAGGTTTCGCTATAAATCCATTTTCAGATTTTCATTGATTGCAGTAAATAGCCTTGATGCCTTAAAGCATCATATACATTCAATATAATTTTTCACTTTGGGAAAGTTGTATATTTTTCGCACGTTTACAGGAGTAACATTAGAAAACTTTTTCATCATTTGTGAAATGATCGAAACACTTTCACATACTAACTGATGCATATAAATGATAAAACTACTTCAACAACTCCTCTTAATATATATCTATGTAATAATTACCTTTCTTGAGGTTAAATTCGGAGAATATACTGTTTTAATCTTTATCCGATTGGACATTTGTCTCAACATACCTGGCGGGAGGTGGTGCCTGTGTACTACTGAGTAATCAAAACTATTTTGTTCATTGTAAATCATTCATGATAGGAATTACTCATCAAATTTACATATACAATGCTCTCATATACAGGTTATTGTGTAAGATGACAATCGTTTCCATATCAGTTAATGGGTATTCAACAAAGTGCTTGAGTTTTTGAATGAAATAGTGATGAAATCCACCTAAATTGGCAATATTGTACCCAGGTACCCCAGATTATAATATGTATTGACTATAATTAATGGCATGCCTATGACCATCCTGTCACCTAAAAATTTATTACTCTACAGATTTACCAAATCGACTATACCAGCCGAGCGGTTGCTTTTGAATGGCTATAAATCAAAAACCATTTAAGATATCGATATGAAATTTTAATATGTTAATCGATTCTTTTAAGTTCCACACTGGGTGTTCCCTTAAGAGCTAAAACAATAATTTTTTACTATGTAATCAATACTTTCATAAAACTGAGAAACCCTATTTTCTTCAGGTTAGTTTTTCAAAAATTCTGGAACACTTTTTTTCGTATATAATTAAAATCATAGGCATTATTCTATGTGTCTTGAAAATACTGATTGATACTAACTTTTCTTACTTTATAATTCCCAAATTTCAAGAATTCCCATTCAATATTTGAACCCTTTATATTCATAATAATATAATTTATTACCTATTTTATATAAGTGGCGAAAAGAATTAAAAACAAAGATAATTATGTTTTTGATTTTAGGGGATATAATAAAACTGAACTATTTGAATATTCCATTTATTAAAAAAAAATCTTGGATAGCGCTGATTTCATTTCAAGTAAAAACAACAAAAGTTTATCTAAAACATAAAAACTACAGAACATATAAAGATAACACACTTGATAAAACAAATTGGAACAGAAAATAATCAAAATGATAGAATATATTAAGTAAAGTATAGTATTCTTAATCAAAAGAAACAGAGATTGATTTTAAATAAATCAGATAATAATATAAGATTTAAATTAGTAATGAATTTAGAAATCACTCCCCCTCCTGTAATTTTTGTTGTTTGTACAATAATTTACTATTGTAATATTATATATAATCAAGACTAAATTTATCTCTTTCTTCGACAATTTATTTTATGCTCTGCTTGCCAATGTTCTTGCTGGCATGTTGTAGAGCAATATGCCGTGTTCCAACAGCAGTGATAAATGGCATCTTGTTCACAATAATAACACTGGAAATAAATAAATATTTAAATATTTAAAGGTACTCAAAATCTTGAAAGTAATTCAATTCCTCAAATACAAGTAAACAATGATTTCTACTAAAATATATTATTAAATGCTCGACGCGTTTCGATACACAGTATCTTTATTAAGAGCGAATGAATACTACAAATATATCTTACTAACAAATTTTTATATATACTGAAGAGGCAATCCACTCAGAGCTATCCGTACTTGAACTAATGTTTAGGGAATAAATTTAATAAGGGTGAGTTATTTATGTCTACCTGATCATTAAGAATTTCCGGTGAATACCTAGATCTGTTAATTTCAAGTACTTCCAGAAGGTTGAGTTTTATACCTCTATTCTCAGAATGTAGGATTTTAAATTCTGAATTGAAAGAGTGACCATTTTCCCTAAGATGATTTGAATAATTTGTATCGGTTTTTCCATTGATGAACTGCGTTTATTAAAATTTCTTCCTATTCTACCTATATAAAAACAATTGTTCGGAGATTCTAACATTAAAATTTCTTCCTATTCTACCTATATAAAAACAATTGCAATCTGCACAATTCTATCTATAAACACCTGATTTATTTTCTTTATTAATTGGAGATTTATAATTCCTGATAAAGGTAAATTGAGTAACCGATGTACCATGCGGTTTAAAGCTGCAACTTTGTGTTGAATAGGAGTTTTGGCATAAGAACATCTGAACATGAACGTAGCTTCAATAAAAATAAATCTGATTCAAATTATTCAAACCACTTAATAAAAGAAAACCATTCATTCAATAAAAACTTTGAACCTAAATTTGTTGGTGTTTTGAACGCTATATTTAAATTTGAATTTTGCTTTATTCAAATTTGAATAGAAGGATTTCACATTATTGCTAATATTGCGTATATATGTTAAACTATTGAATTTCTTGTTTAGGTGTTCACCGATTGGATATATATGTTGTAAAGCTAATTTTTGTTTTTCCTTATGTAATATGCTGCTGATTAAATTTGCATCATAACCATTATTTATTGAGATCTGTTTTATCAAATTCAATTCTTTGAAATAATTATCATTAGACATCGGTGTGTTCAAGAGTCTATGTATATAGCTGTTAAATGCTGCAACTTTATGTTGGTAAGGATGTGCCGATGTATAATGAATTTTGATATCTGTATGAAAAGGCTTATGATAAATTGAAAACTGGTGTTTATTATTTGATCTTGTTATTGTCTAGGAAATTGATCGAATTGTTCTGTTCTATTTCAGAAGTGAATTTTATTTTTGGGTGCAGGTTGTTGATGAAATTTTCGAATACAGTGAACTGTCTGTTTGTTCCTGTGAAACACATAATAATGTCATCGACATATCGATACCATTATAGGAAATGTTTACTATGCGGGTGTTTATGAATAGTTTTTTCTATGTTATCCATGAAGATTTCTGCTAAAAGAGGGCTTAATGGGTTTCCCATTATAAGTCCCTCATCATTTTATATTTATATATATTTTTTTATAAAAGTGATGAGGGACTTATAATTATAATTAATTAATTAATTATTATAATTATAGTTTAACATATATAGGCAATATTAGCAATAATGTGAAATCCTTCTTGAAAATTCAAATTTAAATATAGCGTTCAAAACATCAACAAATTTAGGTTCATTTATCAGGACTTATAAATCTCCAATTAATAAAGAAAATAAATCAGGTGTTTATAGATTGGATTTTGCAGATTGCAACTGTTCTTATATAGGTAGAACAGGAAGAAATTTTAATGTTAGAATCTCTGAACATGAACGCAGTTTCATCAATGGAAAAATCGATTCAAATTATTCAAATCATCTTAGGGAAAATGGTCACTCTTTCAATTCAGAATTTAAAATTCTACATTCTGAGAATAGATGTATAAAACTCAACCTTCTGGAAGTACTTGAAATTAACAGATTTAGGAATTCACCGGAAATTCTTAATGATCAGGTAGACATAAATAACTCACCCTTATTAAATTTATTTCCTAAACATTAGTTCAAGATTGCCTCTTTAGTATATATAAAATTTGTTAGTAAGATATATTTGTAGTATTCATTCGCTCTTGACAAAGATACTGTGTATCGAAACGCGTCGAGCATTTAATAATATATTTTAGTAGAAATCATCGTTTACTTTTGTATTTGTGAAAATAGATTTCTATCACGTAAAAGCCTCGTCAATTGAATAATTCAATTCCTTCTTACCCATTGCTTCCTTTTAGTTTCTGAGATTTGGGCGTTGTGTGAATCAAATAACCTCCTTAGATGATCATTATGTTTTTCTGTTATTCGATCTATTTCATTCTGCATGCATGTCATTGCATGTTTAATGATTTCTTTCTTATTGGGTAATCTTTCTAGGGTTCTCCTCATCTGAACAGAAAATTTCATATTGAATTGAGTTAGCACATTCATTAATATTTTGATCCTTACTTTTATAATATAATAATAATAATGATGATAATATTTATTGTCACCAAAACATACATGACTTGTCCACAATTGACACTTGTACAATAATATTATAAAATCACATGCAACAAAATATGAAAACTCACACATTCAAAACAGATAAATTAACTAATGTAAAAGTGAAATGAATGCTTCATTTGAAGCTACTTCTAAAACTACGTGGGAATAAATAATAAGGTATCCAATTTTAACTGTTCTCGCAGAACATCAATACCAATGGCAGTAATATTAAAATGGGTCATATATGATAGCAAGCGTAAAAACTTTCTTTGGGCCTTTTCTAGACTATTTATATGACAAAAGTAATAGGGCGACCAAATGCATGAGTCATACTTCAAGTTGGATCTGACCTATAAGCAGTACAGAATCTTTAATGCTGTAGCGGAAAAACCTGCTGAGTTACGATAAATGAAGCCAAGCATTTGGTAAGCCTTAGCCGTTTCGCAACGAATATGTTCTTTGAAGAACACCGCGCATCGTAGACTTACTGTTCAACATTCGATCATTCAATTTGTAATTCCCTATGAGTGGAGAACTCAATCTATGAAAAGTGACCACTCGACACTTCTCCATGTTCAGTCCCAAAGGAATTCGAACTAGCCCACTGGGAGAAGCACTCGATCTGGTCCTGTAAATATGCTTTATCTGAATCATCCCGAATGACCGAATATATCTTCATGTCGTCGGCAAAGAGTAAAAATTTCGTAGTCAGTACGCTACTGACATCATTGATGAACAGATTGAATAGAAGAGGCCCCAAGTGCGAACCTTGGGGAACACCAGACGGCACGATGAACTCCTTAGATAGGAACTCCTTATATCCCACCATTTGGGAACGGCCATACAAAAAACTTCTCATCCATGATATAAGAGGTCCCGACATACCCAATGCTTGACCATCAGCAGGTTGGGTTATTAACTCTGTCGAAGGCCTTTGAAAACTCAGTATAAACTGAATCCATCTGGTAGCCTCGTTCAAAGCAATCTAAGATATCCTCGACATACAGAGTTTGTGCACCCTTTTGTCCATGGGAAGAGAAATCTTCTCTAAAGGCGGATGAGTCAGTAAATGACCAATGGCATAGAGATGCAGAAGGCAACGGAAAACCACTGCATTCAAGATCCCAGGATATCCCTAGTAAAATCAAAATGGCTGATTTCAAAACAAAATATTCCGGAGTTTCAAGCCCCCCAATCGGATCTCTGGGGGTGGTTCTGAAGGAAGCGAGAAAGAAGAAAGGAATGAGGATCGGTACGTGGAAGTTAGATCTTTGTATGAAGGAGGAAAAATTCACAATATGCTCCAAGAAAAGCAACGACTTGAAGTTAACATAATGGGACTGAGCGAAACCAGATGGCCAGACCAAAGTAAAATGTTATTTGAACAATCAAAAATATACTATTCAGGTAACAACGAACAGCAACATAGAAATGGAGTAGCAATAGTGATACACAAAATCTCAAACATTTAGTAACCAGCTTCACACGCATATCAGATAGAGTAATTATGATAAGAATAAAAACAGCTCAACATAATTCAAGTATATGCTCCCACGGCTGATAAAGTCGAAGAAGAAATTGATCAATTTTATGATGACGTCCAACAAGCTCTAGATATTACGAAAAACAGAGATATTACAATCATTATGGGAGACTTTAATGCAAAGATAAGGAAAGGTAAAATGGATGATATTATTGGGGATTTTGGACTGGGAATAAGGAACGAAAGAGGAGATAGATTGACAGAGTTCTGCCAAGAACATGATATGGCAATCACAAACACCTTTTACAAGCTGCATGAAGGAAGATTATATACATGGAAATCGCCAGCTGATAAAAACAACAAGATTACAAGAAATCAAATAGACTATGTTTTGATAAAGAAGAGATATCGGAATACCATCGAATTGGCCAAAACCTACCCGGGTACGGACATCAGGTCGGACCACAATCCAGTGATAGTTAAAATGGAAATCCATCTCAAGAAACAAGCAGCCATAGATCACAAAAATCAGCTCCCAGTTCCACATCTGAAAAACCCAATCGTAAAACAACAACTTACAGAAAAAATAAATGAAGAACTAAGCAAAATTGACTAAACCCCGAGCTCCGATGTAAACATAAAATGGGAAACTCTTAAAACTACAATTATGGCCCCAACAACAGACCTATTAGCAACAATCAAGGATACAAACAAGAAGAAATCATGGAAGACTGATGACATATTACAGTTAATGGAAATCAGAAGGTCGTATAAGAATAGAGACGAAAGTGCATACAAGACCATACAGAAAGAAATTAGAAAGAAAATACGACAAGCCAAAGAAAAATGGTACGAAGGAAAATGCGTAGAAATAGAAGAACTCCAAGCAATACATGATGACTTCAATCTCCATAAAAAGATTAAAGAACTAGTGGGCATTAAAAGAACAAACGAAAGCAATATTCTATTAGATAAAAACGGTAAGATAATTTCAGACACCAAAGGGAAACTAGAAAGATGGAAAGAGTACATTGAAGAATTGTTCGAAGATGAAAGACAACAGGAAACAATAGATGGAGACACAGATAAGGAACAGGGCCCAAATATAACAAAAGAAGAAGTTATGAATGCCGTTAAAACAGCTAAAAACAATAAAGCTCCAGGACCTGATGAAACACCAACAGAAATTATCAAATTAATTGCAGAAGATCAAATTGGAGTACTGGTAGATCTGTACAACACTGTATATAACACCGGAATCATTCCTAGAGAATGGCTCAAATCAACATTTATTACACTGCCAAAAAAATCGAACGCTAAGGAATGCAAGGATCACCGGATGATCAGCCTAATGAGCCATACCCTTAAGATATTCCTCAAAATTATACATCGAAGAATTTTTAGAAGTTTCAGAAATGCAATGGGTACTAGGGAGGCGTTGTTTGCTTTTAATGTGTTGTCTCAAAGACTCATGGACGTCAATCCGCTAATATATGTAGCCTTCCTCGATTATAACAAAGCTTTCGACAAAGTCCGTCATAATCATCTCATAAAACTCATGAGGGATAAAAACATTGACAGGAATGATATCAGAATAATAACATATCTCTATTTTAACCAGACTGCCAAAGTTTCTGTGCAAAATGAACTTTCAGAAGAGATAAAAATAAAACGTGGAGTAAGACAAGGATGCGTGCTTTCACCATTACTCTTCAATTTGTATTCAGAAGATATAGTACAAGAAGCACTGCAAAATCAAAAAACAACGGGAGTGAAAGTTAATGGAAAGGTTATAAACAACATTAGATACGCGGATGACACAGTACTAATAGCAGAAACCCTGGAAGAACTACAAAGGCTAATAGATCTAGTAGTACAGATCAGCGAAGAAAGGGGGCTCACACTTAACACCAATAAAATAGGTAAAAAACTTTTAAGTTAAACGGTTTTATGTTAAACATACATTGCACTGTTTAAGATGAATGTACTAAAACCAAAAAATAATAAAATAGGAGTGTATGGGTGGCATCTGTCCAGATCACACCTATACGATAAAAGTTAGAGAATTACCGCGTTTTATAGCGAATTTACAAACCTTTAACTATTAAATAGTAGATAGATCATTAAGAAAACATGGAAATGGAAGTTGAACCAGGAGGAAGAAATGAAAGAACTGCAAGTGAAGCGGAATTATTGGGAACAATCCAAGATTTATCCGATGATGACATTGAAGAATTGCTTGGATTCACGAAAAATACCGTGTAAAAGTCCAGATGTACGCGACAACGATAACGAAGAATACATCACCGTATGCCGTTCCAAACGCAGAGGTCAAACACCTGCCACACAAACAAAACAAGCTGCTGTTTATCAACAAACCCAAAACAAACTACCCACACAAACACTGAATCACGACGAAATATCCAACACACAATTCCAAAACACAACAGAAATTATTCAGTCAGAATGAACGAAATTAAAACACACAATATGATAATTTATTTTACATAAACGTTGCCGACTCCACAGTTACCGATAGAATTCAAATGGCAAATTTATGGAACTCGAAATTCCCGAACAGTAAGGACATAATTTTGAAAACTAAATTAGGATATCTGGTGAAATCAAACAACAACAAGAATGATTTACAAAATGCATTAGAAGAACTTAAAATTGAACAAAAGATAATTATGTACAAAGAAACAGTTGCCCAGAATGAAAGCAAAGAAAAATCAGAACGGCCTCAAACTTACTCAGTGGTCATCTCAAATGTGGAGAAATTTATAAAAGACGAAGATATAAGCAACCAACTTACAACATTGAAACTCCAGCATAGATACTGCAAAAGAATAATATCAAAGGCAACAAACAACCCAACAGGATTAATAAGAGTTATTACAGGAGAAGTTACCACTTTTGAGAGGCTTCTGAGTGAGGGCCTCTTTACAGAAATGCACACTACTCTATATATCCCAGCCTTCCACCACAGCCAACCCCTGTACCTTGTGCGGTGTGTTTCAGTTTTGACCACCTTACTGAGAAATGTGACCGTACACCGAAATGCACCAAATGTTTTGGTCCACATAAAACTACCCAGTGTAAAACTCAGCTTTCCAGGTGCACCTCTTGTGGTGATGAAGGACATGCAGCTTGGTCCCTGAAATGCCCGAAACATCCAAAGAAACCGCTGGAAGGAATCCCAAATGCACAGATTAAATCTCTGAACAAAAGAACCAGAGAAATAGAAGAAATTGATAAAAAACAAAATAGAATACATTCATCGATTACAATCCACGATGACATAATTAATACCTACATCCGCAAATTCAATAAACCACAAACTGTCGACAGAGAAGAACTAATGAAGAAGCTGAAAAAAAGGTTCATTAACCAATACAATATAGACACTACCGCAGTCTTTTCTGGAAACAGAGTCTATATTTTGATGTTTGACCTAGAATGCCCAAATGAACCATCTCCTACTGAACCATCAAGTAATAATAGCAGGCAAATTCAATTCAGAAATTAATATTTTCTACAACAATGCAAACAGTTACTGGGCAAAACGACATATAATAAACAATTTCATCGAAACTAACAATATTCACTGTGCTATGTTTGTAGAAGCAAAGATCAAAGAAGAACATGTAATTTCTTATAAAGACTGGAAAATATTGAAGAAAGTTGGTGATTATCAACTAAACGTTAGGGGGGGCAGTATCGCTATGTGTCATCCAAAAATAAAAATGGGTAAAGCCAATCCACCATCAGTGAATAACAGGCAAAATGAAGTACTTCACTTCACTATTCCTTCAAAGACGACAAGCTCCACATTTTTTGGTTTATATACATCCACATTGCAGAATAGAAGAAAATATTTTTACCAAGGCTTTACTTTATCAGCATGTAATAATTATGGGAGATTTCAACCCAAACCCTAGTAAGAAAAAACAAATAAATAGATTTCTACAGTGTGGACTTTTCACCAAGGCAGAGACAGCCCTACTTTCTTGATGGACCATAACCCTGATAGTACACCCGATTTAATATTTTACTCAAAAAATCTACAGAATAACATCAGAAGAATAACTTTAACCCCAGACATAGGATCAGATCATTTGGGCGTGTTGTTGACAGTTGATATGGGAGGTGATGTGGTGAAAGAGTCTATAACGCCTATATATAATTACAACAAATGCAATGTTAAAAAGTGAATTTGGACATTAAAAGCTTCATACAACAAAACATGGGAAAAGAAATTAATGAAGAATATAAAGAGTCCTTCAATAAGACAGTCTCTACAAGCATTAAAGCCAACTGTCCAATCAAAAACCAAATAACTTTAGACACGAACTTCCACCCTACGTGATAAAGTTGATTAAAACAAAGAGAAAAATGTATAGGAATACTGCCAGAATCGAGATCCTCTAATTAAAAAATCAAATTAACATCTACAATAAAAATATACAAAAATGGTGCAACAGTATACAGAACACACATGGGTTGAAGCATGCAACAACATTAATCAAACCAAGGGTAAAAACTTCTATCAGGAGATCAAAAACTTTCCAGATATAAACAGACATTCTCAGTACCTGATCTTGAAGAGAATGGAAAGTGGTATGTAACAGAAAAAGATAAGGTTGAGGTATTTAAAATTACTATGAATCTGTATACGCATATGATGATGATAAAGAATTCAGCAAAACAACAGAAAGATATATGGACAGATGGTACAACGAATTTGTGGAACAAGAATTTACATATTCAGAGGAGGTTGTTAAAATAGAAGAAAGCGATTATTACCAACTACTGCATTCAACCAGAAATAGTGCTCCAGGCGTGGATGGCATTTCGTGGAGAATAGTTAAACAGTTTGACCCGGAGATACACTCACATATAATACAAATTTTCGAAAACTGCCTCAGAAAGCAACAATTTCCGCTCATATGGAAGACAGGATGTATAATAACAATTCCTAAACCTAACTCAAACCACAAGTCAGTTAAAAACTACAGACCTATTACACTTCTACCGGTACTAGGAAAGCTTTTCGAGAAAATAATAAAACTGAAGATGGAAAAGCATATCACCAACATTTTGCCCACTTCTCAATTTGGATTTAGGAACAAGAGGTCTACCACGCATCCACTGGCCGTTTTGGTATCGAACACACAAAATGCAAAACTAAAAAACTTTAAAACAGCGGCCATAAGTCTCGATATTGAAAAGGCTTTCGATAGCATATGGCACAGGGGTCTAATCTTCAAATTATACAAAATTAACCTACCGAGATTTCTTATACACATAATCATAAATTTTTTGAACGATAGAAAGCTGACAGTGAAAATCAGAAATACAGTGTCGGAACCATTCTTCCCCAAACAAGGAACACCGCAAGGTTCTAGCCTGTCACCGTTTCTCTACATAATTTACTGCTATGACATCCCAAAAGAAAGAAACAACCAGCAATATTCTCTTCAGTATGCAGATGACACTTTTATAATTTCCCACGATAGCTAACTGACAACCTGCTTGAATGGATTGCAAAGTATGATGAACAAACTTGAAATGTGGCTGAGTAAATGGCGCCTGAAACCCAATCCAAGGAAATCACAATATATAATTTTCCATCATAAAATTAGTCAAAATTCGCCTAGTATAACAATTAAAGGAATCGCCAAAAAACCTACAGCGGAAATAAAATACCTAGGGGTTGAAGTCGACAACAAAATGAATTTCAACAAATATACCAAAGCGATTAAGAAGAGAACCATATCAAGAGCTAAAACTTTCACTAAACTAACCGTCAGGAACAGAGGAATAAACACAAATAATGCAGTTAAAATATACAAGACAATATGCAGACCTGTCCTGGAATATGCACATCCCATCTTTGCTAACTGTAGACGCCCAGCCTTGAACAATCTAAAAACCGCAGAAACTACATCTCTTCGTACAATAACAAAGATTAGACACAAGGAAAACAGAATACATAACCCACCAAATGAATTATTGTACCAGATAACGAATATACAACCGATAGAAGAAAGACTTAAAAAGTTGAACAAGAATTTTTACGCACTTCTTAAAGACTCGCAGGACATTCTGGATCTCTTCCACCATGAACATATCGCACAAGCAGCAAGAAAATACCCACCTAAGTCATTAATACTGACATTGGAAGAACAAGAGAGGAACTGTGGGGCACGTCAATTGTCTACAAATTATCGAATTAATGTGCGATAGAAGAATCGTTTAATTCGTCGTTAGGCAGTTGGCCCGCAGACGGTGAGGAAATTATTTACTATTTTCTTGCTCATGGAAATTCTAATAGTTATACACTCCATGTAAATAAAAGAGATGTTTTAACTAGTTTATCGTTGGACATTCACACTGCTGGCTGGCGAGGAATCGTTTCACTGCTTGTTGTTTGTCTTTAATCGACAAAACATATGACAAAAGTACTACTCGCTTACCACTATGAAACCCTAAAACTCGCTTATAATCGAGCTTGCTAGCTTGTTTCCACATTCTAGCCCTACTTATCACACGTCCATCGTTGTCGGTTGCACAACTGCCTAATAATTATAGTGTAACATTACAAAACAAACATTTTAATCAACGATTGTAGACAATTGACGTGCCCCACGGTTTTATTTTAGTCTAGTCTATGCATATGTTTATAATTCCCACGACTGTATCTATTTTATTATTTTTGGTTTTAGTACATTTATCTTAAACAGTGCAATGTATGTTTAACATAAAACCGTTTAACTTAAAAAGTTTTTTACCTATTTTTATTTTCTAGTTTTTAGTTTTCGCATTCTTTTTAATTCATTTAGTGCTTCATTATTGCAAGGTTTCTTGCCCGTTAGTTTATTGCAATCCAACTTCTCTATACGTAGTCCCTGCAAAGATCTTACTCTACTAAGAGCCACGTAGGCTTGACATGTATACAAATTGTGTTAATAGCATTCTCGAATGCCTGCAGATTATTAGCTCTGCATTGCTGGGTAAGCTTTCGTTGTTTACTTAACCTCGTATCGCGATGTTTAGGCGTTTCTGAACCCAACTGCTGTCTTTGTCTTTCACGGCTTTGTATTAATCTAACTTCATATTCTTCAGGCGTTTCTGACGCTACCATCTGTGTATATTGCTCCCGTTGTTTTGTTAACCTGGCTTCATATTCTTCAGGCGTTTCTGACGCTACCATCTGTGTATATCGCTCGCGTTGTTTTGTTAACCTGGCTTCATATTCTTCAGGCGTTTTTGACGCCGTCATTTGTGTATATCGCTGACGTTGCTTTTTAACCTGGCCTCGTATTGCTCAGGTGTTTTTGACGCTAATTGTTCCCGTCGTTTCTGTAATCGACTTTTTCTATCACCTTCACTTTCTTTAGCTCGTTTTGCTTGATACTTTTCTTTCGCTTTTTGAAGCCTTCGTTTACGTTGTGTTGCAGTTTCTGTTTTATTTATGTTTGTATTTTTTATATTTTTTTTACCATTTTGTTCCCACGAGTAATGGACATTTAAACGGTCGACCCCCCAGAGGTCCAATAAAGGGGCAAGGCTATGTACAACAAGATGCGCCTGAGTCTTGAGGGGAAAACGCTAACGACATATCATTTTTATCCACCCTAATGCCATACAGTTCTCGGCGCGTTTTAACCTTTCACCTTAACTTGGGTGGTGTACCGCTAACGACGTATCATTTTTAGCCACCCTAACGCCACACAGTCCTCAACACGATACAAAATCTTGACTTGGGTGGTGAATTCAGGCTGGATACATTGTATTCTACTGGTTGAGCACTTTCATTTGATACCCATATTGATAGGATTGATAAAACCTACGTTATCCGCCATTTTGTAGCGGCCGCCATCTTGGATTTCAATTTTTATAGTATATTGTATTCTGATTGTTGAGCCCTTTCATTTGATACCCATATTGATGGGATTGATAAAAGCTATGTTATCCGCCATTTTGTGCGGCCGCCATCTTGGATTTCAATTTTTATAGTATATTGTATTCTGCTTGTTGAGCCCTTTCATTTGATACCCATTTTGATGGGATTAATAAAACATAAATTATCCGCCATTTTGTAGCGGCGGCCATCTTGTATTTATAATGATAATGAATAAATATAATTGTATTGTCACCAAAATCCAAAGTGTATACAAAATTTCAGATTAATCGGTTGACAGGAAGAGGTGAAATTTGAATTAATAAATTTGACCCAAGAATAAATAAAACAAACGGGGTGAGCTAAATAAAACCGTTTAAAAAGACTAAATTTATGACAATCACAAAACACCAACAACAATTGTAAATGTCAATAATGATTATTCACAAGAAATAAGATCAAGAATCGGAAAGGCTAGAACAGTGTTTAATAAAATGAGGAATGCATTAACCAGAACAGATCTTAGTCTACATCTTAAAATCAGAATGCTTAAATGCTACGTATTTCCAGTACTATTATATGGAATGGAAGTCTGGACGCTTAAGAAGTGCGACACTGACCGCCTGTGGAAGCATTTGAGATGTGAGCATATCGAAGAATCCTCAGAATAAACTGGGTGAGCAGAACAACGAACAAAGAGGTATTGAGAAGAATGGGAAAGGAGAAAGAAATAATCAACACAATTAAAATCAGAAAGTTGCAATATCTGGGTCACATGATGAGAGTGGAATGATATACACTGTTGCAAACTATTATACAGGGAAAAATACAGGGTAAAAGAAGTATAGGAAGAAGACGCATCTCCTGGTTGAAGAACCTAAGACAGTGGTACAACAGTAGCTCTGTTGATTTGTTCAGATCCGTAACTTCAAAGATAAAATTCGCCATGACGATAGCCAACCTTCTTAAAGGAGATGGCACGTAAAGAAGAATACAGAACCAAATTGGTGATGGTGGATCATCCCTGCCTGAATTTATGTTGTTCATTTATTAATATTCCACTACAATTCCAGGACAGAAAGCTGCAAACCGAGCTATCTAGCATTTTGGGTAAAGCAAACTGAATAGCTACTCCTCTATAGTTCCTAACATTGGATTTCTGACCCGATTTAAATATCCAGAATGATGGGAATTGACCACGACTGAGAAACATATTGAATAAGCAACTAAGGATCAGACTAAACACTCATACATTTTTTTTAATAGAAAACTGGGTGTACCATTAGGCCCACTACTTAACTTAGGCTTCATGGCAGAGATTACCTCAAATATTTCGCGTAGAGAAAATCTGACAGACGATACATTAATAGTTTCAGCGTACTCAACTTCTGTGGAACCAACACTTCATCGCTGTATACTTCCGTAAAGAACTGAGCAAATAGATCCACTATAAAACCTCCCTCAGAACCAATTACCCCATTCGGTTTGGCAAATGGAAATCATCTTTCCTTGAGCGAACCTACCTTCCTCATGTTTTTCCAGTGCAAGTTTACTTTTGTGGAAGTGATACAGAGTTGCTAGTATGTGGCAGGATGGCACTAAAAGTATTTGCACTGTGAGTAAGGCAGCAATAATCTGTCTAATTCCCTTTATAGTGAAGTATGCCGTGGACAATCTTTTACTCAGTTAATCAATATGAGGAGTCCGGGTTAAAGAGTCATCGAGGGTAAATCCAAGCAGTTGTAGTGTATCTGCGTTTTGCGTTTTTGTGGTGGTAAGTATCACTAAGTGGGGTTAAAAGTAAACTTCTTGACCGCCAGACTGCGCTGGTACTGCAAAAAAGTTTATGGCACCTTGTAGTCCGTTCATATATAGGCAGACTTACCAAATTTCAGTGCAACACTGGCTTGTTTTGTTTTGACAGTTGATTGGTGTTGAAGTGTTTCCCATCATGTTGAGTATGGACAAAAACGATTTTCGCTCTCATATAAAACATTTATTTCTTGAGAACCAAAACGGCGAAAGAAGCAAAAGAAAAAATGGATAAATAATATGGGGCTTATGATTCGTCAGATTACGCCGACAAATATTGGTTTCGAGAGTTTCGTGGTTACAGAGGACAATGTCAAAAAAATACATGAAATGATGTTGGTTGACCGGAAAGTGAAGGTTCGCGAACTAGCAGATGCCACAAAGATTTGCACTGAGCGCACACGCCATATTCCGCATATGAAAACGTTATCATGCTGACTCAGGACCAAAAACACGAACGCGTGAGCACTTCGAAAGGGTGTTTGGACTTTTGGCGTCGATTGTTAACTGTTGATGAAACTTGGATCCTCTATTACACATCAGAAACCAGAATGGGCGCTCGGCAATGGACTGAAGCCGACAAGAGGGCTCCGAAGCGGCTGAGGGAGGCTCAATGGGTCGGAAAGGTTATGGCGTCGGTTTTCTGGGATTTTCATGGCATACTCTTCATGAACTATCTCGAAAAAGGAAAAACTATCAACAGCGAATATAACTGTGCACTATTGGAGCGATTGAAGGCCGAAATCGCTGCAAAACGCCATAACATGGCGTGCAATTTGTATTTGCAAGACAATGCGCTGGCGCACAAGAGCATCGCAACCACGGTTAAAACCAATAAAGAATTACTTCTCGGACGGGATCAAGAAGTTGGAAAATCGCATCGAGCTCAAAGGGGACTACATTGAATAAAATAAAAAATCATTAAAAAAAAATTATTTTCATTCCCAAGTAGGTTAGGTTAGAGGTTTATTAAGTTCAGAGTTAACTCATGTGCCTCAAACCATTGTTTTGCACCTTAGATCGATATCTGATTTCGCATTTTCCAGCTTGTCGTTGATATATAGAAATAGGACTGGTCCTAGAATTGAGCACTGGGGTACTCCTCTAGTTACTCTCCCGATCTCCGGCCTCTGCCCAATTCATTCAACTATCTGGTGTCTGAGTATGGCCTGAGAAGGTTGAATGCCGTTCCTCTTACACCACAAAATTCCAGTTTCTCTATTAGTATTTCATGGTTCACACAATCAAACGCTTTAATGAGGTCGAAACAAGCTTTAATAACCTCCTCCATGTCATCCAATGTAAAATGAATTCGACAATTTTCATTTGACATTTGACCTTGCATATTTATTGTTTAGTGCGCTGACTGCGTGAGTGACAGCTTGATTTATAAGTTTTGCCTTTGATAAGACTGTGTATTTATGCGTTACCATGTCGAAAAAAAGAGGGAAGTGAAACTATTGAAGAAAAATCTCATATCATATGGAGATTAGCAAATGGCAGTCAAATAGTGAAATTGCAGGGAATGTGGAGTTTCACATTCTACAATATGTACGATTTGGAAGAATAGTTTTCGACAAAAACTGTTTGAAACTTAAACGATCAAGGACAAGTGAATATAAAGTTATGGAAGATGCTTTATAATGAAATGTTGCAATTTCTTTTTTTTTTCCGGTTACGGAAGGTGAGATTATATCAACCATTAGACTACTTAAATCAAAAAAAAGTACTGGTATTGATTGTATTTCTTCAAAAATTTTGAAGTGTATAGCTGAGCAGATTGCTCCCCATTTGTCTTTCATTCTAAATCTCTCTATCTCTACAAGTAAGTTTCCAACTGCACTTAAGGTATCAACTGTTATTCCAGTATTCAAAAGGAACGACACCAGTAATATTGCCAATTATAGACCTATATCTATTTTGAGTGTGTTTTCTAAAGTGTTTGAGAGGATTGTTCTTGATCGGATGATGGACTTCATAAATAAGTCAGCTGCGATTTCTTTCGTAGATCATGTTTATAAAAGCCTGGATGAGGGGCTATATGTAGCAGGCCTGTTTTTGATCTTTCCAGAGCGTTTGATACCCTCAACTTAAATTTCATTCTGAATGAACTGTACAACTTAGGATTTAGAGGTGTTTTTCTAGATTGGATAAAAGTTACCTGTCAGACAGAGTTTTTCGGGTTAAGGTACAGGACAGTTGGTCCAGTGATTACAATGTAAACTTGGGGTTCCTCAGGGTCCGTGCTGGGACCTTTGTTGTTTCTTCTTTTCATTAATGATCTACCAGATCATATTATAGTAGAGATATTAATGCTAATCATTATTTTTGTTGATGACACTTCATTTGGTGTCACAGCGCGGAGTCCTGAGGAGCTGGCAAGTGCTTGTAAAAAATTGTTAACTCTTTCAACTGTTGGTGTCATGATAATGCTCTAATTTTAAATGTTGGTAAAACTGAATGTTTGTTCTTTGGTTTGAGAAATGCTGGTGAGAGACATCTGATTGTGGACAGTGCTTTAACATCTAAATCATGCACAAAATTTCTTGGTATTCATGTCGACAGTGGACTGACATGGTCAGAACAGGTTGAGCATGTGTGTAGGAAATTGAATAAAGCTTATTTTGCTTTATGTAAAATAAAAGATTCGCTGCCAGTTACGTCCCTGATGACAGTGTATTACAGTCTTGTTCATAGTCATTTGTCTTATAATGTTGTATTATGGGGGAATTCAGTGGATGTAAATAGGGTTCTCATTCTTCAGAAACGAATTCTGAGAATGATGTTCAATATAAACCCCAGAATGTCATGTAAACCTGTTTTCATTGAGAATGCCATTTTGACATTTCCATGTGTGTATATTTATAGATGTTTAGTGTATTTAAAGGATAATGAGGCTAACTTTTCGAAACTCTCTATGTATCACGATTATGCAACTAGAAGTCAGTCAACTCTTCTCTTGCCGAAACATCGTACTTCAAAATTTGAGAACTCTCCAACATAGCAGAGTATCAAATTTTTCAATACTTTACCTCACCATCTGAGAGTTAAGCCTACAAAGTGTTCAAATCTGTTCTTAAGTCTTTTCTTCTGAGGAAGGCATATTATTCTATTGAAGAATTTATGGAGGATGATACTCTCTCATGACATGTCCTATATACCGATGTATCTTGTAGGATAAATAAATATTATTATTATTATTATTTATTAACATGGTTTAAACATCAGAGGAAACAACATCTCCAGAAGTAGTCCAATTCTGCAACAAAAAACCAACGACTTTGCTCGTATTATGGGTAAGAAAAATTTTGAGTGTTCGTCGTCTTGGGTAGAACGTTTTCGTGCTCGTTATAATATTGTGACAGGAAAAGTTTGCGGTGAAGCGGCTGGCGTTCCTAAAGGAGTGAGTGAAGAGTGGCTCTCTCATAAGTGGCCTGCGCTGTGCGAAGGTTACACACCAGAGGAAATCTTCAATGCTGATGAAACCGGTTTGTTTTACAATTTAACTCCTGACAAAATACTTAAATTCAAAGGCGAGGAATGCAAGGGCGGAAAGTTGTCCAAAACAAGAATTACAGTATTGGTTGCGGAAAACAAAATTGGTTCATGCAAAAGAAAACTTTTGTTGACAGGAAAAGCGTTGCTTTAAAAACATTCACTTTTTGCCTGTAACTTATGAAAACAACACTAGGTCCTGGATGACATCGCAAATTTTTGAAAAATGGCTGCGTAGTTGGGATGCAGAATTGAAGTCTGGAGGAAAAAATTCTTCTCCTAGTAGACAACTGTCCCGCTCACCCTGTAGTCCTCAATCTGAAATGCATAAAGCTTGTGTTTTTACCGCCCAATGTCACCTCTGTTCTACAGGCCATGGACCAAGGTGTGATAAAAGCTTTAAAAACACAATGAAGAATATTGGAAACGGGAAAGATACAAAAACTCTTTGTGTTTTGGATCTACTGATATCGGAAGCTTGGGAAGAGGTCACACAGACCACTATAGCCAACTGCTTTTGCCATGCAGGTTTCAAAGATCTCTCTCCATCACAAGCGGAGGACGACGATGATATTCCGCTAGCGATAATGATACGATCTCCCACAGGTAAACCACTCGCTCAATTGGTTACTCAGTTGCAAAGATCTGCTGGTACAGAACAAAGAATTGAGATAGAGGAATTTATTGGAATAGATGACAGTGCGCCTTAGCTACTGAGGAAGAAATTCTTCCAGAAGCTGAAAGTGACAATCGTAACACTGACGAAGAAAACGAAGACCTGCAAGACCTTGAAAACAGTTTAGGCCAACAACTATTTTCGAGGCTCTTAGCGCTATAACAGTTTTGCAAAAATTTGTTACCTTTAACGACCAGTTTAATACTGATGATACTCATAACTTGAGGAGTATGAAACGTAAAATGCAAAACATATTTGAGAGTGGGCTTGAAAAAAACAGACTAAAATGACTGATTACTTTAAAAACTAGTGTAAGTCTTATAGTGCAGCTAAGTACATCTTGTATCTCCAATTATTTCTTAATAAACATTTTTATTTCTTTTTTTGATATTTCATCTGAAAACAATATTTTATTCTATATTAGATATATACGTACTTATGATAATTTAACTACATACTTATGCTATGTATGCTTATGCTTATAACAACTATCGGATATAACGTCGGAAACTACACGGTCCCTTCAATGACGCTATATCCGGTTTTGACTGTAGTTTTTTTTGTCAGGCGCAAAATTTGGAAGGCAACCTACGTTTACATTGCAACAAAAATGTATCACAAAAAGCTCATGAAAATCAAATGTACAATATCTTACATTTCAATTCCACCAATTTGATATCACACGAATCACTACTTACCATTTCAACCTCGTCACTGAAGGGTTGATCCAACCGTTGCATTTCTTGATTCTGTAGTGGTGGTAATTCCTGAGTTCTAAATTCTGTAGAACTAGAGACTTGTGCCAATTGTTCGTAATTACCTTGACGGCTGAAATTTTGTTTTTAATGAGAAAACTTAATCATATCTCAAAATCAGATAAACAGGAGAAGTTTATTGCTATATGTGTAAACGCATTGAAGACTTTTATTCAGGGAACAATATCCAACTATTATTATATTTACTTTTCTTCACTTGGCTATCACTCCTCCACTCTCCCCTACTTGATATGTTTCAACGAATTGAGGTGATGATCTGGCTTGATGTTGTGAATGGGTATGCAACACTGACGAGGTCAAACGAGACCAAAACTGCAGACTGTTGCTCTTATTCATAACATCCGTTTATTAGATTGTACTACTACTATGTAGCCCTGGTTGATGATGATTAAGAAGAGTGGATCGGAAAACCAGCTTCTTCAGAAAGACGAAGATGAAGTAAAATATATTTTAAACTTTCCACAATTTTATTTTTACAAACACGACCGGTTTCGACTGTCAGGTCATTTCCAAATGGTCTACTACAGGAAATGAACTTACTTATATACATAGTAGCCTTATTTCATATTAAGTTGTAATGATTTAAAATGATTTAAAAAATGTAATGGAAAAATGCTTTACATTCAATAGCATCCCCATTTTCTGACATACATATACCCAGAGTAGAAGTGTTGCAGAAGGAAAACCTTGTTAGCAACACACATGTGAAAACAAAAATCAGAGTAAAACACTCAGCTAAATATACTTATTAAACTAAATCTCAGACACAAAACAAAAATTTATAAATAACAATTTTTCCCGAGCCAAGAATAGCTGTCCTAAAAGGCTTCATTTAAATGAAAATTACAAAGATAATGCATAAAAAAATAAAAATATACATACATATAAATAAAAATATGAATATAAATTCCCCACAGGCTCCCCAGTCAAACAGAATATCAAATGAACATAATATTGATTAAAGACCTTTCCTTTGGACCCATCTGAAAACCCTCTTCTTAAAAACTTGTATTGAAACAGACGAATTTCTTAACTGACTGTCGAGAAAACTATACACTCTATTCAGATAGTATGTGAAAAACCTCTGTGTTATTCTAAAACATGCTTTGTGGGCGTAATTCAGGTGGCGTGCTACCCTCTGGTATCGTAATTATGTGATAATAGATTAACACTGATTTTACCATAATACCAATCAATCAACAGAGCTCTTACATAAAGTTGTCTAATATTTAGCAGGCCACTCATTTGAAAAATAAGTTCAGTAGAAAAATCATATGGTTTTCTGTAGATTGTTTTAATAATTTTTTTCTGAACTACACTCAAACCATCAAGATGTCTGTCATATACTCCTTCCCAACCTATGCAACCGTACTGCAAAATAGGACTCACTAAGCCGTGATAGGCGGATAATAAAGTTTTTGTATCAGCCACTTTACTCAGAATACGAAAAACATAAATGAATGGACGCAATTTTTGCACATGTTATTTATTTGATCCACCCATCTGAGAGTAGAGTCAATGTATACACCCAAATACTTCGTAGTGTATTGCAGAAAGAGAACCTGAGTTCCACATCCACAATTTTTCACAATTTTCCGATTTTGGCATTCCATGCAAAAGCTTATACTATTAAAATGCGGCAATCCAACTGTACTTCTAGCAAAAGGGAGAATAGTAGTTTTTTTCTGATTTAGTATTAAACCATTGCTGTTCATCCAATTTCCTGCCAAAAACGGACTAAATCCCTTGTAGCGTTCCAACTTTTCCCACTAAACAATAGCACCGTGTCGTCCGCATAGGATGTTATCTCACCTACACCACTCAAACTAAGAAAGTCGTTTATATAACATAGAAACAATAAAGGACCCAACACAGTACCTTGTGGTACACCCATTTTCACATTTTGACTATCACTTACAGATTGACCTATACGGACGCACTGACATCTATCTGAAAGATACGACGCCAAGAGACGCAGAGGAACACCTCTCACCCCATTCTATCAAGCTTACACAGTAGTTGTTTATGAGGTACAAGATCGAAAGCCTTGGTAATATCGAGAAAAACAGCCATCGGAAACAGTCCCTGGTCCAGAAGCTCATAGACGCGGCCCACAACCCTCCTAATCGCGTCATTGGTGGATCTACCATTTAGAAATCCAAATTGATTACTATTAATGACCTCATATTTATCAAAAAATTTATAAGCCTCTTTTGATGACCTTCTCAATTAGTTTGGCTATACACGATGTAAGGGATATAGGTCTGTAATTATTCATATCTGCTCTATTGCCCGATTTAAGTAAAGGAATTATTGTTGCCATCTTCAAACTATCCGGGAAGACACCTTCGCCAAGAATACGATTACATATGTGAACAAACGGTCCTCCAATAATATCAACAAATTTCTTAAGTATTTCATTACTAATACCATCACCCCCGCCAGCAGAACGACTAATTTTAAGATCCTTTATCATTCCCTTCACTTCATTAAAGTTAGTAGGCTCCAAAAAAATTGAGTTATCCTGAGTTAGAGTATGCGGGTTGGAATTGAAAGATCTATACGGACAAATGTTTTCAGACAACCTAGAACCTATTCCTGCGAAAAATCATTGAATTTTTGAGCAATATACTGTTTATTAGTAGATTCGACATTGTCCACTCTAATTTTTTCGATAATATTACTATATGCACTAGGATCCCTCAAATTTGAAACCTCACTCAATAAATTCCACATTTTCCTAGAATCATTACCTGCATCTTTTATTTTGTTTCTATAATAAACAAGCTTACTAGACGACACAATTTCATTTAGTTTATTTCTATAACTTTTATACTCCTTAAAAGATTCTCGTCATTTGGGCCAAAGTTTTTTGTAGAGACTGTTTTTGTTCCAAATGGACACCGATAGCGCGGCTGTTATCCATGGCTTTCTTATCTTACGCTTTTTTATACTGAAAAAACTAGTTGAGCTTTCAATCGACTTCGTCACCATATCCAAAAACAAGCTCATCTTTGAATTTATATCACCCACTGAATACACATTGTCCCAATTTAAGCCCATCAGAAGCTCTTCAAGCAAAACAAAATCAATCTTTTTCCCTTGTGGAAAGTTATTAATGTCTAACTGATTATTAAGGGTGATTTCAATTGGGTTTTTACAAAGTTTATTGATTTCCAAACATTCCATTCTCTTCCCTATCGCAATTATGAAGAGGTTGAATATTATTAGGTGCGCAACTAGGTTCTCGCTGTTTGTCAATAGATGGCTCCAGTAGGTGCTGATCGATTTTTACATATGAACAGAGCTGAGACATATGCTAAACAAACCACTGTGACACATTAGTGATTTTGTTTTTGCGTCATATACTTTTAGTTATGAGAAAATGTCTGATTTTGTGCCAAATAATCGTCATTTGCGCGAAGTATTGATTTTCTTCTTTCACTAGAAGAAAACGGCGGCTGAAGCTCATAGAGAGCTCAAAAAAGTTTACGGAGATGCTGCTCTAAGTGGTTCCGTCGCTTCAAAAATGGTGATTACGATGTGGACGACCGTCCCTGTGAAAGAAGACCAAAAATCTTCCAAGACGCTGAATTCGAGGCATTGCTCGATGACGATCAGTGCCAAACGCAAGAAGAGTTTGCTTCAGCCTTAGGAGTTATCCGTTAGGCCATTTCCAATCGATGGCATGCGTTGGAATGATTCAAAAGCAAGGATCTTGGGTTCCTTATGGTTTGAAGCCAAGAGACCTTGAGCTCCGTTTTCTCGCCTGTGAACAACTTCTCCAGCGGCAAAAAAAAAAATAAAGGATTTTCTTCATCGCATCGTAACGGGCGATGAAAATGGATTCATTACAGCATATTCTGTGTATTTGGTGGGACCAAGTCGGTGTTATTAATTATGAGCCATTGAAACCGAACGAAACTATCACAGAGGAACGATATTGCACTCAATTGATGCGATTGGGTAAAGCACTGCGCGAAAAACGGCCACAATACGGGCAGAGACACGAAAAAGTAATTCTACAGCATGACAACGCTCGGACTCACGTTGCCAAACCCGTTAAAACCTACTTGGAAACGCTCAAATAGGAGCCATATTCTCCAAATATTGCACCATCCAATTATTACTTGTTCCGTTCGATGGCACATGGTCTAGCTGATCAGCAGTTCCGCTCATATGAAGAGCTACAAAAGGAAAAGAACTAGCAAGTTTTATAGAACAAAATGGTTACAACTTCCTTTCAACAGGCACTCCCACCTACTGGCCAACGGACCCCAACAAGATTCCAGACCTGCTAGACTTCTTCGTAACAAACGGTTTATCTCATTCCAACATGGACATAACACCAAGCCACGACCTATCTTCGGACCATTCTCCCATAATTGCAACAGTTAGTGCGTTTATAATCCATAAAAAACAAATTCCCAGACTGCACAATAGGAAAACCAATTGGGACGAATATCGAAAAATATAGAGGAGACGATAAGCCTGGACGTGAGACTGAAAACCCACGATGAAATAGAGAATGTGCTGTCCACATTCAATAACCAGATCATACAAGCAGTGAAACAAGCAACCCCAATAATCAATGTAGCAAATCAAACCAATAACGTCTCTGAAGAAATTAAGAAGCTGATAGCCCAGAAGAGAAGAGCAAGAGCGAGGTGGCAGGTAACACACTCCCCAGCTGATAAAAACATCTTGAACAGAACAACCAACAGACTCAGAGCGAAAATCAAAGAAATAAAAGAAATCTCATTCCACGACTACGTCTCAAACCTGAGCAGACTCGATAATTCAATATGGAAGCCAATAAAGAACTCTACAAAGCCAATGACGCACACACCAGCTATACGTAATACATCAGCATCTAACACACACTGGGCCAGAAGTGACGAAGAAAAAGCCAAACTATTTGCCGAACACCTAGCAACAGTATTCACCCCTAATAATGACGTCAGAGATAATGAAATAGAGAGAACTTCTAGAAACACCCAACAACACATCACCAATTAAACCTTTCACTGCAGCTGAAGTACAGGACGAACTCAGTCGCCTCAACACAAGAAAAACTGCAGGAATTGACAAAACCACACCAAAAATGCTTAAAGAGTTGCCAGAAAAGGGATCACTCTACTGAAGTATATTTACAACGCTATGCTGAAACAAAACTATTGGCCAGAGCAGTTCAAGACAGCAGAAATTATTTCAATTCAAAAACCAGGTAAAGATCCGAGCAGTGTAACCTCCTATCGGCCAATCAGTTTGCTACCTGTAACCTCAAAAGTACTCGAGAGACTGGTCTTACGCAGAATCAACACAGATCCAAACACAAAACAATGGATACCTCACCACCAGTTTGGGTTTCGAGCATCCCACTCAACTGTTCAACAAACACACAGAACAAGCCATACGGTAAACCAAGCACTTGAACAGAAGAAGTACTGTACATCAGCATTTCTCGATGTGAGCCAAGCCTTCGACAAGGTTTGGCACCCCGGTCTACTATACAAAATAAAAAAACATCTTCCTACAACATATTTCAAACTATTGAGATCCTATTTAGACACAAGGAAATTCAGGGTAAGAGTGAACGACAAGATATCCAACAATTTTCCCATATCATCTGTAGTACCACAAGGTAGCGTCCTCGGTCCCATATTGTACTTATTGTATACAGCAGACCTGCCAACAAACCCCCAAACAGTGATGGGCACATTCGCGGATGACGCAGCTATACTAGCAAGCGACGAGGACCCAGCACAAGCTTCTCATTTGCTACAGAGCCATTTGGACCAGATACAAGAATGGTCGCAAAATGGAGAATTAAAATCAATGAGACCAAATCTGTACAAGTAAATTTCACACTAAGAAAAGGCCAATGTCCGCCAGTACAGATGAACAATATTCGGATACCTGAATCTCCTACAGTGAAATACCTGGGAATGCACATGGATAAAAAACTTACCTGGAAGGAACATGTAATCAAAAAAAGAAAACAAATTGACCTGAAAGTCAAAGAATTACACTGGCTCATTGGTAGGAAATCGAAATTATCATTAGAGAAAAACTGCTCATCTACAAAACAATAATCAAGCCCATCTGGACCTATGGAATCGAGATCTGGGGATGCACCAGTAAGTCCAATATGGCAATCATCCAAAGAAGCCAATCTAAAATCCTCAGAATGATTGCAAATGCCCCTTGGTACGTTTCAAATCAGACCCTACATGAAGACCTGATGGTACCGTATGTAAAGGACGTCATTAGAAAACAGCAACAAATATCACGCAAAGCTTGAGATTCACACAAATATTTTGGTACAACCCTTGTCTGAATCGCAGAACGATCGGCGACTGAAACGAAATTGGCCAGCAGATTCAAAGGAGATTTAAAGAGGACTTGTCACTGGACAGGACCTCATCATGACACTTGGGAGCGTTAGCTCTAAAACCTGCAAATGAGCTTATAGAATGTAAATTATTCTGATTGCTTGTAACTACTATTATAATAAAAAAAAATATGAAGAGCTCCAAAAATGGCTTGATTCGTTGATAGCCTCAAAAGACGAACACTTCTATCGTCACGGTATTCGAGCTCTGCCAGAAAGATGGGAAAAAGTTGTAGCTAGCGATGGGCAATATTTTGAATGATTCACGTGTAATCATTTTTCACAATAAAGTTGAATTTTCATAAAAAAAAGCGAAAACTTAGTTGAGCGCCTAATATCTAATGTTATTGAACTTGGAAGCAGGTTTTCAAATGGTAAGTACTCTGATAGAGTCATGACTGGAGTTCCGCAAGGTTCTATCATGGGACCTATTTTATTTTTCTTCTTCTTCAAGTGCCATGCAGATTCCTGCGTAGGCGTCCATCCTTTCACTCATCATATGATTCTATTGATTGCAGCATTTTGTAGTGTCTGGAAGTCCTGTATTCCTGTCCACTGTCGTATGTTTCGTAGCCAGGATAGTTTTCTCCTACCTACTCCTCTTTTTCCTCCTTCTATTTTACCCTGAAGGATAAGACGCTGGAAGTGATAGCGTTCTCCGCGCAGTACATGTCCAAGGTAGCCAATTTTTTTTCTTTTGATGTTTTCGAAAAGTTCACGGTCTATCAAACCAGTTATTCTCAGTATATCCTCATTCGTTACATGTTCAACACACGATACCTTCAGCATCCGTCGTAGGGTCCACATCTCGAAGGCCTCAATTTTATTTATAATTGCTGTTTTCAACGTCCATGCCTCCACTCCGTACAAGAGAACGGGCCAGACGTAACATTTTACCATTCTATATCTGAGATTGAGATTTAGGTTTTGTCTGTCAAGAATTTTTAAGTTTTATAAACGTTGTTCGAGCATGCTCGATTCTGCATTTTATTTTTGATCTGGGTCCCATTTTTGGTTGATCATGCATCCCAAGTATTTAAATTGAGTGACTTGTTCAATGTTTTCTCCATATATATTATATATATTATGGCATTTGGGGCATCGTTTCTGCTAATGGCCATACATTTGGTTTTACGGATGTTAATTTTCAAACCCAATCTCTGGCTTTCTTGATTGATCTTATCTAGTAGAGCTTGCAGGTCATTTGCACTATCTGCCAGTATCACGGTATCATCCGCGTATCGAATATTGTTGATGGGAATTCCGTTTACTTTAATACCCATGGGACTGTCGGAGATTGACTCGATGAAAGCTCTTTCCACATATAAGTTGAACAACATCGGAGATAAGATACACCCCTGGCGGACGCCTTTTTTTATTTCAAAATCCTCAGTTGTTCCTGCATTTTGAATTCGGATTTCTGCTTTTTGGTTCCAGTATAGATTACCTATAAGTTTGATATCCTTTCCATCCAGCCCCAAGTCTCTAAGATATGATATGAGGAGGTCGTGCTTTACATTATCAAATGCCTTCTCGTAGTCGATAAAGCACAGAAAAACGTTCCTTCTTTGGTCTTGGCAATTCTGCACTAATGTTTGGAGACTAAATATGGCTTCTCTTGTTCCAAAACCGTTCTTAAATCCAAACTGACTGGCACCACTCACTTCCTCGCACCTCCTGTTTTTATTATTTATTTTATTTTTAGTTTTTATTAATGACTTCCCTGATTTTATTGAGGATGCTGACAGCACTCTCTTTGCTGATGATACAACTCTTTCAATGGGATCTAAAGATATATGGACTCTGAAACATTTGTCGGACAGCTTACATGAAAGGGCGTTGGTCTGGTTTTTTGTAAACGAGTTGGCAATGAATGGTGCTAAAACTCAGAAACTGTTGCTGAATATGAGGGATACTTCTGGTCTTGCCACAGATTTTGCTGGAGATAGTAAGGTCTGTTTTTTGGGGGTTAGTGTTGATCCGGTTTTGTCGTGGAATGCTCATGTTGAGTGTTTGGTTTCTAAGATAAATATTGTGAATGTATATGTTCTTAAACGTCTGGCTTCATCTATTTCTCCAATGATTAAGAGGATGGTTTATTTTGCGTTGATCGAGTCTTCCCTTAGATATTGTGTAGTAGTGTGGGGTGGTTGTTCTGGGCGTGAATTACTGTTTCGTCTCCATAGAAGGGCTGTCAGGGTGTTGGGGGTTCTGGGCTACAGGGATTGCAGTAGGAGCACCTTCAGGCGGCTTGACATACATACATTTCCTTCTCTTTATGCACTTGAGTGTCTAGTGTATGTCCACCGCAACTTAGCAACTTTTAAACTAAACTCTGATGTTCATTCTCACAACACAAGAAATAAATTTCATATGAGAAAAGATTTCTTTCGACTCGGTAAATCACAGATAGAATTTCCATGCTGTCGATTTCTTCAATAGGCTGCCCGATTCCATAATATTCCTCAAATCGGACGGTTTCAAGAAAAAGCTCAGGCAGATTCTTGCTCGGGAGGTTTTATACTCAGTTGATGAGTTTTATAATGTTAACTTTTTGTGAATTTTTTATTGTTTACCATTTGAAGGTTTCTATTTTACTTGTATTCAAGTATTTTTATCGTGTATGTGTATTTCAATGTACTTTTATTCTATTTTAATTCAAGTCATTTTTAAATTGATTAAATTCATCCTATTACTTTTTGTATTTTATCTGAGGTTTTATTTATATGAATTCAGTTGTTCTTCTTATCCTTTGATATGTATTGTAATCAACCCACTGACCTTTGCAAACACTTTTATATTATGTGTAAGGCATTAATAATGAATGAATACTGAAGTGTCCCAGTACAGTTTAAGAGTTTTCATTCTTCTCCAAAGAGATCTATTCTGCCTGATAACTCTATGGCATGAATGATGCCATGATTATATTGGTCTTTACTGAGGCATACGATGCTGTTGCCTGTATCAGCTTTTGTTAAAATGAGGTCTTCTTCTTGGATTTTTGATGATTTGGATTTTATTGTTTCCGTGTAATCATGTTTCTTGAGTCGTTGTTGGATTCAGAAAGGAATATTTAACATTCTACTGAAGGTCGAATATTGCTCCCTGAATAAAAGTCTTCAGAAAATTCAATAATTACTCATTACTTTACTTACTGTACTGATAAATTTAAGTTTCCATTGGAAGGGAAAATCACATCATCATCATATATGGTAATCACCTCTGTATTATCCGAGGCAACAGGAACTTCTTCATTATCAGTCAGATGTTTCGAAACAGATCGAGTGTTTCTAATAGGTTTCTTTTGTCCTTGGCCCACTTCTAGATATAACATGAAAAATTAAATGGTTGGAATGAAATATTGGATAAATTTAAGAACTTCTCGAACTTTTTGTTTTAACTTAATTCTGAATAAAGTATCCAATTAAAAGAAATAGATTTCATTTCGATGAGATTAAAATGAAACTTACCTTTTTTGTAGACTTCCTACCTCCTTCTTCTTGGGAGAATTATCCAAAACTTCGCTACTAGTATTAGAAGATTTCAAATCTAAATCAAGAAAGGTTACTTTGAGAATGTTTGTGAATAGTATGGTAAAGAAATATAAGAATATATTGAAACTGACCTTTAGTTGAAGGTCTTCCTCTCCTCTTCTTTATTGGAATATCTAATACTTCAGTTCCTATTTCAGGAGATTCCCGATCTAAAAAGTTGAATATTTAGTTTGAGAATAAATTAAAAAGCAGGATGAACAATTTGAAAGGTTGTGGTTATTTGGAATTGAAATAACATAGATCTTTTGTAATTGTAAGCATTCAATTATTTATTATTTCGAATTGGTGGAATTCAGCCAGTTTTTTTCCAAAGATCTTTATTCATACATTCAGTCGACGTTTCGGCACAATATTTTGCCTTCTTCAGGATTGCAAAATGAATTTTACTATCAGAAAATAAAATTTTCTTCTTTAAGAAAAGTGAAACAACAGAATATATATGTGTATAAATTAAACAGACTCTCCTCTATCGAAAACCGAATTGTTAGACATTACACGAAACACTCACAAGCTCGAACAAATTGAAAACACTATGAAATGTATATATAAAACTGCCATAAAATACAATAAATAAATAAAAGGATAAAATTTTCTTTCTCTTCCTCTCTCCTCTATCGAAAACCGAATTGTTAGACATTACACGAAACACTCACAAGCTCGAACAAATTGAAAACACTATGAAATGTATATATAAAACTGCCATAAAATGCAATAAATAAATAAATAGGATAAAATTTTCTTTTAGAAATAAAAAAAAACCAGGTACTCATAAGGTATATACAGATCTCCTACGTAATAATAAAACGAAAGATACATATCTAGATAATTCAAGGGCTGCTTAGTTTTACTGAACGGTAACAAAGAACACGGAGAAGATGCGTTCTACACTCTCGAAATCGAGCTGATATTCGGGGGCAGTTGGCAAAACATCGAATATGTGCGGTCTGATATTATTATTATTTTTACGTTGTCATAATCTACTAAGGAAACGATTGATACACACGGCATTTCAAAACGAATAATGGTGGTTTCAACTTCAAGAATTGATTCTCCTTATAAGATTGAAATATGAATTACCAAGACCTTCTGTATCCTGTTTTCTATTGACATTGTTTGTATGTTTTTGTATGTGTATCATTTCTTCTTTTATAATGAGATTCTCTATCCAGAACCATTGCATTTTCAAAATCGAATGCATGATTCATATATATCGCATGCTCTGCCAGAGCGGTTTTACCTGTTGAATTTCCACGGTTTGCTGAATTTATACTTCGTTTGTGTTCTGAAATTCTTGTACTTAGATATCTTCCCGTTTTCTCTATATTAACTCCTTCACATTGTTCGCATGGAATTCTATATATTACGTTACTTTCTAAATGTCGTGGGGTTCTTTCCTTCAATCTAGTGAAATACTTATGTAACGTGTTTTGATTTTTGAAAGCGATAGTAACGTCATTTGAATTTAATATCTTCGCAATTTTCTCAGATAAATTCTGTACATACGGAATTTTGCCTTTTGTTCTGACATAAGTTTGTTTTGTCAGTTTCATTTGCTCTCCTGAGTAATTTATTTATAAGTTTTACTGGATAACCATTTTTCACGAGATACGACTTGATGAGACTTATATTTTTTTCATAAAAAACGGTATCAGACAAATTGAGGGCCCTGTGTTCTAGATTATTTATAATATTTACTTTATGTTTGAAAGAGAGGTGTGAATTGAAATTCAAAAATCTCTCAGAAAACATTGTTTTATGGTACCAATCTGTGAGCAAGCAATTATTCTCCGTTCTTATGATTCGAAGATCCAAGAAGGATATACTATTATTTTCCTAGTTATTATTACCTACTTTTTGAAATGTATATATAAAACTGCCATAAATACAATAAATAAATTGAATAAAATTTTCTTTTAGATTAAAAAAAAAACTAGGTACCCACCTAGTTTTTTTATTTCTGAAAGAAAATGTTATCCTTTTATTTATTTATTGTATTTATGGCAGTTTTATATATACATTTCATAGTGTTTTCAATTTGTTCAAGCTTGTGAGTGTTTCATGTAATGTCTAACAATTTGGTTTTCGATAGAGGAGAGTCTGTTTAATTTATAAACATATATGTTCTGTTGCTTCACTTTTCTTAAAGAAGAAAATTTTATTTTCTGATAGTAAAATTCACTTTAAAGTCCTGAAGAAGGCAAATTTTTGTGCCGAAACGTCGACTGAATGTATAAATAAAGATCTTTGGAGAAAAAATTTGCTGAATTCCACCAATTCGAAATAACTTATAAGAAAAATATCCAACTAATCATTACCTTCAATTATTAAATTGAACGTTTTATACCTCTCGTGGCTCATCACATTGGCGACGAAAATTATCATATTTTACGGCCGATTTTGAATTTTTTTTTGTGCAGAAATATATATTGCTGTTGTGACTACAAACTAAAAATATTTCAGACTATACAGGATGTTCCATACAAAAGTTATGATTTTTAAATGGGATACCTTATATTTTGTTTCATTTTTGACTGTGAGTTACAATGAAGGTGAGTTTGTTTCATAGAATTATTGCTACAAGATCAGAATATCACAATTTGCAACAATAAAACATAAAAGATCAAGAACAAATGATTAATATATTATCATATATCTTCTACAAAAAAATTACACTATCACTACAATACAATTCGAATTCATTGATGCTGTATGGTTTACATTCTAATATAATACATTAAATCATCTTTTGAAAGCCTCAAATCTCGCATTTTGTTGAACACAAACAACAACAAACACAAACACTCAGGTAGACTCATCAATGAGCAAGTCGATTTAAGCCCTTCCCCTCTATTGAATCTTTTCAGGGAGCAATCTCTTCCTTAATTTTATTGGATATTCCTCTGATCAAAGAAATTCTGAAGAAATTACGGTGTAGTGAAACGCGTTACGAATCGAATGTATTGGAAAGAAATAAGGAAAAACTTGTCTGGTATTATTACAATTTGTACAATGCTCAAAATAGTGGTTTTGTTTATGGAAAAATAGTAGTAGTCTATAAATATATAGCCCATAAACAGTAGGTATGCGATGTCTTTTGAAAACTCCACGACACGACTCCCGATATCTCAACCTAAACTAAACCCTTATGGCCCACTTCTGAGTAACAAAAATGTCTTCCATGCGAGATGATCCTCCCCAAAAAATAATACCATAAGACAAATATGGACTGAAAACATGCGAAATAAACAATCTTCAGCACCTCCAGTGCCACTTGAGATCTCGAAACATTCATCGTGTAAATGACTGAGTTTAGCCTTTTTCTGATGTGCTCAATATTTGGATCCCATTTCAAGTGACTGTCTATAACTCCAAAAAACTTGACTGACTCCGCCACACTCGCCTCCAACCCATCAAGGCTAAACGCAACAGGTAGTACCTTTTGTGATCTATTGGTTCTAAAAAACATGAATTCTGTTGTGTTCATGTTAATAACCAATTTATTAGAGGTGCACCACTTTGTTACCTCGTTCAGTTATGTTCTGTAAGAGGTAATTGTAGTACAGAGGTCCGGCGAAGTCAGCAATATATTGGTGTATATAAGTCGTTAATACATATGATAAATAGTAGGGGCCCTAATATGCTTCCCTGCGTAACACCCATAGTGGTATCCCCCACATCAGAGACATAAAGCACACCATCAATAATTATGGCCACCCTCTGCTTTCTGTTGGTAGCTATCTATTAATTAGTTTCAGTTGATTATCCCGAATTCCACACATATCCAATTTTTTCAGCAACGACTCATGATGCACACAGTCGCAAGCCTTAGACAGATCAAGGAAAAGTTCCATAGGGACTTCTCCCTTCTCCAGAGCCAAGATCACCGACTGAGTGAGTTCATAAATCGCTGTCTCAATATTTTTGTTCTTCGTGAAGCCATGCTGAGACTTTACAATGACATTGAATTTCTTGAAAAATTTCATGTTTCCGAACGATTTGAATTTCAAGCCAGTGTTGCCAGATCCCTTACCTGAAGTTCATTCAAATTACACTTCGTATAAGAGAATAAATGCTTGATCTCTGTCGTCTCACTCTTCAGTTTGTTCAATACTAGTGTTGGATAAACATCATATGCGATTTGAGCTTTACTTGCGAGACGAGTGATTTATTCAACTGATTTGGAATTTGTTAATTATTTAATTTTTAGGATGATTTGTCTAGAACAAATATTGTTGACGTTCAGGAAATCATGCAGAATAATCAAATTCGTGAGAGTATCATAAAGACCAGAGACATTATATTCACATTGATTCGGTATACATTTCAAAGAGCATATAGGCAATTACACAGAATTGAAAACCGTTGTACGAAGAAATCCTACTCTCTACTTAAATTTAAGAGCACCTTTTGTTAAGGGAATTTCTTGAGTTATATACATCATGACATATATATATATATATATATATATATATATATATATATATATATATATATATATATATATATATATATATATATATATATATATTTGAATTGTGAGGCCGTTACTTGATGTAGATCCATGATATAAAATGAGATAAAAACACAAGGTTTAACTTTAATCTACACTTTATTTGAAAAAATTCGACGACGTTTCGCTGACACAGCAGCTTTATCAAGAATGACAAACAGAATGAAGAGTATGGTATTATAAACAAATCGTAGAGCAAGTTGGATGAATAACAGGAAAATCCACACCGAGCCATTGTACAGTTAGTATGAAAGGTAATAAAAACTAATTAAACAAGTTAAGTAGGGGTGAATAATTCACATCTACCTGCTCATTCAAAAGCTTGTCCGAATGTTTGTATCTATTTATTTCTAATGCTTCTAGGAGATCTAATTTTAAACTTTTGATTTTATATGTAATATGTCAAAGTTTTTATTGAATGAATGGTTTTCTTTTATTAAGTGGTTTGAATAATTTGAATCAGATTTATTTTTATCGAAGCTACGTTTATGTTCAGATGTTCTTATGCCAAAACTCCTATAGGTCCTACCGATATAAATTTCATCACAAGAACCGCAATTGAGTTTATAAATTCCTGATTTACTTGATTTTTCAACACGAGATTTATTATTTTTAATATGTTTACCTAAGTTATAAGGGTTTTGAAAGTTATATTAAGATTTTGTTTGACGAGAAAGGATTTAATATTTGTACTTGCGGAACCGCAGAATGTTAAACTGTTGAATATTTTATAGTCTTTATGAATAGGATATACTTCATTTATTGCTTTCTGATACAGTTTTTACGAATGATTAGATCTATCATATCCGGATTATATGAATTATTAATGGCTATCTGTTTGATGATGTTTAACTCTTTATTATAATCTTCTACTGATAAAGGTAAATTGAGTAACCGATGTACCATGCTGTTTAAAGCTGCAACTTTGTGTTGAATTGAATGTAATGAGTAGTTATGTATAATTGTATCAGTATGTGTTGGTTTACGAAAGACCGAAAAACATGATTATTATTTCGTTTAGAATCGAATTCAACATGTTTTCGATTAATATTTTGACATCACCTGGAGGAACGCTTGGGTATAAATTCTCAACATCAAACGAAATAAGTTTTGCGTTAGGTGGTAGGTTAGGTTAGGTGATAAATAACATAGAAAATGTTAACCTACCACCTAACGCAAAACTTATTTCGTTTGATGTTGAGAATTTATACCCAAGTGTTCCTCCAGGTGATGTCAAAATATTAATCGAAAACATGTTGAATTCGAATCATGTTAATCACATAATTAAATCAGAAATATTGAATCTGTTGGACGTTTGCATTGAACAAAATTATTTTTCTTTCAACAACATCTATTACAGTAGTGAAAATGGTTTGATCATGGGAAATCCTTTGAGTCCACTTTTAGCAGAGATTTTTATGAATAATATCGAACAGAAAATTCATACACATCCACTCATTTCCAAATTTCTTTATTGGTATAGATATGTTGACGACATCTTAGTATGTTTCATTGGAACTACTCGTCAATTAGACTTATTTCTTAATTTCATTAATTCCATCCATTTGAACATTAAATTCACGATAGAAATTGAACAGAACGATTCCATTAATTTTTTGGACTTGAAAATCACTAAACGAAATAATAATCATGTTTTTTCAGTCTTTCGTAAACCAACACATACTGATACAATTATGCATAACTACTCATTACATCCAATTCAACACAAAGTTGCAGCTTTAAACAGCATGGTACATCGGTTACTCAATTTAAATTTATAAAGAGTTAAATATCATCAAACAGATAGCCATTAATAATTCATATAATCCAAATATGATAGATCTAATCATTCGTAAAAACTGTATCAGAAAGCGATAAATGAAGTATATCCTATTCATAAAGACTATAAAATATTCAACAGTTTAACATTATGCGGTTCTGCAAGTACAAATATTAAATCCTTTCTCGTCAAACAAAATCTTAATATAACTTTCAAAACTTCTAATAACTTAGGTAAACATATTAAAATAATAAATCTCGTGTTGAAAACTCAAGTAAATCAGGAATCTATAAACCCAATTGCGGTTCTTGTGATAAAATTTATATCGGTAGGACCTATAGGAGTTTTGGCATAAGAACATCTGAACATAAACGTAGCTTCGATAAAAATAAATCTGATTCAAATTATTCAAACCACTTAATAAAAGAAAACCATTCATTCGATAAAAACTTTGACGTATTACATATAAAATCAAAAAGTTTAAAATTAGATCTCCTAGAAGCATTAGAAATAAATAGATACAAACATTCGGACAAGCTTTTGAATGAGCAGGTAGATGTAAATTATTCACCCTTACTTAACTTGTTTAATTAGTTTTTATTACCTTTCATACTAACTGTATAATGGCTCGGTGTGCATTTTCCTGTTATTCATCAAACTTGTTCTACGATTTGTTTATAATACCATACTCTTCATTCTGTTTGTCATTCTTGAAAAAGCTGCTGTGTCAGCGAAACGTCGTCGAATTTTTTCAAATAAAGTGTAGATTAAAGTTAAACCTTGTGTTTTTTATCTCATTTATATCATGGATCTACATCAAGTAACGGCCTCCACAATTCAAATCTACTGGATTGTGGAAAACACCGTGAAATCTAGTATGGGTGACATCAGGAAGTTATCAAAATTCGTGAATAACTCGAAAACCACATCAGAAATAACTTATTGGATGTATGAATACTAATGAATCAATATAACTGAGATGTTGTTAGTCGCACCCTCCAAATGAATGAAAGGAAAATTTTGTACAGTGTACAATTCTCAATTTATTACCCTGTTATAAGAGCTAAATAGTAAAGGTTCTAGCTTACAAAAAAAATCTGGAGCATACAGATCCTGCACTCAGATCGTCACAAAATTTATGCCAAACAAAGGGAAATATTTTCCCTCAATTTCATCCGTCATATTGAACTTTATTGAATTACTGAAATGTGAGGTCAGATTCTAATATCTTATAAATACTTCGGAAACTCTTAAGACACTATTTAAAGACTTTACAGCAAGTACCACCTCATATGGTTGGATATCAAATCTTTAATAATTTCCGAAATATTTGACATTTTCGGATTTCAAAGCTTCAGATTTACTATTATTGTGATAGTAATTGTTGTTGCTTGAAAATATTACAATTTTTTTTGACCTATGTTACACAGGGTGTTCGAAAAGGATATTTGAAGTTAGGGCTCATTTAAATCTCATTTCAATGTTTTCATCAAATGATGTACCTTATATGTAAAGGGTCGAATAAGTGATATACACTCCCCACAAAGATTGTCACATCACCCTACTTTTACGACAATACTATATAAACTTTTAGGTTGGTCATTCAATAGTCGCTTGGTAACTTTCAGAAGTGTAAAATAAGAAGATAGCATTCAAAAGAGATGAGTTTATGATGGAAAATATCGACATTTTTCGTGTGTTTCAGCATTAATAAACTTACTTACTAACCTAAGATGAGACCAAGGAACTTGAACATTTTGCTTAGTTATTCCCCAAATAATGAATATGAGAGATGAAAGTTACTTAAAAATTTTTATTAATAAGATATACTTAACCTTTCTTCAAACTGTTAGCTGATTTTCGTCCTCTCTTCGCTGGTTTATCAAATAAAATGGTAACTCAGTTAACGGAATATTTTCTGAAAACAAAGATGAATGTATAAATCTCGATAATAAATAACGATAAAAAATACACATCATGCTTGTGACTTTGTCAAATTATTCGCAGATACACTGCTTGCGGTATCAGACTTAGATACAGCTATTAACAAGATGAACGTCTCCGTGAAGACGATCTATAACTGTTTTGCAGCCAATGGACTCAAATTGAATGTTTTGAAAACTAAAGCAATAATTTCAACTACACCATTTAGATACAGACAAATAAATCTTGATAATTGTTCACTTTCCATTGATGGTGAGGCCATTGAATTTATAAGAGGGTTTAAGTACCTTGGTTTTGTGTTGGATAATGGTTTGAACCTTGCTGCACACTTCAAATACATAACTATAAAGATCTCAAAAAAGCTTTACTTTTTCACCCAAATTTCAAGACATTTGAGTACAACGGCCAAGGTAACAGTCTATAACACTATGCTGCAACCACATTTTGATTATTGTAGTACCTTGTACAGTTTTGATAAAAAATGCTGAGGTTGCAGAAACTCCAAAATAGGGGAATGAGAGTCATCTTAGGTTGTAAGCGATTCACACCCATATCATTCATGATCAGTGCACTGGGATGGTTATCTGTGCGACAAAGATACTACAGATCAGCGATGATATTCGTTTTTAAGATTATCAACAACCTCTTGCCATCTTACCTTGCTGATCTAATCTTTTACAGGGGCTCTACTCATGAATACAGTACAAGACAAGAAAAAGATTTTCATCTACCAAAATACAGACGTTCTGCATACCAAAAGGTGTTGATGTACAGGGGTCTGCAAGAGTTCAAGAGATCAAAAGTATTTTTATCTTCATATCAAGACTAACTGAGCATATAAGAGCAATGTTTTATTAGTATCAATAGGTGTATGTTTTCATTCTTTCTTCTTTTTTTTGAATATATATTGTTATTTTTCGGGCTAAAAATTATATGTATATTAGGATGTATCCTATGAATGAAATAAAGTTATTATTATTATACGATCTTGTAGGTCTTTTTTGTTGCTTGCGAAACAGCGTTGTTTGTAATGTAGCAGCTGTCAGCTAAGAACACTAGCATCTGACGCATGCGCACAGCTGGAAATCGCTATCCTCGTCTGACTGGTAAGGTTACGCGCTAATTCTCTTTCACTCTACCTTTATTATTTACCATCTTGAACAGCCAGCAACTCTTATTAGTAGACAGATTTAATTAGGCAAACTTATCATAATTAATAGATAAAATTAGCTTAAATTTGATATATGTAACTAACAAATATACGTTATGAACGTATAAATGTAACAAAATCGTAACCTGTGTACACTTGCCAGCGAACCGCACTTGGCGAAAGTTTTTATACATTGTCGTGTAGCGAACGATATTTCTTTGAAAAATAAACCAATAAATATATATATATATATATATATATATATATATATATATATATATATATATATATATATATATATATATATATATATATATATATATATATATATATATATATATATATATATATATATATATAAATATATATATATTTAATATACTATAGCTACTCCATTATTTTTCACACAAGGAATTACTTATTTAAAACCGAAAAGTGATAATACTATTGATCCGTCTCAATATAAACCAATTACTTGCCTTCCAACAATATATAAAACTCTAACTGCATGTATTACCCAAAAATTCATGCACATTTGGAGAATTATAATATTCTTTCCGAACAACAAAAGGATGTAGAAAAAACACCTTGGTACTAAAGAGCAACTTGTAATTGATTCTGTTGCTTTGAATCAAGCTCAAACTAAGAAGAGAAATATTCATACAACCTTCATTGATTACCAAAAGGCTTTTGATAGTTCTCCCCATTCATGGCTTCAAGAAATTTTGGAAATTTATAAAATTGATAAGACACTTCGTCTTTTTCTTGAATTTGTAAGGAAAAATTGGAGAACCAATCTTCATTTATATATTTCAAAGCAATCGTTAAAATCCGAAGTAATTCCAATCAAAAGAGGCATTTTTCAAGGTGATTCTTTGAGTGCTCTTTGGTTTTGTCTTTGCCTTAATCCATTTTCTCATCAATTAAATGCTACTAGTTTCGGCTTCAAAATAAAGAGTCTATCAACTGAATTCAAATTAAGTCACTTAATTTATTTAGATGATATTAAATTATATGCCGGAACCAGATCACATTTAAAAAGTCTACTTGAGATTACTTTCAACTATTCCAATGATATTCATATGAAATTTGGGCTTCCAAAATGAAAAATCTTTCTATTGAAAAGGAAAGATCACCTCTGACTATATAAAGATTTCCAATATCGAAATCGAGCCAATGCATCAAGGAGATACATATAAATATCTTGGATTTTGTCAAGAGAAGACAATTAACCATAGCAGCACTAAAGAAAATATTAGAAGTTCATATTACAAAAGACTTAGAATTATCATCAAGAGTCATTTAACTAGTAAAAACCTTTTCAGAGCTATCAACTCCTATGCAGTTCCTATTCTTACATCTTCTTTTGGAATTATTAAATGGTCTAAAACTCATCTAAATGAATTACAATGTCAAACGAGGAAAATGCTCTGTAAATATCATAAGTACCACCCAAAGTCAGCTGTTCAGAGAGTTACACTACCTAGACATCTTGGAGGTCGTGGATTAACTGATTTGAATAATCTTCATAGTAAACAGATTTTTCATCTACGTTCCCATTTTCATGATAAACAGAGAACGTCTAAATTACATGATATTGTTGTTGCTTCAGATTATAATCTTACACCTCTGAACTTGACAATGCTAAAAGTACATTTTGATATATTTGATGATAATTCTAAAAGAGAAAGTTGGATGCAGAAGGAATTACACGGAAAGCACCCTAAAGAATTGAAAAATGATTATATTGATGAAATCGCATCGAATTAATGGTCAGTATCTGGAGAATTGTTTGCTGAAATAGAAGGCTTGGCAATTGCAATCCAGGATCAGGTTGTTTTCACGAGGAATTATAGAAAACACATCATCGAACAAAATATAGATGATTCTTGCCGTAGATGTTTCTGTTCTTCAGAAACAGTTTTCATATATTATCATCTTGCTCAGTCCTTGCTTCAACAGATTATTTAGAAAGACATAATGCCGTCGCTAATATTATTCATTTTAATCTAGGAATTAAACATGACCTAATTCCCAAAAGAAAAAATTTCACAAATATGAACCTGAGATTATTTGTGAAAATGACAAATATAAACTTTATTTTGATAAAACAATTCTTTGCAACAGAGCTGTAAAACACAATAGACCAGATATCATTCTTACTGATAAAAAGAATCAGATAACATATATAATTGATATTGCTATACCCGACACACATAATATACAAAATAAATACAATGAAAAATTTCTAAATATATGATGCTTGGCGACGAGATTAAAAAATGTGGAAAATGAAGAAAATATTTATTCTACCGATTATTATTTCCACAACAGGTGTTATTCCTAGAAATCTTCACAAAAGTATTGGGATTTTGGGTCTGAAGAAAAATTTGTTTGAACAGTTACAAAAGATAACAGTCATCAAATCTTGTAATATTCTTCGTAGGTTTCTTTCCGAAAAAAATAATGAGGTAGAGTCATAGGTTTTCTCTTTAGTTTATACTGCTCAGAATCTCATTTCATATTTTATTTATTCGTTTATATAAATGTAATATAATTAACTGACAATTTTGTCATATTTATATTCAGAGCAGTATTCTATTCGATCGTTCACCACTTCACACAAAGGTAACTATTAATGAGTAACATTCAGTGTTACTTGACTAAGGTCCGTACACTGGATTTTTCCGGGGAGAAAGCCTCTGACACTAGTCGTTGGTACATTGATATCATTGTCTGATGATGCTATAGTATGTATATATTCTGGTAGATTGATATATTCTCATAACATTTAACGTTATCCTAATATATAATTATTCCAGGATATGTTTTGATTATAATCATTGCCTGGCAATGGTATTAATTACCGGGTGGTGGATTTATATTTTTTCATGAAATCAATTTGATTGCATGAACAGATATATGGGCAACTCGTCGGGGTAAAACCCCCATATATATATATATATATATATATATATATATATATATATATATATATATATATATATATATATATATATATATATATATATATATATATATATTTACATATTATAATCCGGTGTACCTGGGTATAATATTGGCAATTCAGGAGGGTTTCATCTCTATTTTTCTCAAAACCATTTACAGATATGGAAACCGTTTTCATCTTACACAATAAATTATATGAGATCATTAACGATATAAATTTGATGAGTAATTCCTGTCATGAATTTAACCCCAAGAAAGGTAATTATTACAAAGATATATATTAAGAAGAATTCTTTAAGTACTTTTATCATTTGTATGCATCAGTTAATAGTTGGTGAAAGTGTTTTGTTCATTTAACAAATAATGGAAAAGTTTTCTAATTTTACCCCAGTTATAATTTCACAATGTAGAAAGAAATTGAATTTAAAACTATACGTTTTATAAAGTGATTGAAATTATTTATGAACATTGTTTAACATTCTGTTAGGTAATGTTAAAACTCATGTGGAAAAATTAGCTTAAGTCTACTATAATATAAAACATCTGAATATATATCTGAATATAACTGAAATAGCATAAACATTATTTAACTATTATACTGGGTGATTCACCAGTGGCGCGGTGCTCTATAGCTCGTACACTCTTGAAGATTTCATTTTTGTTCGAACGGTATTGTATTTAGAAAGTAAAAATCTACTTCAGCAATTTATTTTGCAGTAAACAGGGTGTCCCAATTTTCTATAAAAAAATCTTGGGATGTTTTTTCAGATTGGAAGACCACTTTTTTGTTGAAGATTCAAGAACGTCCTAAACTCTGCTATAATGTCTTTAAGTAATTAGTTTTTTGCTGAGTAGTTTCGTAACAATATTTTTTTTCCGTAAAAATTCATGAAATTAACTCTCACATCATCGCATCCTCCTTCAGCCAGAGAGGATGAATACTTTTTTCCTTTCGTTTTCTTATTGCCCAAGGATAGCTTTATTGATGACTTGAAACAGATTATCCTCATTTTATACAGGAGTGACTCAAAAAAATTATTGAATATTGTAATTTTAAAAATATCATATCTTGATTTTTCAAATGGAACACCCTGTATTTTATTATTCATGTCAACGCATAAAATATTGTGCTATATTTTAGCAGAAGTAACATTATCGTCATTTTCGATCATTTTCCAAATATTCGATTATTTGTGAAAATGTTTGATGAAAATTCTACAAACGGTATCAAACCCATCAACATGCATTATTATTCGCACAGAAGATTTTTTTCTGTAATGATTCAAGTAGTGAAAAATGAAACCTAAACAAGATAATTCTTTCAACGAATGATAAAATCAAGATGATTAAAACATAAATCAAGGTATGTGTTGACATTTTTTTTATTTGTGCCTTCTGTCAGGTGCCCGGACATATCATATTCTCAGTGTTTCGTTATTAAACATTGTTAAAGTGAGGTTTGAACCCAATTTTCTCAATTGACTGCCATGAAGTTCTCCAAAGAAGAAATGGTCGATATGATTTTTATTCTGGGTGAGTGTGATAGAAATTCTTTGTGGGCAAGTAGAGTTTATGCACAAAGGTTTCCTGATAAGAGGCATCCTGATGCAAGATGCTTTGAAAAACTTCTAATTAGATTTATCGATACGGGTAATATCGCTTACAAAAAACATGAAAAACCAAAAACTGCTACAGCTGAAGACAACCAGTTATCAGTTTTGTTGACAGGGACAGAGGACCCATATAAAAGCCAAAGAGATTTCTCAGTTAACAGATATAAGTCAAACTTCTAAATAGAGAATCTTGAAAGTGAATAAATTTCATGCATATCATGTACAGCTGCACCAGAAACTGAACAATCAAGATTATGAAAATCAAATCAATTTTTGCAATTGGGCAAGTGACGAAGTAGCGGAAAATCCAAATATGTTTAGCAAAGTTCTTTTCTCGGACGAGGCAACTTTCCACAAGAATGGGCTTGTTAACAGGCACAAGTTTCATTATTACGCCACGGAAAATCCACACCTCATGAGACAAATAGATGACCGTCCTTGAATGTATGGGCGGCTATAGTAGATGGATATCTAATTGGGCAGCACTTTTTCGACGGGTACCTCAATAGTGAATAGATTTTCTGCAAAATCATCTACCAATGTTACTTGCCGATGTACCAGAGAATATAAGACAAGATTTGTAGTTTCAACAGGATGGAGCACCAGCACATTACTCACAGCAGATTAGGGGGCATTTGAGTCATGTATTTCCAAACAAATGGATAGGACGTGGTGGTCCTGTTAGATGGCCAGCTAGGTCTCCGGACCTTACAAGTCTAGATTTTTCTTGTGGGGTTATATTAAGGGCATCGTTTACCAGATTTATTCGACAACACAGTTGGATATGAGACAGAGAATAGTCGACGCCTTTCAGTCAGTTAATCCGCAAATGTCGAGAGTTCAACGGTCTTGCCTCAGAAGGATTGAGTTGTGTCTACAAAGAAACGGGAAACATTTCGAACACTTATTGAAATAGTTCAACACCTTGTAGATCATCTCCCCAAAAACCAATCTATTACGTATTTCATACACGATTACCTTAAAATATCTCCATTTCTATGATCAAGTATAATGATATGTACTAATAAACACTTCTCTTGCAACCTCTGATTTCATTATTTTAGTTTATTCTTTTATTTCGAAAATGGTAGAAGATAAAGACAAGGTTACTTCTGCAAAAATATGGCACAATATTTTATGCGTTGACATGAATAATAAAATACAGGATGTTCCATTTGAAAAAATCAAGATGTGATATTTTAAAATTACAATATTCAATAATTTTTTGAGTCATTCCTATATAAAATGAGGATAATCTATTTCAATTCATCGATAAAGCTATCTTTGGGCAATAAGAAAACGAAAGGAGGAAAGTATTCATCCTCTCTGGCTGAAGGAGCATTCGAAGATGTGAGAGCCTATTTTCATGAATTTTTACGGAAAAAAAATATTGTGACGAAACTACTCACCAAAAAACTTATTACTTAAAGACATTATAGCAGAGTTTAGGACGCTCTTGAATCTTCAACAAAAAAGTGGTCTTCCAATCTGAAAAAACATCCCAAGATTTTTTTATAGAAAATTGGGACACCCTGTTTACTGCAAAATAAATTGCTGAAGTAGATTTTTACTTTCTAAATACAATACCGTTCGAACAAAAATGAAATCTTCAAGAGTGTACGAGCTATAGAGCACCGCGCCACTGGTGAATCATCCAGTATATTTTAACGTATAAAATTAAGGGTAAGTTGAGTGTGCATGAAATTCAGGAAATAATTATTTTTGGTGAACGTAACTATCTAGATATTCAAATTGAATTATTATCGTTTTTAAATACATTATTGTTCAATTGATTCAATTTTATTTTCGAAGAGAACCCTAAAACACGTTACTGACTACAAATTTCAGACGTCTAAAGTATAAATTTTATTTAAAACGAGAACATCAATATTCGCAAGTAACAAAAAAGACAGAGGAGATCGTAGTCATGTAGTTGGGTTCTTCCTGGAGTTTTGTACGAGGGTTTCTAATAAAAATCCGGCAATAAACTGTTGCTTGCTCCAATACAAAATCATAGAAACTACATTTATTTTTGCATTTGCCCAAATACTACATTTCTAAGGGATTTGCATACGTAATGAGCTTTTCTTACTTTACGTCTTTACCAAATAGACTATAGTTGAAATGAAATCACTCGATAAGTGAACTGGTTCTGCAGCCACATCTTAGACTTTTATTTTTAAAGAGATTATTATCTGTTCATACATAAACGAAGAAAAAAGATTTGGTTCCAATACAGAGTGATACCCAAAACTAAAATTTGCTTTGGAATTGAAAAATAAAGTTTAAAAAAAATGTTACCAATGTTTCATGCTCAGACTAAATCTCAAAGAATAAAAGCGAAATTTGTCCAAAAAATATTGTTTCATTAGTCAACCTATAAACATTTTGAGTAATGACGCAATGGACGTTGCAATTCTACACTAATCATAAAGAAAAGTTGCTTTCTTACCCTTCTTAGTTTTTACAATGGATTTTGGTCTGCCTCGTTTCTTTGATGTTGGTTTTACATCTTCATCGACCTCAATAATACATGAAATATTTGGAGCATTCGAGCTTGTGGATTTATCCGGGCTAGGCAGACGAGATTTCTGTTTTTTGGGTAGTGTAAGCTTATTCGACGATTTTATAAAATCTTTCAGTGCTGAAGGATTTTGTAGTAGTTTTTGGTGAAGTTCTAATTCTTCGACCGCCTTTAATAGTGAAACAGATTTTTTTACCTTAAAAAATAGAATAACTGTGACCATTTTGCCAAGTAATGTTTAATATTATCACGATTTGAAACTACTAAATATAGTAAATAAAAGAAAAAAATGGCATCGAAAAACTACTATTATTCCCTTATTGTAAAATTTTGCATATAATACCAACAGTATTCGATTGAGAAATATTACCTGCAAACTTTCCTTCGTTCTAGCAATTGGCTTGATAAATTCTTTAGATATTAAGGCTCTTTCATGTTCACCGCCAAAGAAACGTACATCATAATGTGTTTGACCTTCTTTGATAACCTAAAAAGAATAAACCCATTTTAACAAACTCTCAATAAATCAATCAAAATTAACAGAATAAACCCATTTTAACTGTCTGAAATAGGTTGAATCATAGTTTTTCGTATAGTAATACATTGAGAGGATTGTGCAGTCTGTTGCGTGGATGTCTAATTCTTGATATGTTCCTCAGTGCTATTCTTTCTGCTTTTTGTATATTTTGGACTGCTGGGTTCCTGCAATTGATCAAATTGGGTGGGCATACTCAAGATTGGTCATCATATGGTCTTGTAGATTTTGGCTGCATTCTCCACTGATAAGCCTTGGTTTCCAATAACTAGCTTCGAGAAGTGTTTTGCTCGGGATGTTGTTTTCTTCTTCATTTGACTTGTATGCAGATTGAAACTTCTTCAATGTGGCGTTTTGCGTGTTTGATATAAACATAGTCAGTGAATGTGTTGTAGACTTCTGATTTTGGAAGCCGAATTGAAAGATGGGAAGTTGATCTTGCAGATTTTCAATTAATTTCATCCTTATTATTTTTTCATAAATTTTCCCCAAAACTGGCAGGAGAGTTATCGGTCTGTAGTTTTTGATTTTGAGTGGTCCATGTTCGCTTTAGGTACTGTTATTATACATCCTTTCTTCCATATTTTTGGGAATATTTCTTGATTGAGGCAATATTCATAGATACTTATAAGGTTGTTCATGTATTCTATCACTGAGTTTTTAACTATTTTCCAAGGTATGTAATCGACACCTGGGGCACTGTTTTTGGAGCTGTTTACTCAATAAATCAATCAAAATTAACAGATTTAGATCACACTTATTAAATTTATTTCCTAAACATTAGTTCAAGTACCCTCTTTAGTATATACAAAAATTTGTTAGTAAGATATATTTGTAGTATTCATTCGCTCTTGATAAAGATACTGTGCATCGAAACGCGTCGAGCATTTAATAATATATTTTAGTAGAAATCATCGGTTACTTGTATTTATTCCTATAGACTCATTCAATCACTCAAATCACAAACTAGAAGCTTATAATTCAATGAACAGAGAGACTTCAAAATTGAAATAAATACTATCAAAGAAAATGCCTTAAATAACAAAATTCCCCGGTTTTTATAGACAAAATTATCCAACGTAAAAAAAACATCCAATAACATAATTATTATACTTCATGAAATATTCTTGCTTGAAAAATACCAAATTTCTACTACGCTGTTCTCTCCAATAATTTGAGCAACTATTTTTCCAAACTTAAAAAACCACCTCTTTCTCAAGAGGTCTGAACTTGAGTAAATTATTATTCACTGCTTAACAAAAAATGGACAAATTCAAAACATCAGGAGGTTACAAATTTGTTTGCAATTAGTGTACAAGATTATGTTGGGCAGACAAGGAATTTCAAAACCAGACTTAAAGATGAACATTGTGAAATCACCTTAATAGCCAACTAGACATTAATACCTCTCCACTTCTCAATATGCAATTAGGCTAATATATATGAGTAATCATTTCCTGTAGTTCATCACTTGAAAATGACCTGACTGTAAGCTGGTCGTGCTTGTAAAAGTAAAATTGTGGAAAGTATAAAATATTGTAACGATATCCAATCGTCCTGAAGCCGACCCTGTCACGGCCAGGCGGAGTGACGAGTGCAGGGCACTTTCGGGAGAATTCGAGAAAGATTTAAAGGTTTCAGCGCGCCGTATTACGAAGAAATCAGTGTTGGGTTTCAGGCTCTCCCAATAATTTGAGCAACTTAAACTTAAAAAACCACCTGTTTCTCAAGAGGTCTGAACTTGAGTAAATTATTATTCACTGCTAAACAAAAATGGACAAATTCAAAACATCAGGAGGTTACAAATTTGTTTGCAATTCGTGTACGGTACATTATGTTGGGCAGACAGGTAGAATTTCAAAACCAGACTTAAAGATGAACATTGTGAAATCACCTTAATAGCCAACTAGACATTAATACCTCTCCACTTCTCAATATGCAATTAGGCTAATATCTATATGAGTAATCATTTCCTGTAGTTCATCACTTGAAAATGACCTGACTGTCCAAGCTGGTCGTGCTTGTAAAAGTAAAATTGTGGAAAGTATAAAATATTGTAACGATATCCAATCGTCCCTGAAGCCGACCCTGTCACGGCCAGGCGGAGTGACGAGTGCGGGCACTTTCGGGAGAATTCGAGAAAGATTTAAAGGTTTCAGCGCGCCGTATTACGAAGAAATCAGTGTTGGGTTTCGGAAGGCTCTCCCCAATAATTTGAGCAACTATTTTTCCAAACTTAAAAAAACCACCTGTTTCTCAAGAGGTCTGAACTTGAGTAAATTATTATTCACTGCTAAACAAAAAATGGACAAATTCAAAACATCAGGAGGTTACAAATTTGTTTGCAATTCGTGTACGGTAGATTATGTTGGGCAGACAGGTAGGAATTTCAAAACCAGACTTAAAGATGAACATTGTGAAATCACCTTAATAGCCAACTAGACATTAATACCTCTCCACTTCTCAATATGCAATTAGGCTAATATCTATATGAGTAATCATTTCCTGTAGTTCATCACTTGAAAATAACCTGACTGTCCAAGCTGGTCGTGCTTGTAAAAGTAAAATTGTGGAAAGTATAAAATATTGTAACGATATCCAATCGTCCCTGAAGCCGACCCTGTCACGGCCAGGCGGAGTGACGAGTGCGGGGCACTTTCGGGAGAATTCGAGAAAGATTTAAAGGTTTCAGCGCGCCGTATTACGAAGAAATCAGTGTTGGGTTTCCGGAAGGCTCTCCCCAATAATTTGAGCAACTATTTTTCCAAACTTAAAAAAACCACCTGTTTCTCAAGAGGTCTGAACTTGAGTAAATTATTATTCACTGCTAAACAAAAAATGGACAAATTCAAAACATCAGGAGGTTACAAATTTGTTTGCAATTAATGTACGGTAGATTATGTTGGGCAGACAGGTAGGAATTTCAAAACCAGACTTAAAGATGAACATTGTGAAATCACCTTAATAGCCAACTAGACATTAATACCTCTCCACTTCTCAATATGCAATTAGGCTAGTATCTATATGAGTAATCATTTCCTGTAGTTCATCACTTGAAAATGACCTGACTGTCCAAGCTGGTCGTGCTTGTAGAAGTAAAATTGTGGAAAGTATAAAATATTGTAACGATATCCAATCGTCCCTGAAGCCGACCCTGTCACGGCCAGGCGGAGTGACGAGTGCGGGGCACTTTCGGGAGAATTCGAGAAAGATTTAAAGGTTTCTGCGCGCCGTATTACGAAGAAATCAGTGTTGGGTTTCCGGAAGGTTCTCGAACGAAGATCTGGAACAGAGCCGAAGTTACGCAAATGTTCTAGATCAACTCGTACTTGTATATAAGAAGAGAGCGCGAAGCGCAGGGAATGAAGTTTGAATACAGAGCGCGAATGAGTCGACAAAGTGTTGAAAATAAACTAAGCAGTATCAATCAAATTAGTTATAATTGTTCAGTAAACGTGTGAATAAATTAGTTAGTTTTGTAACGTTGAAGTGTTCGACTTGAACCCACAAATAATTTCAAGAATTAAGAAACGTTACAATATATTTTACTTCATCTTCGTTGAAAATGAATTTCCATAAAATAAATAAATCATCAATATTACTATTTACTTTACTGAAGTAGTGGGCCACGACGCCTCAACCTTCGGATCTGATCCCAAAGCGGCGGAATTAACGATAGACGGGAAGGTTGACAAACACTCTAATTCTAAAAGGTTGGTAGTACTCTTACTGAGCTTAATTTGTTGGCGTTGGTCAGCGATGATTCAGTATATAAGCTGATAATTTATATTTTCTATAGAAGTTCTCACCTTAGCAGGCCAATAACTGAACCCTTTCAGCTTGGCCCATACTAGTTCATGAGGAAATCTACACGGCAAAGCGAACCAATTCGCATTCATCATCTCATTACTGTGTTTGAAGCAATCCGCACAGCCAATAATTTCACCCAGATCATGAAGAGTATCTCGCAGAATGAAAGCTGTAGCTGCGTATTCCTGAGATTCAACTGAAAATTGACCAAAAAATATTATAATAATAATGAGTTCGTAAGCTGCCACATAAATTGTATCAACTATAAATTTTAGTAGATTAACAGTCATAAAGTTTTCCCTCGAATAATGCTGGAATCTAAAGTGAGGAATTAAATACACTGTCTCAGAGTAAACGTAATTTTTTGAATTTGGGAGGCTTTTACTTGGTAAAATTCCATTATCAATAATAAAAAACAAGTACTGTGTTTTAAGGAATTTTACTTAATAATTGCGATTCGTAACGCGTTTCACTACACCGGAGCTTCTTCAGACGAATGAATATACAGAAAAATATAAATAAGAATATAAATGTAAATGTTCTTGAGTAATTAAAAGCTTATTGGGTTGCTTTCTTAAGTGGTTATTTATGACAGGTATATCCAATAAAATTAAGGAATAGATTGCTACCCGAAAAGATTCAATAGAGGTGAAGGGCTTAAATCGACTTGTTCATTGACGAGTTTATCTGAGTGTTTGTATTTATTGATTTCTAAAGTTTCCCAAAGATCTACCTTCCAATTTTTATTATCTGTATGCAAAATTTCAAACTGTGGGTCGAAAGAATGATTATTTTCTAAGAGATGATTCGCGTAATTTGAATCTGATTTTTATTTGAAAAACTGCGTTTATGTTCCGATATTCTAATATTAAAATTTCTATGTGTTCTATCAATGTAGAAATTATCACAGTCATTGCAATTCAATCTATAAACACCTGATTTATTGTTATTACCTGGTTTGGTTTTATTATTTTTATATATTTGCCTAAATTATTATTAGTTTGGAAAGCTATGTTGAAATTATTGCTACTTAAGAATGATTTCAGTTTCTCACTTGTAATGCTAACGTAGGTTAAGGTGTTGAATTTTGTTTCAATTTATCGACAGGGTAAACTTCATTCAATGCGATTCTACTTTGTTTTTATTTAAAATATTATTTATTAGTTTGGGATTGTAACCATTATTTTGGCTATTTGTTTAATCAAATTTAGTTCTTAGTTGAAATTTTCTGGTGATAACGGGATGTTAATCAATCTATGAATAAAACTATTGAATGCTGACATTTTATGTTGATATGGATGACACGACGAGTTTATTATAATATCTGTATGTGACGGCTTATGGTAAATTGCGAAAACATGTTTTCCATTTTCATTCGAAATTGTTACGTCTAAGAAATTTATCGAATTATTGCTTTCTATTTCGGTTGTGAATGCAATTTTGGATGTAATGAATTTATATGATTTTCGAAAATTTTCAACTGTCTATCTGTTCCTGTGAAGCAAATAATGATATCGTCTACATAGCGATACCAGTATAAACAATATTTACTGAGTGGATGATTATGAATTAATTTCTCAAGTTATTCATGAATATTTCTGCTAACAAAGGACTTAACGGATTGCCCATAATCAAGCCGTCTTCAATAGTATAATATTTGTTATTGAAATGGAAATAATTTTGATGTAAACAAATTTGTAATAATGAAAGAATATCTGATTTAATGATAGTATTGACATGATTCCTTTCTAATAATTCTTCAACTAAGTAATACGTATCTTTCGGAGGAATGTTGGGAAATAGATTCTTAACATCGAAAGAAATAAGTTTGGAATTAGGTGGTATAGTGGTATCTTTGATATTGGCAATAAGTTCGTATGAATTTTTGACCGAAAATTTAGATTTAAAATTGCAATGTTTTATTAGCAAGTCGTTGAGGAATTTTGAAAGTTTGAACGAAGGTGCCGTTACATAAGAAACAACAGGTCTAATAGGGTAATTAGGTTTATGAAGTTTTATCAACGAATATAATTCGGGGGATTGTGGATTGGAGTTAATGAATTTATATTTTTCTTGGTCTGTAATTAATGATTTTGCTGTCGAAATTATGTTTTTAACCACTTTCTGAAATTTTGCGGTAGGATCCTTAGTTCATGTTATATAACAGCCGGCTGTTATATAACACTATACCACCTAATTCCAAACTCATTTCTTTCGATGTTAAGAATCTATTTCCCAACATTCCTCCGAAAGATACGTATTACTGAGTTGAAGAATTATTAGAAAAGAATCATGTCAATACTATCATTAAATCAGATATTCTTTCATTATTAAAATTTGTTTAGATCAAAATTATTTCCATTTCAATAACAAATATTATACTATTGAAGACGGCTTGATTATGGGCAACCGTTAAGTCCTTTGTTAGACATATTCATGAATAACTTAGAGAAATTAATTCATAATCATCCACTCAGTAAATATTGTTTATACTGGTATCGCTATGTATACGATATCATTATTTGCTTCACAGGAACAGATAGACAGATGAAAATTTTCGAAAATCATATAAATTCATTACATCCAAAATTGCATTCACAACCGAAATATAAAGCAATAATTCGATAAATTTCTTAGACGTAACAATTTCGAATGAAAATTGAAAACATGTTTTCGCAATTTACCATAAGCCGTCACATACAGATATTATAATACATAACTGGTCGTGTCATCCATATCAACATAAAATGTCAGCATTCAATAGTTTTATTCATAGATTGATTAACATCCCGTTATCACCAGAAAATTTCAACAAAGATTTGATTATAATACATAACTAAATTTGATTAAACAAATAGCCAAAAATAATGGTTACAATCCCAAACTAATAAATAATATTTTAAATAAAAACAAAGTAGAATCGCATTGAATGAAGTTTACCCTGTCGATAAATTGAAACAAAAATTCAACACCTTAACCTACGTTGGCATTACAAGTGAGAAACTGAAATCATTCTTAAGTAGCAATAATTTCAACATAGCTTTCCAAACTAATAATAATTTAGGCAAATATATAAAAATAATAAAACCAAACCAGGTAAAAACAATAAATCAGGTGTTTATAGATTGAATTGCAATGACTGTGATAATTTCTACATTGGTAGAACACATAGAAATTTTAATATTAGAATATCGGAACATAAACGCAGTTTTCAAATAAAAATCAGATTCAAATTACGCGAATCATCTCTTAGAAAATAATCATTCTTTCGACCCACAGTTTGAAATTTTGCATACAGATAATAAATATTGGAAGGTAGATCTTTGGGAAACTTTAGAAATCAATAAATACAAACACTCAGGTAGACTCATCAATGAACAAGTCGATTTAAGCCCTTCACCTCTATTGAATCTTTTCGGGAGCAATCTATTCCTTAATTTTATTGATATACCTGTCATAAATAACCACTTAAGAAGAAGCTTTTTAATTACTCAAGAACATTTATAGTTATATTCTCATTTATATTTTCTGTATATTCATTCGTCTGAAGAAGCTACGGTGTAGTGAAACGCGTTACGAATCGCAATTATTAAGTAAAATTCCTTAAAACACAGTACTTGTTTTTTATTATTGTAAACGTAATTGGTTATAAGTGTCATTTCAGTGGTTAGCGCCATTCATGTGTGAGATTTGACGTTTGAAACAAGCTTTTAACTGATCTCTTGTCGAAATTTTGTGACTTTTGTTTTGATAGAAGCCCAGTTACTACTTCTTCTTCTTCTTGCACAGCGCCTTTATGGGCAGCACTCGAGCTATTAGGCCCATTGGGCTTGCCGTGTTGTGTTATTTTGTAATGTGTCTTGCAAACACTTTTTGATGAAGCTTGCAAGACTGTTGTAGGTGGTCTCCTGGATCGTCCGGGCGCTGGGTGTTTCAGTGCCCAAGTTCAGTCTGGTCACCTTATGAGCGGGACATCCAAAGAGTATGTGTTCCAGTTTTGAAAGAAAGAGAGCACGTCCATGGGATGGTCAAAATTGGTTCTGGTCTCATCAGCCTAACAACTGTTGCCTTTTTGCTGCTTTGCATTCGTCCAATACTATTTAATATGAGACCTGTTTCCTTGGTCAAAGAATGAGATTCAAACAAATAATCGATAATTTCGATCTGAAAATTCGCTAAACAGAATAGTATAATTAATGGAATCAGTTCATTGTAGGATAGCAGAATTCATAAGGGATTCACGCATGTTAAGAACGACCCCTATAAACTGAAAGACAACAAATATTACAGCCAGAAGAAGTATAACCTAAGAAACATGAGCAAAATGTGTAGATACAAAATAATTTGAATTGTGGAGGCCGTTACTTGATGTAGATCCATGATATAAATGAGATAAAAAACACAAGGTTTAACTTTAATCTACACTTTATTTGAAAAAATTCGACGACGTTTCGCTGACACAGCAGCTTTATCAAGAATGAAAAACAGAATGAAGAGTATGGTATTATAAACAAATCGTAGAACAAGTTTGATGAATAACAGGAAAATCCACACCGAGCCATTGTACAGTTAGTATGAAAGGTAATGAAAACTAATTAAACAAGTTAAGTAGGGGTAAATAATTCACGTCTACCTGCTCATTCAAAAGCTTGTCCGAATGTTTGTATCTATTTATTTCTAATGCTTCTAGGAGATCTAATTTTAAACTTTTGATTTTATATGTAATATGTCAAAGTTTTTATTGAATGAATGGTTTTCTTTTATTAAGTGGTTTGAATAATTTGAATCAGATTTATTTTTATCGAAGCTACGTTTATGTTCAGATGTTCTTATGCCAAAACTCCTATAGGTCCTACCGATATAAATTTTATCACAAGAACCGCAATTGAGTTTATAGATTCCTGATTTACGAAATAAGTTTTGCGTTAGGTGGTAGGTTAACGTTTTTTATGTTATTTATCAATTCGAAAGAATTTTATATAGAAAATTTTGATTTGAATGAACAATAATTTTTAATGATATCTATAAGGTAGTGCGACAATTTCACGGCTGGGGCTGTAACGTAAGATACGATTGGTCTAACGGGGTTATTTACTTTATGCAATTTAATGAGTGAATACAGTTGAGGTGGTTGAGTGTTTGGTAAAATTAATTTGTATTTATCTATTGCTTTAATTAAAGATTTTGCGTCATTTATTGCAATTTTACAATTTTTAACCTACCACCTAACGCAAAACTTATTTCGTTTGATGTTGAGAATTTATACCCAAGGGTTCCTCCAGGTGATGTCAAAATATTAATCGAAAACATGTTGAATTCGAATCATGTTAACCACATAATTAAATCAGAAATATTGAATCTGTTGGACGTTTGCATTGAACAAAATTATTTTTCTTTCAACAACATCTATTACAGTAGTGAAAATGGTTTGATCATGGGAAATCCTTGAGACCACTTTTAGCAGAGATTTTATGAATAATATTGAACAGAAAATTCATACACATCCACTCATTTCCAAATTTCTTTATTGGTATAGATATGTTGACGACATCTTAGTATGTTTCATTGGAACTACTCGTCAATTAGACTTATTTCTTAATTTCATTAATTCCATCCATTTGAACATTAAATTCACGATAGAAATTGAACAGAACGATTCCATTAATTTTTGGACTTGAAAATCACTAAACGAAATAATAATCATGTTTTTCGGTCTTTCGTAAACCAACACATACTGATACAATTATACATAACTACTCATTACATCCAATTCAACACAAAGTTGCAGCTTTAAACAGCATGGTACATCGGTTACTCAATTTACCTTTATCAGTAGAAGATTATAATAAAGAGTTAAACATCATCAAACAGATAGCCATTAATAATTCATATACCCGATATGATAGATCTAATCATTCGTAAAAACTGTATCAGAAAGCAATAAATGAAGTATATCCTATTCATAAAGACTATAAAATATTCAACAGTTTAACATTCTGCGGTTCTGCAAGTACAAATATTAAATCCTTTCTCGTCAAACAAAATGTTAATATAACTTTCAAAACTTCTAATAACTTAGGTAAACTATTGAAAATAATAAATCTCGTGTTGAAAACAAGTGAATCAGGAATCTATAAACTCAATCGGTTCTTGTGATAAAATTTATATCGGTAGGACCTATAGGAGTTTTGGCATAAGAACATCTGAACATAAACGTTGCTTCGATAAAAATAAATCTGATTCAAATTATTCAAACCACTTAATAAAAGAAAACCATTCATTCAATAAAAACTTTGACATATTACATATAAAATCAAAAGTTTAAAATTAGATCTCCTAGAAGCATTAGAAATAAATAGATACAAACATTCGGACAAGCTTTTGAATGAGCAGGTAGATGTGAATCATTCACCCTACTTAACTTGTTTTAATTACCTTTCATACTAACTGTACAATGGCTCGGTGTGGATTTTCCTGTTATTCATCCAACTTGTTCTACGATTTGTTTATAATACCATACTCTTCATTCTGTTTGTCATTCTTGATAAAGCTGCTGTGTCAGCGAAACGTCGTCGAATTTTTTCAAATAAAGTGTAGATTAAAGTTAAACCTTGTGTGTTTTTATCTCATTGATAAAAAATAAAATGATTTATATAATTCTCGTTACTCACGACCATGAAAAATTCCAACATTATGCCTTATAGTTAGAATATCTTGAAGAAACCTATGACAACTTGTATATTTCTCATCCTTAAGTTTATCATTTATCACAGACATGTCCATATGTTCAAAAAATAAGTGACTCGCCCTCCAGGATAAATGTGAAAGTGAATACCATCGATGAGAAGCATGTGAATCATCCATGTTGAATGTTATATTGGTAGGAAGCTGCAAAATAGTAAATGAGAATACACCACAATATTATCAATTATTCAAAGTGTATCGATAAGAAAAACAAGGACAGAATTTACTGGTAGTTAGGTATAATGTTGATTTATGTACGAGGGATTTACTTATATAAATATTGCCTAATTTGATATTTAATAGTGGAGTTATTAATGTCAAGCTGGCAATTAAGACTGATTTCACTTGCGTTTTTACAAACTTTATTGATTTCCAAACATTCCAACAGATTCATTCATTCAATCAATAATATGACATTCATATTTTTCGAATGACTCAAAATAATATATGGGCGATGTCAACCCAAATTATTGGGTCCATAATGATTCTAAAACATCTATAGATCATAATCGGCATCACTTGGAAGTCTGAACCTGACCATCAGGGCTCTCTCGGTCAAACAGAGAGGGAATTGTTTTGTTGAGTTTGAATACTGAAGGTTTTTTGCGATTATACTTCAAAATTGACAAGCAAGAACAAGGAAGTGATTATGTTTCGGGAGACTCACACTTCGACGGAAGAACATCTCCGCGGAAGAGGAAATATCGCAGGTTATGTACTTTTTGATTATTTCATTAGTCCTTTTTATGACCTTGCTTGCTATGTAAAATCTTTTCTTAGATTTGTTTAGACATATAAGAGGTATGATTGTTGAAATATTTTTCTGCTGGTTTTCTTTTTCCATTGTTACAGATTCATGTCCCAAACCACCTTCCTTTCACCCTTGTCTTCGTTTGGAAATCATGGAATGCAAGAGAGAATAAAGCGGCCGAGCAGAAAAATCTTTGGTACTCTTTATGTACACACGACACTAACACAACATAAACAGACAAGCTATTGCTAGTGCAATAGCGACAGGGAAACGAGTTTTTCCTCCGGTTTTTCACTCGTTTATTGAAACATATGCCAGATAGTATGGTTCCCCTGTTACATTTCCTGAGCTCACACCAAAATTATTTGATATAAGCATTTATTCTAAATACAATTATTCAAATTTTTGTAAATCCTCTCTTTTCAAAAAGAATATATATTGCAATCATGAAGAATTTTGATATAATGAAATATTATTAAATGTTTTGTGGCTTTATATATTCACATATTGGAGAATTATTGTCAGAGAATGAAAATGTTCTTGAGTAATTAAAAGCTTATTGGGTTGCTTCTTCTTAAGTGGTTATTTATGACAGTTATATCCAATGAAATTAAGGAATAGATTGCTCCCTGAGATTCAATAGAGGTGAAGGGCTTAAATCGACTTTTGAATTTGGGAGGCTTTTACTTGGTAAAATCCATTATCAATAATAAAAAACAAGTACTGTGTTTTAAGGAATTTTACTTAATAATTGCGATTCGTAAATAGTTTCACTACACCGTAGCTTCTTCAGACGAATGATTATGCAGAAAATATAAATGAGAATATAACTATAAATGTTCTTGAGTAATTAAAAGCTTATTGGTTGCTTCTTCTTAAGTGGTTATTTATGACAGGTATATCCAATGAAATTAAGGAATAGATTGCTCCCCGAAAAGATTCAATAGAGGTGAAGGGCTTAAATCGACTTGTTCATTGATGAGTCTACCTGAGTGTTTGTATTTATTTATTTCTAAAGTTTCCCAAAGATCTACCTTCCAATATTTATTATCTGTATGCAAAATTTCAAACTGTGGGTCGAAAGAATGATTATTTTCTAAGAGATGATTCGCGTAATGTGAATCTGATTTTTATTTGAAAAACTGCGTTTATGTTCCGATATTCTAATATTAAAATTTCTATGTGTTCTACCAATGTAGAAATTATCACAGTCATTGCAATTCAATCTATAAACACCTGATTTATTGTTTTTATCTGGTTTGGTTTTATTATTTTTATATATTTGCCTAAATTATTATTAGTTTGGAAAGCTATGTTGAAATTATTGCTACTTAAGCATGATTTCAGTTTCTCACTTGTAATGCCAACGTAGGTTAAGGTGTTGAATTTTTGTTTCAATTTATCGACAGGGTAAACTTCATTCAATGCGATTCTACTTTGTTTTTTATTTAAAATATTATTTATTAGTTTGGGATTGTAACCATTATTTTTGGCTATTTGTTTAATCAAATTTAATTCTTTGTTGAAATTTTCTGGTGATAACGGGATGTTAATCAATCTATGAATAAAACTATTGAATGCTGACATTTTATGTTGATACGGATGACACGACGAGTTATGTATTATAATATCTGTATGTGACGGCTTATGGTAAATTGCGAAAACATGTTTTCCATTTTCATTCGAAATTGTTACGTCTAAGAAATTCATCGAATTATTGCTTTCTATTTCGGTTGTGAATCCAATTTTGGATGTAATGAATTTATATGATTTTCGAAAATTTTAACTGTCTATCTATTCCTGTTAAGCAAATAATGATATCGTCTACATAGCGATACCAGTATAAACAATATTTACTGAGTGGATGATTATGAATTAATTTCTCTAAATTATTCATGAATATTTCTGCTAACAAAGGACTTAATAGTATAATATTTGTTATTGAAATGGAAATAATTTTGATCTAAACAAATTTGTGTAGTGAAACGCGTTACGAATCGCAATTATTAAGTAAAATTCCTTAAAACACAGTACTTGTTTGTTTTTTATTATTGATAATGGAATTTTACCAAGTAAAAGCCTCCCAAATTCAAACGTTACCGCATGATCATTGCAAACTATTTTGATGATTTTTTTAATGTCTGTTTTTTGTTTAGCATTGAATAATAATATGCTCAAGTTCAGACCACTCGAGAAAGAGGTGATTATTTCAACTTTGTAAAAATAGTTGATAAAACACACAAAGTATACAAACCAATATGAATAGTGATGGCAGTGTTAGTATATCGTCTTGCGGAAAAAGCTTTCGGCAGTTATGGGTTCTGTTGTCTCCGCAAAGAGTACCTGCTTCTGTTTGGCGAAGACTCTCTCGGATTCTGGTGAACCACCCCAGAAAATTAAGCAATAAGAAATTAGACTGACATGTTTCATTGAGCAGGGATGAAGGACTTATGCCATTTTATTGGCAGCTATTTGCTGTCGTTGATCCCACATTGGTGAAATTATGATTCATTTCGTCTGGTGTTAGTTCCATGGTTGTTTTTGAATATATGTTTTGGTTTCCTGGTTAATTACCAAAGTAAAACCGATTTATAAGAATGGATCCCAGCTCAAACAGAGAACTAAAGACCTATATCTGTCGTGTCCCTATTCTCTAAAGTTATTAAAAAATTATCAAAAATAGACTACTATCATATATCGAACTATACAACCTTACTGATAAAAATCAATATGGCTTTCTTGAAGAAAGTAGTACGCAGAGTGCAGTTACGGACTTAATCAACCTAATTTCAGAGGAGTTAGATAAAAACAAATATCTCGTATGTATATTAATAGATCTGAAAAAGGCATTCGATGTCGTTCACCATGAGTTACTTTTGAAGAAGCTTTACTGGATGGGGATAAGAGGTAAAATCTTGAAACTATTGAGGTATTATTTGAGCGGTAGGCGGCAGGTCGTGTCATTGAGCGATTTGTTTAGTGAGGAGGGATATGTTACCTACGGGGTACCACAAGGCTCCGTCTTGGGTCCCTTGCCTTTACTTTACGTCTTGAGTCTAAAAATCGCGGGTCTGCATGCTAGATACTTCACATTTGCTGATGACACGATCTTGGTTTACAGCGGGGCCGATTTGAAAATACTTGAGCAAATTATTAACAAGGATCTTTTGAAGTATAATGCTTGGCTTGTACAATATAAACTTAAACTTAACACATCGAAAACGAATTATATATTACTTATGCAAAAAATAAACATGAGGAAGTTATTGAGTTAAAGATAGGTGACTGTACCATTAAGAGTGGACAGTTCTAAATACTTAGGTATTACTATTGATGAAAAGCTGAACTGGCACGTGCACTATCAAGATCTTTGCAATAAAATTATACCTATGATTGGAGCAATATTTCGCTGCCGTCAATACTTTGATGATGAATCTAAATACAGGATTTATAACGCCTACTTTGTTGCTAAGATAAGATATTTGATAACAATCTTGGGAAATTGCTCTGATACTATATTCAGTAAATTTCAGAGGCTACAAAATAAATTCTTGAAAGTATTGTTCGATTTAGATTACAGAACTCCCTCATGTGAACTATATAATAGATTAAAACTTCATTCTTTAAAGTCCAGCTGCAATTAAAGCAGTGTAAACAAATTTATAAAGTAACAAGATCAAATCATAAACTGAATACGTCTCTATTGAAAAATTCTCAAATACATGGTTATGATATCAAGTCCAGCCAAAATCTTCACTTACACTTATGTCCAGTGAGGACCCAGGTTGGTCTCAACAATCCTATAAAAAAGTGCTTGCAAGCTTATAATAGTTTACCAGTAGAGATCAAAGACAGTGAAAATCTCAAACAATTCATAAAAAAACTGAAGGAATTCTTGATGAACCACAGGCAAGTTAATGCAGAATCCAACACCTGAAACAGCATTGCTGAAATGGAGTATTTGACCGAGAAGGATTGTACGACTAGCTCAATAGTTAGTGATTTATTCCCTATTGAGTTACATTAGTTAAGGCATAAATATTCGTCGTTTGTACTTTTTTCTATTTTGGGTAATAAATAAAAAATAACTTCCCAAATTGCTTTATTTTTGTTGGGAACACTATGTATTTTATTTGAATTAATACTCATCTTTGTTTTCATGAAATGAAATTCTGTCCAGCTGTTCTTTCAGTTGCACAGTTTCCTTATTTTTTTTTCAGTTTTTTTCCCAGGGAATCTTTTCTCTTTGTAAAAACTTTTTCAGGGCAAGTTTTCTCAACACTAAGTATGAGCTCGTTCCAGAATTCATCGAAGGACTCCTTGCTGTAAAATCAGAGGCGCTTTGCGACAAGCCCAAAAGTAAGAGAACTTAGGGACTAGGCCCAAGAAGGGTCTTGTCATTATAATACCTAAGTTAATATATGGTGTAGGTGTATGGTGGACTAGATGCACACTTGAAACATCCAAGAGTGCTGTAGACCATCTGCAACGATTGATATTATTAGGAATCACGGGAGCCAGCAGAACTGTGCTCAAGCGTTAAAAGTCTTGACCGGTGTGCAGGCTTTAGACCTGGAGTTAGAAGGGCGGCCTTCCTATCAAACCTCAGGCAAGGAGCTGGAAAATGCTCCGATCTTTGGAATTACGAGATTGAGGCGGGTCTGGGAGTGGATGTACGAACTTTAGACTGCGATTGAATACCAATCATACTAATACCTTCTGACCCTAGGCAGGGGTTCTAAGCTCCATACGGTCAAGGTCAAATTGTTCAAGTTAAATAAAACCGTCTTAGCGGATAACGATTTATTTTATTTTGTATCAACAACTTTATTTCTTGCCCGTCTCTCCAATGTTGTCTTGAATGATAAAACCTTGCATTCACCAGAAGAGTTTACTCAGCTGTGAATAAGTATCCCCAAAAGTAATTTTTCAGTTCTTGACATGAAAATGTCTCGATCCACCTAGCGGAAAATATGGTAATACAATGTTATGTATGCATATGCAGAATTTATGACGATTTTTTCAGAAGTTTTTCCAACACTTGTCCCTCAAATGGCATTGACCTAGACCTCATAAAGCTTAGAAAACAGCAGATTCAGATTCTCGGACCTTAATAAAATATGTATGATTTTTTTTTCAGATTTCGTCCATGGGTTCTTGAACTAACCTTGAAATGACCTCTGAAATAGGTCGAGGGTTCAAACAAACAATAGATTTGGACTCGGAGACATAACTTGAAGTGATGGGGCTAAACCAACCCACACATCGTCATCAGCGACCCCAAAAACCCCTAGTACCATAAATCGCGAGCGGTGTTCCCGCTTAGATCAAATGTTGACCTGTGTTATTATTCTATGCTAAACAAAAAACAGACAAATTCAAAAAATCGGGAGTCCACAAAATTGTTTGCAATGAGTGAACGGTAGCTTATGGTAGGAATTTCGAAACCATATTTAAAGAACATTAATTCTCTGACAATAATTCTCGAATATGTGAACATATAAAAGCCACAAAACATTCAGTAACATTAGATAATGTCAAAATTCTTCATAATTTCGATAAAGGAAAGAAAATGAAATTGTTGGAATGTTTGGAAATCCATAAACTCTATAAAAACCCTAGTGAACTCATCCTTAATAGCCAGCTAGACATTAATAACTCTCCACTACTTAATATAAAATTAGACTAGTATCTATGAGAGAAAGTTCATTTCACGTACACTCGGAGGCAAAATTAGCGGAACACTCGAAAATTTAACCAAATTCGAAATTCGATATTTTTCCTAATTCTCAACCGATTTAGATGGTTTGTTCGGCAAGTTATAGATCAACTCTTCTGCTTTGTAGAAATTATAAGAGAAAACAAAAAAAATTTGAAAAAAATTTTATACGGGGGCAAAACTAAAAGTGTTTTTTTGTCAAAAATTCGTAACACCCTGTGGAATTTCGTGGTCCGAGTTGAAACGTACAATATCATGGTCTGTCAAGACACATCTTCCTACAGTAACGCCTCTCTATTTTAACGTTTATCTCTATTTTTGCAAAATATATTTAATTTCAAGTGGAAAATCACCATTTTGGAGAAATTCCATTGAATCAAAAAATTGTCATTAAAATTCGTCTATCAATTTGGAATTTTCTTATTATCACTCAGGCGTGTCGAAATTGTCGTTTGCGATTTTTATGTTCGAATTGCATTAGTTATTGATGACAATTTGGTTAATTTGGTGAAAATTAGGAATTCATAGGAGATAACAGTCGGTACATATTAAAATACACAACCGAATTTTGGGACCATTGATAAAACTTTTCATTTACACATGTGCACACCTTTTTTATCAAATATGAAATACAACACACGTTTTTTTTTGTATATGACCACATTTGCACTTGTTTAAAGAATGAGCGTTTTCCATTCTTTGATTTGATACAAATTCGATCGGTTGCGGTGTTTTGTGATTCTTTTACTGTTTACGATTCGAAACGGTATTTTTCATTCTGAATGAGAGATTTACCACCAACCTCAGTAGCAAGGGCAGTTACATTGATCGAGGAAGGGCGCACCTACCGCTCAGTCTGTACCATGTTGGGTGTCTCGACGTCGGTTATCCATCGAATCTACCGACGTTACAGGGAAACTGGATTGTACGTAGGAGGCGAGGACAAGGAAGAAATCGGGCAACCCGCGCTATACATGACCGTTTCATCGTCAATCAAACCATAACAAATTCTCGTCTTACTGCTGTTCAGGCACGTAACCTTTTACAAGCAGTGGATAACATTAACGTCAGTGTGAGGACAGTCAGAAGACGATCAAATGAAGTTGGTCTGAGATCATAAGCGCAAGCAAGAGCACCAAGTCTCGATAGAGCCCATCGGGTAGCAAGATTGGCGTTTGCTAGGGAGCATGTAGCATGGACAATCAATCAGTGGAGACGAGTTTTATTTAGTGATGAGAGCCGATATTGTGTGAATTTCGTGGATGGTAGAGATAGAATATGGAGGCATCGAGGGGAACGGTACAATCAAGCGAACTTCGCAGGAACTGAGCAATACGGTGGAGGGTCAGTTATGATATGGGTGGCATATGCTTGGGAGTACGAACAGAACTGGAGATTATTGGCAATGGATCACTTAATGCCCATCGGTATATAACAGAAATCTTGGAGCCCCATGTTGTGCCTTTTGCTCCTTACATAGGGGAAAATTTCCTTTTTATGCACGATAACGCGCGCCCTCATACTGCGCGCATAGTGATAGAATATCTCAATGAAGTTGGGATCACACGAATGGACTGGCCGTCGCGGTCACCGGATTCAAACCCGATCGAACACGTTTGGGACATTCTTGGAAGAAGGGTTCGACAACGGAATCCAGGCAACGTTGAAGAGCTGACATTGGCTTTAGTGGAAGAGTGGGACAATATACCTCAACAGATGATAGACAACATCATTGGGAGTATGCGAAATCGTATGCGCGCTGTAATAAGAGCTCAGGGGGGGCATACTCGCTACTAAAATCAAATGTTTTTTCTTTGTGGGTCATCATGAACATTTTTCTCAACATGTTCATTTCATTTCACGAGTGTATCGCCAGGATACATACCTGCTCTCAATTTTGGACAGGAATGATAATTATTATATAGTGTCACACAAAAATTTCAAAATAAATGTGCAAAATCAACGATTTTTCCAGTGTACTTCGAGTTCTCCGGAGCGTGAAATTGGCCAGTGAATTTCAAAAACTTTCATTTCGTTAGATTTCCGCTTCTCTAATTTTGATTTTATTTTTTGGCTAACCTCGGATGTTATGCACCTACGCAAGATTAAAAATAAATTCTTGAAATTTGTGACTTTTCGCTTCAAATTGGATATCTCTTGTAAAAATAGAGATAAATGCATAAAACAAGAAGGGCGTTACTGTAGGAAGATGTGTCTTGACAGACCATGATATTGTACGTTTCAACTCGGACCACGTAATTCCACAGGGTGTTACGATTTTTGACAAAAAAAAACACTTTTAGTTTTGCCCCCGTATAAATTTTTTTTGTTTTCTCTTATAATTTCTACAAAGCAGAAGAGTTGATCTAGAACTTGCCGAAAAAATCATCTAAATCGGTTGAGAATTAGGAAAAATATCGGACTTCGAATTTGGTTAAATTTTCGCTAATTTTGCCTCCGAGTGTAGTTGACCACTTGAAGATGACTTGATGATCCAAACCGGTTATTGTAGAAATAAAATTGTGGAAAGTATAGAATATATTTTACTTCATCTTTGTTGAGAATGAATTTCTATAAAATAAATGGATTTTTCCATGTGCTCTAGTACAGCATGGTCACGGAAAATGCATATAAAATGATTTTTTATTGATGTACACCTTTTTTGAATATAAAAATGAATAGAACTCACCCAAGATCCTATCCTCTGCAATACAAATCCTAAAAGGTAATTCATTTCAGATTTCTCTAATGAGAAATCTTTCAAATTCGCCAAATTACAAATGGAGCACAAATCGTTATCATAAATACTATTGAAATTTGAGTTATCGCAATCACTTGACTCCACAATTTCAATTCCATCCAAAGCTAGACACATGGACTTTCGCCTATTCGGTAACCCCGTTTTTAGAAATACTGTGGAGTCGGAATTGCTGAACAGATTCTTGAATATCTGGTACTCAGTTGAACTTTTCGTAGTGCACGTTTTATGGAACACTCTGGGACAACCCTTATTCCTACAGAAGTTAATATCTCCGGCTTTGTGACACTCGAAGCAATACCAATCTCTTCCATCCGTAAGTGGCTGCAAATAAGTTATTGTATTAGAGCACACATTGTTAATTATAATCAATTGAAAGGAATATATCAAATCATTCAGTATTTGCTAATAGATAGATAGATAGATAGATATGCCTTTATTGGATCAAAATGTTTGTTGTGGGTTCTAGAGGACTTTGGTGTGGTGGGGTCCTCACTGAAATGGTTAGAATCGTATCTGTCGGATAGACTGTAGTATGTTGCACTCAATGGCACTCATTCCGATTTCGTTCGTGTCACCTCTGGTATTCCTCAAGGGTCACATCTGGGTCCCCTTTTATTTTCAATTTACATTAATGATATTTCGGTATGTTTTCTTCATACAAAACATGGTTTATATGCCGACGATCTTAGAGTGTACAGTGCTATTCGGTCCTATGATGATATTTTGCGGTTTCAGAGTGATCTTGACAGACTTTTCTCTTTTTGTCAAAATAGGTATTTTCAATTGAATATTGATGAGTGTAAGCATATATGGTTTACAAAGAATGTCAGTGTCTTCGATGCTATTTTTTCTGTTGATAGGCTTGCTTGTAATTGGGAGGGTAAACCAAATTAAGGATCTTGGTATATATCTTGATTCTAAGTTGTCTCTTGAGTATCATATTCATCATATAGTTTCTAAGGCTTTCAAACTGTTGGGTTTCGTTCTAAGAATTACTAAAAGTTTCAGTGATCTAAGGTCCTTAAAAATGCTATATTTCTTGTTGGTGAGGAGTAATTTGGAATATGCTGTACCTGTTTGGTCCCTTTACTATTACAAGTATATAGATGGAATTGAACGAGTGCAGAGAAAGTTTGTCAAAAGTTTCAACATCAGATTTTTCAGTCCTAATCATGATTATCAATTAATTTTGCGTCATCACAAAATATTTTAAGCCTGGAGCAAAGGGAAGTCCTTTTCGGCACTGTATTTCTTTATCGAATTTTAAATCATTCTTTTAGTTTTCCGCTTGTTAATTATCTCACTTTCAATGTTCCAGTGTATCATAGTCGTCTAAATGCACTCTTCTATGTTCCGAAGGCCCGTACTGGTTTATTTTTTCATTCTGTTTTCTTGCGAATTATGCGTCTGTACAATTGGCATATTGCCAGTATAGATATTTTTCATGAACCTCTTTCTTCTTTCAAAAAAAAATGTTATTGCATATCTCATTAGATCTGAATCATGCTCATTGTAGTAGTTTTTAGTTTTCATGATATTTTACTTGATTCTGTAGTCTTTAGTGAGTCTTTTTTTTCTGTGCTGAATTTTTATGAAAGTTATAATTTTCATTTAGTATGACAGTTTCACTTCTGTTTATTTTTCTGTTATCATTTTGAACCCCGGTAATTGGGTCTATCCTGTAGAGTTTCCTATGTTTTGTAACAATAAATAAATAAAAAATAAATAATATTTCATAAGGAGATATTGATTGATTTTGTTGCTACTCAATAGTTATTAGTTTCTTCTTCTTCTTATTCTTTTAAATAGACCTATTGGTCTGTTGCTTGCCGAAGCCGTCTCTGGATGGTTTCTTGCGAGGTGGACTGCTAGCTTTCCTGCCACCTTTTTGGGGGTCTTCCTGGTGGGCGTTTTCCACGTGGCTTGCCCTCCATCATTATGCGCGGTAATCTGTTTTCGTGCATTCTTCGCAATTGCGCATACCATTCTCTTCGTCTTTGTCTGCCCCATCTGACTATGTGTACTATGCCGCATTGAGCTCGTATGTCAGTGTTTCTTATCCTGTCCAGTCTGGTCTTTCCGAGGATAGTTCTTAGGGTTTTCATTTCGGCCGCGCGTATCATACTTTTAGTTTTGTTTGTGTCTTCGCGTGCTTCTATGCCGTAAGTCATGATAGGTCTGATGCAAGTCTTATAGCTCTTCACCTTGCTATCTGTTCCCCTGTGCTGGTTTGACCATATCAAATCTCTAAGACACCCTGACAGAGCTGCTGCTTTAGTTATGAGACTTCTTACTTCCTTCGCCGGATCGTGGTAGCTGCAGATGTCCATGCCTAGATATTTAAAGACATTAACTTGCTCGATTGACTTGTCTTCCACAACCACTTTACACCTGACAGGTTCTCTGGAGAATGTCATGGCTTTGGTTTTTGATATTGAAATTACCATGTTGAGTTGTTGGCTGACTTCTGCTATAATAGCTGCGTCGTCAGCATAGCAGACCACAGATATTTTAGAGTGGCCCATTCTGTATCCCAAATCTAAGGATGTGACTTGTTATATTATTTCATCCATCAAGAGGTTGAAAAGGAAAGGGCTCAGGCTGTCACCCTGTCTAATTGCTCCTGGTGTTTTTATGTTAGGTGTAGTATGTTCGCCTGACTTGATCTTTGTCACATTGCAGTCGTGTAAGTTTTTAATTAGTTTGGTGATTTGGGACGGGGACTGTCTTTTTATTAGAATTTGTAGGATGTCTGTCAAGCGCACTTTGTCGAATGCCTTTGTTAAGTCTATAAAGCAGATGTAAGCAGGCTTGTTGAACTCTATTGATTTCTCCTTTAGTTGTTTCATTATGAAGAGAGCGTCCGTTGTTGATCTATTTGTTCGAAATCCAAACTGTTCCTCTCTATTCTCGATACGTGATTTCAATTTGTCTTTTAGGATGCCAGTGAGCAGTTTCATGGACGTACTTAGCAGGGTTATACCCCTGTAGTTTTCAGGTGATGTCTTTTGCCCCTTTTTGAAGATAGGAATAGTGATGCTGCTGCGCCATTCTTCAGGAATCTGTGATGTGTTTAAAATTTTATTGAAAAGAGTTAGCAGCTTCTCGGTGAGTTTCTTTCCCCCATATTTTAGCAATTCGTTCGGGATGTTGTCTGTTCCCGCGGCTTTCCTGTTTTTTAGCTTTTGTATTCTTTTTCTCAGCTCTTCCTCTGTTATCAAAACATCATCTGGTGTTTCGTCTTCGTTCACCCATGTATCAGTGGATCCTTCATCTTGGTACACCTCTGTAAAATATTTTTCCCAGATGTCAGGTGATATGATTTTAGTTTGAACGTATTCATTTACTGGCTTTTTTCTGTTTTCCAGCATCTTCCATACCTTTCTTTGGGCTCCATAAAGATCGTGTTCCATTTCACTGGTAAACTGTCTCCAGTATTCCCTTTTGATGGCTCTGGTGGCTGCATTAGCTTTGTTTCTATTTTCAACGTACCTCGTTCGATTGATTTCTGTTGATGAACTCAAATACAATAGATAGTTTTTACGTTTCATATCTGCCAGTTCCTTTACTTCCTTACAGTACCATGACTTGATATTTTAGTTATTAGTTTAGCTTTGCTATTATGTGCGCGATGAATATTGCACTGTATATGGGAAAATATTATTTTCTTTATTGTATTATTTTGTGTTTGTATTGGGGGATTACCCTATGGAATCAATAAACTCATTATTAGTCTTTCGACAGATCGCTTTCTTTCAGACACTGTGTGTAGCGTTGCGGTAAACAGCCGAACTAGTGTGACTTATTGAGGTTTTCTATTTGCTATCTACCCTTTGTTCCCAGTGGCAATGGTGAGTGGCCTCTGTGTCAGTTCGTTATTAATTTGATGGGCGAGTAGGTGCTTGACGATGACCAAAAGCAGTATGAACTATGTTCGCGAAATTTTCATCGGTTTCGTAGTGAATTTTCACCATTTCCGTGCGTTCTGCGATAGTAAATCATTTCAAACTTTCCCGACGAATGGCTGTATACAGTGTGTTCCAACGAAAATTTGACCCCCCCTCTAACTCCGAAATGAGTAACATTAGCGAAAAACACCAAGACACGTCGATTTTTGTTTCGAGGGGGAGCATTTTTCGAAATAATTCGAAACTTCTCAGATCAACCCCCTACCCCCAGCAACCCTAACTTTGAAATTCATCATAGGGAATAAGGGTCGAGTGGCACCTTACTGAAAAGGTCTGTCAATTCTCCACCTTGATTTGTCATTTTTAGAATTTTAAATTAACATACAGGGTGTCCCAACCAAGGGTGAAGTTGAATTCCTGGAAATCCCAAATACTAAATGAAATAGATTTATTTTGGCATAATGCAAGCGCAGGTTTATGCTCGGTCTAGAAAAACGACCTACACTTGTGAATTTGGAGTTGGTGCAATCAACCCCTATTTCCAGCATCCCCAACTCAAAAATCATTCGATCGATAATAGGTCAAGTGGCACCTCGTTGGAAAGGTACTGCAATTTTCTCTTCGAATTTGGTATTTTCGAAATTCAGAATCATCATACAGGGTGTCCCGAAGCAGGAACATTGAAAATCCAAATAACTTTTTGAAACTGGTTCATTTCGGTATACGAGAACATGTTTGATCCGAGAATAGGACTTTCTTGTGTGGTTATAGAATTTTTGCAATCAACCCTTCCATTCAGCATCCCCAACTTGAAAATCATACAAATAATTCAAGTGGCATATCTTCAGAAAGGTTTCTTGAATTCCAGAATGATTAAAGCATTTCATTCAGTTCGGCTCTCCATACAGGATGTCGCTTTCGAAAAATTCAATATCGTCATTTGAAATTATCAACTAAAATTGATTCGAAACTGTTAAAAGTATTGGGGTACGATGTGTTGAGCATCAATTACGAAGAAATAAAGCTGATTTCTGCATTGAAAATGTTCACATTTTTTCATTTCCATCTGGCGTGCAGTCATCTGTTATTTCTCATTTTGCAATGAAATATTATTATTATTCAGATCAGTTCCTCATTATTGTTGTTGTTCGTCAGTTGAAATTAATCTGAAAATGGTTTATTCCACTGAGGAAAGGGTCGAAATTGTATCGACGTATTTTCGAAATAACAGTTGTGCCAAAGAAACGGCAAGGATATTCGATAGGAACCATCCTGAAAGAGAAAGGGAGTCAGTCACCAGTACGTTAAATATTTGGTTGACAAATTCCTAGCTACGGGTTCGGTGGCAAACAAAAACATGAAGTGGCATGTCCTGTCAGAAATGAGGCAACGGAAGTGGCAGTAGTGGGTCATCTACAAATGGAGAATACTACTTCGATCAGAAAACTATCTCGTCTGACTGGTGTATCAGCTACAACTGTCCATAGAATCGTGAAACATCACAAATTTCACCCCTACAAGGTAAAATTAGTGCATGAAATAAACGAAGATGATCCAGATCGTCGTTTACAGTTTTGTGAAAATCTAAGTGAAAACCTAAACGCTAATCCAAATTTTCTGAATAACATCTGTTTTTCTGATGAAAGCACCTTTATGCTCAGTGGTGAAGTGAATAGACATAATTGTCGATATTGGGACACATAGAATCCTCATTGGTTTAGAGAGGCCCACACGCAAAGGCCTCAGAAGTTGAACGTTTGGGCAGGAATTTTTGGCAATCATCTAGTTGGGCCTTTCTTTATTGAGGGTAATCTGAATGGAAATGGCTACCTACAGTTGTTAGAGGAACACATACATCCTAGATTGACAGAAATTTTACAGAACGATCAAACTCTTTCTGAGGACGAAATGCGTTTTCAACAAGACGGTGCTCCTCCGCATTATGAAGCTCGGGTGCGCCAATATTTAGACGAAAATTTCCCAGGAAGGTGGATTGGTAGAAGAGGACCTGTTGAGTGGCCAGCCAGGTCACCAGATTTAAATCCCCTAGATTTTTTTTTGTGGGGCCATCTAAAATCTAAAGTTTATGCCACAAGACCAGAAAACCTGGAGGAGCTGCGGATGAGGATTATCACAGAATGCCGACTTTTGACTCCTGAAGTTTTCGCTAATGTGAGAAGAGAGTTCGAAAATCGTCTGTATAACTGTATGGAGGTGGGCGGAGGTCATTTTGAACAATTGTTGTAATAATCAAGTTAGTTTTTTGTTTTCAATTGAATACAAGTTCAATAAATCTCGTTTTCCTGTTTAGATGAGCATCCAATCAGTTTCTCCATCATCCCCTCATCCTGATCCTCACGCCAGAAAACCTCGATTGCCATACTGAAACCAATGCCTCAGTGATTCAGAAAATAAAAAAATCTTTCTGGAACTTTGCCACTCAACCTGTAATCACTTGTATGATTTTTTGAGTTGGGGATGCTGAATGGAAGAGATTGATTGCAAAAATTCCATATTCACGCAAGAGAGTCTTATTCTCGAATCAAACATAAACATGTTCTCGTATTATACCGAAATGAACCAGTTTCAAAAAGTTATTTGGGTTTTCAGTGTTCCTGCTCCGGGACACCCTGTATGCTGATTCTGAATTTCGAAAATACCAAATTCGAAGAGAAAATTGAAATACCTTTCCAACGAGGTGCCACTTGACCTATTTTCGATCGAATGATTTTTGAGTTGGGGATGCTGGAAATAGGGGTTGATTGCACCAACTCCAAATTCACAAGTGTAGGTCGTTATTCTAGACCGAGCATAAACCTGCGCTTGCATTATGCCAAAATAAATCCATTTCATTTAGTATTTGGGATTTGCAGGAATTCAACCATACCCTCGGTTGGGACACCCTGTATGTTAATTTAAAATTCTAAAAATGACAAATCAGAATGGAGAATTGACAGACCTTTACAGTAAGGTGCCACTCGACCCTTATTCCCTATGATGAATTTCGAAATTAGGGTTGCTGGGGGTAGGGGGTTGATCTGACAAGTTTCGAATTATTTCGAAAAATGCTCCCCCTCGAAACAAAAATCGACGTGTCTTGGTGTTTTTCGCTAATGTTACTCATTTCGGAGTTATAGGGGGGGTCAAATTTTCGTTGGAACACACTGTATATTATGACTAAACAAATAACTAATATTCTCTTCCCAACACTAAAAACATCCTTGGTTCATATACAGCTTCATTTCGAGGTAAATGTTTTCACTCTGCTATTGATTTAAAAACGATTTAACAATGTTGTGATTTTGTAGTAAAAAAGATACATTTGTATTAAATATTTCTTCAAGCACAACTTACCCTTTCAGTAGTTGGAAACTTATAAATTACTGTCTTTTCGTCTCTTCTTAAAGCAACCCTACAAAGTAAATATAAGTTACATACTTGAGAATACATACGTATTTCTATATTTACACAAGTAAGTTTTATTGTTTATACAATCTTAACTTATAGTATGATGCGATTCGCTATCACTTTAGTTCTATCAGATACTAAATATAAGGAACGAGTAAAAACAGAAGATATTTCACATAAAATATGCCCTCACTGTATTAGTTTATCGGCTAGAACATCTTGAATATCATTTTCCCAATCCTTAATGGAAAATCCATTACATTTGAAGATTTGTTTTATAACTCTCCCCGGTTCTGCCGGATATTTATACCATGCCATATGCTGTAAGGCATCCCAAACGCATTGGACACTTAAAGGATCCGCTCTTCTTCTAATAGGCATCTGTAAAAAAATATAAATAAAAGCCAGATATCTCAACTAAGGGAACCTGAAGAATAAAACATTTATGGAAAGGTTAAAAACTCTTAAATGGGTGAATGATAAACTATATTTCAACAATTTTCACTATTTATTTTAGTTAAGGTTTCTAATTTTACTTCATTTTCAAGTGTTTGTACTACAGTTTCGGTTTTTATATTTAAGTTAGGCTCAGGAGAGGTGGAGTTATTAGAGATTAAGTAATGGGGAGTGGGGTTTTCTAATTATGTTAATTTCCAAACACTTCTCTATTAAATGAGATAAAAAACACAAGGTTTAACTTTAATCTACACTTTATTTAAAAAAATTCGACGACGTTTCGCTGACACATCAGCTTTATCAAGAATGAAAAACAGAATGAAGAGTATGGTATTATAAACAAATCGTAGGTCAAGTTGGATGAATAACAGGAAAATCCACACCGAGCCATTGTGCAGTTAGTATGAAGGGTAATAAAAACTAATTAAACAAGTTAAGTAGGGTGAATAATTCACATCTACCTGTTCATTCAAAAGCTTTTCCGAATGTTTGTATCTATTTATTTCTAATGCTTCTAGGAGATCTAATTTTGAACTTTTTGATTTTATATGTAATATGTTAATATTGAATGAATGGTTTTCTTTTATTAAGTGGTTTGAATAATTTGAATCAGATTTATTTTATCGAAGCTACGTTTATGTTCAGATGTTCTTATGCCAAAACTCCTATAGGTCCTACCGATATAAATTTTATCACAAGAACCGCAATTGAGTTTATAGATTCCTGATTTACTTGATTTTTCAACACGAGATTTATTATTTTTAATATGTTTACCTAAGTTATTAGAAGTTTTGAAAGCTATATTAAGATTTTGTTTGACGAGAAAGGATTTAATATTTGTACTTGCAGAACCGCAGAATGTTAAACTGTTGAATATTTTATAGTCTTTATGAATAGGATATACTTTATTTATTGCTTTTGATAGAGTTTTTACGAATGATTAGATCTATCATATCCGGATTATATGAATTATTAATGGCTATCTGTTTGATGATGTTTAACTCTTTATTATAATCTTCTACTGATAAAGGTAAATTGAGTAACCGATGTACCATGCTGTTTAAAGCTGCAACTTTGTGTTGAATGGGATGTAATGAGTAGTTATGTATAATTGTATCAGTATGTGTTGGTTTACGAAAGACCGAAAAAACATGATTATTATTTTGTTTAGTGATTTTAAGTCCAAAAATTTATGGAATCGTTCTGTTCAATTTCTATCGTGAATTTAATGTTCAAATGGATGGAATTAATGAAATTAACAAATAAGTCTAATTGACGAGTAGTTCCAATGAAACCTACTAAGATGTCGTCAACATATCTATACCAATAAAGAAATTTGAAAGTTATATTAAGATTTTGTTTGACGAGAAAGGATTTAATATTTGTTATGTTACAAATATTAAATCCTTTCTCGTCAAACAAAATCTTAATATAACTTTCAAAACTTCTAATAACTTAGGTAAACATATTAAAAATAATAAATCTCGTGTTGAAAAATCAAGTAAATCAGGAATCTATAAACTCAATTGCGGTTCTCGTGATAAAATTTATATCGGTAGGACCTATAGGAGTTTTGGCATAAGAACATCTGAACATAAACGTAGCTTCGATAAAAATAAATCTGATTCAAATTATTCAAACCACTTAATAAAAGAAAACCATTCATTCAATATTAACATATTACATATAAAATCAAAAGTTCAAAATTAGATCTCCTAGAAGCATTAGAAATAAATAGATACAAACATTCGGAAAAGCTTTTGAATGAACAGGTAGATGTGAATTATTCACCCTACTTAACTTGTTTAATTAGTTTTATTACCCTTCATACTAACTGTACAATGGCTCGGTGTGGATTTTCCTGTTATTCATCCAACTTGATCTACGATTTGTTTATAATACCATACTCTTCATTCTGTTTTTCATTCTTGATAAAGCTGCTGTGTCAGCGAAACGTCGTCGAATTTTTTTAAATAAAGTGTAGATTAAAGTTAAACCTTGTGTTTTTTATCTCATTTATATCATGGATCTACATCAAGTAACGGCCTCCACAATTAAAAAAAAAAAAAAACTCCTCTATTACAGATATATAGTATTTTTAGGTTTTCAGAATTTCTAATACGATATGAATTTGTGATAGGTACGAAAACGGAGGAATTTCAGTCTGTATGTGTATGCTGGAAGTCTCTACCGGTTTGGCCTACATAACATGCAACACATTCAATGGATTCGATTTTGTAAACTCCAGATTTCTTAAATTCATTCAGATTAGCTTTTGAATTGAATAATGATTTTCCAAGGTTAGTTGCGCTGGTGACGGCAGTTCTTATATTAAATTTGAAGAAATAATTCTGTATTTTAGTGGATAACTGTACTTTATAACTCAAAGAGATAAATTCTTTGTCATGGCGTATTGAAGTTACGATTATTATGTTTTTAATAGTTTGGGAAAATGGTTGTTCATGGCTATTTGTTTGTTTGAATTAATTTCTGACTTACAAATAATAACCAATGAAAAGAACAAACAAAATAAACAACCTAAACATCCTCAAACACAAAATAACGGACCTCATTCAAAAACGAACTTAAAAGCAATAAATAATAATGAGAAAGAAATAATCAAACAACTTTCAATTTGCTGAAGGGGAGGTTCGGTTATCTCAAAAAATGGCTCAGTCAATTGGCCTTCTCGATCGCCTGATTTCACGCCGCCGGACTTTCCGGTTGGGTTTCATACAATCAATGACTTACCCCAACAAACCGACAACTTTGGATCAACTTCTAACCAATATTGAGATCGCTATTAACGAAATAAACGACATAAAAATTGCCCTCAAATCTACATGTAAATTATAAAAATTGCTTTTTAATGCCAAAGGCAAAACTCACAAATTAGACAATTCAGGAGTATACGGTCTATGTTGTCCTGATTGTAACGATGTACACATAGGACAGACACGAAGATCTTTTCGCATTAGATACAAAGAACATCACTCTTTCTTTTGTAAAAACAAAAGTGACTCCACCATCGCACAGCATTGCTTATATGAAAACCACCACTTAACTAATATAGATAATCTTTATTGTGCCCCGAAAAGAAATAAACTTGATTACATAGAATCTCTGGAAATTTTCAAAGCTAAACACAATAGAAACAATCTTACCCTTTTAACGACCACATGTTATTCCCCAAAATTTGGGATTTGCAAGTATTTATGAATGTACCTTTGAATACCTATCTATATTCCAATAGAAGAAAACTTGTTTTCTCTCTCTATAATTCATACCTGTTTTTCTATATTTAAGACAAATTGTACAACTGTATCTTACTTTTGACTCACAATTTGTAAACGTCTGATGATGATAGAAGCTATCACGTTTGTTAATTAAATATTTTCCACCAATTTTGTAATATTCTTTATAAAGTAAACCAAAATCACTGTATGATGATCAAATATCACTTAGTATCAGCCGATTCAATATCATTTTTAAGTTCATGACAATCATTCCTCCAAAGGAATGATTGTCAAAAATTCTTCCTTAGCCAACATGACATTGAATACCATCCGAATAAAAATACACAGCTGGGTAGTGTCTGTCATATCGGTGGATTCGTTGAACTATAAAGAAAAGTATGTACATTTCATGATATCATGTTTTAGTTTATCTGCCATGTCCTGACTCATAACTTCAATACGCCTTGTGACAGTCGGACGAGATAACTGAAGTTCTCTAATAGCAGACATGATTTGTTTTATTTTTAAAACCTCCAAATAAAATCTAACCCGCTTCAATAAATGCTTCCTTCACAATCGATCCATCTTCGAATAGTTTCTTGTATTTCGCCAATATAAACACCTCAAAAATCTTTGAAATATGAATTTGATGATTCGAATTTATAGAAATCTGGTCAGTTGTGGAACTCTTAAAGGACGTCTGGAGTGGAGTTGACCTTCGAGCAGTCGATTTCTCACAGTTTGGTCGGAAATTTGTACATTATGAACTCGTGATAGCTCTTGAGCTAATTGAGATGCTGTGGTAGTACGATCTCTTCTGGCTTGTAAAACCAAAAATCGGTCTTGGGCGACTGTAGTAATCCTGAAACTACCTGTATGGCGTTCTTCTACGCTACCTGTTTCATTGAAACGCGACCATAAACGGTTTATGACACTTGGGCTACTTCCCAGAACCCTGGATACTTCCCGTTGTGAGCTCCCAGCTTGGAGTATGCCAACGGCTCGTAACATCTCTTCTCTAGTCAAATGTCGTCTTTCCATGGTCGAATCACAAAACTTGAATCTTTTATTTGTGCTTACAACAGAAACAAAGTGAGAACACTGATTTCAGACACTGAATACATGAAATGATTATAAAGCAGCGTCGCATCTGCTGCATTTTTAGTTTTTTATAAAAAAAAACTGAAATCTGTTGCGGCACTCTACATAATTTGGTGAGAAATTGATGCAGGTGTTCATTTCTTAAAAAAAATCATCCATATTGATCGTTCTGGATACGATATATCGATATTCAGAAGTGTTCCCTAGACTTTTTTGAGGTGTTTATGTTTGCTGATGACAATATTTTATTATGTGCTGATACATCTATTAGAGGAACAACAATAAAAGCTCAAATTCTTCTGAACAAATTTTCAAAGTGGTTTGATGACAATCAATTGTTCTTAAACGTGTCAAAAACAAATTTTCTTAAATTTTTCCTCAAGAATTCAATTACTACTGATTCATCCACTAATTTACTATGAGTAAACAATCTATCAAACCGTTGGACCAGATACTTTATGGTGACTAAATGTTCATAATTTTTATACATATATTTTCGTTATTGCTTTTTCACATCTAGACATATCTATTTGTTTCACATATTTGTTAACCATTTGTTCTTGAGTGTAAAGTACTCCTCAAATCTTATTTCAATAAATTATAATAATAATTTTGTACGGATGGAACTTGTATTCATATAAATTTCTAATAACGTTATATCGGCTAACACCGGAAGTTGCAGAAATTTGTCTTACATATTGCGTGTTTGGCATAGGTTGGACATTTTCCAATACAGTCACAGCTGCTGCTTCATCATTCTCAATTGAAATTGCAGTAAAAAAGATTTGTATCAGAATTAATACTGGTTGTTTCTATTTTCAAAAATTCAGTTTTTTCGAAAGGATGGTGTATATACAGAACACATAAATATTCATATTCTTATTGATCCTAAATTGGAAAAATTCTTTCGTTCGTTCTATTGAATATTTTATTTCAAGTTGAAGATATTTTCACGCGAAATTTTTTAACGTTCAGCATAATTTAAACAAATTCAATTACCTCTAGACAACATGATCTATCCTAATGTAATGAATAATTGATGGCTTCATGTCTAGTGAGTGCGTGAATATATGAAATCGAAACGGTGAATAATAGAAGAAATCCCATTGAAAAAACTGACCTGTCATGTTTATATCGCGATTGAGGGTCAACGATTCGTCGCGTGTGTATCTTGATGTTACTGGCAAGATTTTTTAAATGACGCGATTATAGCAGCTTTTGCTTGTTTGACTGCTCTTGTGAACATGGCTTGTTCTTTTTTCAAAGATATCAAATCACGTACTTTTCGTTTTCTTAATTCACTCTGTGGCGGAAAATCCTTTTCATAGTTTTTATGAACCGTTTTATGATGCTTCTCTAAGTTACCACGCTTAGCTATTGCAACTGACGCACAACAAAAAGGCAAATGTACTTATCCTTCACCATACAAAAGAAGAATTCTTCTTCCCAATGGTTATTGAAATGATACGTTTTAGAATTCTTCGCTGCACTCATTTTGTACTATTTAATAATATTAAATTAAATTTTTCAAGAAATATTCTCCATAAAGTAAACCAAAATCACCATATGATGATCAAATATCACTTAGTATCAGCTGATTCAATATCATTTTTGAAGTTCATGTCCTGTAGTTTGACATATTTCCACGTGACTCTCTATACTTATTGAGTTTCCCAACCCCTATCAATATCACCACTCGCCACCAGCAGTGTCACGCCGCCATGAATACCACTCTTTCTAGCTAATGTGTAGTTCCTCAGTATTAATTAATTGAAAATATTATTCGTGAACCAATGTTCTGTAATACCAGCAATTTTGCATTATTCGTCTCGCAAGAAATAGTTAACTAAGTCCAGTTTGTCTGTTAAACATTGAGCATTTAAGTTAATCAAATTCACACACATGAACTGATTATCCAAGTGAAATTTTTTTTTTTTATTTGAATTGTGGAGGCCGTTACTTGATGTAGATCCATGATATAAATGAGATAAAAAACACAAGGTTTAACTTTAATCTACACTTCATTTGAAAAAATTCGACGACGTTTCGCTGACACAGCAGCTTTATCAAGAATGACAAACAGAATGAACCACACCGAGCCATTGTACAGTTAGTATGGAAGGTAATAAAACTAATTAAACAAGTTAAGTAGGGGTGAATAATTCACATCTACCTGTTCATTCAAAAGCTTGTCCGAATGTTTGTATCTATTTATTTCAAATGCTTCTAGGAGATCTAATTTTAAACTTTTGATTTTATATGTAATATGTCAAAGTTTTTATTGAATGAATGGTTTTCTTTTATTAAGTGGTTTGAATAATTTGAATCAGATTTATTTTATCGAAGCTACGTTTATGTTCAGATGTTCTTATGCAAAACTCCTATAGGTCCTACCGATATAAATTTTATCACAAGAACCGCAATTGAGTTTATAGATTCCTGATTTACTTGAGTTTTCAACACGAGATTTATTATTTTTAATATGTTTACCTAAGTTATTAGAAGTTTTGAAAGCTATATTAAGATTTTGTTTGACGAGAAAGGATTTAATATTTGTACTTGCAGAACCGCAGAATGTTAAACTGTTGAATATTTTATAGTCTTTATGAATAGGATATACTTCATTTATTGCTTTTTGATACAGTTTTTACGAATGATTAGATCTATCATATCCGGATTATATGAATTATTAATGGCTATCTGTTTGATGATATTTAACTCTTTATTATAATCTTCTACTGATAAAGGTAAATTGAGTAACCGATGTACCATGCTGTTTAAAGCTGCAACTTTGTGTTGAATGGGATGTAATAGTAGTTATGTATAATTGTATCAGTATGTGTTGGTTTACGAAAGACCGAAAAACATGATTATTATTTTGTTTAGTGATTTTTAAGTCCAAAAATTAATGGAATCATTCTGTTCAATTTCTATCGTGAATTTCGTTCAAATGGATGGAATTAATGAAATTAACAAATAATTCTAATTGACGAGTAGTTCAATGAAACATTAAGATGTCGTCACATATCTAGAAATTTGAAATGAGTGGATGTGTATGAATTCCAATTATTCATTCTCTGCTAAAAGTGGACTCAAAGGATTTCCCATGATCAAACCATTTTCACTACTGTAATAGATGTTGTTGAAAGAAAATAATTTTGTTCAATGCAAACGTCCAACAGATTCAATATTTCTGATTTGATTATGTGGTTAACATGATTCGAATTCAACATGTTTTCGATTAATATTTTGACATCACCTGGAGGAACACTTGGGTATAAATTCTCAACATCAAACGAGATAAGTTTTGCGTTAGGTGGTAGGTTAACGTTTTTATGTTATTTATCAATTCGACTCAATTTTTTATAGAAAATTTTGATTTGAATGAACAATAATTCTTAATGATATCTATAAGGTAGTGCGACAATTTCACGGCTGGGGCTGTAACGTAAGATACGACTGGTCTAACGGGGTTATTTACTTTATGCAATTTAATGAGTGAATACAGTTGAGGTGGTTGAGGGTTTGGTAAAATTAATTTGTATTTATCTATTGCTTTAATTAAAGATTTTGCGTCATTTATTGCAATTTTAATATTTTCTGGAATATGATAGTTGGATCTTTGATCAAAATTGTATAGTTTCCGGACGAAATGAAATTTAGAGTTTTAAATAGGTAGTCATTTTTATTTAACGCATGAAGTATATTATCTGCTTTTGTAAAAATAACTTCATTTAGTTGAGATTTTTGTTTGATGGCCTTTAAAATATTTTTGTTCTTTACTCGTTTAAAGTCAGCTAATGATTCATTTCTGCAATGTTACATAATTGTTCATTCAAATCAAAATTTTCTATAAAAAAAATCTTGATATAACTTTCAAAACGTTAATAACTTAGGTAAACATATTAAGAATTTATAAAGTCTCGTGTTGAAAACTCAATCGAAAACAGTTGAATCTATAAACTCAAATCAGAAATATTGAATCGGTTCGTTTGATAAAAAATTATTTCGGTAACACATCTATTACAGTAGTTTTGGATCATAAGAACATCTGAACATAAACGTTTAGCTTCGATAAAAATAATATCTGATTCAAATTATTCAAACCACTCAATAAAAGAAAACCATTCATTCAATAAAAACTTTGACATATTACATATAAAATCAAAATGTTTGAAATTAGATCTACTAGTCAAGCATTAGAAATTTCATTAATTCCATCCATTTGAACATTAAATTCACGATAGAAATTGAACAGAACGATTCCATAAATTTTTCACTTCACTTAAAAATCACTAAACAAAAATATTAATCATGGACTTAAAATAACTTGTTTAATTAGTTTTTATTACCTTCCATACTAACTGTACAATGGCTCGGTGTGGATTTTCCTGTTATTCATCCAACTTGTTCTACGATTTGTTTATAATACCATACTCTTCAATCTGTTTGTCATTCTTGATAAAGCTGCTGTGTCAGCGAAACGTCGTCGAATTTTTTCAAATAAAGTGTTTGTAAGAATAGAATTGTGGAAAGTATAAAATATATTTTACTTCATCTTCGTTGAAAATAAGTTTTGTTGCATTGTTGAATAAAAATATTGGTTGAAGTTTAATATAACTCATTATTCTTCATTCTAAGGGCAAGAAATTAGTAAAACAAATAATCATACTCATTCATTTAAAATAAGCTGATAAGATTTAAGTCATTATGGATAATATTCGCTCTTAGTAATTAAATATAAATAATAACTGTAAGTACCCTTATAAAAGACAAAACAGTTAGATGATATTTGCCTCCTTCATGCATAAAGATGTGGGTAATGCAAATATTTCAGTATTCACCTGCTTTTCAAGAGAACAAGTTTGAAATGTATGAAATTTATATAGCAATAGGTGTTATTTTAATTATTACCGGCGTGTTGAGTTCTTGTTATTTCGGATTGTGCATCAAACGCAATAAATATAAAAAATGTCACATAGAACGCATATCAGACGGTTTGGGAACTTTTTTCCTTGGTGTATTCTACATATATTCCTATTCAGTGTTGAGTGTGGATTTAGAAAACCTTCCTACAACTTTAAATTTTCCGGATTTCGAAATGACATACTTGAATGTAAGTGGAGAAGATTCTATGAATCCAGACATCTTTACTACGGAATCATATTTGAATATATCCAATACCTTAACAGAACAAGAAAATCCTAGTACTTCAGAAATTTTGAAACTGAAAGAATATTCTACTAGTACAGTACCAGATTTTGTTGGTAATACCTCAAATTCAAATAAAATCAAGGAATTTACTGAAGTACCTTTGCTTGATATCCTGAAAAATGATTCTTATAATTTTATGAACACTATTTCAAGAAAATTCTGAACAAAACAGGAAATGGTACAAAATTATCTCACCGCCCAATATTTTTCAATAATCAGGAATATAAGGGCGTCAAGAACAAAATCAAAACAAGGACCAAAAGAGAATCTATAGGAAAAAATGAAGAAAATTACATACATCCAAAGAAGCAATGCTTTAAAAGACTATTCTTAAAACATTCTCTGCTAATGGGCTCATTTTTATACAGTATTATATGCCTAGTAAATAACACAATATTGTGTTATAAATGGAAACAAGAAATGAATGAAGAAATTAAAACATCAATTGAAAAATCTGAATCTAAAGAGTTAGAGTTATCTTCTGATAGTTCCAGCGAATCAAATAATGAATTGTTTTTCGTTAAGAGCAATACTGAGTTAACAAAAGATAATGAAAAGTCGAAAAGAGAAGAGGGACCAAATCTGGATGTATTTTTGGCAAAAAGTTCCAAGTCTATTGAACCAAATAAAATAAATATGAAACCACCAACAAATGGTAATATAGCACAAATTATAAAATTATTGTTAATTTGGCTTTCACCAGGATTATGCATTTTCTCTCTTCATATAAGTATGGAAGATCCAACTTCTCTAAGTATATCAGCTGTACTCGATTTTCAGCAAAATTTTAATACAACACAAGCAAATAGCGAAATGTTGAAACTTCTTAACAGTCCACCAAATGTAACCACACATGAAAGGAGTAATGAAATTAACAATATAGTCAAAAATGTGTACAAGATTGTAGAAAAAGTCTCTGAACGCAGTCAAACTAAAGGTGATTCATCTAACAACTTAATGTATGATATTGTACATTTTCTTAATCAAAAATTCAACCCAAAAAATGACCAAGACAAATGTTCTTTCAACACATCAGCTTTGAAGATACATAGTTTCATATTATTCTTCATTATGTATTTTGCAAGTATTCTTTATACTAAAATTTTACAACTCAAGATTAAGCTTGATGGAAATGAGAACGCAAATTTGATTAAGATATATATTCTTCTGTTTGGTTTACTATGGATGCCTTGTGTTCTGGAATTATTTTCAAGGATTTATGTATTCAATGAGAAATCTTCTACTACTGCTGCTACTACACTTAGTCTTGGAAATTTATTTGTTGTATTTAATAACTTAAATAATTATTTATTACACAAAATGTGAGAAAAATATGCGCAGATTAAAACATTTCTTAATATTTGAGTGTTAATTTCTTCTTAGCAAATGGTATTTATTTCACATCAATAACTAGTCAGATGAGTGGAAAATCACAGAAAAGTACTTAAAATGATGAAATGTGATAAAGTTTAGATTGAAATATTTATTGAATGTTTTCCCTTAAAGATGAAAAAAGCGGTGTATACTGGGTGATTCACTAGTGGCGCGGTGCTCTGTAGCTCGTACACTCTTGAAGATTTCATTTGAATTTTGGAGGCTTTTACTTGGTAGAATTCCATTATTAATTATAAAAACAAGTGATGTGTTTTTAGGAATTTTACTTAATAATTGTGATTCGTAACGCGTTTCACTACACCGTAGCTTCTTCAGATGAATGAATGTGCAGAAATTATGACAACTATATATAGATAAAAATGAGAATATAAATATGAATGTTCTTAAGTAATTAAAAGCTTATTGGGTTGATTCTTCTTAAGTGGTTATTTATGACAGGTATATCCAATAAAATTAAGAAATAGATTGCTCCCCGAAGAGATTCAATAGAGGTGAAGGGCTTAAATCGAGTTGTTCATTGATGAGTCTACCTGAGTGTTTGTATTTATTGATTTCTAAAGTTTCCCAAAGATCTACCTTCCAATATTTATTATCTGTATGCAAAATTTCAAACTGTGGGTCAAAAGAGTGATTATTTTCTAAGAGATGATTCGCGTAATTTGAATCTGATTTTTTATTTGAAAAACTGCGTTTATGTTTCGATATTCTAATATTAAAATTTCTATGTGTTCTACCAATGTAGAAATTATCACAGTCATTGCAATTCAATCTATAAACACTTGATTTATTGTTTTTATCTGATTTGGTTTTATTATTTTTATTTATTTATTTGCCTAAATATTATTAGGTTTTGAAAGCTATGTTGAAATTATAAGCTACTCAAGACTGATTTCAGTTTCTCACTTGTAATGCTAACGTATTTGTATCAAGTTACTTGTTTTTTTAAATTTTTGAAGATTTTCACTTTTGTTATTCGAACCCTCAATTATTGTATTTATAAAGCTAAAAATCTTCTTCAGCAATTTATTTTGAAGTAAAATCAGGGTTTGTACTTGATGAAAATTCTACAAAACTCATAGTTTCAAAGTTCTTCTATGGTCAAAATGTTTGTTCGTTTATATACTTCCTTCGGAGGTGTCATTGAGGAATTTTATACAGGACCTTAATAATTTTATTTTGGCTTCGTTGCAGTTTTTTCATTTCATTACGTTTCCTGTTCCCCAAAAAGATACCAAATAAGTTAACTTACTTTTAATGTAAGCTTCATACAATCTCTTTCATGGTAGGACGTCCGAAATTTGGATGAGCTAATCCTGTAATAGGAAAGATTCTTTTACAAGCTGCCTGATGTCAGGTGTCCATTTCATATTCTTTCTAACGTGGTGAGATATTTAATATCAAGAATTTTTCGTTATTAAACATTGTTTGTTATGTTTTTCGATTTATTCTCGAAGTTTATAATATGGCACTTTTCACTATTCAGGGTTAGCTTGTTTATCTTCGTCCATTCCATCAACCTGTCAAGATTTCTTTGCATCTGATTTTGAGTCACCTTATCATCTTCATTCACATAGAAAAGAGCTGTGTCATCAGCATATATCATAACCTTCCCACATAGTTGTTGCCTCTCAAGATCATTTATGTATAGCAAATATAGATAAGGGCCCAAAATTGATCCCTGCGGCACTCCGTAATATATGTTTTTACATTCACTCACTTCATCCCCAACCTTGGTGAATTGCTTCCTATTCTTCAAGTAAGAAGCAAAAATATCAAGTGAACCTCCTGCCAAACCCATTCGTTCCAACTTACGCAACAAAACACTCGGATCAACCCAAAGCTTTTCTCAATTGACTGCCATGAAGTTCTCCAAAGAATAAATGGTTGATATGATTTTTATTCTTATCACATACGATGTTTTGTGTGGCTACATGGCACGATATGCATATGCCCTCAAAGTTCTGGCATCCACAGTTAGTCGTAGAGCCGCAATGATGGTTTATCATGCCTATGTCCACATTAGGTTTCGGTACGGCATTATTATATGGAAAAATGCCCCTGATATCGAGAAAATATTGATTCTGCAGAAGAAGTGTATGCCTGGTATCCTACATACGAGAGATGCCACAAACATTTTGTGGAAACGTCATCATCATCATCATCATCTGTCAACCATCCTAGTCCACTGCTGAACATAGGTCTTCCTCATTTATGATCTCCATTCCTCGCGATTTTGGGCCGGATTTATCTAGTTCGTACACTCTCTAGTTTGATATCGTCTTTCCAACCGTGCTGGTGGACGTCCTCTACTTCTGTGGAGCTTCATCTCTGGGACGCCACTCCACTTTCAACGCTTTGTCCATCTACCGTCCGTGGTTCTTGCTAGATGACGGGCCCAGTTCCACTGTTAAATTAGCAACTCTCTTGAGAAGCATCCTGGACTTTAGTTCGTTGGCGTATGATATGGTTGGGAATTCTGTCTCTGTTCTTCAGTGTTATAGCCTAACATAGCTCTCATCCATCTTACGCTGAGCAACACATATTTCATTAGCTGATTTCTTTGTTAGGGTCAGGGTTTTATGATTATCTCTTGGAGCTCTTTGAAACTTGTTGTACTTTTCTCTTTCAGTTCCATATCCAATAATTCTTTTAGTTTGTTGTAGTCCGTTTTTTTTGTTTATACTTCTTAATCAGCGACTTTTTCATGCTTTTCACGTTCATTTCGAATTCAATACTTTTGTGGTCGCTTAGAGGAGTATCTTTGAGGATAATTTCAGAAAATCCGTTTTGATTTCGATTTGTTAGTACATGATCTATTATAGTGTCTTCTCCTTTTCTATTTATTCTGGTTATACTTTGTTTGTTGATTTTATTTATTATACTAATATTATTACTTTTCAATACGTTTTTGTAGTCTATAACTTTTTGTTTATTTTTGCTCAGTAAATCTAAATTCATGTCTCCAACTATAACTAGATTTTTAGTCTTGAAAATTTTTGTTCAAGAAACGAAAAAATGTGTCTATATCACTTTTATTCCGTACGTATATTGCAAAACTGGTAAAACGCATTGATTGTATACTTTACGTTTCAAACAAATCGGTATCTCTGATTTGAACAGATCTCTCAGTTTTCCAAATGCAGCCCATGTCAGCCTTATTCGCCTTCCTATTATCTCATGCCCCAAATATTTGTATGACGTTACTTGTTCAACAATTTCACCATCGATGTAAACTGGTTGGCTTGGTACTAAGTTGGCCATCATCTTAGTTTTCGACATATTTATCTTCAATCCGATTTTACTGGATTCCTTAGACAACTGCAAGAGCATCTCATTTGCATCATCTAATCTGCTTGCTATAATGACGATGTCGTCGGCGAAACGAAGATGACTTAATCGCTCACCATCCACATTTACTCCCTCTGATCCCATTCCAATTGCTTGAACATATATTGCAATAGGTTTGTGAACAACTTCGGGAAATAGTATCACTTGAACCAACGTGTCTTACTCCACGTCCGATCCTGAATTTTTCTGTAGAATTGTGAAGGCACATTTGTGAAGTGGCATGCTCATATATATATATTTAATGATGGCAGTGTATCTATGATCTATTCTACAGTCAGCCAACGCTTTAAGCATTATTGCCTGTATCACGGTATCGAAGGCTTTCTCGTAATCCACGAATATGAGAACCAGAGGCAAGTTGTATTCTATGCTCTTTGCAATCAAAGTCTTGAGAGTTTGGAGATGATCATTAACATCAAATGTTGCCCGAAATCCGGCCTGCTCTCGAGGTTGGTAGGTGTCCAGTTTGTTTGTGAGGCGCTTTGTTATTATTTTGGTGAAGAGTTTGTATAAGTGCGATAGAAGGCTTATAGGTCTATAGTTCGAGAGATTTGTGGGGTCTCCTTTCTTGTACATAATTATTATTATAGCATTATGCCAAGACTCTGGCACTTTTGCTTCAGCTAAACATTTATTGAAAAGTTTCGTTATTTCACCAATCAGATTTTCACCGCCTATCTTCAAAGCCTCCACAACTACTCCATCTTCTCCTGGAGCTTTGTTGTTTTTCATATCTGATAGTGCCTTTCGGACCTCATCAGCTGTTATTTCTGGGGGGTCCACCGAACCCTGATTCATAACATGAGGTATGCGATTGTCTTCCTCGTTCTTGCGATTCAGGCTTCGATACAAATTGGAGTAAAAGTCCTCGACAACCTTCACTATTTCGGCTCTATTTGTTATAATTGAACCATATGGATCCATTAGTTTGTGAATGTTACGTCAGTGCCCATGATAAGAAGCCTAAACATATATGAAAGTGTTGTGTTTGTTCTCAAAAATAGTGAAATGTTTTCACAAGTTGGGAATAAGCACAGATATGACGCTCGCAGGGACTATGATCTGGAGACACCTAAACTACAGTTCTCCTACCTTCAAAGGAATGCCACCCAAAATTTTCAATAAATTACCAAAGGAATTAAAACTACTGCCTGAGAAAACTTTGAAATCGGGACTTTTTACACTTCTGAAAGACAAGCCTTACTATACGCTCACCAAGTACCTAAGTGACAATTTATGATATTTTTATTGTGGTATTGTAAATGATTTCAGTACGTTTTTATTTTTTGAAATTTGTTTTTGCATTGTAACTGTTTGTATAATAATACGTTTTGGTTTCTATTTTCGGACAATTCGTTTTGTTTTTTGCTGTTCGTAATATTTTGATGTACTTATATACTTATTGACTGGATCTCGACATGTACAATGTTTTATGGATCGAATAAAGGTCTTATTATTATTATTATCAAACCTCACCACAATCCAATACATCCATAATCCAAAATAGAGTAGATTACACATATTTTCAATTTTTTGCTTCAACAAAAATGAGAGTCCACAAATATACCCAAATATTAAACATTGTAAATGTACCTTCAAAGTGTTAGATTAATGAAAGGATGTTTCACTGTAGAAAATTGAAACTCTTATCTTCATTTCTCCTTTTAAAAATATTCCAGTTAAAGTGAGTAAAAATCATGAGGGCACAGAACTACTATGCTTTGAAGAAGGTATAATCACAGTTCCGGCTACATTCATGAGTAACCCATTATCTTAGCTATAGGGATTGGGAGAAACTCTATACCTCTAAAGAGCAAAACATTAGAATCATCTAGTCATCTAGATAACATATGAAAAGCAAAGGACCCAAAACAGTTTCCTGGGGAACTCCTGTTCAAACTACCATCTCCTCACTTAAGGTTTTATCAATCATAGCTACCTAGGACCTATTCCTTTGAAGAGTTATCTTCCTCTATTTGAAAATAATTATGATTTAACATTGAATTCATTTCCGGATCACATAATGAAGTACCTATAACTAAGACATAAAGAAAAGGATGTCAATGTATACATAAAATACAAATTTCCCGTGAAATCAAAATTCGAGCATCAAGTGGGAATTGTAAAATTAATTTTCAGGTAAAATTAAATTAACCTTCAACTTATTCACGGTGCAATTGAAATGGTATATTGATTAAAAATAAAAATTCAACTGACCTTTTGGGTATACAAAATCGGTTTGTACAAATGAAAACTTTTTTAAGAGCAGGTATGTTTACATTCTCAGCAATTGAGAAATATTTCTTTCATTCATGTATCAGATTCAGTTGGTTTGGACTTTTGGTTGGTTATTTTAGACGATGTTTTTAATTTTTTATATTCTCACAGAACATTTATGTTATTGAATATTCTGGTGCAGAACGAGTTCCTTTTCTCTGTTCTAATTGATGGTATCGTTCCCTCACGGCCCTGTGGTGTAAATGTAAAATAAAACACTGTTGTGCGTAACATTTTTGACTTCAATGAAAGTTGGGATTTGACGATTCTATTCGAATGATTCAGTGGAATCAGAAAAGAATTATCTTGAAGTGTTTGATTATCATCTGGACAACAGCTTTGTTCGGCAAATAAATGTTCACTTCTCTTTTCATGTATGTGGATGACTTGTAAGTCAATCAGGATAATTAGAAATGAATTGAGAAAATGTATTCAATCATAAATGGATATTTTTCTTCAGCTAACTCCAAAAATTTCCTTGAATTCTACATGTCCTATAATATCAATATGGAACGCAGCTTGAGATAGGGAATCGTGGAACACCTCTAGAACATAGCAGTAGCTCACAGAAAAGTGTCGCAGAAAAAAAAATAATTCGTGCGCGTAACACAAAGAAACATTCGACTGCGCACACTGTTGCAAATTTTACTCAAGGCTCCGCAGCGTTATCCGTGCGTTATCGCCATGTCTACTAGATTTTGAAGTTGTATTTTGAACTTTTTGTGGATACAGTTTTGTGTGTTTAATTTTTAAACTCTCACGAATATAATGTAGTCGTTCGTAGTGTAGTCCATTCTTTTAGATAATTGTGATTATACGGGTGAAATTGTATCGTTAATTCTGACTGTTTGAAAAATGCTATATGAACATATCTAAACAGATGCTTTTTGAAAATTATTCTTCGAATTCCATCTTTCCATTTGTATTTTCTTCCAACCTGAGTACAAAATGAGTGCGAATAACGAAGAAGAAAAGGAATTTCACAAGTCAGTGCCTCTTGATTTGGCTAGAAATCAAATTACCACAGTAAGAACAGTTGAAGGCAAGGCCCCCTTAGTGATGAGTAGCCAGTCCTTGAGGGGCATGAGAGTGCTGGCTCAAGGAATAGCATCGAGTAGTAGTCAAAGTATTGCTGGCCCAACAATTATAACCAGTAATATTGTACCCCAAGCAGTTCTAAAGCAAGGTATTGAATTTGTTGAAACCAAGGTAACTTGGATGTTGTTGATAATTTGTATATAGCATGATTTGATTCAGTAAAGCAATGAAGCTAGGGTGCATTCATTTTATTCTGTGTAAAAAAATCAATATCAGCTTTTGATTTTTCTAGAAATATTGGAGATGTTGACTTAGGTAATTATATCATTTATTTAGAAAGTTTCATGGTTGATAAAAGTATTAGAAGGTATTCCTTTAAGCTGATGTTATTTGAATTCCATGAATACAACATTTTTATGAAATTAAAAATGAAAACTGCTAGTTTCAGTACATCTAAGCTTGACAATTTATTTTTCTAATCACTATTTCAATTTCATATTTGAAAGCACGACAGTGCTTGAAAAAAGCTTAAAACCTATTCAGTTGAGCAAATAATAAAGAAGCATGCAAATGAAAATAAATAGTCGTGATAATATTTATACAAGTAGGTTTGGACCCAATAGAGTTTAGATTGTCATCATATTTGGGAATTCTATATGCTTCGAGTTGTTCCTCGTAATTGCTCTTTTTGGCTATTTAAAAGAATTTGGGTTAATGATAATTTGAATTTTTATATAATATGCAAGACTCGATGCATTGAATAAAGTCGTTCTTCTGTTATTGAAATTACTCTACTGAGATTAAAGAAAATCAAGTAATAATAATAATATGACTATTTGGCGGAATCCAGTTTGAAACTGATCTATTCAACCGAGGTCTTGCAGCATAAAATCGAAATTATAAAATTTCACAATATAAAAAGTAAAATGAAACAACAATTTATAATCCATTTTTAAATAATATTATTTAATAAGTAACACATTATCAGTCATGAAAAAATAATGAATTCCAATATTTCCTTCTCAATGAAGCAAGTGACCCTGATCAGTAATCTGCAGGAATCCCATCATATCCTCTTGCTATGCTTTGGTATCTCCATTAAGTGAGCATTTCTAGTGCCAAGCAAATGGGTTTCAGATCCAAATTCAACTTTTTCCCTTAAATAATTCGGTAAGCGCAATTTCAAACCCTAAACAGAAACATAGTCAAGTGAAGCTTTCCACGCTTATGCATGTCTAACCACCTTAATTCCCTTAACTTAGGACTGATATGTTCCCTGCGTGGAAGTGAGAGTATGAATCTCATAAAACAATTTTGAATTATCTGAGGATGCTACGTCCAAGCAGGGCACATATAGAACCATGGCTCTTGGAATCAGAGTATATCATATCTAAGGCATAATTCAAGCTCTATGTTTCCTCAATTTAACTCCAACCTGAGTATCATCAGCAAATTGATGAAGCTCTACACCATCCAATTGCTCATGAAGATCCATTATATACAAAACAAATAACAGAGGCCCAAAATTGAGCCCTGAGGCACTCCTCGAGAAATCAATCTAGAGCTTGATGTTTCCCCATTCACACTAACATATTGACATCTACCAGACAAGTAATTTCTCATGAATTTAATGAGATTTTCCGAAAAACAATAGTAGTGAAGCTTAGCCTAAAGTAATTCATGATCTATAGTATCAAAAGCTTTGCTGAAATCTAACATCACCAAAATAAACCCATCGGCCAAATCAACCGCCCCAACACATCATCAATATCTTGACCAAAGCTGTAGTGCTATGCGATTTCCTGAATCCTGATTGACATCCAGAAAACAATTCATTATCCATTTGAATATATAATATTTTTTCTAATATGTTGGATAAAACTGGGCATTGAAGGTGCGTTTAATGCGGCCCCCACTAACTCGCTGTGTGGGGCTGTGAGAGCTAGAAGAGTACCAAATATTATTGCTGAATGGACTAGTAACATGCAAAATGCCATAGTGATCAACACTTCACTGAAAGGGGATATAGTCACTTTTGTGGCTGACAGGGGCTGTCCACAGGGAGGAGTTATATCCCCACTGTTGTGGTCCCTGCTAGTTGATGCTTTCTGGCAATAATTGGCGCACTGGATGTTTATGTACAAGCATACGCTGATGATATAGTCATTCTGGCGGTCGGAGATGATAGCGATGTTTCCGACAAACTTCAGGAGGCTATGTCTGCAATTCAGGGGTGGTGTGAAGGAGAGAAACTTAGCATAAACCCCTACAAAACGCTTATGGTACCATTTACCAGGAAAAGGAGGATATTTGTTTCCCCCCAACCCTGGGCGGGGCGTTTATTCCGGTTGTGGAAGAAGCAAAATATCTGGGGATTACCCTGGATGGCAAACTCACGTGGAATTCGCACCTGGAAAACACATCTCTATGGGCATGTCAAACGACATGGGAAAAAGTGGGGTCTTGATCCAAAACAACTGCAGTGGCTATATGTGATGGTGGTTAGACCACGTATTACGTACGGCTGCATTGCTTTGTGTGAGTGCAGTCTTAAGAAGCAATGCCAACTCAAGCTCTCTAAATTACAGAGAAGAGCCTGCATGATGATTACTGGAGTCTTTCGCTCTACACCCACTGGGGCCATGGAACTGATATTGGACCTTGCCCCTCTTCATCTGGTGATAAGAGGAGTTGCTAAAATGGCTTTCTACAAATTCCATCATCTTTCCCGTAATGAAGCTGGTAACTTCGGCTTTGTGTCTGGCGCCTTACAGTCTGAAATCGAGGACAATGAAGTACTGAGTATGAGGTCGGACATAGCAACACCTAAAACCAACATGGAGAGGCCATTCCAGATCATCATTCCCGATAGACAGGAATGGATCAGCTCCAAGGACCATCTACTTTAGGGTCCCTGTTGGTACACGGATGGCTCAAAAACTGAAAAAGGTGTTGGAGCTGGTGTCTGTGGTCGAGGTGCCGCCAAGGAACAGTCGATCTGTCTTGGTGGGCATGCGACTTTCAAGCAGAAATATTCGCCATTGACAACTGTGCTAACCTCTTGCTTGCGGGGTGATTAACAAATTGGTCAATTAAAATCCTCACTGATAGCCATGTTGCACTGAAAGCATTGGCATCCGATATCTGTACGTCACTTACGGTGAGAGGAGAGTAGAGCAGACTCCGTCTAATATGAGTTCCTGGTAACTTGGGCATTGAGGGAAATGAGAAGGCGAACTCATTGGCTGCTCGAGGAACTAACCTGGAGTTCATAGGACCGGAGCCTAAGCTCGGATTGCCCCTGGAAAGTGCAAGGATGGAAAACAACCGGTGGCTGGACTTGAGGGTACATGAGCATTGGATGAGCCTCCCAGGTCTCAGACACGCTCGACGTGCCATCAGTGGACCTTCCACTACAAAAGCCAAGGCCTGGCTTAAACTCTCTAGGTTGGAACAGAGTTTTAACTGCCATACTAACGGGGCACTGTCGCCTCAGGAAATAACTAAATAAATTAGGATTGATTGAGGATCCTTCGTGTAGACTGTGTGAAGAAGATATAGAATCAATGGAACATGTTATGTGAATGAAATCATCGCCCCCCAACACAGAGAGAGAGAGAGAGATATGTTCAATAGAAATTCTGTATAGGCCTTCTCTTAGATAGACTTTCTAATGGGTTGTTGTTGGTTGTAGTTGATCAAAGCTCTCGCGGAGGTAATTTTGCTGGAAAAAAAAACCATAATAATTTATGGAAAATCCAGAAATCGAAATGCTCAGTAGACACTTTCTTACGGATATGAAAAAGTTCAGACAAGAAAATCGGCCTACATATTTCCACTCATTGCACACACAAATAAAAGTATGAAGCAACAATTCAAATGAAGGTCTTACTGCGCCAATTTCCAGAGGACTGAGACTTATTATCGTGAATGCTGACAGCGAAAACGGTTGCATAGAAAATTCTTATCTGAAATTTAAATCGAACACGAAATCAGGTGACTATCACAGTGAGATGAATTATGTTAACTATAAGAAATGGCTGCAGGAAATGCTGATACCTAATCTACCAGCCAAAAGTGTTCTTGTTGTAGAGAATTCTCCATACCATAACGTTCAACTGAACAAATGTCTAAATATGACTTCAAGAAAAGAATAAATGCAAGAATGGCTCCGACGGCGTGGACAGGGTCAGACATTTTGAGAATTGAACTCCATGATATCATAAAAAGTGACAAATCACGATTCAAAGAATACGAAATAGATAAAAAAGTGGGAGATAGTGCCACACTGTTTTTCGACTTTCCCCTTACCACCCCGACCAGAATCCGATATAGTTGGTATGGGCATCTATGAAGCAATATGTCGCAGAGCGGAATGTGAAATTTCACTTTAAAACTGCAGAAACTCTTTGTGATGACTATTTCAATTCTTTTCCGACATACGAATGGAAAATTCGTTGTGAACACGCCAAGAAATTTGAGAAATTTTTGAAGACAAGGAGCCAGATATGGACATTGCTGTAGATGACATAATTATACATTTACAGGTTAAAAGTGATATAGATAGTGGTATTTTTTCAGAAACCGATGAGTACCTTTCTGGATTTGAACCTCTTCAATTCTTTATTTATGTTAATCAATCATTTCTTTGTACCTACTTTATATTTCGTTTGGGTCTTAGTTGGGTTCAGCATTCTTTTGATGTTATCATAGTATGATGACTATGCCATCTTTTGTTGATTATATTTGAGAAATATTTCTAAAGATTGTTTCATTTTGTGCACCGAAAATAATTCTACTAATTACCTTTAGTATGAATACCTACATCTAAACGAAATTACCTAAACTAATGATCTTTCAGATACTTTTCGTTTATTATATATCTATTAATAAGTAATTATCTGTGCGACACAGGTCAGGTAAGTAATATTAACTCACATTTAATCAGAAAATCGCAACTGCTCTGAAATTCCCTATATTAATTCGTGTCCATCGTTATCCGTTCAAATTTATACCTGAAAATCTTAATGCGCATTGTACTTCGCGACAATTTTTCCTATGTGTGTGGAAGTGTACTTCTTTTGTGATTTTCTTAGGTATTACGAGAAGTAACCTTCAAAGACTGAAGTCCTTGATACTTTTTTCATTATTATCAGATCAGTTCGAACTATTGTACTGTTGTCCATTTTATATACTCCAGCTAAGATTTAAGTAGTTACGACGATTAGAAGTTTGAAAAGTTTATTTTTATATACAGTTGATCATATGGATGAAACTCAAAAAGTTTTAACCAGATGATTTCGTCAAACTGTTCACAAGTTCTAAATTCTTCTAATGTATTGTCAATCGAGTCAATCTTCTCTTTAAGTGCCATTACCAACAGTACCGAAACGAGTGTCACATTCGAGTAAATAATTGTTCATTATGAGTATAAGCTATTTATTACCATTAAAATATTGATTCACATAATTATGCAGTAATTATAATAATTGGAAGTAAATTTAGTGACTTAATTGTAACATTTACAAGTAATATAATTTTTAATTATTTTTTATATTGAACCTTAACTGAAGAAATGTTTCAGATCATTACTTTGTTTCAGATTCTAATAGAGCTCAGATAGCCAGCATAATCAACAGCAGCAGTTCAAATCCAACCGGGCAATCTCAGGGAACAACAAGTATAACTATTCAACGGCCCACACAAATCACCCTGCCTAGCACTCCTGTTGTTTCGCAAAATTTGCAATCGGGTGCTACATATCACGTGCCTAGGGGAGCGTCAGTTGTTGCCAATTTGTCTGTACCAAGAGGAAATTTAACGAGTGTCCGTGCGCCTATAATTGTCACTCCCGCTCCGGGCCAGGTAATTAGTTTTTTCGAGGTCCTTGATTGGAAGAAACAATGTTCATAATCACAAATGATGATGATGATACAGAAGTGATTTATATACTTATTTTTGATTATTTTAGGTACATTCGTTTGTACGGCCTCCAAGAACACCAAGTCCAGCTCAGGGAACAGCATGGCTAAACACAAATACTTCAAATGGTTCTCAGATAAAAGGTGCGCCAACTGTTTTGAGTCCACCAGTTAGAGGTGCGACAGTAACTGGTAAACCTCAGTTGATCAATCGAACACAATCTTCTACACAAGGTGTTCAAACTCTTAGGCCAGCTACTGCTATCTTACACTCAGCAATAGCAATTGGACAATCTGGACAGGTAAATATGATACAGAATCACAGGCAACTTCTTTCAACTTTGTGAACAAAAAAAAGGCTTGTTCTATGAGGTTTTTTGCAGAGTTTCAGCAATTTCGCAAATTGGAAATATACACTAAAAAGTTTTAAGAATTATTTTAAAAGGCTTGAAACTTTTTTGTCATCAAATTCAAATACTATTTACAATAAAATAATGGCCAGTTATGCTGAAATTGGGCTATTTTATCTTAGCTACCCTTACCCCTGACAACAAGCACTGAATCAAAGTTGAAAATACATACATAACCAGGTAAATACAAAATTAATAAGGGTGCAAATAAGAGGTAATAAACCTGTTATGTCAACAACAGGTATTATTCAAAGATATCAAATATAGATAGCACAATTTGAATACCGACCTCATCAAGGTATTGGGCGACAATATGACGTTGTGCAATATATGCATCGAGAGGAAATTTTCTCCAATAAATGGAGAAAAAGATTTGACATGGCCTTGAACAACTTCTGTGTACCTATGACTATTTACCCTGTCTCTTTCAAAGGCAAGATCAGTCTGGGCCACATGTGATGATATCATTATTGAACCTCTCTGGTAACCTACTATTTCGCCTATAGCACTGAAAGAAAATCTACCATTTTGTCTTCTGTACACACATAGACATTAATCTAGACTTTTTAAAGTTTTTCTATCTTCTGGACAAGCTTTACAACCAGGGTATACAAAGTCCGGCACACTCATGTGTGGCTTCATACTCAAAAGGATGAAGAAAGATTGTTGTCATTGATGGAGCGGAATCCAATGAACGGGAGATATTGGCTGGGGTTCCCCAGGGTTCGATAATGGACCTTTTGTTTTTTATTCGCTTCATGAACAATTTGAAACTCACCGAAAACTCCAAGATTGTTGCCTATGCTGATGATACAAATGTCTTGTTCTCAGGGGAAATGGAGGGGGATTTGGTGCAAGCAGCAAATGAAGCTTCGACCTTGTTTGGCGATTGGTGTGGCAAAAATGGTTGGCACATAAACATAAGAAAAACATATGCTATGAGATTCTTACCGAAGAATGTTTCGCATGACTACACCTTTCCGAGAGTAACCGTTGACCATAAACTCACATGGAATTATCCAATAGAGAAGGTCTGTGAAAGTGAGCTCAGCAGGTTTTCTTATGAGAGCATTTAGTGATACGGTCACAATGGATTGATGTATTTTGGAATTGTACAGTCGAAATTAACATATGATCTCATGCTTTGGGAAGCAGAGGGTTGTCTAGTGCTGCAATGAATAATTAGAATTATAACGTGTTCAAAACCTATGGACCACAGTAAACCCAAATTCGTGTATCTTGAAATCTTGACTTTACCCACTCTGTATATCTGGCTACTTTTGTGTTATGTCAAAACTAATTTGGGACTTTTTACAAAACATAATGAGATTCATCACCACGACACAAGAAACAATGATAAAATAAGGCTTCCTCTGTTGAGATTGAGAATAAGTCAAAATTCGCATGTTTACCAGGGTATTCAGTTTTTAATAAAATACCTGATGTCATTGATACAAATGTGACTATATCAGCTTTCAAAAGTAGAACAAAATAGATTAAGGCATTTTATCCTATGGACGGATGGCTGATTGTTGTATTTGTTTTAGTTAGTTTATTAGTTCTTTTTTACTCTATGTTTAGGTGAACACCTAATGTATTGACTCTTCAAGAAGTTTCATTTACTTTTGGAATGAATAAATCTAATCTAGTCTCATATAGGAACACCACATTCTTCCATGGCTCTACAATAAAGTCACTATTCTCGCGCAAACGCAAATCTTGTTCTATGTAGACGAAGACTCTTTAGATTCCTTTCTGTCAATCTTCTGATTGTATGAACTCTTACACTAACATTTCTTGACTCAAAGAGAGGAGTACGAACTTCAGCAGCAATGTAAAAGATTTCTTAACACTTTTCTAACGACAAAGCGATCGTTTGGTATGAAAGTGCAAAGTCTCCGTGTATATGAACATGTTTCCCGAAATTTCTGAAGTCATCCTGTACTGTAGTTCAAGGACACTGAGTGTTTCAGCGATTCGTCGTTGGTTGTACTCTGCATCAACGAAAGTGACAGCGTTTAACGGCATTTTTATAACTTCTACAACTATGAGGGTTCTTAAAACCACTATTTAAAAAAAATTCAAACACTTGGTTTAGAGGACTAGAATGTAGTCGTTGTACCATAACAGTAATAACATGAAAGAACGCTCTTATGGGCAGCCCTTTGGCCATTGTGCTTGCCGTGTTGTATTGTTATCAGTCTAGCAGAAAATTTTTGATGAAGTCTGCAAGATTGCTGTAGGGCGCCTCCTGAATCATCTAGGCACTAGGGTTTCAGTGCCGAATGTATCCAATCTGGTCGCCTTATGAGCGTAACATTCGAAGGGTATATGTTCCGTTGTTTCATCATTTTCTAGGCAACCACGCCACTGTGTGGTTTCGGATAATCTTATGACGTGTAGGTGTTTATTGGGTTGGTGTCCCGTCAATAGGCCAACTACCATCCCAATAAACTTCTTGTCAAGGGACAATAGTTCATAAATCCTCTTCTTTGATTGCGGCCTCGGGGCGTTCTGGATGTCAGAGTATATGTAGATATATGCATTTCTGTAATTTCTGTGAAGATTTTCCTGTACGAATCGGAGAATGGCGTATATTTCTGCCTGTGTTACGGTGACGTGGTCTCCTAGAGCAATCGTAATGTCTGTGGACCCATCCCGGTTTTGGACCTGTCTGTAAACCGGGTGGGGCCCTGTGGGATGAGTAAGGCATGGAATGTGGACCAAATTTCTTTGTGGGTTCATCGAAGATGTAGGTGGCTCTCATTCGACTTCTCTTATAAGATGGTCAGGTCGGAGTATTCTTTCCCTCCATATGACTCCTTGCCACAGCTCAATGACCGCTCGTGACTGCCTGTCTTTGGATCTCGCTTATTTTATTCCTTATTGTGTCCCTGTCCAGTGCAGGCTTCAATACGATGGCCGCATAGGTCAGGAGCGATCTTATCACTGTCGTGTATAACCAATATATTATGTTTGGTTTGAGTCCCTATCTGGGCCCAAATAACTTTCGTCAAGCCCAGAGTGTTTTTTTGCTCTTGTCTTTCGATGTGATTTAGTTTGGCGTCAAGCATCACACCTGGATATTTCACTTGTTTTACTAGTGTTAGTTTACAGTCGATAATTTCCTTTTACGAACGAATAGAATCATGTCTATTTCGTTAGGGTTAATGGACAGGTCGTTCTTTCTGCAGCATTGTTCAGTCTTTTTGAATTGTGGAGGCCGTTACTTGATGTAGATCCATGATATAAATGAGATAAAAAACACAAGATTTAACTTTAATCTACACTTTATTTGAAAAAATTCGACCACGTTTCGCTGACACAGCAGCTTTGTCAAGAATGAAAAACAGAATGAAGAGTATGGTATTATAAACAGATCGTAGAACAAGTTGGATGAATAACAGGAAAATCCACACGAGCCATTGTACAGTTAGTATGAAAGGTAATAAAAACTAATTAAACAAGTTAAGTAGGGTGAGTAATTCACATCTACCTGTTCATTCAAAAGCTTGTCCGAATGTTTGTATCTATTTATTTCTAATGCTTCTAGGAGATCTAATTTTGAACTTTTGATTTTATATGTAATATGTCAAAGTTTTTATTGAATGAATGGTTTTCTTTTATTAGGTGGTTTGAATAATTTGAATCAGATTTATTTTTATCGAAGCTACGTTTATGTTCAGATGTTCTTATGCCAAAACTCCTATAGGTCCTACCGATATAAATTTTATCACAAGAACCGCAATTGAGTTTATAGATTCCTGATTTACTTGATTTTTCAACACGAGATTTATTATTTTTAATATGTTTACCTAAGTTATTAGAAGTTTTGAAAGTTATATTAAGATTTTGTTTGACGAGAAAGGATTTAATATTTGTACTTGCAGAACCGCAGAATGTTAAACTGTTGAATATTTTATAGTCTTTATGAATAGGATATACTTCATTTATTGCTTTCTGATAGAGTTTTTACGAATGATTAGATCTATCATATCCGGATTATATGAATTATTAATGGCTGTTGATTAATTTAAATTAATCTGTTTGATGATGTTTAACTCTTTATTATAATCTTCTACTGGTAAAGGTAAATTGAGTAACCGATGTACCATGCTGTTTAAAGCTGCAACTTTGTGTTGAATTGGATGTAATGAGTAGTTATGTATAATTGTATCAGTATGTGTTGGTTTACGAAAGACCGAAAAACATAATTATTATTTTGTTTAGTGATTTTTAAGTCCAAAAATTAATGAAATCGTTCTGTTCAATTTCTATCGTGAATTTAATGTTCAAATGGATGGAATTAATGAAATTAACAAATAAGTCTAATTGACGAGTAGTTCCAATGAAACATACTAAGATGTCGTCAACATATCTATACCAATAAAGAAATTTGGAAATGAGTGGATGTGTATGAATTTTCTGTTCGATATTATTCATAAAATCTCTGCTAAAAGTGGACTCAAAGGATTTCCAATGATCAAACCATTTTCACTACTGTAATAGATGTTGTTGAAAGAAAAATAATTTTGTTCAATGCATTTAATTTGTTTATAATACCATACTCTTCATTCTGTTTTCATTCTTGATAAAGCTGCTGTGTCAGCGAAACGTCGTCGAATTTTTTCAAATAAAGTGTAGATTAAAGTTAAACCTTGTGTTTTTTATCTCATTTACATTGTTCAGTCGTTTGCAGAGCGTTCTGCGCAACTTCGCATATGGTACTGAAGTTTTTTCCACGAACAAGGAGTACAAGATCGTCGTCTCCTTGTCCCACGATCTCCAGAATACTGATTGGCGGTCACTTTTCAGTCCTACAGATGATGCTGATATTATGTGGAAGGAATTTCACTCCACATTGATGTTGCTATTAGACAGACATTCCCAGAAAAAGACTTCTCGCGCGAATCCTCTCAAACCATGGATTAACTCAAAGCTTTTGTCGCTGATACAACACAAAAATCGCCTGTGGAAGAAATATAAACGCACTTATAACCCTGAAGACTTTTTGAATCATAGAAAATTTTCCAGCCAAGTATCTCTTGCTCTGCGTTCTGCACGCCGCCAGTACGAGGAATCGATTGCTGCTTCCGATAACAACAGAAAACTTTTCAAATTTATTCGTACCAATTTGCAGTCGAAGGTAAGTGCTCTCCTGCTACGGAAAAATGATGGGAATATATGTGAATCTGACACTGAATCGGCGGAGGTTCTGGCGGATGCATTTTCTAGCTGCTTCACATCTGAGCCAGAGATCGAGCAGAGGCCGGGTTCTGCTACGACACCACTGGACAATAGCATAACACATGTAGAGTTCAATCCAGATATAGTGAAAAAGCACCTTCTCAAGCTCAAAAACCATTCGTCCCCAGGACTTGACCGCCTCAGCTTGTTCTTCTTGAAGAAATTTGCCGATGTACTTTGACATCCGTTGGCTAGTATTATGAAAACGTCCTTCGAGAGCTCCATCGTTCCTCTAGGTTGGAAAAAGTCAAGTGTCACTCCCATCTACAAAAAAGGTGATAAACTCGACCCGTATAATTATAGACCAATAGTCTTTAGTCTGCTGCATCGAAAGTTATGGAATCAATAATAGTTGAAGCGATGACAGAGTTTATTACAAAAAACTCCATCATACCACCACATCAACATGGCTTTGTTAGGGGAAAATCGACTACTACCAATCTGTTATCTTGCCTTAACGACTGGACAAACGCCTACGACCCTAGAACACCTACCGATGTAATATATCTCGATTTCGCAAAGGCTTTCGACAGAGTCACAGCTAAGAGATTAGTGTATAGATTAAATATCGTAGGTATTCGGGGGCAGTTGCTTCTTTGGACTGCTAATTATTTGTCGCGGCGAACATTTGTAGTTAAAGTTGGTGGTGCTTACTCTTCGGAAAGGGCGGTTAAGAGTGGGATGCCACAAGGATCCGTCCTGGGGTCACTGCTATTTATTATTTTCGCAAGTGACTTGTCTCATCGGATTAGGTCTTGCATATCGTTCTTCGCTGATGGCACCAAGTTGTATGCAAACCCGCTAATCGGGAGGCAGCTTCAGCAAGACGACTTGGATGTAATAAATCGATGGTGCAAAGATTGGCTCCTACCATTGAACGTGGACAAATTTGTAGTGCTGCGTATAGAACCGAACAATCCGTTGTATCAGTACTCGATTGACAATCAACCCCTTCGCTCGGTGTCTTTACATATCGAGGTGTAACCATTACTTCAGACCTCACATGGTCGGAATATATCCTTAGTCTTTGTCTGCTAACTCTTTGATTCACCTCATTCGTAAATCATTTGAACGCCTATCCTTCACTAGCTCAATCTCACTCTACAAAACTTATGTGCGTCCCATTTTGGAGTACGCGGGTGCGGTGTGGTGTCCGGTTCTCGTTCGGGATAATAATGTGCTGGAAAGTGTTCAGCGTCGTGCAAGGAGCATGACTATCGGTGTCGTACGTCCATCATACGCTGACAGGTTAACTGCAGCTGGTCTAACGACTTTCGAGCAACGTCGACGTCGCGGAGATTTGATTTTAACTTACAGAATGGTTAAACACAACTACGCCAACCTCAAGAGTTTGTTTGCATTAAACGATGATACTCGCTTGCGTGGCCATTGTCTCAAACTGAGAAAAGAAAAGTTTTCGACAAGGCAAAGACAGCACATGTTGGTAAATAGAGTGTTCAATGATTGGAATGGGTTTCCAGGTGATGTGGTCCGCTCGGAATCGGTAAATGAATTTTTTGTATAAGCTGTGTATACAAATTTATGAATTATCTTCTGTTATTAGGCTTCATAGGACTATGTCCTCAGCCTTAAATTATTTCTAATAATAAATAATAACCCACCCTGCATCGGTGAGTCCCGTCAGGAGTCCGTCCAGCACAAGGTTCCAGAGGAGAGGAGATAGTACTTGATAACATTCCCTGCTGGTGGTCCTCAAGACTCGCCGAGGTGAGCCTCAATGCGCCTGGTGGACAGCAGACGTCCCACCCACCTTGCTATGGTGTTATCTACTCCTTTACGATAGCTTCGTCTATCGACCTATAAAATTTGTTTTTAATAGCTCCCTTAGAATATTCATAGAGCGACTTCGTCTTTTTGAAATAATAATTTCGTGTAAACTGGTAAAATCGTATTGATGTGATTCCCATTAAGTGAGTAAAACAAAGGGTACAAATGGTTTCGTTTTTTCATTAGTACTGGACAAAATAAAGACTGCAATGAAACATACTCAACATAAATGAAAGAACTGACGAAAGACATAAGTGAGCAGTTAATTGTGCCTGTGACTGTACTTGTATAGGTATATATATATATATTGTTGGTGAATCAATAACCCAATTTTTTTCTTCAGGTTCATTCCTTTAAATCTAACCAAGCCACAACAGGCATCCAAGCATTGAATAGTGCTGTCACCATAGCTCAAGTTTTGCCACCGAGAACTCAGACCATAGTATATAATCCAAGTTCTACCAATCAATTTATTACAGCATCTCGATTAACAGGAGCTACTACAGTACAAAATCAAAGGCAGCAGCTTCTTAGGCCAGTAAGTTTTTTCTAATTTCATTCAATTTACAATCAAGGCTTGTATATTCATAAAATTGTGGCGTCTAGGGTCGCCAACTCCCAAACTAAAGACTTGATAGGGTTTAGTATGATAAGGAAATCTGTTTGGTTTTTATAACCAGGATAATGTGGGCGCATTTTACTGGTATCTATGTCAAATTTCATAACTGGAGTATTAATTCATGAGTTTGTTGACGCTTGCCCCCAAAAGTTTATTTTGTATTAAAAATACTTTTTTGATTACCTAAATCTTGGGAAGGCATTCAGTGACAATACTGTGTGAATATTCTGGAGAACACTATACTCCCTGACAACAAAATTGATATCCTCTGCATCAGTGAGCATTCGCTCAATATAGACGAACTGAAAATTCATGATAACCTCGATCATTATAAGCTCATATCTGGATTCTCGAGAGAATAATTCAAAAGGGCGGTGTCTGTGTATATGCCAGAAAAGACGTACACATTCAACCAATAGAAACAAGCTCAATTGAAAAATATTTCGAGATATGTGCTGCAAAAATGATCCAAGACAATTCTAACGAAACAACTTATATCATAAGCGTATATAGATCACCAGGTGGCGATGTTCGGTTGTTTCTTGATGATTTATGAATATAATGTTGTCCCGCATGTCTTTGAACCCACAAGATTTGATTCGAATGGCGGGGCACATGTATCGACAATATTTTCAATGAAATAAAACTAAAGTATTTAGATTTTCACTATATTAAGAAAACTATGACAGGTTTCACCACACTGTGGCTTCATCAAATAGATACAAACTAATGAACAGAGTTATTCCTTATATATTAGTCTTATTTCCTACTTGATATTACATTAGGTACAAGTACAAGGGGTATATTGGAAAACCGTTCGGAGTTGCTTACTTTATGAATTGAAAAGATTGAGTAAAGGAGAAGGATTTAGATCTAAATGACTATTAAGTAACTTATCTGAATTCTTTTCTTTGTTGATCTCTAAAATTTCCAATAGATTGAGTTTTTGTCTATTATTTTCATTGTGTAAAATTATCATTAAAGTTATGGTTTTCTTGAGTAAGTGATTAGAATAATGGGAATCTGATTTATGATCATTAAAACTACGTTTCTGCTCGAATAATCTAACTTTGAAATTTCTGAAAGTTCTACCAATATAAATTTTATTACAATCCCCGCAAGACAGTTTATAAACACCGGATTTATTACCTTTATAAATTTTAGAATTGCAGTTTTTGATATGTCGGCCTAAAGAATTATCAGTTCGGAATGCTATATTGAAATTATAATGCGAGAGGAATGATTTTACTTGTAGACTAGGATTACCAATATAAGTTAAGCTGTTGTATTTTGTGTTAGAACTTTTTGTACTTGGAAATACTTCCTGGATTGCTTTTTGAAATTTTTTGCGTGAAATCATGTTCTCAATCATAGTTGGACTGTAACCGTTATTGACTGCTATTTGTTTAATTATATTTAGATCTTTTATGAAATTATTTTGTGACATTGGGATATTAATGAGTCCATGTACCATACTATTGTAAGCTGCTAATTTATGTGGATAAGGATGTGTAGATGAGCGGTGAATAGTAATATCTGTATGCGATGGCTTATGAAAAATAGAAAAATCATGTTTGCCGTTAATTTTAGTGATAGTTAAATCCAGAAAGTTAATGGAGTTTTCTATTTCTATCTCTAACGTGAATTTAATATTATCGTGAATTTTGTTAATGAATGTTTTGAATGACTCTAATTGTCGGTTTGTGCCAGTGAAACAACAAATGATATCGTCGACATATCTAAACCAGTAAATAAAGTGTTTGAATAATGGATGTTCTTGGATAGTTTTTTCAATATTATCCATGAAAACTTCAGCGAGCAGAGGGCTCAGAGGATTACCCATGATTAAACCTTTTTTACTATTACATAATACTCCATTGAAGTTAAAATAATTTTGTTCTAAACAAATTTCTAAAAGGTGTAAGATTTCTGATTGAATTATCGGATTGACTTTATTAATTTGAAGGGCGTTCTTGATGAGTTTCACTGTATCACTAGATGAAACACTAGGGAAGAGATTCACTACATCCTATGACATAAGTTTAGCGTTTGGTGGTAGTATCGTGTGCTGAATTTTATTTATTAGGACTGAAGAGTTTTTTATTGAGAATTTAGGTTCAAAATTAGCGTACTGTTGAATGATGTCAATGAGAAAGCGTGAAAGTTTTGCAGCTGGAGCTTGAAAATATGAAACTACTGGTCTAATGGGATGCCCTGTTTTATGGAGTTTGACGAGGGAGTAAAGTTTTGGTGATTGCGGGTTTTCAATGAAAAGCTTATATTTTTGGTTGGTAGGGATTATAGACTTGGCATACTCTAAAGCGTTTTTTACTACGAATTGAAATTTATTAGTTGGATCTTTATCAATTTCTTCATAACAACCTGATTCAATGAAATTTTGGGTTTTCAATGAATAATCTGCTTTATTTAAGGATATGACTGTATGAACTTTGTCTGCTTTGGTGAATATGATATCTTCAGATGCGGACTTAGATTTAATGGACTTTAAAGTTGTATTTTCGAATTTCTTAGGTTGAAAACTATTGAACTCTTTTTGAAGTAGTAACGCTGAAGAGTGTTTTAGGTGTTTGGCTTGCGGTGAATAATTTAGGGCTATTTCGGTTCCAATTCCTAGCAGATCAAAATGGAGACGAGCGTTATTTGACTATAAATCGTGTTTGAAACCCTTTTCTAGAAGTGAAACTTCATCTTCGGAAAAATTAGCATCTGAAAGATTACTGAATTTATACCAAAGTGTTCCTCCAGGTGATGTCAAAATATTAATCGAAAACATGTTGAATTCTAACCTAACCTAACCACATAATTAAATCAGAAATATTGAATCTGTTGGACCTTTGCATTGAACAAAATTATTTTTCTTTCAACAACATCTATTACAGTAGTGAAAATGGTTTGATCATGGGAAATCCTTTGAGTCCACTTTTAGCAGAGATTTTTATGAATAATATTGAACAGAAAATTCATACACAGCCACTCATTTCCAAATTTCTTTATTGGTATAGATATGTTGACGACATCTTAGTATGTTTCATTGGAACTACTCGTCAATTAGACTTATTTCTTAATTTCATTAATTCCATCCATTTGAACATTAAATTCACGATAGAAATTGAACAGAACGATTCTATTAATTTTTGGACTTGAAAATCACTAAACGAAATAATAATCATGTTTTTCGGTCTTTCGTAAACCAACACATACTGATACAATTATACATAACTACTCATTACATCCCATTCAACACAAAGTTGCAGCTTTAAACAGCATGGTACATCGGTTACTCAATTTACCTTTATCAGTAGAAGATTATAATAAAGAGTTAAACATCATCAAACAGATAGCCATTAATAATTCATATAATCCGGATATGATAGATCTAATCATTCGTAAAAACTGTATCAGAAAGCAATAAATGAAGTATATCCTATTCATAAAGACTATAAAATATTCAACAGTTTAACATTCTGCGGTTCTGCAAGTACAAATATTAAATCCTTTCTCGTCCAACAAAATCTTAATATAACTTTCAAAACTTCTAATAACTTAGGTAAACATATTAAAATAATAAATCTCGTGTTGAAAAATCAAGTAAATCAGGAATCTATAAACTCAATTGCGGTTCTATTAATAATAATTTATATCGGTAGGACCTATAGGAGTTTTGGCATAAGAATATCAGAACATAAACGAAGCTTCGATAAAAATAAATCTGATTCAAATTATTCAAACCACTTAATAAAAGAAAATCATTCATTCAATAAAAACTTTGACATATTACATATAAAATCAAAAAGTTTAAATTTAGATCTCCTAGAAGCATTAGAAATAAATAGATACAAACATTCGGACAAGCTTTTGAATGAGCAGGTAGATGTGAATTATTCACCCTACTTAACTTGTTTAATTAGTTTTAATTACCTTTCATACTAACTGTACAATGGCTCGGTATGGGTTTTCCTGTTATTCATCCAACTTGTTCTACGATTTGTTTTAATACCATACTCTTCATTCTGTTTGTCATTCTTGATAAAGCTGCTGTGTCAGCGAAATGTCGTCGAATTTTTTCAAATAAAGTGTAGATTAAAGTTAAACCTTGTGTTTTTTATCTCATTTATTACTCAATAATTCATTTAATTTTCGCAACTGAATTTTATACTTTTTGTGAATTAATGAACTTTGAATCTTGTTCCAGAATCTAAAATGTCAAATTCTACTGAATGCAATCTATGAAGCAACTCCGAATGGATTACCTTTAAAAAGATGTTGTAGTTGTCTCGTTGGCTGTACTGAAACTTCATGTCTAACTTCAAACATTTCTTTTTGCCTTGTAGTACTCCATTTCGGGCTGCGGGCTGATATTATGGGTCTTCAGTTTTATATATTTCGGCAATACTTCGTTCTTCAAACAACTGGATAGGAACCAGATATTCTGTGTGTTGGTCGCACATCTTAGAAAATCGACAATATCTTTTTGAACATGGAAAATTTATGTTTATCTGTTCATCAAACCTGTCTTTCAGATCATACGTTTCAAATTGCCTCTTTTCGATATGACACTGTATCCAAAGATACCAATAATATAGGAATAACTTTTTCTGAAAGAAATAAAAGAAAATTGTAAGGTTAGTACTTAATGACAAGAATCACTGTCCTGACTTTTTTACGACATAAGTAGAGCTTTTGACGTCATTGCTCATCTGCTCCTTCTCAAAAAGTTGAATAACCAGGGTGTTTGAGGTCGCGCTTACTCGTGGGTCGAATCCTATCTGCAACGACGGAAGCAAAGGTGATTGCAAATCAGTAGAACTTGATATCACAGCCGGCGTTCCCCAAGGGTCTGTGTTGGGGCCTATATTTTTTGTAATGTTCATGAACGATTTAGTACTTGTGTCTGATGCAAAGCTGATACTTTATGCCGATGATACTAATATATTAATCTCGGACGATGACATGGTTAACTCTGCCAATGAAGCTTCGCGGGAGTTCATTGATTGGTGTCATCGTAACAGGCTTATATTGAACACGAAAAAACCTTACTTGTGCGGTTTGTGCCGAAGAATATCTCGTGTGACCATTCCATTCTGGTTAAAGTGCACGGTAAATCTATCGAAGAATTGAATAAAATAAAATTTTTTGGTGTAGGCGTCGACAAAAAGCTCACTTGGGACTTTCAAGGGGAGCTTATGTGTGAAAAACTCAGCTCAATATACTATTTGATGAGAGCTCTGCGTGATTAGGTATCTCCAGAAGTTATGCCTCTTATGTATTTTAGCTTGGTACAGTCGGCTCTGTCATACAGTATCATACTCTGGGGGGTCAACGAATTGTACAGGGGTAGTATTTTCCAGTCAAAAGAAAATCGTTAGAAACATGACCAAATCAGGTATGTTAGACCATTGCAGACCTAAATTCCAAGATCTGACAATACTCCACCTTCCATGCTTGTATATTTTTCACCTTTTGTGTTATGTCCACTGAAATCGTAATCAATTCATAAAACATAATGAGGTACACGAGTACAGAACGAGAAACAATCAACAGATAATCGCACTGTTTCAAAGATTGAGCGTCTTACAAAATTCTCCTAATTATCAGGGAATCAAATGTTACAATAAAATGGCCAATTGTCTTGATGTGAGTGTAAATTTCAATATGTTTAAACGTCGTGTTCAAGAATCCCTTCTCAGGCAATATTTTACAGCCTGGAGGAGTTTTTTGAGTTTTAATAACTGTTTGTATAGAACTCATTGTGCTTCTGATTTTAGTTTTAATTGTTTTTATCATTAATTTTGTACCATGATAATCCTAATAATGATTTCCGTAGGCATTCCATTGTGAAGCAATAAAGATTTCTGATTTCTTGAAAGATCTGCTCCATGCATCATTATCAACTGAAAATTTGTTATAGTTAAATACACGAATTGAGTCAGAATATTTTCCAGAATCATGTGACCTCAACAAGAGTAACTGTACCTGCAAATCAGATAACTTCGAGCAGAACTATAACCCCACAAGGTGCCGTATTAACGCCGACGGCGAGGATATCCACGCTTTCTGCCCAACCAACACAAACTACAGCATCGATAGGTAGCACAGCAACGAGAATTGTAACAACTCAGCCTACCGTTACGATAAATAGGTTAGCAGTGGGTGCTAATTCCGCACAAGTAACTAACTCAAATAGCTTAGGACAAACTAGAGTGTTTCATTCATTAGTAGCTGTTGCTAACTCTCAAGGAGCGAGGACGATTCAGACGTCAGGAGCTAAGGTTATTACACAATCAGCCCCAGGTAAATATTACGAAGAGATAGTGGTTTAGGTTTTTTAATAATTAAAAAACAAGTACTGTGTTTTAAGGAATTTTACTTAATAATTGCGATTCGTAACGCATTTCACTACACCATAGCTTCTTCAGACGAATGAATGTACAGAAAATAAGAATCAGAATACAAATATAAATGTTCTTAAGTAATTAAAAGCTTATTGGGTTGATTGTCCTTAAGTGGTTATTTATGACAGGTATATCCAATAAAATTAAGGAATAGATTGCTCCCCGAAGAGATTCAATAGAGGTGAAGGGCTTAAATCGACTTGTTCATTGATGAGTCTACCTGAGTGTTTGTATTTATTGATTTCTAAAGTTTCCCAAAGATCTTCCAATATTTATTATCTGTATGCAAAATTTGAAACTGTGGGTCGAAAGAGTGATTATTTTCTAAGTGATGATTCGCGTAATTTGATTTTTATTTGAAAAACTGCGTTCATGTTCCGATATTCTAATATTAAAATTTCTATGTGTTCTACCAATGTAGAAATTATCACAGTCATTGCAATTCAATCTATAAACACTTGATTTATTGCTTTTATCTGATTTGGTTTTATTATTTTTTATTTATTTGCCTAAATATTATTAGTTTGGAAAGCTATGTTGAAATTATTGCTACTTAAGAATGATTTCAGTTTCTCACTGTAATGCCAACGTAGGTTAAGGTGTTGAATTTTTGTTTCAATTTATCGACAGGGTAAACTTCATTCAACGCGATTCTACTTTGTTTTTATTCAAAATATTATTTATTAGTTTGGGATTGTAACCATCATTTTGGCTATTTGTGTAATCAAATTTAGTTCTTTGTTGAAATTTTCTGGTGATAACGGGATGTTAATCAATCTATGAATAAAACTATTGAATGCTGACATTTTATGTTGATATGGATGACACGACAGTTATGTATTATAATATCTGTATGTGACGGCTTATAGATAATTATGTGCATTTGATATTGGCAATTAGTTCGTATGAATTTTGACCGAAATTTAGATTTAAAATTGCAATGTTCGGTCAAAAATTCATACGAACTAATTGCCAATATCAAAGATACCATTATACTACCTAATTCCAAACTCATTTCTTTCGATGTTAAGAATCTATTTCAACATTCCTCTGAAAGATACGTATTACTTAGTTGAAGAATTATTAGAAAAGAATCAAGTCAATACTATCATTAAATCAGATATTCTTTTCATTATTACAAATTTGTTTAGATCAAAATTATTTCCATTTCAATAACAAATATTTTACTATTGAAGACGGCTTGATTATGGGCAATCCGTTAAGTCCTTTGTTAGCAGAAATATTCATGAATAATTTAGAGAAATTAATTCATAATCATTCACTTAGTAAATATTGTTTATACTGGTATCGCTATGTGGACGATATCATTATTTGCTTCACAGGAACAGATAGACAGTTAAAATAGAAATAGAAAGCAATAATTCGATAAATTTCTCGGACGTAATAATTTCGAATGAAAATGGAAAACATGTTTTCGCAATTTACCATAAGCCGTCACATACAGATATTATAATACATAACTTCAACAAAGAACTAAATTTGATTACACAAATAGCCAAAATAATGGTTACAATCTCAAACTAATAAATGATATTTTGAATAAAAAACAAAGTAGAATCGCGTTGAATGAAGTTTACCCTGTCGATAAATTGAAACAAAAATTCAACACCTTAACCTACGTTGGCATTACAAGTGAGAAACTGAAATCATTCTTAAGTAGCAATAATTTCAACATAGCTTTCAAACTAATAATAATTTAGGTAAATATATAAGAAATAATAAAACCAAACCAGGTAAAAACAATAAATCAGGTGTTTATAGATTGAATTGCAATGACTGTGATAATTTCTACATTGATAGAACACATAGAAATTTTAATATTAGAATATCGGAACATAAACGCAGTTTTTCAAATAAAAATCAGATTCAAATTACGCGAATCATCTCTTAGAAAATAATCACTCTTTCGACCCACAGTCTGAAATTTTGCATACAGATACTAAATATTGAAGGTAGATCTTTGGGAAACTTTAGAAATCAATAAATACAAACACTCAGGTAGACTCTTCAAAGAACAAGTCGATTGTATTGAATCTCTTCGGGAGCAATCTATTCCTTAATTTTATTGGATATACCTGTCATAAATAACCACTTAAGAAGAAGCAACCCAATAAGTTTTAATTACTCAAGAACATTTATAGTTATATTCTCATTTATATTTTCTGTACATTCATTCGTCTGAAGAAGCTACGTTGTAGTGAAACGCGTTACGAATCGCAATTATTAAGTAACATTCCTTAAAACACAGTACTCGTTTTTTATTATTGATAATGGAATTTTACCAAGTAAAAGCCTCCCAAATTCAAATTTTTAATAATTGTTTGTGGAAAATTAAGTTTTCCTAAGAAGGAGGATTGGTACTCAAGTTTTCATATAGGTATTTGACAACTATCAAACTCAAAACTTTCAGTAAAACATTTTCATTATTGTGCAGTACACAAAAGAACTTTTACAAATAATCAAGGTTTACTATAGAAAGTTCTTTCATAAATATTTATTCACTTATCTTAAATCTCTTCATCGCTTCATAAGGAATTTTCAGACTTGGTAAATCTAATATATAAAATTCTCGTCACGGTGTTTGTAATTAAACTTCTCCGAAATACGTGAACCGATTTTCGTGAAATTTTATTTATTTATTTGTTTAGTTCAAATGCAAAATCGTATACATCAATTTGTATAAGAGTGTACGGAAACTACCTTTAAATGAAAATGATAAGAAAGATAGTAACAATAAAATAAAAATCCACTACGAAACGAATACACATTCACAATTACTTTATTAATAAAATGCTGGGATTTAAATGAAACGAATATGTTTGACAGATGTCATGCCAACCAAATTGAAAAAAAATTAAGCATCTTTCACAACGAATGTTCCCTACCTACACATTTGTATCTTAACGCTTACTTCATACCTGGTATTCATTTGGAATATTAAGATTTAGTTGTTTGAAGATAAGTTTAACAATAAATAGTTCATTACAGTTGACTTGAAGGTATCTTTTAACGGGGTAGAACATGATATGTAGCCATTAAAAAAAATAGGGATCTCCATCCCCTTCATAATCTAAGAAGAATGTCATTACATGCAAATGATAACTGACATAGGACAAAAAAATGACGTATTTTGTGAAATTTCATGGAAAAATTGCCTGACATTGTGCTGATTTTGTTCAATTTAAAGTCCGCACTCTGCATATTCCTCTTGAAAAAAAAATTTTTTGTAGTTTTTTGTGAGAATAACTTGACTTTCGATAGCAATTTATTATACAGTCGCACATTCATTTTATAGTTCTTAACATGAACTATTTTGAAATACCGTTGATCAAATTAATTAATAGGCAAAATTTTCTGAAGAATTCATATTGTACGTTGAGTATCAACTATAAAATGCATGTATGCTTATGAAATCAGCAATAAAGGTAGAGCTTGCAACATACGAAATTACAGTCTCCGCAGTATACTGTCCCCACGCCACAACATCAAGAAAGAAAACTTCAATGACTATTTCTCAACACTGGGCCCCAAATTCATAGCAGGAGGAGATTTCAATAGCAAGAATATATTATTTGGTTCACGTCTTACAACAACAAAAGGAAAAGAACTAGCAAGTGTTATACAACAAAATGGTTACAACTTCCTTTCAACAGGCACTCCCACCTACTGGCCAACGGACCCCAACAAGATTCCAGACCTGCTAGACTTCTTCGTAACAAACGGTTTATCTCATTCCAACATGGACATAACACCAAGCCACGACCTATCCTCGGACCATTCTCCCATAATTGCAACAGTTAGTGCGTTTATAATCCATAAAAACAAATTCCCAGACTGCACAATAGGAAAACCAATTGGGACGAATATCGAAAAATATAGAGGAGACGATAAGCCTGGACGTGAGACTGAAAACCCACGATGAAATAGAGAATGTGCTGTCCACATTCAATAACCAGATCATACAAGCAGTGAAACAAGCAACCCCAATAATCAATGTAGCAAATCAAACCAATAACGTCTCTGAAGAAATTAAGAAGCTGATAGCCCAGAAGAGAAGAGCAAGAGCGAGGTGGCAGGTAACACACTCCCCAGCTGATAAAAACATCTTGAACAGAACAACCAACAGACTCAGAGCGAAAATCAAAGAAATAAAAGAAATCTCATTCCACGACTACGTCTCAAACCTGAGCAGACTCGATAATTCAATATGGAAGCCAATAAAGAACTCTACAAAGCCAATGACGCACACACCAGCTATACGTTATACATCAGCATCTAACACACACTGGGCCAGAAGTGACGAAGAAAAAGCCAAACTATTTGCCGAACACCTAGCAACAGTATTCACCCTAATAATGACGTCAGAGATAATGAAATAGAGAGAGAACTTCTAGAAACACCCAACAACACATCACCAATTAAACCTTTCACTGCAGCTGAAGTACAGGACGAACTCAGTCGCCTCAACACAAGAAAAACTGCAGGAATTGACAAAACCACACCAAAAATGCTTAAAGAGTTGCCAGAAAAGGGATCACTCTACTAAAGTATATTTACAACGCTATGCTGAAACAAAACTATTGGCCAGAGCAGTTCAAGACAGCAGAAATTATTTTAATTCAAAAACCAGGTAAAGATCCGAGCAGTGTAACCTCCTATCGGCCAATCAGTTTGCTACCTGTAACCTCAAAAGTACTCGAGAGACTGGTCTTACGCAGAATCAACACAGATCCAAACACAAAACAATGGATACCTCACCACCAGTTTGGGTTTCGAGCATCCCACTCAACTGTTCAACAAACACACAGAATAAGCCATACGGTAAACCAAGCACTTGAACAGAAGAAGTACTGTACATCAGCATTTCTCGATGTGAGCCAAGCCTTCGACAAGGTTTGGCACCCGTCTACTATACAAAATAAAAAACATCTTCCTACAACATATTTCAAACTATTGAGATCCTATTTAGACACAAGGAAATTCAGGGTAAGAGTGAACGACAAGATATCCAACAATTTTCCCATATCATCTGGAGTACCACAAGGTAGCGTCCTCGGTCCCATATTGTACTTATTGTATACAGCAGACCTGCCAACAAACCCCCAAACAGTGATGGGCACATTCGCGGATGACGCAGCTATACTAGCAAGCGACGAGGACCCAGCACAAGCTTCTCATTTGCTACAGAGCCATTTGGACCAGATACAAGAATGGTTGCAAAATGGAGAATTAAAATCAATGAGACCAAATCTGTACAAGTAAATTTCACACTAAGAAAAGGCCAATGTCCGCCAGTACAGATGAACAATATTCGGATACCTGAATCTCCTACAGTGAAATACCTGGGAATGCACATGGATAAAAAACTTACCTGGAAGGAACATGTAATCAAAAAAAGAAAACAAATTGACCTGAAAGTCAAAGAATTACACTGGCTCATTGGTAGGAAATCGAAATTATCATTAGAGAATAAACTGCTCATCTACAAAACAATAATTAAGCCCATCTGGACCTATGGAATCGAGATCTGGGGATGCACCAGTAAGTCCAATATGGCAATCATCCAAAGAAGCCAATCTAAAATCCTCAGAATGATTGCAAATGCCCCTTGGTACGTTTCAAATCAGACCCTACATGAAGACCTGATGGTACCGTATGTAAAGGACGTCATTAGAGAAAACAGCAACAAATATCACGCAAAGCTTGAGATTCACACAAATATTTTGGTACAACCTCTGTCTGAATCGCAGAACGATCGGCGACTGAAACGAAATTGGCCAGCAGATTTAAAGGAGATTTAAAGAGGACTTGTCACTGGACAGGACCTCATCATGACACTTGGGAGCGTTAGCTCTAAAACCAGCAAATGAGCTTATAGAATGTAAATTATTCTGATTGCTTGTAACTACTATTATAATAAAAAAAAAAAAAAAATGCTTATGAAATACCTTCGAGAGATTCTTGAAGATTCTTCAAGACTATCCGAACTTGAAGAATACTTTACGTTCGTTTTATGAATCAACAGTAAAGTTTTATGCGAAGAACACCAAAAGTATGCGAAATTGGGCTATAAATATGAATTATGAAAAAGTAGTGGATGGTTGAATCTATTTTAACTAAACTGTATTATTCAATATGAAAGAATGCTTTTATGGGCAGCACTTAGGCCCTTTGGCCATTGTGCATGCCGTGTTGTATTGTTATCAGTCTAGCAGAAAATTTTTATGAAAAAATTAATAAGAATTTTGATTTTATAAATTTAATGAAGTATTTTAAATGACCTTCTTATATTGTGAATACATTTTCAATATAAACATAAGATCAAAACAAAAAAGGTCACTTAGGTACTATATTCAAATTGGAAATGATTAATTGTAGCACTTCACACAATTTTATTTTACTTCCACAGTAAAAATTGCACTCTGACCCCCGCAACAGCACAAGTAGTTTATCAACTCCTAACACTGTTTCTAGTTTTGTTGAGCATAATAAAAATTGTTTGCCAGCTTTGAAATTTAAAGAAAATTAAAGTTTTTAAAATTAACTTCAGATCATTTATTTCCTCAACTGAATTATTTCTTTTTTTCAAGGCACCATCCATCTGACACCTCTAAACACTACAATTAAAACGACCCAAAGTAGTACTCCATCTGCACCAAGAACTAGTAAGTTTAAATATTCTTCTTGCATGACAAGGGGGAAAAACTTTTTCCTAATAACTATTTTAGCTAGTATTTTGCTTTTTTGTATAGATACTGTTAGGAAGTCGTCAATTGATTTGTCCGTAACAACATCATAGTTGTTTTCTTATTTGATGTCGCAAATTTGATATTTTTAAAAAGAAAATAAGTTTTTCTTTAAGTATATTAATTACAATAAACATTGTTTGAAAGACTATTCAAATGTTGAAAAATATTGAAGACAGTATAATCCATTTTTGTTTCCTGTAGTATACTTTGTAGAAATCAAGCGTTTAAGGCTCGATTTTGAAAATTTCTCATTTATGGGTTTCATTCTATTATGTTTCTAATGAAATGACTAGTACTTCGCCCTAAGAAATTGAAGATTACGTACAGCAAATGTTAGATTAGGTTAAATAGCTGAACCTTAGTTGGCTGTAGGCTGTAGTAGCTGTGAATTATTCAGATCATATGATATCGAGCTTTCCAACAACTAAAAATCAATTTTGGACTATTAAGTGTTTAGGGGGTGGTTAACACTTGGTTTTCCCTTCCTCACCACCATTAGCTAGCTAATATACTCTCCTGCAGCCTATCAGAGGTGGTATCATTGTAATCTCCATCGGCTAGGGTGACTAGATCATCATCATAAGCCAGACATTTGTTTTATGTATTCAGCGTTTGATCTTTTGTAATTCTTTATCGGTGCAAACGTACCATCTTAGTGGTTGCTTATCGATATTTCAATTTCTATTCTTTTTCAGTAAATGTGCCTGCATCTTTAGTAGCACAAAGGCCAACCGCTGTTGTTTCAACTCAAGCAATACCCATTGTTAAAGCCTTCTCCTCGGAAAATCCTCAAAATTCCAACGTTTTTATACATGCTCCAGTTTCATCTAATGTGTCTCATAGAGCCACTCCTAGTAAGTATTGTGTGCATTTATATCCACTGATTTTCTAGTTTAGACCCAGTTAAACTCCGCCCAATGCAACCCCACGAATCTGTTTCTTTTGCAATTCATTCTGGATTTCCAGTATAAGAAAATCAACTATTTATGCTGTTATTCATATTCATCTAAAAAATAATGCGTTTTTGAAAAGAATGTTTTATACAAAACTGTAGGGTTTTCAGTTATGCATCAGTTAGCGATATTAGGATGACCTTGAATAGCGTTATCAAGGTCACGTAAAGGTCACTTCCAATTCTTCAAATGGAACCCCCCACTTTTTATTACATATTCATGCAGCCTGCGTTGAAGGCTTTACAAAACACTTTAATAAAATAGTGTTTCGTTAAGTGTCCCGCGTAGAGGTTGCACTGTCGGATACACACACACATACACACAAAGAGGTGTAAATCCGACCATGCAACCTCCACGCGGTACACTTTGGATAATGCTAATGCCAGCGGTACTGTAATTTTCAAGCTTAATAACTCAAGAAATACTCAACGAAAAACAATTTTATTATAATCTTTTGAATAGCTCACGAAACAGGCTGCATGAATGTGTAATAAAAAGTGAGGGGTTCCATTTAAAAAATTGGAAGTGACCTTGACAACGCTATTCAAGGTCATACTAATATCGCTACCTGATGCATAACTTAAAACCCCTACAACTTTTGTATGAAACATTTTTTTCAAAAACGCTTTATTTATTAGATTTTTGACCGATCCGGGACTTTTTGTTCACCCGGTATATAAAAATGGACAAAATAAACAACAAACGCATCTTTAAAAGTTTATTTCAAGTTTCGTTAAACTTTTCATTGAAATAAAATTCGGGATTATTCGTTTTGACAGATCGAATACTAATTGAAATAATGTATGTACACATGGATATTTTATGCCGTCTCATATTCTCAAGAGAGAGAGAGAGAGAGAGAGAGCACTATATTTTAGATGTTGGTAGTACCGAAATTATGTTGGTGAAACTAAAAGTTACTGATTATTTCCATCTCACTGTTCTCATTCAGAAGAGAGAGAGAGCATTATATTCTACACGTTGGTAAAACTGACTTCCCGAATACTAACTCCGTGGAACGCGATAGAAAAATTTGTATAGACATAAAAGTCCGACGAAATTACCCCATGTGATCAACTTGCTTCAACTTTTGGTGAAGAAGCTCCACACTTGGCCACTGTGAAACGCTGGTATAACGGATTCAAAATTCAAACTTTTACGCACGAGATCCAAAAATCTTATTAAATCCGATTTAAAAAAATACACTTCCTTGGTTCAAACAGAATTGGCAGTAAATTCGAAAAAACTATTCAGTTTTGTTTCTATGAAAAATAAAAAGCATAATTTTCCTGGCTTGATAATCTACAGTGGGAAGGTCGCTGAAACAGATAACGAAATTTGTGAGTTGTTCGCGGAATATTTCAATAGTGTATACTCTCCATCAACTGTAGTTTTCGCTGGTTCATCAAATATTGACGTGAACACTAACTGTCCCCATCATCTTCTAAACAGAATTGAATTTTCTGTCGAAGAAGTTCGAAGAGAGTCCTATGTATTCAGTAGTGTTCCTTTATTTGATTACTAATTTCTCGCCTTTGTCTTTTGGATACTCCCAAGAAATTTTAATTTGAGAAGACCTTTCGTTTTCTATTTCATTAATATGCTTGAGAAGTAATTCTTCCATCTTGCTGTTTTAAGCTCATATTTGTTGTTTATTATTTTAATTCATGAATCTTATTTGATTCTTATCTGATCTAATACGAATCAGAACTGTTGAGTAAAAATTAAACATTTGAAACGATAGATCTTTCTGAAGTATATATTTGATACTCAAAATGAAGTACTTCACTTCACTATTCCCTTCAAAGACGACAAGCTCCACATTTTTTGGTTTATATACATCCACATTGCAGAATAGAAGAAAATATTTTTACCAAGGCTTTACTTTATCAGCATGTAATAATTATAGGAGATTTCAACCCAAACCCTAGTAAGAAAAAACAAATAAATAGATTTCTACAGTGTGGACTTTTCACCAAGGCAGAGACAGCCCTACTTTCTTGATGGACCATAACCCTGATAGTACACCCGATTTAATATTTTACTCAAAAATCTACAGAATAACATCAGAAGAATAACTTCAACCCCAGACATAGGATCAGATCATTTGGGCGTGTTGTTGACAATTGATATGAGAGGTGATGTGGTGAAAGAGTCTATAACGCCTATATATAATTACAACAAATGCAATGTTAAAAAGTGAATTTGGACATTAAAAGATTCATACAACAAAACATGGGAAAAGAAATTAATGAAGAATATATAGAGTCCTTCAATAAGACAGTCTCTACAAGCATTAAAGCCAACTGTCCAATCAAAAACCAAATAACTTTAGACACGAACTTCCACCCTACGTGATAAAGTTGATTAAAACAAAGAGAAAAATGTATAGGGAATACTGCCAGAATCGAGATCCTCTAATTAAAAATCAAATTAACATCTACAATAAAAATATACAAAAATGGTGCAACAGTATACAGAACACACATGAGTTGAAGCATGCAACAACATTAATCAAACCAAGGGTAAAACTTCTATCAGGAGATCAAAAACTTTCCAGATATAAACAGACATTCTCAGTACCTGATCTTGAAGAGAATGGAAAGTGGTATGTAACAGAAAAAGATAAGGTTGAGGTATTTAAAATTACTATGAATCTGTATACGCATATGATGATGACCAAGAATTCAGCAAAACAACAGAAAGATATATAGACAGATGGTACAACGAATTTGTGGAAGAAGAATTTACATATTCAGAGGAGGTTGTTAAAATAGAAGAAAGCGATTATTACCAACTACTGCATTCAACCAGAAATAGTGCTCCAGGCGTGGATGGCATTTCGTGGAGAATAGTTAAACAGTTTGACCCGGAGATACACTCACATATAATACAAATTTTCGAAAACTGCCTCAGAAAGCAACAATTTCCGCTTATATGGAAGACAGGATGTATAATAACAATTCCTAAACCTAACTCAAACCACAAGTCAGTTAAAAACTACAGACCTATTACACTTCTACGGTACTAGGAAAGCTTTTGAGAAAATAATAAAACTGAAGATGGAAAAGCATATCACCAACATTTTGCCCACTTCTCAATTTGGATTTAGGAACAAGAGGTCTACCACGCATCCACTGGCCGTTTTGGTATCGAACACACAAAATGCAAAACTAAAAACTTTAAAACAGCGGCCATAAGTCTCGATATTGAAAAGGCTTTCGATAGCATATGGCACAGGGTCTAATCTTCAAATTATACAAAATTAACCTACCGAGATTTCTTATACACATAATCATAAATTTTTGAACGATAGAAAGCTGACAGTGAAAATTAGAAATACAGTGTCGGAACCATTCTTCCCAAACAAGGAACACCGCAAGGTTCTAGCCTGTCACCGTTTCTCTACATAATTTACTGCTATGACATCCCAAAAGAAAGAAACAACCAGCAATATTCTCTTCAGTATGCAGATGACACTTTTATAATTTCCCACGATAGCTCACTGACAACCTGCTTGAATGGATTGCAAAGTATGATGAACAAACTTGAAATGTGGCTGAGTAAATGGCGCCTGAAACCCAATCCAAGGAAATCACAATATATAATTTTCCATCATAAAATTAGTCAAAATTCGCCTAGTATAACAATTAAAGGAATCGCCAAAAACCTACAGCGGAAATAAAATACCTAGGGGTTGAAGTCGACAACAAAATGAATTTCAACAAATATACCAAAGCGATTAAGAAGAGAACCATATCAAGAGCTAAAACTTTCACTAAACTAACCGTCAGGAACAGAGGAATAAACACAAATAATGCAGTTAAAATATACAAGACAATATGCAGACCTGTCCTGGAATATGCACATCCCATCTTTGCTAACTGTAGACGCCCAGCCTTGAACAATCTAAAACCGCCGAAACTACATCTCTTCGTACAATAACAAAGATTAGACACCCGGAAAACAGAATACATAACCCACCAAATGAATTACTGTACCAGATAACGAATATACAACCGATAGAAGAAAGACTTAAAAAGTTGAACAAGAATTTTACGCACTTCTTAAAGACTCGCAGGACATTCTGGATCTCTTCCACCATGAACATATCGCACAAGCAGCAAGAAAATACCCACCTAAGTCATTAATACTGACATTGGAAGAACAAGAGAGGAACTGAAGAGGCAGAGATAAATTTTAGATTTTAATATAAAGTGTTATATATATATATATATTTTTTTTTTTTTTGTTGGATGATCACTTAGAATAATTTTGTTGTAAAACTAGGCTGAAGGACCCAAGGTCGATGGCCATTTGCGCAGTGCGCAATAAAAATAAAATTTATTTATTTATTATAATAAAATTTATTTGATACTTTTGGAACTAAACATTTGGAATATTGTAAATTAACATTAGAGTTGTTGGTGATTGAACTGCTATGCATAAAGGGTGATTGAACAATTTGTTTTTCTGAATCAATGATGGAATGTTTTTAATTTCATCTTATGCTAGCTCAATTGGAGAAAGTTGAGATTTTCAAATTGAATGTATCTCTTTGAATTGGGATAGTAGTTAATAGTGTTGAAATTTGTATGGTTGATGAGTCGGTATCCATAAAACAATACTGGAAGCTGCGTTACCTTAAAGATGACTGAGGCAATATATGAGAGAGTTCCATGTAACATAAAGAGCTATTAAGTATAAATATGAATAATGAAGTGAATATAATAAGGCGTTTAGTATAGATAGAGTTGGATATGAAAAGGCGTGCAGTATTAATGGGCTCACTAGTTTATAATGAATCCCTTCACTTGGGATTATTCCCTGACAAGTGGAGAGTCGCTATAATCTTAACAATTCATAAAACGGGTAATAAAAGTCTAGCTAATAACTACAGACCCATCAGCAAGCTTTGCATTTTTGAAAATATTTCCGCACTTGTTCAGTCTCGTGAAGAACCAAATTATTCCAGAACAGCATGGCTTCTTCAGGGGCAGATCGGTTGAAACTAACTTCATGAATTTTGTGGAATTTTTGCACGATTCTCTAGATAATCGCATTCAAGTTATGCCATATATACTGACTTCAGTAAAGCATTCGATAAATTGAGTATAGTTCACCAGGTTTCTGCCCTTGCTGAGGTGGGTGTTGGAGACCCCATGTTGAAATGGTTTTCATCATATCTAAATAATAGATCACAGTATGTCCCTATGTAGGGTTTCAGATCGATGTCATTTTGTTCCACATCAGGAGTCCCGCAGGGTTCCCATTTGGAGCCCTTACTCTTTTCGATTTATGTTAACAAAATCACTAGCTGCTTTGTCAACTGCAAGTTTCTGCTCTTCCCAGACGATCTCAATGTTTTCTGCCAAATCAAAAACACTCAATACTGCTTGACTGAAATCTATCCAAGTGTGATATCTTTAACTCGTATTAAGAATACAATTGAATATTCTTATTGTATCGGACATACTGAATTATCTAGAGTACATTCCATAAAAGATCTCGGTGTAATTTTAGACTCTAAATTAACTTTCAACAGTCACATCGAAGATATAGTAAAATGCTTGGCTATCTGATGAGACAATGTAAGTACTTTGATAATCAGAAGGCGCTTGTATACTTATATAACGCATACGTCTACTCTAGACTGAATTTTGCCTCAACTATATGGAGTCCCCTCTATAATACTTACATTCTCAGACTAGAGGGTATACAGAAGAAATTTGCCAGGTTTCTGGGTTTCAAATGTAACTTCCAATTGAAGCCTGGTAGTTCTGAAAATTATTTTAGGCGTCTCGAACATTTTGGGTTGTTGAGTCTGGAAAAGCGTAGAATATCAAATGACATTCTATTCGCATTCAAACTTGTTAATGGCTCCTTAGAATGTGTTTGTTTTTACGTTCCAATTAGACGCTTTACACAACAAAGTTTGTTTCATTTGAACTATAGCAATACTAATAGCGCTCAAAACTCTCCACTACGGAAAATATTACATCTGTGTAATTCTTTTGGGAATCAGATCGACCTATTTGGCTCCAAAAGACAAAATGTAAATTATGAATTGAAGCGTTTACTGCTTCGAAGTCAACACTCGTAGGTTTTTATTCTTCATCTTTCATATGTTTATTGTTTAAAATTTCATTGAAATAGTTTCAAATTTTTCTATTTTATGTAAACACTTTGTATTTGAATGATTTGTGAGCACAGTTTCTGGGTGTTTATTCACCTGTTGTTGCTCCGTACTGATAAATAAATAAATAATTTCTATCGGGGCCGTACTTCACCACGTGAAAGTCGTCCAAAATCAGTTGTTTCGCCACAAACCAAGTTTTGGAGGTATCTCATTCGCAGTGGCAAAAGTGTTTCGAAAACTGGTTTAAGCGCATGCAAAAGTGTATCGATCTTTATGGAGAATACTTTGATAAATAATAAAGCAATTTTTCCCTAATTTACTTGTTTGTTTTGTCTGGCTCAAAATTTAAAAGGTAGCCTACTTACTTACCTTCAAAAAACGTACATTTTCAGTAATAAATGTTTTCAATAAGTTTTTAGAAGCATTTCGGTAACTCCCAATGGGGACAATGAAATTTTCTTTTAAAATAGCCTATATAAGGTGCAGTATTCTCTACTTCATAGTTTGGTAATGGGGATTTTCTGTAGTTTGTTTCAGTAACTGTATTGTATTTTATTGCATTTCTATTTGACGTGTTTTACACCTTCAAGTAACTATCTGCAATAGTATGCATATTAATTGCTGACTATATATCGTAATATATATATATATATATATATATATATATATATATATATATATATATATATATATATATATATATATATATATATATATATATATTTATATATATAAGGATAATTAATAATTAATATTATATATATATATTAGGATAACGTTGAATTTTTTTGAATTTGGGAGGATTTTACTTGCTAAAATTCCATTATCAATAATAAAAACAAGTACTGTGTTTAAGAATTTTACTTAATAATTGCGATTCGTAACGCGTTTCACTACACCGTAGCTTCTTCAGACGAATGAATATACAGAAAAATATAAATGAATATGTGTAGTAAAACGCGTTACGAATCGCAATTATTAAGTAAAATTCCTTAAAACACAGTACTGGATTTTATTATTGATAACGTTGAATGTTATGAGAATATATCAATCTACCAGAATATATACATACTATAGCATCATCAGACAATAATATCAATGTACCAACGAGTAGTGTCAGAGGCTTTCTCCCGGAAAAATCCAGTCTACGGACCTTAGTCAAGTAACACTGAATGTTACTCATTAATAGTTTTCTTTGTGTGAAGTGGTGAACGATCAAATAGAATACTGATCTGAATATAAATATGACAAAATTGTCAGTTAATTATATTACATTTATATAAACAAAAAATAAAATATGAAATGAGATTCTGAGCAGTATAAACTAAAGAAAACCTATGACTCTACCTCATTATTTTTTCGGAAAGAAACCTACGAAGAATGTTACAAGATTTGATGACTTATTTTTGTAACTGTTCAAACAAATTTTTCTTCAGACCCAAAATCTCAATACTTTTGTGAAGATTCCTAGGAATAACACCTGTTGTGGAAATAATAATCGGTAGAATGAATATTTTTTCATTTTCCACATTTTTTAATCTCGTCGCCAAGCATCATATATTTAGAAATTTTTTCATTGTATTTATTTTGTATATTATGTGTGTCGGGTATAGCAATATCAATTATATATGTTATTTGATTCTGTTTATCATTAAGAATGATATCTGGTCTATTGCGTTTTACAGCTCTATTGCAAAGAATTGTTTTATCAAAATAAAGTTTATATTTGTCATTTTCACAAATAATCTCAGGTTCATATTTGTAAAATTTTTTCTTTTGGGAATTAGGTCATGTTTAATTCCTAGATTAAAATGAATAATATTAGCGACGGCATTATGTCTTTCTAAATAATCTGTTGAAGCAAGGACTGAGCAAGATGATAATATATGAAAAACTGTTTCTGAAGAACAGATACATCTACTGCAAGAATCATCTATATTTTGTTTGATGATGTGTTTTCTATAATTCCTCGTGAAAACAACCTGATCCTGGATCGCAATTGCCAAGCCTTCTGTTTCAGCAAACAATTCTCCAGATACTAACCATTTATTCGATGCGATTTCATCAATATAATCATTTTTCAATTCTTTAGGGTGCTTTCCGTGTAATTTCTTCTGCATCCAACTTTCTCTTTTAGAATTATCATCAAATATATCAAAATCTACCTTTTGCATTGTCAAGTTCAGAGGTGTAAGATTATAATCTGAAGCAACAATATCATGTAATTTAGACGTTCTCTGTTTATCATGAAAATGGGAACGTAGATGAAAAATCTGTTTACTATGAAGATTATTGAAATCAGTTAATCCACGACCTCCAAGATGTCTAGGAAGTGTAACTCTCTGAACAGCTGACTTTGGGTGGTGCTTATGATATTTACAAAGCATTTTTCTCGTTTGACATTGTAATTCATTTAGATCAGTTTTAGACCATTTAATAATTCCAAAAGAAGATATAAGAATAGAAACTGCATAGGAGTTGATAGCTCTGAAAAGGTTTTTACTAGTTAAATGACTCTTGATGATAATTCTAAGTCTCTTGTAATATGAACTTCTAATATTTTCTTTAGTGTTGCTATGGTTAAATTGTCTTCTCTTGACAAAATCTATATATATATATATATATATATATATATATATATATATATATATATATATATATATATATATATATATATATATGGATTGCTGGATTTTGGAAAATACAAGAAAACACCCTTGTGCTCTGGAAACACTTTGGAGGACACTACCATTCTCAGGCTGAGTACCCTCTAATTATTTCGTGATTCATTTCCTCCGTCATTTTTTTCGTGGTGATATATCTGAACTTTTAAGTCATTTACGTTCTATTCTATATCGAAATTATATTCATAGTGATCAGTTTGATCGGACGACTATAGATATTTTCATAATCAATCGATTAATTTACTTGATATTTGGTTCAACTCCTCAACTATATATAATCTAATAATTATTGTTGTATTGTTCACCCTCTGTATTTATATCATTTACATTGATATTTCATGTAAATTAATGCCGGCATTCACCCTTTCATCTATGAATTTGTATATATAAAGGGTTTCTATATTATTAATAACGTAGAATTTATAATATTTAGAATATAAGGAATTATTATTTTCTGAACATGGATTGTTGAATATCTCTACAACTGATCATTTCCTTTTTTTCATCAATATAATCATTGAATTCTAAGATATTTTGCGTTGTGTATTATTTCTTGAACTTACATAAATAGTCGTTTCAATGAGCATCTAATTCAATTATATTTTCGTCAGAGACTATTTGATAGTTTGTACTTATTTCAAAGGGGTTCGTTAGTCACTCCGGGAATGTATTTTCGTTCTAAACTATATGGCGCCATTCATTTTATATTGAGGGGACCCACCCCATCTCCACTGAAGACTATAGCCGCGAGTATCCCCCTCTTGAATTTAAAAATGTTAACAGTCGAGATAGAAAATAGTGATTCATAAGTTCAATTTCAAAATTTACCGTAACAATGGTTTCATGATCGATAAAAATGCTTTACTTTCACTATCTTGGAAAGCCCCTTGGGTCGTTCTGATCATTCTGTCGTCACAGCCAACCTTCAGTTTTCCAAGATACACCACACAGAACTAGCTTCAAAGATGCGCAAGCTTCATTGACTTCAATTCCCTAAACTCCTACTTGCACGGCATGGACTGGGATATAGTACTTGACCCATAGGATGTTTAAACAGCCTGGATGTCTTTCAGCTCTATTTTGACAGCTGCCGTCTCGGATCACTCCAGGCACCGACATATCAAAGCAGTTCACACTAAGCCCTGGTTACTTACGTCAGAAATCAGCACTCAACTACGAGAATCATCGTCAGTACTCCAATCGGCTCTCTGCAACTAAAAAAAAACCTGGCTAATTCTAAGAATCGCAAAAATTCTATAAATATTTCCTGGCGTTTTTGAATTCTAGAGTCTCTGTACCGCTTGTTGGGAATAGCATGGGCACTCTTCCTGTTGATAACACCGAGAGTGCTAGTGTTTTTGCTAACTCTTTTGCGGATTCATATTCAGAGGAGACTGCTGGGCCTGTACCGGGGGTTCAAGTTCCCCGCGTGAATCTTTCTTTTGAGCACGTCGAATTCTCACTTTCCCAGGTATCGATGGCATCTCAGCTAGGGTACTGAAGAGCTGTGCTGACACGCTATGTTCACCTCTTGCAAAGCTACCAAAACTTTCTTTCCGTACTGGTGGGCTTCCAACTGATTGGAAATCTGTTAAAATAACACCCATATTCAAGAAGGGTGACCGCCTTTCGGCCTCCAATTAACGACCTATTATTTGAATTGTGGAGGCCGTTACTTGATGTAGATCCATGATATAAATGAGATAAAAAACACAAGGTTTAACTTTAATCTACACTTTATTTGAAAAAATTCGACGACGTTTCGCTAACACAGCAGCTTTATCAAGAATGAAAAACAGAATGAAGAGTATGGTATTATAAACAAATCGTAGAACAAGTTGGATGAATAACAGGAAAATCCACACCGAGCCATTGTACAGTTAGTATGAAAGGTAATAAAAACTAATTAAACAAGTTAAGTAGGGGTGAATAATTCACATCTACCTGCTCATTTAAGCTTGTCCGAATGTTTGTATCTATTTATTTCTAATGCTTCTAGGAGATCTAATTTTGAACTTTTTGATTTTATATGTAATATGTCAAAGTTTTTATTGAATGAACGGTTTTCTTTTATTAGGTGGTTTGAATAATTTGAATCAGATTTATTTTTATCGAAGCTACGTTTTTGTTCAGATGTTCTTATGCCAAAACTCCTATAGGTCCTACCGATATAAATTTTATCACAAGAACCGCAATTGAGTTTATAGATTCCTGATTCACTTGATTTTTCAACACGAGATATTATTTTGAATATGTTTACCTAAGTTATTAATAGTTTTGAAAGTTAAGTTAAGTATTAAGATTTTGTTTGACGAGAAAGGATTTAATATTTGTACTTGCAGAACCGCAGAATGTTAAACTGTTGAATATTTTATAGTCTTTATGAATAGGATATACTTCATTTATTGCTTTCTGATACAGTTTGTTACGAATGATTAGATCTATCATATCCGGATTATATGAATTATTAACGAATTAATCTGTTTGATGATGTTTAACTCTTTATTATAATCTTCTACTGATAAAGGTAAATTGAGTAACCGATGTACCATGCTGTTTAAAGCTGCAACTTTGTGTTGAATTGGATGTAATAAGTAGTTATGTATAATTGTATCAGTATCTGTTGGTTTACGAAAGACCGAAAAATATGATTATTATTTTGTTTAGTGATTTTAAGTCCAAAAATTAATGGAATCGTTCTGTGCAATTTCTATCGTGAATTTAATGTTCAAATGGATGGAATTAATGAAATTAAGAAATAAGTCTAATTGACGAGTAGTTCAATGAAACATACTAAGATGTCGTCAACATATCTATACCAATGAAGAAATATGGAAATGAGTGGATGTGTATAAATTTTCTGTTCAATATTATTCATAAAATCTCTGCTAAAGTGGACTCAAAGGATTTCCCATGATCAAACCATTTTCACTACTGTAATAGATGTTGTTGAAAGAAAAATAATTTTGTTCAATGCAAACGTCCAACAGATTCAATATTTCTGATTTAATTATTTGGTTAACATGATTCGAATTCAACATGTTTTCGATTAATATTTTGACATCACCTGGAGGAACACTTGGGTATAAATTCTCAACATCAGACGAAATAAGTTTTGCGTTAGGTGGTAGGTTAACGTTTTTATGTTATTTATCAATTCGAAAGAGTTTTTTATAGAAAATTTTGATTTGAATGAACAATAATTTTTAATGATATCTATAAGGTAGTGCGACAATTTCACGGTTGGGGCTGTAACGTAAGATACGACTGGTCTAACGGGGTTATTTACTTTATGCAATTTAATGTGTGAATACAGTTGAGGTGGTTGAGGGTTTGGTAAAATTAATTTGTATTTATCTATTGCTTTAATTAAAGATTTTGCGTCATTTATTGCAATTTTAATATTTTCTGGAATTTAATATAGTTGGATCCGGAAACTATACAATTTTAAACAAAGATCCAACTAATACATTCCAGAAAAATATTAAAATTGCAATAAATGACGCAAAATCTATTAAAGCAATAGATAAATACAAATTAATTTTACCAAACCAGTCGTATCTTACGTTACAGCCCCAGCCGTGAAGTTATCGCACTACCTTATAGATATCATTAAAATGTATTGTTCATTCAAATCAAAATTTTCTATAAAAATTTCTTTCGAATTGATAAATAACATAAAAAACGTTAACCTACCACCTAACGCAAAACTTATTTTGTTTGATATTGAGAATTTATACCCAAGTGTTCCTCCAGGTGATGTCAAAATATTAATCGAAAACATGTTGAATTCGAATCATGTTAACCACATAATCAAATCAGAAATATTGAATCTGTTGGACGTTTGCATTGAACAAAATTATTTTTCGTTCAACGTCTATTACAGTAGTGAAAATGGTTTGATCATGAGAAATCCTTTGAGTCCACTTTTAGCAGAGATTTTATGAATAATATTGAACAGAAAATTTATACACATCCACTCATTTCCATATTTCTTTATTGGTATAGATATGTTGACGACATCTTAGTATGTTTCATTAGAACTACTCGTCAATTAGACTTATTTCTTAATTTCATTAATTCCATCCATTTGAACATTAAATTCACGATAGAAATTGAACAGAACGATTCCATTAATTTTTGGACTTGAAAATCACTAAACAAAATAATAATCATGTTTCATCGGTCTTTCGTAAACCAACACATACTGATACAATTATACATAACTACTGATTACATCCAATTCAACACAAAGTTGCAGCTTTAAACAGCATGGTACATCGGTTACTCAATTTACCTTTATCAGTAGATTATAATAAAGAGTTAAACATCATCAAACAGATAGCCATTAATAATTCATATAATCCGGATATGATAGATCTAATCATTCGTAAAAACTGTATCAGAAAGCAATAAATGAAGTATATCCTATTCATAAAGACTATAAAATATTCAACAGTTTAACATTCTGCGGTTCTGCGAGTACAAATATTAAATCCTTTCTCGTCAAACAAAATCTTAATATAACTTTCAAAACTTCTAATAACTTAGGTAAACATATTAAAATAATAAATCTCGTGTTGTAAGAGTAATACCATACTCTTCATTCTGTTTTTCATTCTTGATAAAGCTGCTGTGTCAGCGAAACGTCGTCGAATTTTTTCAAATAAAGTGTAGATTAAAGTTAAACCTTGTGTTCTTTATCTCATCGACCTATTAGTCTTCTACCGATTGCCACAAAGATTGCAGAAAAAATTGTTTGCCAGCACATGCTGAACTTCCTCAACAGCAATAAAATCATCCTCCCTAGTAAATCTGTCATCACCAGTCTCCTCAGTTGCCTCGATAAGTGGATAAAATCTATCGATTCTAACATAATAATAATAATAATAATAATACTTTAATAAATCAAAAACCATACAGGTGTAGATTCAGTCAAAAATACAAATAAACATGTAGAAAATACACAAAATTCAGATCACAATAATTTCTTGAAATCATTTTCTTGTAGGAACTCTCCTATATTATAGTAACTTTTATCAATAAGAAAATATTTGAGTTTTTGTTTTGCACTTTAATTGATAATGACTTAAATTTTCTGGAAACTTATTCCACACTGACAGTAAACTATAAGTTACATTTTTTGTAAATATGAATAGTTGGGCTTATCCTCTTGAAGAATATTTTTCCTCTTGTATTATAGGAATGTTGGAGTTGAAGATCTTTGAAATCATTATAGTTATTTAAAATGAACATCACTGATTCATAGATATATAGACCATACAGTGTTAAGATGTCGAAATTCTTGAATATGTTCCTGCACGTTTCATATTGATTCATGCCAAAGATGATTCTTAGGCATCTTTTTTGTAAAAGAAAAAGTCGCTCCGCTTCTGTAGATCTTCCCCAGAAGATGATTCCATATCTTATCCTAGAATGAACGTAGGCGTGATAGGCAGTCAGAGCAGCATCCAGCCCTATCATCCGTATAGTCCGCAATGCATAGCCATAGCGTGCTATCATTGGTGAAATCTTCTCAACGTGACTACACCAGTTGAGATTACGATCAATATTCACTCCTAGAAAAGACAGGTCTTCAACTGACTCAACTTCACAGTCTTGGAATCTTAAATTAAGTTGTTCTTTCTTTTCCTGAATAACAAAAGTTTTGTTTTTCCAGATTTAGCATCAAGTTGTTATTAAGGAACCATTCATTCATATTTTTCATGTCAGTCTCAAGACTTTTCATACATTCATTTTGATTTTCAGCTTTACATATTACTGATGCATCATCTGCAAACATTATGACATCGTTGTTGGTAGTCTGAACTAGATCATTTGTATATATTATGTAGAGCAAAGGTCCCAATATAGAACCCTGCGGTACACCGTTTAATACTTGTTTGGAATCAGATCGTATTATATTTCCGTTTTTCCTCTACTTATTGTCTTTTGGGTTCTTTTGGATAGATATGATCCAATGAGCTGTAATGCTACCCTCTTATACCATATTTCTCCAGCTTATTCAGTAACTTCTCATGGTTGACTCTGTCAAAAGCTTTTGACAGGTCCAGACAGAGGGCCGCTGTAGTATTATTTTGATTTAGTGACCTGATGATAGAAGTAAGTGCTTGATATATTGCATTCAATGTTGACCTTCCTGTCTAAATCCAAACTGTTGTTTCACAAGTATGTTGTTTGCTTCAAAAACTGCATTAATTTGTCAAAATTATACGCTCAAATATTTTATTCACATTGGAAAGCAATGATATTGGCCTATAATTATCAATATTTTCTTTGCTACCTTTTTTATAGATGGGTTTCACCATTGCTTCTTTTAATCTTTGTGGATACTTTCCTGTTTGTAGAATCTGGTTTATAATGTGAGTAAGTGGAGTTTTTATAATTGATGCACAATTCTTGAGCACTTTTACTGGTATGTTATCACTTCCAACTGAATTTTTATTTTTAATTGTAAAATATATTGGTACGTTTCTTGCTCTATAAGTGGACTTAAAAATATGCTATTGTTGCAGGATTTGATGTTATTGTTGTCCGCATCAATACCACTATTGCTTGTATTTGAACTGATAAAATGGGAATTGAATTGGTTGAGTACAGTTTCTTCATTTTGTTGGGGAAATGAATTGAAAATTATGTCATTATTATTATTCTTTTGTTTGTGATAGTGTTGACTCACTTCCATGTGGCTTTTGTTTTGTTTTCAGACTGTGTTATATAGTTCCTATGACTTATCATTTTAGCCTGTTTCACAACCTGCTTCAGTATACTGCAATATCTTTTGTAATAGTCCTGTGATATTATTCCTTCTTGTACTTCTTCCCACATTGATCTTTTTCGGTTACTTGAAATTTTTATCCCTGTTGTTATCCATGTATGTATTGTTCTAGTCATTGAGCACTTCTTCTCTGGAAATATCAGATTCATATACATTTGCATTATCTCTGAGAAACAGTTGTATGCTTCGTCTGGATCCGATCGCCCCAATACACCCTGCCAAGATACATCCTTCAGACTGCTGAAAAACTGCTGCATTTTAGAATCAGTGAAAATCTTTTTCTAATCCATTTTTTCCATTGGCAACATTATTACACTCCATTGTTATGAATTGAGCCATATGATCCGACAAAAGTGAGTTTATATTATAGTTATTTCTATATGTTGGAGTGTTGGTAAAGATATTATCAATTAATGTTTTTGTTGTTTGTGTAATTCTTGTTGGTTCGTTTATTGTTTGCTGTAGATCATATGTGCAAAGTATATCTACAAAATTATTTTTAACGTGGCTATCTTCCAATAAGTTGATGTTGAATTCTCCACAGAGTATCACATCATATTTATTAAATTTCATACTTATTTCATAGAGTATTTGATCAATTTTATGAAGAAATACCTGTGCATCGCCCAAACAGGTCCTGTAGACTGTCAAAATTATCATTTTTCTGGTATTACTGATTGCACATGATACCTCTATTTCCTTATCCACACTCAGGTTAGTGATCCATTAGACGTTCTCAAAGTCGGTAATATTATCACGGATTAAAATAGCTGTTCCTCCATGTATAAATTTCTCTCTTGCGTAACTTGATATTAACCTGTAGTTGGGAATCTTCAAAATGGAATTTCATCTTCATTCATCCAGTGTTCACTGAAACAAATTACATCTGGGATCTTTGTGAGTGAGTTGATGAAGAGTTCGATTTCGGAAGTTTGTTTTTGATACATTGAATATTCTGATGTAAGATATTCAAGCAGTCACCGGATTCACTTCTCTGTTGAAGTTTCGTCTGATGTGTAGAAAATGGTTGATTACTATCCCCTTTCCCCACATATTTTCATTCAGAACTTGTTGTTTCGAATCAGTCGGTACATATACCTTGAAGGAGCTTTTGAATCTGTCTTTCTTAGTTTTCATTTTCTCACATTTGCTGCTTATTTTAAATGTTGTGTCTATATATTCCTTAACTTCTTCAGGCTCGATATCTGGATCTAGACCTGATAAAAATAGGCAAGATTGTTGCTCAGCTATTGTTAGACTGAATTTATCCATTGCTCCTTTAATTGGGACTGGCCTTGTTTGTTTAGGATTTCGTTTCTTGACAACTTCTCTCCAGTTTTCTCGTTCCTGTTGAATCTTCACTTTAGGTGACTGTTGTTCCTCTTTGGATTCACTTATTTCATCTTCAATGTAAAGCAGTGTTGTTTCCCTTTTTTGTTTACTCGTGGTTTGATTGTGTTGTTGGTTACCTTGTATTTTCTTCACTTCTTGGTTTGTTATTGTTTTACCTCTCGACATCATTTACGTTGATTTCGCTCGGGCGTTCGACCGTGTTCCTAACCGTCCATTACTCCATAAATTAGAGCATTTTGGTATCAGAGGGGACCTCCTTCGTTAGATAGCAGCATTCTTGAGTGATCGACGTTTTATGGTCAGAGTTAGAGAGTGCTCTTCTTCTTTTGGGCGGGTGTCGAGCGGCGTGTCTCAGGGCTCCGTGTTGGGACCCGTCATGTTCCTGGTATACGTGGCGGACCTTCAGTCGGTGATTTCCTCTTCTTTTTCATCATATGCTGACTACAATACTCCGAAACAGTTACAGGCTGACCTCGACGTCATCCTGGAGTGGCTTCTTCTACTGAATAAAAATAAACCACGAAGGTCCACAATGATGATCTTGACGTCACCATTTCCGATGATCTATTCTGGTCGGCTCATGTGCGAAGGATTATGTCAAGTGCTATTAGTTCATCTTATTTGATACGGAAAGCTTTCCCTAAGTGCTCCATAACTACATGTAAATATTTATACGCCACTTATGTACGGCCTATTCTCAAGCATGCGGGCCCTGTTTGGTTTCCAACCCTGGCAGGAGACAAGCACCAATCGGATTCACTAGAATTCCTTTTCGGTTCTGTTAGACCTTCCTTTTCGGTTCTGTTAGACCTTCCTGTTCGGTTTGGAGAAGTTCGTTGATCGCCGCGAAGGAGGTGACCTTATAGTGACGTACCGCGCGTTGCACGTCGTTGAACAGCGTGTTCATCCATTTAAACCATATCTCGAAAACTTCAAAAATACAGCGAGAGAGTGCTTTTTGAGTAACAGAGTCTTCCAAAAATGGAATTCCCTCACGGACGATGTTGTGTGCGCTACCTCGGTCAATGTGTTGAAAAACAGTTTTGACCGCTCTAGTCGGTAGTGTTCGTTGGTGGACTGAATTAACCGATTGAATTACTTATTTTCTCGCGTTCTTTCTCTTGCCATTGCTCTTCAATCTATGCTTATTGCTATCAAATACAAATTTACTACACTTAAACTTATTTTTGTAATGTAATGTGAGATTATAGACCTTGGCCTCATCTCTACTTTCACAAAACCCCCAAACCACCCCCGATATTCATCTATGGAGTTGCGGATTATGCAGTAATGGCGAGAAAATTGAAAACTGTTGTAGAAGATGAAGAATACACTACCAAATGCTTAGCAGACAACACCATCAAAGTAAACAGCGCTACATCAGAAACATACAGAAAACTCATAAAGTTTATGCGTGACAGCAATATAATTCACCATACCTACCAACCTAAAGAAGAACGTGCTTACAGAATAGTCATCAAACACCTGCATTACACAACAGAAATGAACACAATTAGGCAAGAGCTGGAAAATAACGGACATAAAGTCAGGAACATAATCAACGGTAGGCACAGACAAACTAAAGAACCATTAAACCTTTTCTTTGTAGATCTGGAACCAGCTGACAACAACAAAGATATATACAAGTTAAAATACCTCCACAACAAAGCTGTATAAATAGAACCTCCAACAAGAACGAAAGGAATCACACAATGTACGAGGTGCCAGCAATATGGTCACTCCAAAACATACTGCAACAGGCCATTCGTCTGTGTTAAATGTGGGGAACCACACAACACTTCAACCTGCAAGAAAAGCAAAGATTCCCCAGCGACATGTGCTTTATGTGGTGGGGCTCACCCAACGAGCTACAAGGGATGTGAATTCTATCATAAGCTATTAATAAATAATAACGCAAACAATAGAAAAAACATTCAACAGAACAATAGGAAACTCAACAACAACCAACCCCCTCCCACAATGCAAATACAACAAGCACCACCAGCTTTAAATAACCAGCAATTTCCAAGGTTTCAATCACGTCAGGAACAAACCCAACTACCACACCACTACCAGCAACATCCAAGGAGCTATGCAGACGCAGCCAACAACAGAAACAAACCAGAACAACCTAATGATATCACAAATGTTATGGACAGATTTCTGGAAGAATTTAAAGAAATGTTTCAACAACTAATTCAACAGAACACCATGATGTTGAACATGTTAACCACCCTCAGCAGCAAAATTCACTAATTTCTTGAAAATTGCAGAATGGAATGCCAATGGCCTTCTACAACACAAAAACGAAATAGAAATTTTTCTCCGACACAACTCTATAGACATTTTGCTGATCAGCGAAACCCACTTCACAGGAAGGTCGTACTTCAAGATACCACACTACACTACGTACCACTCGAATCACCCAGATAACACTGCTCACGCTGGCACCGCCATCATTGTGAAAAATTCGATAAGCCATGTGGAACAACCAAAATATGAAAAAGATCTGCTGCAAGCCACAGCAATAAAGGTAGAGCTTGCAACATACGAAATTACAGTCACCGCAGTATACTGTCCCCACGCCACAACATCAAGAAAGAAAACTTCAATGACTATTTCTCAACACTGGGCCCCAAATTCATAGCAGGAGGAGATTTCAATAGCAAGAATATATTATTTGGTTCACGTCTTACAACAACAAAAGGAAAAGAACTAGCAAGTGTTATACAACAAAATGGTTACAACTTCCTTTCAACAGGCACTCCCACCTACTGGCCAACGGACCCCAACAAGATTCCAGACCTGCTAGACTTCTTCGTAACAAACGGTTTATCTCATTCCAACATGGACATAACACCAAGCCACGACCTATCTTCGGACCATTCTCCCATAATTGCAACAGTTAGTGCGTTTATAATCCATAAAAAACAAATTCCCAGACTGCACAATAGGAAAACCAATTGGGACGAATATCGAAAAAATATAGAGGAGACGATAAGCCTGGACGTGAGACTGAAAACCCACGATGAAATAGAGAATGTGCTGTCCACATTCAATAACCAGATCATACAAGCAGTGAAACAAGCAACCCCAATAATCAATGTAGCAAATCAAACCAATAACGTCTCTGAAGAAATTAAGAAGCTGATAGCCCAGAAGAGAAGAGCAAGAGCGAGGTGGCAGGTAACACACTCCCCAGCTGATAAAAACATCTTGAACAGAATAACCAACAGACTCAGAGCGAAAATCAAAGAAATAAAAGAAATCTCATTCCACGACTACGTCTCAAACCTGAGCAGACTCGATAATTCAATATGGAAGCCAATAAAGAACTCTACAAAGCCAATGACGCACACACCAGCTATACGTATTACATCAGCATCTAACACACACTGGGCCAGAAGTGACGAAGAAAAAGCCAAACTATTTGCCGAACACCTAGTAACAGTATTCACCCTAATAATGACGTCAGAGATAATGAAATAGAGAGAACTTCTAGAAACACCCAACAACACATCACCAATTAAACCTTTCACTGCAGCTGAAGTACAGGACGAACTCAGTCGCCTCAACACAAGAAAAACTGCAGGAATTGACAAAACCACACCAAAAATGCTTAAAGAGTTGCCAGAAAAGGGATCACTCTACTGAAGTATATTTACAACGCTATGCTGAAACAAAACTATTGGCCAGAGCAGTTCAAGACAGCAGAAATTATTTTAATTCAAAAACCAGGTAAAGATCCGAGCAGTGTAACCTCCTATCGGCCAATCAGTTTGCTACCTGTAACCTCAAAAGTACTCGAGAGACTGGTCTTACGCAGAATCAACACAGATCCAAACACAAAACAATGGATACCTCACCACCAGTTTGGGTTTCGAGCATCCCACTCAACTGTTCAACAAACACACAGAATAAGCCATACGGTAAACCAAGCACTTGAACAGAAGAAGTACTGTACATCAGCATTTCTCGATGTGAGCCAAGCCTTCGACAAGGTTTGGCACCCCGGTCTACTATACAAAATAAAAAAACATCTTCCTACAACATATTTCAAACTATTGAGATCCTATTTAGACACAAGGAAATTCAGGGTAAGAGTGAACGACAAGATATCCAACAATTTTCCCATATCATCTGGAGTACCACAAGGTAGCGTCCTCGGTCCCATATTGTACTTATTGTATACAGCAGACCTGCCAACAAACCCCCAAACAGTGATGGGCACATTCGCGGATGACGCAGCTATACTAGCAAGCGACGAGGACCCAGCACAAGCTTCTCATTTGCTACAGAGCCATTTGGACCAGATACAAGAATGGTTGCAAAATGGAGAATTAAAATCAATGAGACCAAATCTGTACAAGTAAATTTCACACTAAGAAAAGGCCAATGTCCGCCAGTACAGATGAACAATATTCGGATACCTGAATCTCCTACAGTGAAATACCTGGGAATGCACATGGATAAAAACTTACCTGGAAGGAACATGTAATCAAAAAAAGAAAACAAATTGACCTGAAAGTCAAAGAATTACACTGGCTCATTGGTAGGAAATCGAAATTATCATTAGAGAATAAACTGCTCATCTACAAAACAATAATTAAGCCCATCTGGACCTATGGAATCGAGATCTGGGGATGCACCAGTAAGTCCAATATGGCAATCATCCAAAGAAGCCAATCTAAAATCCTCAGAATGATTGCAAATGCCCTTGGTACGTTTCAAATCAGACCCTACATGAAGACCTGATGGTACCGTATGTAAAGGACGTCATTAGAGAAAACAGCAACAAATATCACGCAAAGCTTGAGATTCACACAAATATTTTGGTACAACCTCTGTCTGAATCGCAGAACGATCGGCGACTGAAACGAAATTGGCCAGCAGATTTAAAGGAGATTTAAAGAGGACTTGTCACTGGACAGGACCTCATCATGACACTTGGGAGCGTTAGCTCTAAAACCAGCAAATGAGCTTATAGAATGTAAATTATTCTGATTGCTTGTAACTACTATTATAATAAAAAAAAAAAAATCTCTACTTTCAAATAAATAATAATAAAAAAATGTTTTCACAATTTGGTAATCATAGATGGCAATTGTCATAATTTCTAGAAGGCTAATGTCAATCTTGTTTATTTCTGAGTTTTTCAAAATTGATCAAACAAATGATCTGTTTGTCATTTTCGTGTGATATAATGTCAGTACGCTCGAATTTAATGTTGATTTTTTTCTTTATTCAAAAATCTAAAAAGAATTATAAGGTTTCTACTCCTGTAATATTCTTACATTCATTCAAACTTTCGTATAGTAATTTATTGGTTATTTCAGGTCCAACAAGTGTTGCACAAACGAATACTTTGGTACCTGCGACGACCGTAGCGGCGTATACTTTAGCCAGCGGCACGTATTTTTATGATGCTAATGCCTATTCTGTACCTCGTTCGTTTGGTCAACAATCCAACAATTTTGCCACCATCTCACAGTCTTCTCAACCAATGAGGCCGGCAACTATGGGCACACAAGTACATAGTGAGTATATGCATATTGAACCTTCGAAAAATAATTTATGAATTACAAATAGAATACATCATTTATGAGTAATCCGACGAAGGTCTTAACAGTAACTCAAGTCTGCAGGTTGCATCGAGGCTGCGGTAATGGGGTGTTATTCTGGGGGGCCCCTGATGGAGCTGGAGAAGTCTTTCGTAATCAAAAGAAGATAATACCTTGTACAGGGTGTGGCAGCATAACTCCTTTTTTTAAACTGCTCGCCATTCAGTCAGTTGATGTAGCAGAGAGGTCTCGTTCGAGAGGCGGAACTATTAAGTTATTTTTCCCGAAGAAAAAATATTTTGATTTGCCTAACCCTTAATATTCGTAGTTTAACATCTAATTTTCATGTATCTTGATTTCTTGAAGTAGAAGCCTCACATTATTGTTCTGACAGAGATATGGATGAAACCAAGTGAACATAATACAGTGTGTTCCAACGAAAATTTGACCCCCCCTATAACTCCGAAATGAGTAACATTAGCGAAAAACACCAAGACACGTCGATTTTTGTTTCGAGGGGGAGCATTTTTCGAAATAATTCGAAACTTGTCAGATCAACCCCCTACCCCCAGCAACCCTAACTTTGAAATTCATCATAAGGAATAAGGGTCGAGTGGCACCTTACTGTAAAGGTCTGTCAATTCTCCATTCTGATTTGTCATTTTTAGAATTTTAAATTAACATACAGGGTGTCCCAACCAAGGGTGAAGTTGAATTCCTGGAAATCCCAAATACTAAATGAAATCGATTTATTTTGGCATAATGCAAGCGCAGGTTTATGCTCGGTCTAGAAAAACGACCTACACTTGTGAATTTGGAGTTGGTGCAATCAACCCCCTATTTCCAGCATCCCCAACTCAAAAATCATTCGATCGAAAATAGGTCAAGTGGCACCTCGTTGGAAAGGTACTGCAATTTTCTCTTCGAATTTGGTATTTTCGAAATTCAGAATCATCATACAGGGTGTCCCGAAGCAGGAACATTGAAAATCCAAATAACTTTTTGAAACTGGTTCATTTCGGTATACGAGAACATGTTTGATCCGAGAATAGGACTTTCTTGTGTGGTTATAGAATTTTTGCAATCAACCCCTTCCATTCAGCATCCCCAACTTGAAAATCATACAAATAATTCAAGTGGCATATCTTCAGAAAGGTTTTTGAATTCCAGAATGATTAAAGCATTTCATTCAGTTCGGCTCTCCATACAGGATGTCGCTTTCGAAAAATTCAATATCGTCATTTGAAATTATCAACTAAAATTAATTCGAAACTGTTAAAAGTATTGGGGTACGATGTGTTGAGCATCAATTACGAAGAAATAAAGCTGATTTCTGCATTGAAAATGTTCACATTTTTCATTTCCATCTGGCGTGCAGTCATCTGTTATTTCTCATTTTGCAATGAAATATTATTATTATTCAGATCAGTTCCTCATTATTGTTGTTGTTCGTCAGTTGAAATTAATCTGAAAATGGTTTATTCCACTGAGGAAAGGGTCGAAATTGTATCGACGTATTTTCGAAATAACAGTTGTGCCAAAGAAACGGCAAGGATATTCGATAGGAACCATCCTGAAAGAGAAAGGGAGTCAGTCACCAGTACGTTGAATATTTGGTTGACAAATTCCTAGCTACGGGTTCGGTGGCAAACAAAAACATGAAGTGGCATGTCCTGTCAGAAATGAGGCAACGGAAGTGGCAGTAGTGGGTCATCTACAAATGGAGAATACTACTTCGATCAGAAAACTATCTCGTCTGACTGGTGTATCAGCTACAACTGTCCATAGAATCGTGAAACATCACAAATTTCACCTCTACAAGGTAAAATTAGTGCATGAAATAAACGAAGATGATCCAGATCGTCGTTTACAGTTTTGTGAAAATCTAAGTGAAAACCTAAACGCTAATCCAAATTTTCTGAATAACATCTGTTTTTCAGATGAAAGCACCTTTATGCTCAGTGGTGAAGTGAATAGACATAATTGTCGATATTGGGACACACAGAATCCTCATTGGTTTAGAGAGGCCCACACGCAAAGGCCTCAGAAGTTGAACGTTTGGGCAGGAATTTTGGCAATCATCTAGTTGGGCCTTTCTTTATTGAGGGTAATCTGAATGGAAATGGCTACCTACAGTTGTTAGAGGAACACATACATCCTAGATTGATAGAAATTTTACAGAACGATCCAACTCTTTCTGAGGACGAAATGCGTTTTCAACAAGACGGTGCTCCTCCGCATTATGATGCTCGGGTGCGGCAATATTTAGACGAAAATTTCCCAGGAAGGTGGATTGGTAGAAGAGGACCTGTTGAGTGGCCAGCCAGGTCACCAGATTTAAATCCCTAGATTTTTTTTGTGGGGCCATCTAAAATCTAAAGTTTATGCCACAAGACCAGAAAACCTGGAGGAGCTGCGGATGAGGATTATCACAGAATGCCGACTTTTGACTCCTGAAGTTTTCGCTAATGTGAGAAGAGAGTTCGAAAATCGTCTGTATAACTGTATGGAGGTGGGCGGAGGTCATTTTGAACAATTGTTGTAATAATCAAGTTAGTTTTTTGTTTTCAATTGAATACAAGTTCAATAAATCTCGTTTTCCTGTTTAGATGAGCATCCAATCAGTTTCTCCATCATCCCCTCATCCTGATCCTCACGCCAGAAAACCTCGATTGCCAAACTGAAACCAATGCCTCAGTGATTCAGAAAATAGAAAAATCTTTCTGGAACTTTGCCACTCAACCTGTAATCACTTGTATGATTTTTTGAGTTGGGGATGCTGAATGGAAGAGATTGATTGCAAAAATTCCATATTCACGCAAGAGAGTCTTATTCTCGAATCAAACATAAACATGTTCTCGTATTATACCGAAATGAACCAGTTTCAAAAAGTTATTTGGGTTTTCAGTGTTCCTGCTCCGGGACACCCTGTATGCTGATTCTGAATTTCGAAAATACCAAATTCGAAGAGAAAATTGAAATACCTTTCCAACGAGGTGCCACTTGACCTATTTTCGATCGAATGATTTTTGAGTTGGGGATGCTGGAAATAAGGGGTTGATTGCACCAACTCCAAATTCACAAGTGTAGGTCGTTTTTCTAGACCGAGCATAAACCTGCGCTTGCATTATGCCAAAATAAATCGATTTCATTTAGTATTTGGGATTTGCAGGAATTCAACTTTACCCTCGGTTGGGACACCCTGTATGTTAATTTAAAATTCTAAAAATGACAAATCAGAATGGAGAATTGACAGACCTTTACAGTAAGGTGCCACTCGACCCTTATTCCCTATGATGAATTTCGAAATTAGGGTTGCTGGGGGTAGGGGGTTGATCTGACAAGTTTCGAATTATTTCGAAAAATGCTCCCCCTCGAAACAAAAATCGACGTGTCTTGGTGTTTTTCGCTAATGTTACTCATTTCGGAGTTATAGGGGGGGTCAAATTTTCGTTGGAACACACTGTATTTATACTATTCCCGGATATTCTGGAAGTTTTCTTTCAAGAGCTACAAACAGATCAGGAGGTGTTGTAATCTACACCGCTAATCTGCTCAAAATTGACAAGGTATTGGAGGTGAACATGACAACTGCAGAGTGCCTCCAAGCCGAACTCTCCCTCGGAAACAAAGAAATAACGGTCCTTGGAATATATCGGTCACATGACTTTACTGTAGGTGAATATATCTTAGAGTTGGATGGGGTATTGAACGATTGTTATAAGCTGCTTGCTTCCAAGGGTTTTGCTCGTCTTATGAATGAAATAACCCGACCAAATAACAAAACTGGTACTTGTGTAGATCATATAATTGTAAGGTCAAAACATAATAACTTTTTTGAATCTGTTGTATCTAAAACAGATATAACTGATCACTACGCTATTTATGGTACGATTCCCATCGACGTACATGCTGATCAGAATAACTTCAAAAATCACAGAATCTAACAGATAATCGATTATGAAGCTCTTAAGGCGAACGGGACTGGAGTTTTTGTCAAGCCGAATCCAAATTGGTCAATGAGAAGTTTGAACTGTTTATAGATTCTCTTAATGAGTTTGTGCAAGAAAGTAGAAGGATATTTATTGTAATAATAGAATGACCAAGATAAAACCATGGATGACTCGGGGTCTTTTAAATTCCATCAGTAAAAGAGATAAACTTTTAAGAAAAGTAAAAATTGTCCCCAGAACGAATACATCAGTACCAAGCTTTGACAAAAAAACTGATAAATATTAGTAAACAAATGCATTATGAAAATGAAATTAAAAAACTCAGACGATATTAGAAAAAATTGTTAATATCTTGGTAGGGCAACCAGAATCTAGAGAAGAAATAACAGAAATTGTAAATCCAATAAATAAAGAGAAAATTATTAGAAAATCTAAAATAGCTGACGTAATGAATACGACTCTTTTAAACAATATAATAAATATAAAAGTAAACGTTGAGAAAGGTGACGAAACAAAATTGGGTACGCAAAAAACGATAAAAGAAAGTCTATTCCTATTAGCTTTTAACGAAACAGATGTTAAGGAAAGCATCAGTAGCCTTCAAAGTAATAAATCCCCAGGACCAGATAATATCACTTCCAACTTAGTCAATGAAATAAATACAGAAATAGCACCAATTCTGAGTGATCTTTTTAATGAATCGACAGCGAAGGGTATAGTTCCAGACATGGACTTGTAGCAAGATTTAGAGGTGTATATCCCTTATCAGCCAACGATACCACTCTATGGAGGTCAGAAGTGAGAGCTTTTGCTGAGAAGAATTCTCTGAGATTTCTTATCTGTTCGGTGTGTAAATTGACAATATCTATTAATCCGCGTCCTCCTTCTTTCCGCTTCAAAGTTGTTCGTATCACAGACGATTTTGGATGATGGTTGTTGTACTTTGTTAGCATCGTACGGGTATGCGTTTGAATATCATCCAGTTCTGTCTTAGTCCATCTGATTATTCCAAATGAGTAAAGCAACACTGGAATGGCGTAGGTGTTAATTGCCTTGACTAGATTCCCCGAGTTCAACATTGATTTCAGCACAGTCTTCAGACGCTGACTGTATTCTGAACGAATCTTCTCCGAGATATTTGTATGTTTGGCCATCCCTCATGCACTGTATAATATCACCGTTTGGAAGTTGTGTTTCACCATCTATGATTTTCTCTCTGTGAATGTTCAGATCTTACATTTTTCAATCCCGAATTTCATATGAATATCTGCTGAGAACTTACTGACAGTTTTCAGCAGATCATCCAATTGCTTCTTGTTCGAAGTATATAATTTGATGTCATCCATATACAGCAGGTGGGAGATTGTATGATAGTTCCTATCTGTTTTTATCCTAAATCCGTATCCTGTTCTATTGAGTATTGAGGACAATGGGTTCATAGCTAAAAAGAACCATAGTGGACTCAAAGAGTCTCCTTGAAAAATTCCACGACGTATGGGTATCTCATCGGTTTTAATTGACTTATTGTTCACGTTGATCTACAAAGACGTGCGCCAGTGTGTCATTGTTGTCTTCAAGAATTCTACCAGGGTTGGATGAATTTTGTATATCTACAATACTTCGACAAGCCAAGAATGGGCGGTACTATTGAATACCTTCAGATAATCGAGAAAAGCTGAATGAACATTCCGATGCCCTACGTGTGCCTGTTTCATTATCACAGAGTCGATGATGTGTTGTTCCTTGCACCCGTGGTGTTTTTTCTGCATCCTTTCTGCTCCTCTGCTAATATATTGTTGTCGTCAAGGTGTTGGTATATTCGATTGGACATGCATGAGGTGAGTATTTTGTATAGTGTTGGCAGGCAAGTGATTGGTCTATATTGAGACGAATCCTGTGTTCTATCGCTCTTAGGTAGCATATATGTTAAGCCTTGTGTTAGGAAAGTGGGTGTTTTCCTGGGATGTTGTAAAACATACGTGAGCTGTTTCGCTAGGGCTCCATGGAGCTTATCAAACTTCTTGTACCAGAAGTTGTGGATATTATCTATACCTGTGGCCTTCCAATTGTTGGTCGCTCGAACTACTGTTGTGATTTCTTCCTCCGTTATTCCTTCGAAGTCCATATGTTTGATATCAAGGCGTTCTTTTTCATGCGTGATCCATGCCGCATCTCTATTGTGTTCTTTGGGGTTCGACCATAGTGATGACCAATAATCGGTCAAGCACTGTGCGTCAGGTACTTCTCTGTTATTGTTAGTCGCAGTTTTGTTATTTCCCTTATGAAAATTGGCGGCGTTTTGGAGGAACCTTTGGTTTTGGTGTTTCCTTTCAGTACACTTGACGTATCTTGAAAGTCTCTTTGCTTTTGCTTGGAGTTTCTGTTTCAAAGTGTCCATATACACGTCGATGTGTTGTTTGTGATCAGGGTGTTTTGTGTTCGTACCAATTTTCTTATAAATTTTGCGTATATGTGATTTCAAGCGCCTTGAGGGGTTTTCTGTTTCTCATGAATTCTGTGAGGTGACCGATTTCTGCTCTTAATATTATCAATATCCTTCTCCAGTCGTTTTTGCCATGGTGGTTATCTGACGCTTTTTGGCTTAGCTTGAATCAGAGTTGTGGAGATTTGTTGTTTGTGAAGTCGAAGAACCGCTACTGCTCCACAGTAAATCAAAGTGTGAATCTTCTCCAAGGTGTTCTGGTCGGTATATTCTTCAAACACTGAGTTTACGCTTGCTAGGATGATATTGGTGTTCTTGTTCGTCTTGAGTTTGGGCAGTTTAGGTCTTTTAGTTTGGTAACTACCACTGAATTCAGTTATTGCTCTGTTGTGTTCTGATCTTGCTAAATACATATATTCGTTCTGCTGATTCGGCTCAGGAGGGCGTTCCATATTAATATTCGTTTCCGTGGCTTCGATGTTATCTGTAACATTTTCATTGACTCCGGCAGGTATACCGTTATGAGTATCATTTTCGCTTCTGAGTTCCTTTATGACCTCTTCCCGTATGCTTTGCAGCGTTTCTGAAGAAAGTAGCCTGTTTTAAACGATTGTTCTTCGTTGATCCGAAATTCTCTGTTCGGATATGTGCTGTAATTCCGGATATTTTTCTACGAACGCAAGATGTAACGCGTATCAGTATGCTGTCATTTCCGATTCGAAGTTTGTAATCTTGTAATAGGAATGCATAATGAAGGCATTCATTTCTGGGGTCCACTTCATGCGTTTCCTAGGGAGACCGGCTCTCGTGGTCGTAGGCATAATGGCTTGCGCCACCGTTGAAACATTAAGAGTCGGTTATTATTATTATTATATTATTATTGTGGACTTATGCACTATCTCAGCTGTTAGCTGGATATAATTTACCTTTCCCAGATTCAGCAATCAAAGGGAATAGATTAGATTACAATATACTTGACATAAATTTCCTAACTATCCTACATGTATTAAGAATTACAGCTTTTTATATTTCTATATAAGTACTCTTATGCAATTCTAATTTCTTAAGGCTACCATGCAAAGTTTTCGGTATTAAACCTGTGGAGGATACGATGACAGGAACAATATCTATTTTCTCGAGGTGCCACATCTGCTTGATGTCAATAGCAAGGTCAGTGTATTTGGACTTTTTCTCCTGGAACTTATTCAGCATGTTGTTATTATTCGGTATGGCGACATCCACCAGCATTGCTGTTCTGGCTCTCTTATCATACACCACTAGGTCCGGCCTATTATTCGTCACCATTCTGTCAGTGATAACAGGCCTATCGTAGTATAATCTGATAGAGTCATTTTCCAATACGGGCGCCGGCTGATACTTGTACTTGTCCGTACTTGTGTGCAAGTTTCTGGTGGATAATGTTGCACACTTGATTATGCCTGTGAAAATACTCCGTATTGGCCAGTTGTTCGCATCCGGACGTAATATGCTGTATAGTCTCCGATCTTATTTGGCATTTTCTGTTTGTAATGTTCCGTCCTTCATTATAAATTTTTTGTAATTGTTTGTAGCGATCACTTGGTTTTGGATGGCCATAAGGAATCCCTCTGTTTCTGCGAATAATTCTCATTTCATCAACCATTTGTTGGAGGCTTCTTTGTCGATGTGTGGTTGATTAATCTCATGGTGATGTCGTCCATGCAATTCCTTTCTTGACCATTGCTCTTGTTTTTCAGTATCTGATAGGAACGGTAGATTCAGCAGGTCATCTCTGGTAGCAAGATTTAGTGGTGTATATCCCCTATCAGCCAACGATACCACTCTATGGAGGTTAGAAGTGAAAGCTTTTGCAGAGAAGAATTCTCTGAGATTTTTCATCTGTGTGTGTAAATTGACAACATCTATTAATCCGCGTCCTCCTTCTTTCCGCTTCAAAGTTGTTCGTATCACAGACGATTTTGGATGATGATTATTGTACTTTGTCAGCATCGTTCGGGTCTACCTTTGAATATCATCCAGTTCTGTCTTAGTCCATCTGATTATTCCAAATGAGTGAAGCAACACTGGAATGGCGTAGGTGTTAATTGCCTTGACTAAATTCCCCGAGTTCAACATCGATTTCAGCACAGACTTCAGACGCTGACTGTATTCTGAACGAATCTTCTCCTTTGATTGTTTTTGTTCTAGCAATCTGGCTTGTTGGTATCCCAGATATTTGTATGTTTCGCCATCTCTCATGCACTGTATAATATCACCGTTTGGAAGTTGTGACTTTCCCTCTTTGAATGTTCAGGGTCTTACATTTTTCAATCCCGAATTTCATATGAAAATCTGCCGAGAACTCACTGACAGTTTTCAGCAAATCATCCAATTGCTTCTTGTTCGAAGCATATAATTTGATGTCATCCATATACAGCAGGTGGGAGATTGTATGATAATTCCTTTCTGCTTTTATCCTAAATCCGTATCCTGTTCTATTGAGCATTGAGGACAATGGGTTCATTGCTAAACAGAACCATAGTGGACTCAAAGAGTCTCCTTGAAAAATTCCACGACGTATGGGTATCTCGTCGGTTTTAATTGATTTATTGTTCATGTTGACCTGCAGAGACGTGCGCCAGTGTGTCATTGTTGTCTTTAAGAACTCTACCAGGGCTGGGTGAATTTTGTATATCTGCAATACTTCAACAAGCCAAGAATGGGCGGTACTATCGAATGCCGTCAGATAATCGAGAAAAGCTGAATGAACATTCCGATGCCCTACGTGTGCCTGTTTTATATTTATATATTATTATTATTATTATTATAGTCCGAAAACCGTTTAACAGGAAAGAAATTTCTACCAGCCAGTGACTTTGATGAATTTGATGGCAAATTGTTGATACCTGCGGTATATTTGATGGAAGTGTCTCCGGTTCTGACGTAAAATTTTTTCCAGATATAGTTACCAATCAACAGATGCGTTATAATTCAGTTATGGTTGTGGATCAAGGAAGAAGTCAGCCGTTCACATCGCAGTCGAACGATTTCAGTCAGGAACAGCAACATTCTCATCAAAACCTTCCTCCTAAAGTTACCGCTTCTCCGAGACCCAGCATTTTGAGAAAGCGGGATCACGAGGGATCACCTCTAAAGGTAAATTCTTAATTTGAATAATTTTTCATATGGATAATATCAAAAAATTTGATTGTCAGTAACTTGAAAATTGAAATTGAATTTTCATTCACTCTGTATCATGAGTTTTTGCCATACGATATGGACTTTTGGTCAGCCCTGATTATTATTTGAACTTATTTGGTGAAATGTAATATTCTCATTTATTTAACCAGGCTGCTAAGAATCTCAACGCTGCCATGTCCATGGCCAGTCTTCCGGCACAACAATCGAATCAGCTTCCCCAGTCGCCCCCGTCACCTAGGCCGGATTCGAGGGGAAACGGAAATAGTTCTGGAGGTAGCACAACGATTTCTGCTACGTCCAGTCCGCGATTAGATGAGGTTAATGAGGACAGTATGCCCCCTGTTTCTGAGAACCATAAGGAGGAGGAAGACGTTAAACCGCCTACAGAAATGAGCCCAAGGAAGAAACCTCGAAAACAACAACTGTAAGTTACTATTCAAATTAATTGATTGATAATTATCACAGCAACCCTATACAATAATTGATGGTGCTAGTGGTAGTCTCTAATTCGTCGGAGACGCCAATTGTATATGTATACAACTTGTGAATGAGTGTGCAACACTGCAGTATGTTGATCCTATTCATGACAGATTCTGTCACTATTATGTGGCCCTGGTTGACGTTGATTGTGAAGAGTGAATCGGAAAAGCAGCTCCCGAATGAAAGTCTTCAATATGTTTACACATATAGCGATAAATTTCGCATGTTATCATTATTGAGATAAACCTTACATGAGAAGATTGATTCAGCATACTCACGAAGCTTGGAATCATATCAGCAATCCAACTTATCTAAGCCTACTTTGTTACAGAACGGGGAATGATATCGACGAACATAACGACGATATGCAATTTATATCTGAGAACGCCATGAAGAAAGAGGAAGAATCGGACGCACATTCTGACGAACCTAGAGACGGGGCGCCGGAGGCTCGACAGTTAACTACCGTCCGGAAACCGGCCTCTGCGAGTCTGTTGAACAGTTACAGACAAACATGGAAGGCCACTCACAACCATTTCCTCCGGTATTCCGACGTTAGGCCGAAGGATGAGCGGAAACCTACAATCATTGACCTGGCCAATCAGTGCAAAGTGCAAGACAAGGTCAATGGGTGGAAGGTTTATCATTTATCAACACAGATGGAAGATCTGGTAAGTCAGTAAGGTAGTATGTTCTTAAACATTTTCCTAGGGAAACTGAATGATTCCTAATGAATCCATACGGTGATTTTGGTTTACTTTCTAAAGAATATCGTAAAATAGGTAGAAAATATTTAATTAAGAAACGTGATAGCCATTACGATATTTCTATCATCATCAGACGTTTACAGATTGTGAGTTGAAACTAAGATACAGTTGTACAATTTGTCTTAAGGGGGGAAGTCCATATAGAAGCCTCAAAATCGGTCATTTTTCAACGAGAATTTTAAAGGTGTTAAAATGATTTTATAGTTTTTAAACTTAAACACAACTTTATTGAGTTTTTGAAATATACAAAAAAAAAAATTTCTTACAAAATGGCGGCTCAGAAGTACTTTTTGTGATCTGCCTCCGATGCGAGGTCCCAAATTGCTCCGTTTGTAGGTTATCAACCATTGATCTGAAATAAAACGAAGTGTTTTCTATTCAGAACATATTAACGGAAAGGATAAACCTATTATAGAAAAAAGTATGAAATTTAATATAAAATAAGCCAGAATTTAGGGCTATTTTTTTTGACATTTTTGACCACGAAACAGCATTTTATTAACGCGAAATATCTGACGTTTTAGGTTTATCTTTCCTATAATTATGTAGAGAAAGGCCTCACAAAATTTCAAACAAATCGCTCAAAAAATTTTTTGGGTTACAACACGAGCAGTTTTAAACACTTAACAGCAGTTTTAAAAACTTGACCCCAACAAAACAAAAAAAAAGTATGATTAGTACAATTACAGATGATAAGAGGAGAAATATACTGAGTCTCGAAAAATAGCTAATGTCCTGAATGAATATTTTGTTGATGTTGTAATAAAAGTTAAAATTAGTACACAGACAGAAGTTTCCAATATATATATATATATATATATATATATATATATATATATATATATATATATATATATATATATAATAATAATAATAATAACTGTTCTTTATTGATAATAATATCAAGAGGCCATCGACCAAAGTCCTTCAGCCCAAATGGGTTTGAAATACATTTCTAAAATATTAATAATTACAAAAAAAAAAAAAAATCTCTAATAATTAGTACTTTAGGAATTTTGGTAACTTTTTAGCTTCTGAAGTAATGTACAGGTTGGTAATTTTCTGAGTGGGTTTTCTGCTGGTTCGTCGTGCAGGAGATCTCTTAGGTCATCCAATTCACTCAGTCTCTGTATAAATTTGGTATTCAGTTTCTTGATGCGCTCTCTTATGGGTTCTATCTTGGTTCTCTGGTACAAAAGGTGATTTGGGGATTGTGTAATGGGTTGTTTGGATGCCTCATTTTGGTTATTGCTCTCAGGGATGTTGTTTCAGCAACCTCCAGAATTTTGATCACTGACTCTCTACAATTCGCATATAGGGGATGTCCATACTCTATTATTGGTCGACATATGGATTTGTAAATGACCATTGCTGTTTTCATGTCAATTCCTTGATTATTGTATGTCAAACATCTAAAGTGTTTAGCTCTAGCGATCATTTTCTTTTTTATGGTGTTTGCATGAAGTTTCAGGCTGGCTTTGCTGTCAATTTGAATTCCTAGGTATTTTATTGATGGTGTTGGTTTCACTGTTTTCTTGTTTATTGAAATAACTGGGGAATGGTGATTTATGTTGTGATTGAATATAATGAGCTGTGATTTTTCTGGGTTGGCCTTCAATCTCCACTTTGCGAACCATGATGTGATGTTAATGTGCTCTTGAAGTTTTTCCATACATTCTTTTAATGTTTTCCCGTGTGAGATTGCTATAGTGTCATCTGCGTATTGTAGTATATATTGATCTTTATTATGAATTGTGGGCATGTCACTGCAATATATGTTGTATAGAAGAGGAGAGTGGTGATCCCTGAGGTGTACCTTGCATGGAAGTGAAGAAGTCAGATTCTGAGTCGCCAATTTTGTTTTCAATCTTCTATTCTCAAGATATGATCTTATTATCTGGATAAGATATGATGGAGTGTCTCTTTTGAACATTTTGTAAAGTAAACCTTTTATCCACATACTATCAAATGCTTTATTAGTGTCCATACATACTGCTGCTGTTTTCCTTTTGTTCAATTGTGCATTTTGAAGGTTAGAGATGAAAATTGTGAGAGGGTGAACTGTAGCTTTTTTCTGCGGAAACCAAATTGGTATTTGGGAATAGAATAATGGAAGTGTTCCTCAAGTTTTACTTTAATTATTTTTTCTAGTAGCTTTCCTAGTACTGGCAAGAGTGTTATAGGCCTATAGTTTTCAACTTTTTGTGATCTTTATTAGTTTTTGCTATTAGAATGATGGTACCAGTTTTCCATATTTTTGGGAAGGTTTGATTATTCAGACACCATTTGTACATCCTCATTATGTGTTCGTGAATTTGTTGGTTCAATTGTTTGACTATACTCCATGGAACGTTATCTGTCCCTGGAGCACTGTTTTTAGTATTATGCAGAATCTCATAATACGTGTCTTCCTCAATTTGCACTGATTCTTTTTCCCTCTTGACATCGGTGAAGCAATCAGTATACCAAGATTCTACCGTTGTTTCTGTTTCAGTATCATAGTTTCTGTCCTTGTCATATTGGTATCCCTGTTTGAAGTGTTCTGCAAATATGTTCGCCTTTTCTTCATCAGATTTGTATTCTCTATTATTGGCTAGAATAGTGGGTATCTTGTGAAATTTTTGTACTTGGAGAGTTTGTTTATTTGCCGATAGAAATTTCTCCTTTGGCTTCTCTGATTGCTTCACACGCTTCCGTCCATCTATGAAGTCTGTACTGCCTGATCATACTGTGAATACTAGTATTGTATTCATTTAGTTTGGTTTTAAAATTAGGATTTGGGCAGCGCCTGTATTCTCTGTACATTTTTCGTTTTTGCTTGATCATATTAACAATGAAAGGTGGCAAATCGTGGAGAAATGGATGGTGTTTTGCTGTGGGTGTATATTTTAGAATGGATTTGGAGAGTTTGTTATTGAATAATGTGATGTAATCTTCGTTCATATTTGTATGTTTGTGGGAATTTATAAAGTTAGTGCTCTCTTCATTTATTTTATTAATCTTGCATTTATTAAATTGTAAGGTTTTTCTCAATACGGTCTCTTCAGTTTGAGTATCCAAGTCCAATGTGATCAGCATCGCCAAGTGATCCGAACCCAGATCTGGCACAAGTTGTAAATCTTTGATGTTATTTTTAGATTTGTGGAGTAGAGTAATAAATCTGGGGTACTGTCCGGGTTGTTGTCCATTAAAAACGTTGGTGGTGTAATGTATTTTTGAAGGTACCATTTTGGAGAAACTTATTTATTTGTTTATTTTTCATTTGGTTGGGGTTGAAGTCTCCAATTATTATAGAGTATTTGTACAGAGCTGCTTTAGTGAATATAGTTTCCTCAATTTTTGAATATGGATGAATATATATTAAAAATATGTGCAGTTTATCTTCTTTAAATGGAATTGTGAAATGTAATGTTTCATTGAGATTGTTATTCAATGTAGGAGAATTGTTCTTACCCATTCTTAAACTTGGATGACACTGTACTATACTACCTCCACGTGTATTATTAACTGTGTGCCCCACTCGATGTATGACGTCCCAATCTCTGTATGCGATGTTATGATCTTCTTTTATTTTTGCTTCTACAAACATTGCACATTGAATCTTGTTATCTTCTATGAAGTTATTGATCAGGTATTTTTTGGGTCCATAACTGTTAATGTTGTTGTAGAGGATTTTAATTTTCGAGTTGAATTTGCCGGTTAATATTATTGTCTACAGGTTCTGTTGGTGAGGGTTCGTTTGGATCCTCCACGTCAAACATCAGTATATAAACTCGATTGCCTGAAAAGACGGCTGTGGTATCAATTTTATATTGTGACAAGAATCTTCTTTTCAGTTTGTACAAAAGTTCCTCCCTGTTGGTGTTTTTAGGTTTGTTCAACTTTCTAGTATATGTGTTAATTATATCATCATGGATCGTGAGAGGAGCATGAATTCTGTTGTTTTTTGTGTAAATCTTCTATTTCACTGGTTTTTTATTGAGCGGCCTAATGGTGACGTTCGGAATACCTTCGATGGGTTTTTGGGGTGTTTAGGACATTTGGCTGACCATGCAGGATGCTCTTCAGATCCACAAGCACTGCATTTTGGTGGTAGATTTGTTTTACATTGTGTTGTTTTGTGGGCGCCATGACATTTGTTACATTTTATTTGTTGGTTGCATTTTCTGTAATATGATCAAATTGGCAGCATTTATTGCATGGAATAGGTGTGGGTTCGGGTGGATGACTTGTGTATACCAAGTAGTGCCTATTTTTGAAGAACATTCCATCGTTGAGAAGTTTTTCAGATGTTGTAGCTTCGCCTGTGATTATTCTAATGTAAGTTGTGGGTGTACTAAATGCTCTAGAAGTGATTCTTCTGCAAAATCTGTGCTTCAAGTTCAGTTCATTGAGGTGTTGACTGATTTCTTCATCCTTTATGTATTTTTCAACTCCTGATATTATCACTGAGAAAGTTTGTTGTGGTTCCGCTCTTAGTTTTCCTTGAATGTAAGGTTTAGTTTCTTTGTATTTTGAAATTATTTTAACGTTTTCATTTCTTCCAATACTTTCATTAATTTATCTTTCTCATTGTTAGATTTGATAAGGTAACCCAATTTCGTTTTTATTACGATATCTGTGGATTTGGGAAATTTTTGTTCCACTCATCTGCCATCTTAATCCTGTCTGTTATAAGGTTTTCGTCTACTGTGAGATAAAAAGATGTTTGTATTCTGCTTTACTTATTTCATGCATTCTTGTTGAATAATTCTTTATGTTTGTTTTGACATAAGTGTTTGTTTGTGATCCGACCTCGAGGTTATCCTGGCGGGTATGGCGACCTTTAAGTAGAAGCGATTTGTTTGGAATTGATTGTTTCTGTTTCCATATGCTCGATTTCGTCTTTGTTTTGAATTTTATTTTGTAGTTCCAGATGTGGTATTTCTCTTTCGGGAGTTTTGTTGTCATTAACTTTTTGTTGTTGTTTTTTCATTACTTTCTTTTTCCGTTTTCTGTTTGAAGGTTTTTAAATGACGGATCGTCGTCCATTGAATCATCGGTATTTTCTGCGATGATTTTCCATCAGGATCGGACATTTTAGCGAAAAATGTCTCGAAATCCGTTGCGCTGTATGAATTTGAACGGGAAATTTTATTTTATTCACTTTCCGCGTTTTAAGAATCTATATATATATATATATATATATATACTTTTGAAAAGAAAAGATTTACAAAAATTTGAATAATTGTATTTACAATAAGTTCTTATATCTATAATTTTGGTGTGTGTCAGAAAAAACACAAGGGTGAGCTCAGGAAATGTAACAGGGGGACCATACTATCTGTATATGATTCAATAAACGAGTGAAAAAACCTGAGGAAAAAACTCGTTTCCCTGTCGCTATTGCACTAGCTATAGCTTGTCTGTTTATGATGAGTTAGTGTCGTGTGTACATAAAGAGTACCAAAGATTTTTCTGCTTAGCCGCTTCATTCTCTCTTGCATTCCATGATTCCCAAAAAACAAAGGTGAAAGGAAGGGGGTTTGGACAGGAATCTGTAAAAATGGAAAAAGAAAACCAGCAGAAAAGTATTTCAACAATCATACCTTTTATATGTCTAAACAAATCTAAGAAATGATTTTACATAGCAAGCAAGGTCATAACTAAGGAGTTAACAAGACAATACATAACCTGCGATATTTCCTCAAATTCCACCTCTGTTTGACCGAGAGAGTCCCGATGGCCAGGTTCAGTCTTCCAAGTCATGCCGATTATGATCTATAGATGTTTTAGAATCATTATGGACCCAATAATCTGGGTTGACATCGCCCATATATTATTTCTTCGTGGAACTTGTTTAATATGAAGAAAAAATTTGCGAAAAAATGTTGGCAGTTGTTCGAAAAAAAAAAGATGTTAATGGCTGAGGCAAATCTTGCACCACATCGCGGCTGCTGTTGATTGCACTGTACTACTCATATTCATGTGTTCTTGATAAAATCGATTCACCATAAGCCTTCTGTAACATTTTTAGCGATTCGGCACTCGAAATTCTATTTACTATACACAATTTGAGACAAATTCTTTTTTCGATATTTTTATCCATTGTAAAAATCGCAAAAGACACTTGTGAGAACCGACAAAATCGAGCACTGCAAACAAACTAAGAGACAGATCGCGTTCAAACTCGTTAGAACAGAATACAGTTGTGCCACCTTAACAACAACAAAAATTTTGGTAATCGTTTTGAGTAGATTTTTCAAATGAACAATTCCTAGTACCTTTTTGACGAAATGTATAATTATCATGGATCTTCTATTTTAAACCTATTTCATTGAAAAAAGCGTAAAGAAAATCAATGGAAACATTCGCGCATGTGCAAGCAAAAGTTATTTTACATTATATGCAGTACTTTATGATGACTATTGATTGATTCAAATATTTTTTTTATAGGCGGACCAAGAAGCAATTGTGTATGGAAACTTGAACGATCTCCTGACATGTATGGAAAAGAAGAAGAAAATAAGTCTGACAAAGATATTAATAGAATTAATGAGCTAATAAAGGTAAACAATTTAGAAAAATATTAAATCAGTTCATATGATGTATATACAATTTGTTTTTAGGGTAATTTACAAAGGATCAAAATTATAGACGATGGTATGATTGAAGCAAAGACACAAATAATGCGAGTATTTGACCATAAATCACAAGTAACGGACATTATAAACCGATGTGCCAGCAAACGTAATTTTAAGAAAAGAGAAAAGTCATAAGTTAAGACCGTTAATTTAAGTTGACAAACATGTTTGTTTCAAATTGACAAAAATATATTTATTAATTTTATAAGCAAGAATTTATTTATGTTCGTAAATGTACATATTGGCAATATAAAGTTAGAAAAGATAGATGAAATGTTATATCATTGCAATTATACAGAACTCATTTGATAGTTATCTTGTGTTTTTTTATCTCTTCCAGTTACAATTCTCTTTATTAATCTGGTCGCAGTGCAAAATACATTTCAATTTACAAAAAATAAACTCTTGTCAAATTTGACTAGTCAATATCGCCCTAGTTACAAAACCAAAATTTTTCGTAGATTGTTAAATAACTTCTTGAAGGAGCAGTTCTCTATTCCACTCATCATGATCATTATTAACTAGGGCCACAATAGCAGTTGTATAATTTAGCTGGATGTCATGAATGCGAGCATTATGCAGTTTCTTTCTGGTTTGAACTCGTCAGTGTTGGTAATAAGAAATTAAACTATGTATTGTCACAAGAGTTTATTGAAAGTCATGATTGCAATTTTGGTCTCCTGATCATCTTCAGCTGACAACAAGTACTGATCTAAACTTGAAATACATTAGATATAAAATTAATAAACCCGGTATTATTTAAAGATATCAAATATGGACGAATAAGCCGGACCATTTTAGTCGTTCAGAAAATCATCTCCATGGATTATAAGAAATCTAACTTTCGTCATTTAGGTGTTCTGTGAATAATTCGAAATTGATCTGAGTGTTAATGATGGTTAATTTTGATACAATGTGAAGCACAAGTAGATGGGTCGGTTCTCTGATTAATTGTAATTTAATTGATGCTCTTTGTATCTAGTTTTTAATGAACTGCCAGTCTGTCCTATATAAACGCATAAAAAACAACCCTGAATTTGTCCAGATTTTTTATATACTTGACCTTGAACTTGACGTGATGAGGCTAAACCAACCCGCTCATCGTCATCAGCAACCCCAAAAACCCCATATATCACGTGCGGTGTTCCCGCAATGTTGACCTGTGTTATCTCTATGGGGAATTTGAAAATTTTTATGGATTTTAAGAAATCCAACTTTTAGGTATTCTGTGAATCTATGGGTGTAAATGTGGGGCAAAAGTAGATTTGTCGGTTCTCTGGTTATTGTAATCTGATTGATGCTATTTATATCTAGTTTTGAATGAACGACCAGTTTGACCTATATAAACGCCTTTACAATCCATACAGGACAATTTGTAAACTCCAGTATTGTAAAATCTATCAGTTTTATCTTTACTATTGAAAAATTCTTGAGAGTTTCATAGTTCTCATAATTTGAGTTGCACCTTTTAAATGATTATTTCCAGTAAAAGTACCAGTTTCCCTCAACCTTCTGTAGATATTTGAAAATGTTCATCTGTCGGGTGTTACTCTATTTGGAAAGCGCACCTGATATAATCGCCTAGCTTCTGTTGTGTTTCCGTCAGCCAGACCGTACATGTAATGGAAATCAGCCAATTCGACGTTAGTAAATTTAGCCATTTTTTCTTAGAACTAACTTCAAAAGTCTTAAAACTAATCGTTAATTTAATAAAAAATTCGAGCTGAAACTGGTTCAACTTCAGCAACTGTCAAAATAAATAAATAAATGAAAAAAATCAAAGCCTACTAGTCATTTTTCTTTAAATAGAAGTGCTTTTAATTCAGCGAATGCATACAATCGTTTAATAATTTTTTGCTCGAGAACGGTCGTAGATGCGAAAATTGATAGTACGCTGATCAATGGCGTACTGCAAAAAAGTTTGAAAGGGCGAAAGAAGACATGGCTCCGGAAGAAAAACACCTTGTATATTCTAGTTAAAATTTAGGACGTGTGATGATGGAGGCTGTAAAAAATAGCTTGCATTCCAAATTTGGGCTGAATATTCCAAAAACTACAGGAGTTTTGAAGAAAAAAGTAATTTTTCCGAAAATTTCAACACCCTGTAGGTCCGTAACGAAGCTTTTGCAGACCTATGTTTATATGAACTTTTTTTCTTAAAATTGCACATAGATTTACCCCTCAAGTTGTGCCATGCCCTGTATGTATAATGAATTCCTCAAATCGCATGAAACAGAAGAAAAGAAAGATTTAATTTCAATTTACAGTATTTTAAATACTAAAATAAGTACAAATTAAAACTAATCAGGTTTCAGTAAAAATATATACAGCTCACAAAATCAGATAATTACATAATTAATTTGGGTTTTGACTGAACCAAGAACGAAAACGTCTTCAGTCTAGAAGCTACCTCTGTTAGCACCTCCCCTTCTAGGTCCTCCTCTGCCTATAGGCCCACCCCTTCCTCTACTTCGTCCACCTCTTGGTCCGCCTCTATTTATTCCTCTCCTACCACGAGCTCCTCTAAAGTTATCATTATTTGGAGGTCCTCTGAAATTTTCATTAGGTGGACCTCTGAAATTATCATTAGGTGGTGGTCCACCCCTGAAATTATCATTAGGTGGGCCACCTCGGAAACTGTCATTATTGGGTGGACCACCACGGAAATTGTCGCTATTAGGTGGTCCTCCTCGGAAGTTATCATTATTCGGTGGCATTGGTCCGGGTCTGAAATTATCATTCTTAAGTGGACCTGGGGGACCGCTTCTGAAATTATCGTTATTAGGTTGACCAGGAGGTCCTTTCCTGAAATCGTTAGTAGGTGGACCTCCCCTGAAATTATCGTTATTCGAAGGGCCACCCCTGAAATTTTCGTTATTGGGGGGACCGGGTGGACCACCTCTAAAATTATCTTTATTGGGTTGACCACCTCTGAAGTTATCGTTATTGGGTGGTCCTCTGAAATTGTCATTTTGGTTTCCCGGTCTGAAGTTGTCATTGCCTGGTGGTCCTCTGAAATTTCCTTTTGGCGAATTATTCCAATTACCATCGTTTGGTCCGAAGTTTCTATCGTTTCTGTTGAAATTACCGCCACCTCGAAAATTGTGCGGGTGACCTCTAAAGTTGGTGTTCATGTTTTTGTTGGCACCAAACTGATTGGATTTTCCGTTTCTTGACCAGTTTCCTGTATCTTCAAAGTAATCATCGTTGAAATCTTCTTCTTCCTCTTCGTATTTTTCTCTGAAATCCTCATCTTCCATGTACTCGGTATCAAACTGCCGGAAGTCCTCATCTTCCATTGGAATATTGCCGTGATTCCGCATATCAAAATCTCTGGCTCTGAAATCTCTATCTTGATTACGATTACTCCTAAAATCGACATCCATGTTTCTCATGTCGTTGTCGCCCATATCGCTGGCGTTTGCGTTTTTCATCCAGAAATCATTATCACTGTTACCGAACATGGCTGGTCCTTTTTGATTAGGAAAATCAATGACGCTCGTCTTGTTGAATTTCGCTGCTTCTTTGTCTGCTGGATCTATAAGATAATCTTCTTCGTCATCGTCCTTGATGGGCATGACATCTTGAAGTTCTTCGATTTCACCGGAATCTATGTATTTCTGTAAAGCTTCCGGACCATCGGCTATCGCTTGTTCCAACTTCGAACCAGCTGAAAAAAATAGACTCAATTAGTAACACAATAGATTACAGAAATTTGCTACACCACACTCAAAAACTAATAGGTAATATTTGATAGCACTGGATGTGTAATGAATGATATTGTAGATAGATTTATTTCATGAAAATTCATTTCAATATAAATTAAATGAAAAACTTTTGTCTGATTTCCACAATGTTTATTTTTAATGCAAGCGACCGGTTTCAACATTTGCATCATTTTCAAGTGTCTAGAACTAACAGTTGTGAAAAAGAATGTGGCAACTATACCTATTTTGAATATTGTGTAGTGGGGAGTGATTCAATTCTAGTTGGTTATTGAAAATGATGAATTTTGGGGTTTTGAAAAATTTTGGTAATTTCCAACCTTTCCAAGAGATTCATTTCATCCCTTTACTGCATTTGTGGAGAATTTTCAAATTATCTAATGAAATTAGTACTTTGTAGAGCTGATATGTTCAAAAACTGCGAATTGTATATCTGATGAGAGATGGTCTTCAAATCTAGATTCAAAATTTCGACCTGTTTGCCCCACGTAGGCTGTTGGATATTCATTGCATTCAAGTCTATACAGGGTGCTTCAACGAAAACTAAACAGAGGCTATATCTATCAAGATATTCATTTCTGATCAAAACGCAAAAACAGTTCAATTTTTATTTCAAGGGGGACATCTTTTGGGGTACAAAACTTGCCTGAAATATCAACCCCCTAAGCGGGGGTAGCAATCCTTGAACATTTTGAATACGGAAGATGGGTCGAGTAATGACTCAAAAGAAAAGTGGTATCTTTGTCTACATCGCCTTGAACGAATTTCCATTTTTAATTGAAAACTGTAAAAGATACAGGGCGAGCAACTGAAAGATAGGGAAGACTATCTTCCTGAGACTATTCAAGTTTCAGTGAGGTAAAATGGAACAGATCCATGCTGATGAATGGCAGTCATCATCAAGTACCATCCTCATCTCGAATTTAAACCCCTGGAGCAGGGGTGACAACCCTTGAAAATTTGGAAGAGGGTAGATGGGTCGAGTGATAACTCGAAAGAAAGGTATTATCTTTATCTGCATTCCCGTGAAGGAATTTTCATTTTTGATTGAAAACTGTAGAAGATACAGAGTGAGCTACTGAAAAATAGAGTGCCGCTACTTTTGTAGCGGTGGCATTCATGTTTTCGTTGTTGATTGATTGTTTTCATTTCGCGTCTTATGGATTGTCATTGAAAATTTCTGATGCTGTTTTATGTAAAGTTATGTTTTGTTCAATATTTGAAATTATTGTTATGTATTTTTATTCGACATTAGGATGGATTGGGGTTTCCGTTCAACTTTATACACATATAATGTCAATTATGATGTATTAAAGTATAATAAATAAATAAATAAACATTATTTTTGAATTGTGGAGGCCGTTACTTGATGTAGATCCATGATATAAATGAGATAAAAAACACAAGGTTTAACTTTAATCTACACTTTATTTGAATAAATTCGACGACGTTTCGCTGACACAGCAGCTTTATCAAGAATGAAAAACAGAATGAAGAGTATGGTATTATAAACAAATCGTAGAACAAGTTGGATGAATAACAGGAAAATCCACACCGAGCCATTGTACAGTTAGTATGAAAGGTAATAAAAAAAAATTATTGTACAGACTTCATCCACTTGAATTCGATTCATTAGATTACAATAATAGATTCAAAATTAGATCAATAATACATAATAAATATACCATCCAATACCGCAAATTAAATTTTCTCGTGTCACGAAAACCGAAACCTACTCCACGTAAAACTAAATTTTCTATCAATTTTTTGATAGATTCGTTAACCTTTCTGATACTAATTTCAGAACTGATGAAACAAATCTCTTGGAGAAAGGTTTCAAACACAATATTAAATCAAACAACATAAAATCTGATTTAGAGGAACTTGGCATAGATACTGAAATTTCTCTGAAAAATATTCCTAATAACACTCACCTTAAATATTTAGCATCTAACATTGTAAAAATGAATCATTAGCTGACTTTAAACCGAGTAAAGAACAAAATATTTTAAAGGCCATCAAACAAAAATCACAACTGAATGAAGTTATTTTTACAAAAGCAGATAAGGGTAATACTGTTATTGCGTTAAATAAAAATGACTACCTATTTAAAACTCTAAATTTCATTTCGTCCGGAAACTATACAATTTTAAACAAAGATCCAACTATAACATTCCAGAAAAATATCAAAATTGCAATAAATGACGCAAAATCTTTAATTAAAGCAATAGATAAATACAAATTAATTTTACCAAACTCTCAACCACCTCAATTGTATTCACTCATTAAATTGCATAAAGTAAATAACCCCGTTAGACCAATCGTATCTTACGTTACAGCCCCAGCCGTGAAATTGTCGCACTACCTTATAGATATCATTAAAATTATTGTTCATTCAAATCAAAATTTTCAATAAAAATTCTTTCGAATTGATAAATAACATAAAAACGTTAACCTACCACCTAACGCAAAACTTATTTCGTTTGATGTTGAGAATTTATACCCAAGTGTTCCTCCAGGTGATGTCAAAATATTAATCGAAAACATGTTGAATTCGAATCATGTTAACCACATAATTAAATCAGAAATATTGAATCTGTTGGACGTTTGCATTGAACAAAATTATTTTTCTTTCAACAACATCTATTACAGTAGTGAAAATGGTTTGATCATGGGAAATCCTTTGAGTCCACTTTTAGCAGAGATTTTTATGAATAATATTGAACAGAAAATTCATACACATCCACTCATTTCCAAATTTCTTTATTGGTATAGATATGTTGACGACATCTTAGTATGTTTCATTGGAACTACTCGTCAATTAGACTTATTTCTTAATTTCATTAATTCCATCCATTTGAACATTAAATTCACGATAGAAATTGAACAGAACGATTCCATTAATATTTTGGACTTGAAAATCACTAAACGAAATAATAATCATGTTTTTTCGGTCTTTCGTAAACCAACACATACTGATACAATTATACATAACTACTCATTACATCCAATTCAACACAAAGTTGCAGCTTTAAACAGCATGGTACATCGATTACTTAATTTACCTTTATCAGTAGAAGATTATAATAAAGAGTTAAACATCATCAAACAGATAGCCATTAATAATTCATATAATCCGGATATGATAAATCTAATCATTCGTAAAAACTGTATCAGAAAGCAATAAATGAAGTATATCCTATTCATAAAGACTATAAAATATTCAACAGCTTAACATTCTGCGGTTCTGCAAGTACAAATATTAAATCCTTTCTCGTCAAACAAAATCTGAAAATAACTTTCAAAACTTCTAGTAACTTAGGTAAACATATTAAAATAATAAATCTCGTGTTGAAAAATCAAGTAAATCAGGAATCTATAAACTCAATTGCGGTTCTTGTGATAAAATTTATATCGGTAGGACCTATAGGAGTTTTGGCATAAGAACATCTGAACATAAACGTAGCTTCGATAAAAATAAATCTGATTCAAATTATTCAAACCACTTAATAAAAGAAAACCATTCATTCAATGAAAACTTTGACATATTACATATAAAATCAAAAGTTTAAAATTAGATCTCTTAGAAGCATTAGAAATAAATAGATACAAACATTCGGACAAGCTTTTGAATGAGCAGGTAGATGTGAATTATTCACCCCTACTTAACTTGTTTAATTAGTTTTTATTACCTTTCATACTAACTGTACAATGGCTCGGTGTGGATTTTCCTGTTATTCATCCAACTTGTTCTACGATTTGTTTATAATACCATACTCTTCATTCTGTTTGTCATTCTTGATAAAGCTGCTGTGTTAGCGAAACGTCGTCGAATTTTATCAAATAAAGTGTAGATTAAAGTTAAACCTTGTGTTTTTTATCTCATTTAAATAAACATTAGATAGCTAAAGTTAACACGTTTAAATACTTACGTTCAACTGGAATGAGTTTTCCATAAATGATAATTGCATTAGGAGTAATTTTCTCTAAAGGCACAACACCCGGCGCGTTTTCCACCAGGTGATTCAGAACTTCTGTGATAGATCCGGATGTATCTTCTACAAAAAAATAGGATGAAACACGGGATAATTGTAACTTGTAACTATTGCTTACCAACTACTCCAGTTTCGTTCCATTGTGCCTGGAAGTTTCTTGGAATGGGTTTACTGAAGGGCACCTTCTTAGGCTTAGATTTATCGTCGTTAGCGTTTCCTAACAGTTCCAAATCGAGACCGGGTATCATTTCGTTTCCGTCGGAAATGAGCGAAGTTATCTCCACTATGTCTTCGGGACCCATTCCGGGAATAACAGATGATGGTTCTTCGGTGGCTGTAATTGAAAAAATTAGATATGTAGTTATTTCTTTATTAATTCCATAGTGTAAAAGTACAGAAGAACATGTCTAAGGAGGCGATCAAGGACAGTTCACATTGTATTCAGACTGTCCTCAAGCTATTCTTGCATCGCATAGTAATTAAGTTTCGGAGATATGAGCGTATTAGTAAGGACGTCTCCGAGCGTTCGAAAGTAGGCGGGGAAAAGCAGCTGTTTTTTTTTCTTCACAATTTCTAATACTACATTACTCGGTGCGGATCTTGATCTTGCCAGCACACCCAAAAACGTTCAAAACTTACTCAATTAATTTTCTATCTGGTTTGATGCCAACAAGTTACATTTGAACATACCATAAACTGTTTGTATTAACTTTTCACTTGAAAATTTTGGTTCAAACAATGCCTGTAGTCATCTATTGAGAGTAAAATTAAATCCATTCAACAAGTTCAATCCACAAAGTTCCTAGGCATCACAATCGACAACAGACTAAACTGGAACGAACATATTGACCAGCTGTGTAGTGTCTTGTCTCCACTTTATTTTGCATTGTACAGATTGGGGCTAACGACTAACAGAGAAATATCTTTATCTTTCTATCATGCATATTTTCGTTCTAGAGTTAGTAGACGGTATTATGTTTTGGGATGCTTCTGGTTATTGTGACAGGGTTTTTAAATTACAGAAGAGAACCATTAGGAATATTGTGAGTATATCTAGGCGTACTTCATGTCGCAACTTTTTTCGTGAATTACATATCTTGCCTCTCGCTAGTATGTATATACTTGAGATTGCAACTTAAGTAAAAGATAACTTAACTAGCTTTCTATCCGTCAAGCAGTGATGTCAGGGTGTTTAGTGGAGCCGTTAGTAGATTTTTGCACACTAGATGCTTCTACTCACTAGATGATTTTTTTTCCAATTGCTAGTTTTCTTGTAATATGTGGACGTGTCTTATACCTCTAATTACTTACTCAAGTATTGTAATGGTCAAAGGACAATAAATATTATTATTATTTATTATCGTTGACTTATGCACTATCTCAGCTGTTAGCTGGATATAATTTACCTTTCCCAGATTCAGCAATAAAAGTGGAATAGGCTTGATTGCAATATACTTGACATAAATTTACTTTTGAATTTGGGAGGCTTTTACTTGGTAAAATTCCATTATCAATAATAAAAAACAAGTACTGTGTTTTAAGGAATTTTACTTAATAATTGCGATTCGTAACGCGTTTCACTACAACGTAGCTTCTTCAGACGAATGAATATACAGAAAAATATAAATGAGAATATAACTATAAATGTTCTTGAGTAATTAAAAGCTTATTGGGTTGCTTCTTCTTAAGTGGTTATTTATGACAGGTATATCCAATAAAATTAAGGATAAGATTGCTCCCCGAAAAGATTCAATAGAGGTGAAGGACTTAAATCGACTTGTTCATTGATGAGTATACCTGAGTGTTTGTATTTTTGATTTCTAAAGTTTCCCAAAGATCTACCTTCCAAGATTTATAAATGTATGCAAAATTTCAAACTGTGGGTCGAAAGAATGATTATTTTCTAAGAGATGATTCGCGTAATTTGAATCTGATTTTTATTTGAAAACTGCGTTTATGTTCCGATATTCTAATATTAAAATTTCTATGTGTTCTACCAATGTAGAAATTATCACAGTCATTGCAATTCAATCTATAAACACCTGATTTATTGTTTTTACCTGGTTTGGTTTTATTATTTTTTATATATTTGCCTAAATTATTATTAGTTTGGAAAGCTATGTTGAAATTATTGCTACTTAAGAATGATTTCAGTTTCTCACTTGTAATGCCAACGTAGGTTAAGGTGTTGAATTTTTGTTTCAATTTATCGACAGGGTAAACTTCATTCAATGCGATTCTACTTTGTTTTTATTTAAAATATTATTTATTAGTTTGGGATTGTAACCATTATTTTTGGTTATTTGTTTAATCAAATTTAGTTCTTTGTTGAAATTTTCTGGTGATAACGGATGTTAATCAATCTATGAATAAAACTATTGAATGCTGACATTTTATGTTGATATGAATGATACGACGAGTTATGTATTATAATATCTGTATGTGACGGCTTATGGTAAATTGCGAAAACATGTTTTCCATTTTCATTCGAAATTGTTACGTCTAAGAAATTTATCGAATTATTGCTTTCTATTTCGGTTGTGAATGCAATTTTTGGATGTAATGAATTTATATGATTTTCGAAAATTTTCAACTGTCTATCTGTTCCTGTGAATCAAATGATGATATCGTCTACATAGCGATACCAGTATAAACAATATTTACTGAGTGGATGATTATGAATTAATTTCTCTAAGTTATTCATGAATATTTCTGCTAACAAAGGACTTAACGGATTGCCCATAATCAAGGCGTCTGCAATAGTATAATATTTGTTATTGAAATGGAAATAATTTTGATGTAAACAAATTTGTAATGATGAAAGAATATCTGATTTAATGATAGTATTGACATGATTCTTTTCTAATAATTAATTAATTAATAATTTTGACCGAAATTTAGATTTAAAATTGCAATGTTCAGTCAAAATTCATACAAACTAATTGCCAATATCAAAGATACCATTATACCACCTAATTCCAAACTCATTTCTTTCGATGTTAAGAATCTATTTTCCAACATTCCTCCGAAAGATACGTATTACTTAGTTGAAGAATTATTAGAAAAGAATCATGTCAATAGTATCATTAAATCAGATATTCTTTCATTATTACAAATTTGTTTACATCAAAATTATTTCCATTTCAATAACAAATATTATACTATTGAAGACTGCTTGATTATGGGCAATCCGTTAAGTCCTTTGTAAGCAGAAATATTCATGAATAACTTAGATAGAGAAATTAATTCATAATCATCCACTCAGTAAATATTGTTTATACTGGTATCGCTATGTAGACGATATCATTATTTGCTTCACAGGAACAGATAGACAGTTGAAAATTTTCGAAAATCATATAAATTCATTACATCCAAAACTCCATTCACAACCGAAATAGAAAGCAATAATTCGATAAATTTCTTAGACGTAACAATTTCAAATGAAAATGGAAAACATGTTTTCGCAATTTACCATAAGCCGTCACATACAGATATTATAATACATAACTCGTCGTGTCATCCATATCAACATAAAATGTCAGCATTCAATAGTTTTATTCATAGATTGATTAACATCCCGTTATCACCAGAAAATTTCAACAAAGAACTAAATTTGATTAAACAAATAACCAAAATAATGGTTACAATCCCAAACTAATAAATAATATTTTAAATAAAAAACAAAGTAGAATCGCATTGAATGAAGTTTACCCTGTCGATAAATTGAAACAAAAATTCAACACCTTAACCTACGTTGGCATTACAAGTGAGAAACTGAAATCATTCTTGAGTAGCAATAATTTCAACATAGCTTTCCAAACTAATAATAATTTAGGCAAATATATAAAAAATAATAAAACCAAACCAGGTAAAAACAATAAATCAGGTGTTTATAGATTGAATTGCAATGACTGTGATAATTTCTACATTGGTAGAACACAGAAATTTTAATATTAGAATATCGGAACATAAACGCAGTTTTTCAAATAAAAAATCAGATTCAAATTACGCGAATCATCTCTTAGAAAATAATCATTCTTTCGACCCACAGTTTGAAATTTTGCACACAGATAATAAATATTGGGAAACTTTAGAAATCAATAAATACAAACACTCAGGTATACTCATCAATGAACAAGTCGATTTAAGTCCTTCACCTCTATTGAATCTCTTCGGGGAGCAATCTATTCCTTAATTTTATTGGATATACCTGTCATAAATAACCACTTAAGAAGAAGCAACCCAATAAGCTTTTAATTACTCAAGAACATTTATAGTTATATTCTCATTTATATTTTCTGTATATTCATTCGTCTGAAGAAGCTACGGTGTAGTGAAACGCGTTACGAATCGCAATTATTAAGTAAAATTCCTTAAAACACAGTACTTGTTTTTTATTAATCATAAATTTCTTAACTATCCTACATGTATTAAGAATTACAGCTTTTTGCATTTCTATATAGGTATTCTTATGCAATTCTAATTTCTTAAGACTATCACGCAAAGTTTTGGGTATTAACCCAGTCGAGGATTCGATGACAGGAACAATATCTATTTCACCGAGGTGCCATATCTGCTTGATCTCAATAGCAAGGTCTGTGTATTTGGTCTTTTTCTCCTGGAACTTGTTCAGCATGTTGTTATTATTCGGTATGCGACATCCACCAGCATTGCTGTTCTGGCTCCCTTATCATACACCACTATGTCCGGCCTATTATTCGTCACCATTCTGTCAGTGATAACTGGCCTATCGTAGTATAATCTGATAGAGTCATTTTCCAATACGGGCGCCGGTTGATACTTGTAATATGGCTGGAAGGTATTCAGAAGTCCGTACTTGTGTGCAAGTTTCTGATGGATAATGTTGCACACTTGATTATGCCTGTGAAGATAGTCCGTAATGACCAGTTGTTTCTACGCTTTTAAAATCCTTTCCATCTTGGTGGATTTAGAGACAGTTCTCTTGACGTACTAGGCGTTTGTGGAATCAAGGCTGATGTACGGCTTGATTTTTTAGGGAAATGCGCAGGAAGCAGAAAGGGTTTTCATCCTTCAAGAGAAGTGTTTGAGATCTATTTTGAATCTAAAATATCAAGATAGCTGCAAAGAGCATTTTATTGCCAGAAGTGTGCTTTACTTTATATTTACGAGTGTGTCCTTTTTGTAAAACAAAACCTAGTGAATTCTTTGACTAGTAATGACTATATCTATGACACAAGACATAAATCCAAGCTGAAAACTTATGAACACAATTTTACTTAACTTCAAAAAAAAGTACATTTCTCATCTATAAAAGTTTTCAACAAAATTCCAGCTAATATTCGACAACTTCCTTTGAGAATCTTCAAATTTAAAATAAAGCAGATTTTATCGGGGAAAGCCTACTATAGAGTGCAGGAGTTTCTGATGGATAACATTGATATATTGTGATGCTGCATGCATTTCCTTTGAAATTATATTGTATTGTATTGCGTGTGTATGTCGCCTATATGTCAAATTTGTTGTCCATATTTCTGTGTTATGTGCTGTACATACTCATACTCTTTTTGACATGTTCATCACCCGTATGGGCTTTTATACTGAACGAATAAACATATTATTATATTATTATTATTATAAGCATTGTGGGTGTGGTAAACACACCATTTTCACGAAATAGATCACGACAGCTGTGGGTTCTCTTTACCTCGCTTAATGTTTGGAGAGCTTGTTTTTGTTTAATAAGGACCCTTTTTGCCTCAGGAGAACTTCCCCAGGAGATCAATCCATATGAAATGTGACTATGGAAATGGCCATAATAGGTTATTTTGGCAGCTTCATAACCGGCCATTAATTTAACTCTTCTTATAACGAACATGGCTCGGGAACGTTTTTGTAAGAAACTGTCTATATGTTGAGATAATCTGAGATCAGGCTGAAAGGTAACTCCCAGCAGCTTCAGATGAGTATCCATCGCTGGTTTTATCTCAAACAGCAGAGTCTGCGTTTTTTCTCTGTTCATCACCAATTTATTGGAATCAAACCACAATGGCCTTTCCTTTTCAGCTCTTCTTTGTTTGATCCACCGTTCAGGAAGTTTGAGACGTCTGCAAACTATATTGAACAACTAGAAATCACATTTCCAGGCAGATCGTTCGAGTAGATAACGAATAATATCGGTCCAAGCACAGAGCCTTGTGGTGCGTCACTCTCCACCGTCAACCGACCAGAACGCCTTCCCTGGAAGCATGCCCGCTGAAGCCTTGTTTCGATATAACGTAAGTAGTGTTTGATGTTGGATTTTCTTTGCGCACATCTAGAAAAAATTGCGTGGGCAAGAATTTTCGACGGCAGAAGAAGCACTCGAAGCCTTCCAAAATCACGTTTTGCAGGTATCTCATTCGGAGTTGCAAGAGTGTTTCGAAAATTAGTTTAGGCGCATGCAAAAGTATATCGATCTTCATGGAGAATACCTACGTATAATAATTTTTAGTAAATGAGTGTTTGTGAAGTCCTCACCTGCCATGTCCAAATCTTCCAATCCAGCAATACCAACAGGCAAAGTATTGAGATTATATTTGTCGCGCATCAGATCTCCTGGACGATTTCTAGTCCAAAATTTACTTGTATGATCGTTCGATCCGGAGCAAAGGATGTGTCCCAATGGATGCCATGCCAATGTCCAAACGATGCTGTCGTGAGCTTGCTCGATAGCACCAACTTCCTTATCGGCACTGAAAAATAGGATTTATTAATGAGTTGCTATCTTGGGAAAATATGACAAATAATAGAATAATCCTTTATACCGTGCGAGTGTAAATTAACTCTGAGGTCATTTGTTGGAAATTTAGGGTTGACGGGTAAGAAATTTTTTCGGTTACGAGATGTGTAAATAAAGTAATGAGACATATTTCTTCAATTTTTATTTAAATATAATTACAATGCGATATTGTCTCCTTCAAAATAGTTCCCTCGGGTAGTCACACAGCGCTGGAGACGGTTCTTCCAAGCATCATAGCACTACTTTAAGTCGGTTATAGAAATAGCTTTCAGCTGGTTGATTACAGCTGTTTGGATGTTTTCAAGTGTATCAACATGAGTTCTCTCGAAGTGAAGTTGACTAACCGTTTGACCTCGAGCACGGCCCTCTCTATACAAGGTCGGAGCTGCTCATGTAGCAACAGTGCGTGACGTCACACTAACAGGGTTACTTGACATTGAACTAGCACAGAGGTTATATGGCGCGGGTATTTTAAATTGAATTCGCATGCATTTAAATGATACTATAATATGAAAACACTTGGAAACATGCACTTACAATGACAGAGATATGTGTAACAACAATATTAATGATCTTAGTAGAAATAGGTAACTGAAAACAACAATAGGTAAAGTACAGTAAGAAGTTTCCGTTTTTTGGAGCACTCAGTTGATTAATGGAGTTATTTTTACTTTAGTATAATTATTAAGCAAGATGTTAGACATAGTTTTCAATAACTTGTTGATAAAATCCTTAAATTGTAAGCCACAATCACAGTTATCATAATATAAAGGATATCCACACGGACCGTCCGTTGAAAAAAATTTTTTGAGTTTCAATTACAATATCAATCTGAAATTTTATACGCGGCCATAACTAGCGATTTCCAATTGAAGTGAAATATTTTCGAAGTGATACCATTTCCGGTTATACCGGAAGTTTTTATTATATATCTAGAACCGACAAGGCATAAAATACCCAAGTTGTTGGCACTTATCTGTCAAAAATTTTGACAGATTTAATTATTTTTGTTATAATCTCGCTTTTTGAGATACATTTAAAAAAATTGTAGCTCGTAGATCTTTTGCACTACAGACACATGCTTGAGTGGATAGAAGAAGGATCGAGGAATTTTTTGAGGAATCAACACATGTCAAATGTTTATTGCGTTGTTTTGTATGATTTTTTCAATTTGGCCTTTTTCAAACAGCAATAACTCAATTTTTTTCAAATTGCACGTGTCAATTTTTATATCGCCATCAGATGAAGCGTCAAATTTCAGATGGAATTGTATAAGCATGTACTATACCCATCTCTTATAGTTCCGAAATAATTTGGGAATATATTGAATTTAGATGATTTTGCAAGAACTAACAGACAATGCTTTGAAATATCTGAATCAAGTAGCTGAACTGTCTACGCTCACCTAACAGGTGCCTAAAATTAATGTACGAATTTGATATTTCAACAAAAATTGTCGTTATTTCAGATTGAAAATATCAAAAAAATACCACACATTTGGAATAAAACCACTGGTTATTCAAACGAAAATATATTTAATCTCCTTTTAATTCATTTTAGAATGTCAAAAAAGTAGTAGGTAGAAATTGCAGGCAATCCAATAACCAATTTCCAAATTTACCGTCTATGAGTAAAATAAAATTTCGAAGCATTAGAAGCAATTTTCTACAATTCGGATGAATAAAAATTGTAGGAACTAAGCGAAAACCAATCATCGAAGATAATTACATTAATACGAATAAATGATAGCAAACATCATAGGAGAAAACTAATTTACGATCTGAATAAATGTTCAATATGGGCCCCATTTTGCTCGATACACTTGACAGCTCGTATACGAACATGATGAGTTGCCCTCCTAGTTTCCTCAGGATCAATATTACGAAAAGCATTATGAATGCGCTCTAGTAACTCTTCTTTACTTCTTACAGGAATAAGATACACTTCACTCTTGATTTTGCCCCATAAATAAAAATCAAACGGCTTCAGGTCCGGAGAACGCGGAGGCCATAAATTTGGTCCTTGATTATCCCATCATCTATCCTCGAACATTTCTGTTAGCTGCCGATCTACAGCAGATTTTTGAGGAAAATTTAAGAAAATTGTAGCTTGTAGATCTTTTGCACTACAGACACAATTTTCGCTTGGGTGGATAGAACAAGGATCAAGGAATTTTTTAAGCAGTCTACACATGTCAAATGTTTATTGCGTTGTTTTGTATGATTTTTTCAATTTGGCCTTTTTCAAACAGCAATAAATTCGAATGAACGAAGTGACAAGTACATTAATTTTAGGCACCTGTCAGGTGAGCGTAGCCAGTTCAGCTACTTGATTCAGATATTTCAAAGCATTCTCTGTTAGTTCTTGCAAAATCATCAAAATTCAATATATTCCCAAATTATTTCGGAAGTATAAGAGATGGGTTAGTACATGCTTATACAATTCCATCTGAAATTTGACGCTTCATCTGATGGCGATATAAAATTGACACGTGCAATTTGAAAAAATTGAGTTATTGCTGTTTGAAAAAGGCCAAATTGAAAAAATCATACAAAACAACGCAATAAACATTTGACATGTGTAGATTGCTTAAAAAATTCCTTGATCCTTCTTCTATTCACCCAAGCAAAAATTGTGTCTGTAGTGCAAAAGATGTACGAACTACAATTTTCTTAAATGTTTTTCAAAAATCGAGTTTATAACAAAAATAATAAAATCTGTCGAAAGTTTTGACAGGTAGACGGTTCTAGATGTATAATAAAAAAGGTAGATTGCTATTTGAAATAACAAAGTGATGACCCACTTCCGGTATAACCGGAAACGGTATCACTTCGAAAATATTTCACCCCAAATGAGGAGTTTACGTTTATTTTCGCATTTTAGAATATCCGTTTCAAATTTTTTCGATATTAAATGATTCATTACATAATATATATGCTCACCAAGTAAAAGCACTGTATCAGATGGAATAGAAAGCCCTCCCCTATTGAAATCATTTAAATTTGTCACAAATTTGTGACTGCGCTTGTGTTATAAAATTCGTGCACATTTCACAGAAAGCAAGTTTATTTTTTTATTTTAAAAGACGCATTCAAAAAGATCATTAATATTTTCCCCAGATTTGTAACGTTGAGTTGAAGTTCATCACATCCCTTAACATACTTGTATCTAATTAATATATTTTCTAATTGCGACCATCTATTAATTTTGCCACCACCATCAAGAACCCAATCCAAATCTTCTTTAGATATATAACAGTTGTTTGTACATACCTCTATACTCAAACTATCTTGCACTTTAATACAGACAGGTACCGTTGGAATATTTTCCAAATCAACCTGATAAAAACAAACTTTATGACTTAAAACTTCACACTTCTACTGTTGTAAATCCAGTTTTTGCCTAAAATTGTCTAAGAACACTGTAAAGTCGTCAATTATGTTTCCACACAGCCATTGTTCGATTTCCTGTTTCCTCTCTTTGAAAGAACATTTCCTTTCGGACAGCACAGTCTTTTCGTACTTCGGGTAATTTCTTGCTTATATAAGAAGGTGGTAAATTGAGAAATAATGTGGAAACTGCCCCAGGTACCAGTGCATACCTCGATCTAGAAATAACTTTTTCCTGGCCTGTCGAATCCACATACTTCCCCTCTTTTAAAGTAAAATGAGGTTCAAAATATTTTTCACAAACAACAGAGTTTTCACCAAGAGTCCAGTTTTTTCTGGGAATGTTTTTCATCCAAGTATTCCTCAACAAGTCATCCTTTGGAAAATTAAACAATGATAATTTTTCCTTTTGCGATTTATAATTGCTTTTACAAGCTGGCACTACACAAGTATTCGACATGTTTAAAGTCTTGAAACGAAAACTAAACAGAACTAGACAGACACCATATACAGATGAATAAGTACCTGATTATTCAAAACTTGAAGTGATGTTACACTCAAATGAATACAGTTCGCAACGAAAACTTCCGAAAATGAATAAAATACGAAATATCTTTAACGTGCTTCAACCAACTGGAAACAATGGCCCGCATGATGCGCAATCGGCCGTCAATAGCCCTGCTAGCATTGTTGCCAATTCTCAGCAGCTCCGGCCTTGTATAGAGAGGACCGTGCCTCGAGGCACAAGCTGTTTGTGGATGATTCCGAGTTCATAATTTCTGCGAGGTTGCGTCCCGGCGCTTTGTTTGGTAACAACGCGATAGGTGACCGAGAAAAGGGCAGTTCCGTTCTAAACGGGACGTATGGTCACTTTATAAATCAGTCTCGAACAAAGAATTGATATGTATCTCTTTGAAAATTGGCGAAAGTCATATTCATCTGATGGATTTCAATAGTACGGTGCCAAATTTTGGGACATAAATACTCACCCAACGTGCCAGAACATGATGGACCCATCCGAGCCACCGCTAGCGAACAGACCTTCGTGTACTGGATGCCAAGCTACGCTGGAAGCTTCCTTCTTGTGACCCCTGAAAGTTTGTACCTCTTGAGCGAGATTTCGTATATCGAATAGTTTCAAAAGATGATCCCTGGACGCTGTTATGAGCCAGTTACCATTGTCGTTCCATTTCAGATCCATCACAGTCGACTTGTGGGCATGTCTTAAAAATAGAAGAAATATATGAATAATTATCGATTCTTTTTCAATTATTCGTTATGCTAGAACATCGTTTCTCAAGTATTCTATTTTTTTATGTTAATACTGGAATTTTGATTTATACATTTTCAAAATGTAGCTTGTTGATACTCGAAATTACTGAAAGAAACATTAGTTCCAATTATAACTTAAAATTAATGTTAGTCACTATCAGTCCTTTGACAGATTTTGCGCCAGAGGACTGATGTGTTTCCATGGTACTGATGTTATTGGTTTTTCTCTTAATCGCTACCATATATAAGCATTCCTGTTTTGAGTTTAAATCATCATGGGCTACGATAAAAAGATACATAAAATTAGCCGAAACGGTTCGCTTAGTCAGAATTAAAAGCAACCAAATTAAATTAGCGGAATATGAAGAGAAACAAACTGCAGTATATAAGAAAAAAGAAGAGGAAAGACAAAGAAAAAATGTTAAAAAAGAACACCGTGGTAGCAACCGATAACTAGAAAAAAATGGAAGAATCATTCATCAAATTACAGACACAAAAAATCAGTCAATAAGAAACAAGTAGTTCTTGAAGAAAACAGATCTGTTATAAACGAAGGCTAAAGGACAAAAGAAGCTAAAAAGAGAAATGAAAGACAGAGCAAGTGTAGAAACAGGTAATTGAAAAGAATGACTATAGTTTTAAAGCTTGAGAACTAAAATAAACACTCTGAGTCAAAAACATAAACATGTTAAAGAAACGAATAAAATCTGGTGAAATGACTCAAAAGAAAGAATTAGTGAAGAAGGCCGTTTTTCGAGAAGTTATTAAATTACATATCACATAGTGACGGCCGAATCTATTTCATTTTCAAATAATATGAGTTATACATTTATTATGTTGTTATTAAGTTGTAATATTAATTTTATAACAATACACTAAAATTCATTCCTTTAATAAATCAATCTTTTATAGAGTTTGTATGCTTCGAGGTCTTACTGCGACAGACTGACTAACTGTTGGAAAACGGTGTACTAGAATATACTTTCGAGTAATTATACAGTAAATCCTTATGATTATGATACTTACAGCGTTGCCAAAGATTGCCCCGTTTTGGGATCCCACAATTTGATTGGCTGTTGATTATCTTTACTTCCCGACACAATCAAGCTCTTCTGTGGATGCCAGTGGACACATTTCACATCGGCACCATGACCTTTAAATTCAATGATAATTTGAACATCATTTTATGGAAAATTTGATATTTAAATGTTAAATAGGATGATATATATTATTATTATTAGAAATAATTTAAGGCTGAGGACATAGTCCTATGAAGCCTAATAACAGAAGATAATTCATAAATTTGTATACACAGCTTGTACAAAAACTTAGTAAAAATTAGTCTCGTAATAAATTGCACTAGAGCATTGACACACCACTACGCGAAAAGAAGTGAGTCCATTTTGTTTTTGAATTCATTTACCGATTTCGAGCGGACCACATCACCTGGAAACTCATTCCAATTATTGAACACTCTATTGACCAACATGTGCTGCCTTTGCCTTGTCGAAAACTTTTCTTTTCTCAGTTTGAGGCAATGGCCACGCAAGCGAGTATCGTCGTTTAATGCAAACAAACTCTTGAGGTTGGCGTAGTTGTGTTTAACCATTCTGTAAGTTAAAATTAAATCTCCGCGACGTCGACGTTGCTCGAAAGTCGTTAGACCAGCTCCAGTTAACCTGTCAGCGTATGATGGACGTACGGCACCGAAAGTCCACCTTCCACACCTTCCAGCACCTTATTATCCCGAACGAGAACCGGACACCAAACCGCACCCGCGTACTCCAAAATGCACATAAGTTTTGTAGAGTGAGATTGAGCTGGTCAAGGATAGGTGTTCGAATGATTTGCGAATGAGGTGAATCAAAGAGTTAGCACTTTTACAAACACTAAGGATATGTTCCGACCATGTGAGGTCTGAAGAGCGAAGGAGTTGATTGTCAATCGAGTACTGATACAACGGATTGTTCGGTCCTATACGCAGCACTACACATTTGTCCACGTTCAATGGTAGCAGCCAATCTTTGCATCGATTTATTACATCCAAGTCGTCTTGCTGAAGCTGCCTCCCGATTAGCGAGTTTGCGTACAACTTGGTGCCATCAGCGAAGAACGATTTGCAAGACCTAATCCGATGAGACAAGTCACTTGCGAAAATAATAAATAGCAGTGACCCTAGGACGGATCCTTGTGGCATCCCACTCTTAACCGCCCTTTCCGAAGAGTAAGCACCACCAACTTCAAATACAAATGTTCGCCGCGACAAATAACACTGATCTACAATGGTTTTGTTGCCCTAGATATGAAAATGATTTTGGGTCTATTTATGCACACAATTCGTGAAACTATCAATGATTTTGTAGGATTTGCTCTGATTTCTTTTTAAATCTTTATTTTCATTTTACATAACAAAATCGTAAAACAAGAAACAAAATAACAGATATATTTATAATGTCAGTTATGTTTTGAGAAATTCGGATACATCGAAGTAAATAAAAGGAAAATGTCGAAAATATATTTCATATTTCCATAAAACGCCTTTTATGAGCTTTTCTTCTATCATTTTCAGGGACAATCTCTTTTCAAAACCAGCAGTAATCTGCCATCATGTGACAATCCCTTCGACCTTGATACCTTTCTTCCATCACTTTTAGATCTTGATGAAACCGCTCACCCTGTTCCTCAATATAATTTCCTAAATTATCCGGAAATTTATCTAGATGATTGCGGAGATAGTGTAACTTAATACTCATATTTGCTCCTAAAGTCTGAAAGTTTGTCAGCATATTTTGCACAATTTCTTCATAATTTGCTGCTTTATGGTTACCTAGGAAATTTTCGACAACCAACACAAAACTTTTCCAAGCTTCACTTTCCGGACAGTCATAACTTTGATAAAATCTGAGTCTTTCATCAATTGCCGTATTTGAGAACCATCAAATATTCCACCTTTCAATTTTTCCATACTAAGCTTCGGAAATTTTCTGCAAATGTAATTAAAACAATTTCCGTCTTTGTTCAACGCTTTTACAAATTGCTTAATCATACCTAACTTAATATGTAATGATGGAAGTATGATTTTGTCTCTGCTCACCAGCGGCTCCCCTATTACGTTGGCTTTACCGACAGTTAAAGAATTTCTTACATGCCAAACATCTTGTTCCCAATGAAGTTGCTTTGCTCTACTATCCCACATACAAATAAAGCAAGGCTATTTTGTATATCCACTTTGTTGGCCAAGTAAAAAATTAACCATTTTTAAATCCACACATCGGCCATTGATGCTCAGAATATTTAATTTTCTCTAAAACTAATTTTACATTTTCATATTCTTCTTTGAGTTTCGTTGAATGAGCAATTGCAATTGATGCAAATTTATTTCCATTGTGCAATAGGACGCATTTTAAACTTTTTTTGCAACTATCAATAAAAAGGCGCCATTCAGTTGATTTGTACTCTTTCAAACCCATGTCTATGAGCAGCTTCGCGATATCATTAATACACTAATCCTTCATTTTCACTAAAAAATTGTAATAACTCTTTTTCTCGCGTTCTGTATGTTGTAATTGTTACTGTTGGTGCCAATAAATTTTTTTCTTTCAATCTTGAGGCTAACAGTTCTGATCCTTGTTTTGATAAATTGAGATCACGTATTAAATCACTGAGTTCATTTTGAGAAAATAACTTTGGCGTAGATGTTTCACCTTCCCATTCACTTCCACTAGTAGATGGTCCCGATTTCTGTGAATTTGGTAACATCATTGTTTCTGAGGGCATGCGAATTACTTTTGAAATGTATATGGGCCGAGGAGATTTTCACTGTGTAGAACCGGACATTTCGTAGACTGTAAGTCTGGGTATCTCCACGTTTGATTTCGATTAAAACCTTTAACATCTACTACGCAAAAGTAACAATCATCTAAATGATTCGTAGGTTCCATCCAGATCATAGGAATATCAAAGTCTAATCCAGAACGTTCACCTTTTTCCACAACCGTAAAGACTCAACACAGGACTTACAAACTTTATTAGGAACCCATGGTTTACCTAATTTGTCCATTTTGAAACCAAAATATTCAACATAAGTCTCCTTGACAAAGTCTGTGATATTTCTTTTTGTTTTTTGGTATATAAACACCGCAAATATAACAAAATAAATCACTACAATATTTACACTTTCTTCGTGACGAACTATATTTTAGACTAGAAGACAAATATATAAGAATGCACATTCAGTAATTGAAACAAAATATTAATCCATGACACTTTATCCAGATTTACGTGTATATGTATTTCAATATTGTCAAATAACTGAGATCTCAGCTGTTCTGTGGAGCAAGGGGTCTGAGAGTGGGGATCAGGAGATGTTTGTATGCGCGAAAAAGTTGCGCAGAAGCCTAATCATGACTGGAAAATTAAATTTTATTTCTAACAAGCTTATAATTGTTCAAAATATAAGAAATGCAAAAATCATGAAAATACGAGCACATTGAGAACTTTCATGAATATATTCGTAATCTGGGCACTTGAAAACATAAAAATTTGCGATGATATCCAGGGCAACAATAAAAAAATTTTTTTTTGTAGAGCTGTGATAATTAGCAGTCCAAAGAAGCAACGGCCCCCGAATACCTACGATATTTAATTTATACACTAATCTCTTAGCTGTGACTCTGTCGAAAGCCTTTGCGAAATGGAGATATATTACATCGGTAGGTGTTCTAGGGTCGTAGGCGTTTGTCCAGTCGTTAAGGCAAGATAACAGATTGGTAGTAGTCGATTTTCCCCTAACAAAGCCATGTTGATGTGGTGGTATGATGGAATTTTTTGTAATAAACTCTGTCATCGCTTCAACTATTATTGATTCCATGGTACATCGGTTACTCAATTTACCTTTATCAGTAGAAGATTATAATAAAGAGTTAAACATCATCAAACAGATAGCCATTAATAATTTATATAATCCGGATATGATAGATCTAATCATTCGTAAAAAACTGTATCAGAAAGCAATAAATGAAGTATATCCTATTCATAAAGACTATAAAATATTCAACAGTTTAACATTCTGCGGTTCTGCAAGTACAAATATTAAATCCTTTCTCGTCAAACAAAATCTTAATATAACTTTCAAAACTTCTAATAACTTAGGTAAACATATTAAAAATAATAAATCTCGTGTTGAAAAATCAAGTAAATCAGGAATCTATAAACTCAATTGCGGTTCTTGTGATAAAATATATATCGGTAGGACCTATAGGAGTTTTGGCATAAGAACATCTGAACATAAACGTAGCTTCGATAAAAATAAATCTGATTCAAATCATTCAAACCACCTAATAAAAGAAAACCATTCATTCAATAAAAACTTTGACATATTACATATAAAATCAAAAATTTTAAAATTAGATCTCCTAGAAGCATTAGAAATAAATAGATACAAACATTGGGACAAGCTTTTGAATGAGCAGGTAGATGTGAATTTTTCACCCCTACTTAACTTGTTTAATTAGTTTTTATTATCTTTCATACTAACTGTACAATGGCTCGGTGTGGATTTTCCTGTTATTCATCCAACTTGTTCTACGATTTGTTTATAATACCATACTCTTCATTCTGTTGGTCATTCTTAATAAAGCTGCTGTGTCAGCGAAACGTCGTCGAATTTTTTCAAATAAAGTGTAGATTAAAGTTAAATCTTGTGTTTTTTATCTCATTTACACCAGTTTACGTTCATATATTTGTTGCCGAACCTCAATATTCGACATACTGGAGCATTGCCGTAATAATTAGTTCGGTATGAAGGTTCATCGAACAGATTTTCAGCTCTTGTGATTCTTCCAGGTACATGAAAACCTATTTGATATAAAATATCAGGACAGACAATTCATTATTCGAACATTTGTACAAAAAAGCTCAGCTATTACTCTTCGGTCCGCCAAAGTTCTGAAATTTGCTTCAGATCTCATAGCTGAGACAGATAATTATTTTCTAAGGATAGACATTTTATATGAGGCATAAAGAAGAAGTTTATTTTGAGCTCCTTCAATTTCCTGAGATTGTTCTGCGTAATGGGGTGACCATACCATTGAAGCATATTTCAAGATAAGCCTGCAGTAACTATTGAATAATACGAATAAAACTTTAACACCCGTGAAGGCACTTGTGTTGCGTCTTATATAACCCAATACTTTAAAGGCATGACAGACCACTTTTTCGATATGTGCCCTAAAGCTCACCTTTGAGTCAATCCCTATTTAACATAGTATTATGCACGCTATAGTCGAATTTAATAGTATCCTCAATTTTTGTAAAAGAAATACATTGGCATTTATTGATGTTTATTTCCAAGCCTTTTTTCGAAAACCATTCAACAACTCTATCTAAATCTGATTGTACTGCAATCACATCATCAATGCAATGTATTTTGAAAATCTTCAAATCGTCAGCAAAGAGTAGAAAACGGGAATATCTAATTACTGAACCCAATCATTTATAAATATGTTAAAAAGCAAAGTTCCCAGGTGACTTCCCTGTGAGACACCAGAAGATAGAGATATTAGAAAAGACGATTTGTGAACGAGACCTATAATAGATTTCAAACCACTTCAATAGTTTACCAACAAAACCCATTGATTCTAACTTTACATCCAAAATTGAATGGCTCACTCAATCAAATGCTTTAACCAAATCAGTATAGACAGTATCCACTTGACTTCCCTCTTGAATGATCTCGAGTAAGAACTGAGTGAAAAGAACTAAATTAGTCACAGTTGTTCTGCCCCTGTGGAAACCATGCTGTTCACTAATCATAGCCTGACTAAAAGCAAAAGAAATTTTGGAATGAACAAGGCTCTCAAGATACTGATTGATCTGTAATTTTTTTTGTCTTGCTTCAGGGCCCCCGCAACCATATGTGCAAAGTGTGCAATGCACACAGGCGCCATCCTTTAGGGGCGCCAAAACCCAGGGTCCAAAAAACAATTAAAATAAAAGTTGAGAAATTAAATAGGATTAGGTATAAATACACACGAAATTCTGATTCCTATGTTGCGAGAACATGTCAGGCGGCAGTTTCTTGATTTTTCCTGTTCAGACATGAATAACGCCTGGAGCGCTATAAAAGCGATGCATCGGCACAGGCGTTTTTAAATCAGTTCACTGGACCGTGCAACAAGTGAATAAAAACAAGTAATCCTATTAATTTTTACATATAAAGTTATTTTTATTTTGTCAAGTGTGGTGTTGTGTTGTGTAATATTTTGTTTACTACGTTTTTTTCAAATTAAGTGCCGAATACCTGCTGACTGCAATTTCAACGACTTGATTTTTCATAAAATGGTAAGTGTCCCTACTATATACTATCAACATTAACCCTGTATAGGATACTGGTTATAATTAAGTTTTTTAGCCAAATATCTTTTTATTAATTGAAATGTCATGTAACAGTTAGAAAAATAACTGGTTTTATCCATATCTCGCTTATTTATTATTTATTTATGCTATTGATCTTTGTAAAAACCATTTAATAGGGTTTTTAAGGGCTATAAGATCAAGTTATTTTAATTTTTTTTTCCTTTGTTTTTGAAAGGATTTAAGCTGAAAGGGCTCGAACATATTGCTTTTTACTCAAATATGCGAACTTTAATCAGCCATATCTTACTCAATAATAAACTGCTCTATAACGGGTTACAAACTATTGGCTACTTAATTAACTTTTTAAGAATGTTTCCTACCCTACCCACATAGTGCTTATTATGGTGGTTACATTAGAAGTTAATTCCTAATTCCCGTGATTACTAATTATTTATTTGTTTTTCCAGGATAAAAGAAAGAGACCTTCAGGTGCGAAATTTCGCGAGCAAAAGAAACTGAGACTACAAGAAAGGGGAAAATGGTTGGATCTTTAAAGCATTTCTTGCAAAACAATCGAGATTCCACGGAGACTATCGATGTTGGTGCGACCGAATCGTCCGAATCTCAAGATTCTAAATCCGTAATATCAATAACCGTGAGTGGACCATCTGAAATTTCAACAGTAACATCAGGTCCTGCAACAAGTGGCAGCAGTTGTAGCAGCAAAACAGCTTCTAGTGATGCAGAGCCCGATGAAGCGATAACACCATCCTCGTCTACAGCACTTGAACAATCCACTTCAGGTAATTCAGCTTGTGTAAAAAGTTCGGTAATGTCAGCTACTGAAATACCTGCTGCAAGTGACACTTTCGATGAAGTCTGTAATGAGGCTAGTATCGATATAATTCCGTCCGACCCCGGTTTGTGGCCCGAAAGAATCACCAATAAGATGGCTAGAATATTGGTTAAACGTGGTCCGCCCTTGATAGACATCAGTTTTAGCTTTCCTAGTAATAAAGATAAGAGAAAGTTTTCGTGTAAATACTTTGAAAGAAATCTAACAAATGGAGAAAAAGTCGAAAGGGCTTGGCCTATTTACTCTATTTCTAAAGATTCTGTATTTTGTTTTTGTTGTAAGTTGTTTTGTAAATGTAAAACTCCTAACGCTTTTTGTGGTACAAATGGAGTATCTGATTGGCAACACTTGTCTTTGGTAATTAAGAGACACGAAACGTCAATTTTTCACAACAGTTATATAAACATTTGGGTAAATTTAAAAAAAATGTTGGTGAGACGTGTTGGAAAGAACTATTGCGATTGTTAAGTATTTATCTACACAATGCTTGGCATTTCAAGGTTCTTCTCAATTGCTTTTCGAACATGACAATGGAATTTTTCGAAAAGCTGTTGAGATGATTGCCTATTTTGATTCAGTGATGAGACAGCACGTTAGCCGAGTGTATAACTCCCAAAAAAAATCTGTTAAAATGACTCATTACTTAAGCGTGCAAATACAGAATGAAATAACTGAATTATTGTCGTCCGAAGTAAGAAATAATATTTTAGAAATGGTTCGCAGTTCAAAATATTTTTCAATAATATTAGATTGTACACCAGACACTAGTCCTACTGAGCAAATTAGTCTTGTTCTGAGGTATATTGTCCTTAACACCACTTCAAAAAAGGTTGAAGTTAAGGAAAGTTTCATTGCGTTTAATCCTATACTGGACTCTACAGGAGAAGGGATATATATATATATATATATATATATATATATATATATATATATATATATATATATATATATATATTATGATAGAAAATTTGAAAAAATTAAATTTAGAATACACATTAGGGGACAAGGTTATGATAATGGGACAAATATGAAGGGAAAACATGTTGGGTTTCAAAAACGCATTCTTGATGCGAATCCGAAAGCCCCTTTTGTACCATGTGCGGCTCATACTTTGAACTTAACAGTAAATGACGCTTCTAATGTGTCAAGTGCTAGAATAAACTTTTTTAATCTTGTGCAAGAGTTATATAATTTTTTTTCGTCATCCACAAAAAGGTGGTATGTTTTGAGAAAAAATGTCTCCGGGTTAAGTTTAAAGCCTCTAAGTGAGACAAGATGGTCCAGCAGAATTGACGCAATAAAGCCTCTTAAAGTTCATTTAATTAAGGTTTGCGACAGTCTTCTAGAAGTGGCTGAATATAATTCCTTTCACATTGATGCAAGACTTAAAGCGAGTTCCCTCTTAACGTCTGTACAAAATTTTCAATTTATTTGTGGAATTATTATTTGGCATGACGTTTTATTTCATATAAATATTGTCAGCAAACAAATGCAAAGTGTTACAATTAATATTAAAGTATGCCAAACCTACCTAAAAAATTTAGTTGATCACTTCCAGAAATATAGATCTGACCAATATTCTTGTGCAAGCGGAAGAAGTAGCATCCTCTCTCGAAATTGAAGAAGACTTTCCACCATTACCAACGGTTAGGAGGAAATTTAAACCAAAACTGTTTGACTATGAACACCGAGATAAGACCACTTATGATCCAAAATCAGATCAGGACAATAAGGATATAGACTCCAATGATTTGTTTAACGAAATTAAAGCGTTGAAGTTGTTTTCATTACCTGATGATACTGACCCCTTAAGTACTTTACAATATATATTTGAAAACAATTTAATCTTCACCTTTCCAAACGTAAACATTTCACTAAGAATTCTTTTGACATTGCCTGTATCTGTAGCTTCTGGCGAGCAATTTTTTTCAAAGTTAAAAATCATTAAAATTATTTAAGATCGATAATGATTCAAGAAAGATTATTTGGGGTAACAATATTAGCAATTGAACAAGAAATTTTTGAGGGTATAAATTTTAGCGATGTAATTAGTGTTTTTGCAACAGCAAAATCTCGGAAAATATCGCTACTACAATAGCTATCTTTTATTTTTCTATTGCACCTAGACCTAGCTATCATTTTGATTTTAAAACGAAGTTCCTAGGTATTTGTTATTAGAAATATCTGCATATTTTTTAAAATATCTAAGTATAAGTAGAAAGTAGTACTTTTAGTTTTACATTTGAATTTGGGAGGCTTTTACTTGGTAAAATTCCATTATAAATAATAAAAAACAAGTACTGTGTTTTAAGGAATTTTACTTAATAATTGCGATTCGTAACGCGTTTCACTACACCGTAGCTTTTTCAGACGAATGAATATACAGAAAAATATAAATGAGAATATAACTATAAATGTTCTTGAGTAATTAAAAGCTTATTGGATTGCTTCTTCTTAAGTGGTTATTTATGACAGGTATATCCAATAAAATTAAGGAATAGATTGCTTCCCGAAGAGATTCAATAGAGGTGAAGGACTTAAATCGACTTGTTCATTGATGAGTCTATCTGGGTGTTTGTATTTATTGATTTCAACAAAGAATTAAATTTGATTAAACAAATAGCCAAAAATAATGGTTACAATCCCAAACTAATAAATAATATTTTAATCTAACCTACGTTGGCATTACAAGTGAGAAACTGAAATCATTCTTGAGTAGCAATAATTTCAACATAGCTTTCCAAACTAATAATAATTTAGGCAAATATATAAAAATAATGAAACCAAACCAGGTAAAAACAATAAATCAGGTGTTTATAGATTGAATTGCAATGACTGTGATAATTTCTACATTGGTAGAACACATAGAAATTTTAATATTAGAATATCGGAACATAAACGCAGTTTTCAAATAAAAATCAGCTTCAAATTACGCGAATCATCTCTTAGAAAATAATCACTCTTTCGACCCACAGTTTGAAATTTTGCATACAGATAATAAATCTTGGAAGGTAGATCTTTGGGAAACTTTAGAAGTCAATAAATACAAACACTCAGGTAAACTCATCAATGAACAAGTCGATTTAAGCCCTTCACCTCTATTGAATCTCTTCGGGGAGCAATCTATTCCTTAATTTTATTGGATATACCTGTCATAAATAACCACTTAAGAAGAAGCAACCCAATAAGCTTTTTAATTACTCAAGAACATTTATATTTATATTTTCTGTACATTCATTCGTCTGAAGAAGCTACGGTGTAGTAAAACGCGTTACGAATCGCAATTATTAAGTGAAATTCCTTAAAACACAGTACTTGTTTTTTATTACTTTTAGTTTTAGGTTATTTTCTAGTATTTATAAACAACGAGTCAACCTGTCTGTATCCCATTACTTAAGTAAATGTTTTAAAATTGGTGTGAACAAGAATTTATTGTGTTATGATTATGTTGTTTGTTTCATTTGTATATACTTTAGTCTATAAATAAATATGACTTCTAAAGTTCAGTTTTTGCTTTACTTCAAGCATCTACCTACCTCCTACCTTAAAAAAATAGAAAAACATGATCCAAAATGCCTTAAGGGTACCAAAATCCTTTTTTGCACACAAGCGCCAGTAGCCCTCACGGGGTCCTGTCTTGCTTCCTATCAGACTTGTGAACAGGGGTCACAAACCTTGTTTTCCATGCTAATGGAAAATAACCTTCCTGCAAAGATCTATTAAATAATGATGTGAGAGGTGGAGCTAATGATTCACCACAAGACTTAACTAGAATACCAGGTATGCCGTCAGGACCAGTACTTAATTTGGGTTCCAGATCATGAGCACTTCATGACTTTCCACCAAATAATCGAAAACATTCAAACAAACACTACTGCCAGTTTCTCGAGGAATACACTCAGAAAGGAGTGAAAGATGAAGAGAAATGATCAGCAAATGAATTGACGATGTCTTGTCCACAAGAGCCCTGTTTATCATTCAAATAAATAACATTGGGAAAAGAATTATCATTATTTCTACGATTTACAAAACTCCAGAACTTTCTGGGATCCGAGATGATCGACGATTCAGCACTATCTATATAATCCTTGTAGCATTTGTCAGTTAATAACTTATACTTTGATCTCAATTTAGTAAATTTATCGTAGTAGTACTAGTATATATTTGTAACATCAAAACTTACATGTCATGTCATAGTTATTAACGATACAACATATAAGTGCTCAAATAAAACAAACAAACCGGTCAAACAGAAAAAAGTATCAACAAACATCCTCCAACAAAAGTCGATCGAGAAACTAGGACTTAACAAATCACAACAGAGAAACAAATAAATGCATAGAACGAAAAGAAACGCAGAACTACAGGTTTTTGTCCATAAACTCCTGGATCTCATAAATTGTTTCTTCAATTAATATTTTCTTTACCATCATAATAAATCTTCCTTCCGGAAGTCTTTTCATTTGAGATGGAAGCTTGTAGAAAATGGTACACTAGTAGTTGGATGCTAATTGAGTTTTTTCCAATCGATGGTATGTGGGCACTAATTGATCTCTATTCCTGGTGTTGTATTGGCGAACTGTAGCCTGGGAGATGAATTTGTCTCTATTCTGTCTTACATATAAAATACAGGACAAAATGAACACCGAGGTAGCGGTCAAGATTTTCTCTGATATGAAAATTGGACGACAGCTCTGGTGTTTGGGGACACCACAGAGTGCCCTTACTGCTGCTTTCTGCTCTGGCAATATCCACCTAAGAGTAGTAGCATTACTCCTTACAAGAATCCCATACGTTGCCAATAAATGGAAGTTAGCATAGCAAGTGAGTTTGCAAATTCTCCTTGACGTTATCTGATTAATTCTGCGAATCGTAAAAATAGCTGTTGACAATTTCCTGAGTAATATGAATATATGTTCGCTCCATGTGAACTCACTGGTCAAAGTGATTCTCAACAATTTAAGACAGAGAGATGTTGATCCCTCCTTATGAGTGCTTATGACTAGTCTTTGTGTTTTCTGTAAGTTCAATTTTAGTCCGTTTACCGAAAACCACTCTTCCGCATGTTTCTTGCACTCCTCAGTTAGAGATTGAACTTTGCATCGGGTTGTCGCGATGTTTAGGAAGGTAGCATCATCAGCGTATACACTAGTGGTAACAGTTGGTATATGAAGAGGTAGGTCATTTATATAAATTAGAAAAAGAACTGGTCCTAATATTGAACCTTGTGGTACTCCAGTTTCAACGTCTTTTTCACTAGATTTTTGTTTCTTCGACAACTTGCGTTGTATTCGATAAAAAGAACTTACACATCGAAAGAGCATTCCCTCTAACTCCACAATACTCCATTTTATCAATCAACAAGCTTCGAAATATACTGTCAAAAGCTTTGTTGTCATATGCCAGTAGTTCCGCAAACTAGTGTTCGTCCAAAGTCTTAACAATCTCCTCGACGAGGTAGTTTTCGGACGTACCGGATAATGAATGAATGAAATTTTTATGAGCAACTTTTTTCTGTTTGATGAGATCCTTCAATTCCGATGAAAACCATGCAGGATTCTGGGATGTCCGAATGCTTTGTCTTAAAATGTTATAGAAAATATCCAAGCCTTCATCAAGAGTATCTGCTTGAGAAACGACGTTCCAATTTACGTTATTCAAATAATTATTAATAGCAGAGAAATAACAATTTTGAAATCAAGATTAGTCTCTTCGAAGCTAAGTACACCATTATTCCTATGATGGGATATAGTAAATATAAATGCTGGATAACCACCATGTACATCTAAAGGAAGCAACACAATATCCGCGAGACTAACAGATGTATTACGTTCACTTGTAAAAAGTAAGTCTAACAATGAATTTTTCGATTTTGAATCTGATTCATCTGAAAAAGATTTAAATATACAAAGGCGTAACTAACAATTCGTAAGTCTAACAATGAATTTTTCGATTTTGAATCTGATTCATCTGAAAAAGATTTAAATATACAAAGGCGTAACTAACAATTCCTCCAGCTCCTGTATATGGTACTACAGACACACCAAGATCATCGTTGGACCATTCATATTTACTCAAATTGTAATCACCAAAAAGAAACACCTTCGACTCCGGATGATGCATAATGATCCTCCACTACATCACAATGATTTTAATACGACTGTAGTGATGCTTCTGATAAATAAACAGTACCTAAAAGCAATTTACTAGGAAATGATGAGACGCAGACAATAGCGTTTTCAATGTTGACAGATGACTCATAACTGCATATTTCTTTAGATTGCAGGTCAGTTCAAACAGAAGTTTAACAGGTTGTACTAATAATTGATGAAAAATTACTATTGAAAGTGTATAAATTATAAAAAGAATGATACAATATGATTATCATTTTAAACAACACTGTATATTTCATTTTTAATGAAGATGATAAGAAATAAAACTATGTATTATACTATCACAGAGAGGTTTATTGAAAGTCAAGATTGCAATTTCGGTCTCTCAACCATATTCAGCTGGCAACAAGTACTGAACTAAAGTTGAAATACATGCAAACAGTAATTAACGAATTATGATAAAACAGGTATTATTATTATTGTAATCTGATTGATGCTCTTTATATGTAGTTTTTAATAAACGACCAGTCTGACCTATATAGACGCCTTACCAGTTCATACAGTACAACTTATAAGCTCTAGTATTGTCAAATCTATCAATTTTATCTTTACAACTGAAAAATTCTTGGGAGAGTTTCATGTGGATTTTGAAAGCTTTTTTATGCTGCTTTGAAATGACATTTGCAATGTTATGGCTGATAGGGTCAAAATATGTCAATGAAATGTATTTATCTGTATTAGTTGATTGTAGATTTTAGATGGTTGAAAACTTCTAACCTATCGAAATTTTCAAATTTCAACAAACTCCCCAAAGAGATAATCTTCTGAACGACCTGTATCACCCGGCTCATTCGTCCATATTTGATATCTTTAAATAATACTTGTTTTTATCATAATTCGTTTATTACCTCTTGTTTGCACCCTTATTAATTTTGTACCAGTACTTGTTGCCAGCTGAAGATGATCCTGATCTTCAATAAATCTCTTGTGATAGTATAATACAAAGTTTAATTTCTCATTATCATCATGATTAACTAGTAGTAACGGCGGAATCCATTAACTATTTGAAGGATTTTTTTTGGTGGATCTAGAATTTGAGATACAGCCTGTAGAGAAATCAACCTCTATCATGAATTCATCCTGCAACAAATTTTCGAAAGAGGTGATCGACGACTATAGTCAATATTTGAAATGTTTTTTCTCATAGCTCTTTGAGAGGCGCGAAGAGAAAATAGTTCTGAAATGTCTGGGCATTTTATGTAAGAGTTTATTACCTTGAATGTGAACAAGAGCACAAAATAGGACCTACGAGAAAGAAGGTATGACAGGGAGGTAATGCTCACAGCTATTGGCGTCAAAAACAATAGTTTAATAAATTTTATCTCATTTGGGTAATGGGGAACACCTTCATTTCTCAAAATCTATTCTAGATATTTTTCGTTTTCTACCACAGCACTATAGTTTTCTAACCGGTAACACCGTGAATCAGCACATTCTTCAGGGTGGATGACAGCACCAAATTTTTCTAAATATATGCACCATTTCGCAAAACACGCAAAACGCATTGCCTTCCTCAGTACTAGTTCTCAATTTTTGTAAAGAATCAGGCATTGTTTCACCTGACTGTCTAAGGATCACTCAAAACTTATTATAAAACTGTTTTTACAGATTGGATGGTAAGTAATCTCAGCAAAACGGTAACAATTTATGAAATCCCAAAATGAGCAGCAAAAATCATCTCACTTGCATTCAAGTTGCAGAATATTCAAAGAAGATTTGAAAAACCTAGCATATGACCCTTCAATTCAAACATTATCTCCGATGAAGATTTCGCTTGTTCTTTTGTAGCTGAGCTCTGCTTACCGGAAGAGGATTATGCAGCTTCAGAACTATAAATTTCAGACCAACCTTCAACAGAAAAAAATTGATACACAGTTTCGATACACAGTATCTTTATCAAGAGCGAATGAATACTACAAATATATCTTACTAACAAATTTTTATATATACTAAAGAGGAAATCCACTCAGAGCTATCCGTACTTGAACTAATGTTTAGGAAATAAATTTAATAAGGGTGAGTTATTTATGTCTACCTGATCATTAAGAATTTCCGGTGAATACCTAAATCTGTTAATTTCAAGTGCTTCCAGAAGGTTGAGTTTTATACCTCTATTCTCAGAATGTAGGATTTCAAATTCTGAATTGAAAGAGTGACCATTTTCCCTAAGATGATTTGAATAATTTGAATCGGTTTTTCCATTGATGAAACTACGTTTATGTTCAGAGATTCTAACATTAAAATTTCTTCCTGTTCTACCTATATAAAAACAATTGCAATCCGCACAATCCAATCTGTAAACACCTGATTTATTTTCTTTATTAATTGGAGATTTATAATTCCTGATAAAAGAACCTAAATTTGTTGATGTTTTGAACGCTATATTTAAATTTGAATTTAATATGACTATATATGTTAAACTATTGAATTTCTTGTTTCGTTTGTTTTTCTTTTAACGTGCTCTATTTCTGCCTTTCGGCTAATGACACGCCGGGGAATTCTGTCACCTCACTAACCCGGGAATTTTGCTGAACCCCTCTCGTGTCGAGGGAAGGGATCTTTAATATCCAACACATCTGTTAGACAGGACCGACAGCTTAACATCTCCTCCGAAAGATGTACACTCAAGCGATTCCCAGAATCCGAAAAATCGCACCGACTGTGGGGATTGAACCCAGGTAACTCTGCGTAGGAGACGAGCATCATATCCCATACGCCACCGAGCCGGCTGAATTTCTTGTCTTGGTGTTCACCGATTGGATATATATGTTGTAAAGCTTATTTTTGTTTTTTCTTATGTAATATGCTGCTAACTAAATTTGCATCATAACCATTATTTATTGCGATCTGTTTTTTCAAATTCAATTCCTTGAAATAATTATCATTAGACATCGGTGTGTTCAAGAGTCTATGTATATAGCTTTATGTTTTATGTTTGGACACACAAGCGTAAAAAAAATTTCTAAATTGAACGAAGATGACGAAAATTGATGTTTATATGAACTTTTTTTCTCAAAATTGTACGTAGATTTACCCCCTCAAGTTGTGACATACTATTATGTATGTTTCTGGTATTTCTGCTTAGCCTGTTCTCTACGCGGATGACACCAATACACGGTGCTTCAACGAAAACTAAACACAGGCTATATCTACCAAGATATTAATTTCTGATCAAAACGCAAAAACAGGTCAATTTTGGACATAGTTGACAATATTCAATCACTATTTTGAATTTCCTTGAACAATTTGATCAGATGGTATCATGATGAAACCCTGAAAGATCTTTGTTCATTCCCGTGAAAGAAAACTGTGAAGATCAGAGCAACTTGAAAATAGAGAAGACTATCGCCCCAAGACTATTGAGTATTAGTGTGAAAATTGAATAGATTCGTTTAGATCAAAGATGACAGCCTTTGATCTGGAATGAATCTGTTCCATTTTTTTGCACTAATACGTGAATAGCTCAAGGCGATAGATAGTCTCCTCTATTTTTCAGTAGCTCACTCTGTATCTTCTACAGTTTTCAATCAAAAATTAAAATTCGTTCACGGGGATGCAGACAAAGATAATACCTTTCTTTCGAGGAATCACTCGACCCATCTACCCTCTTCCAAATTTTCAAGGGTGGTCACCCCTGCTCTAGGGGTTGAAATTCGAGATGAGGATGGTACTTGATGATGACTGCCATTGATCAGCATGGATCTACTCCATTTTACATCACTGAAACTTGAATAGTCTCAGGGAAATAGTCTTCCCTATCTTTCAGTTGCTCACCTGGATCTTTTACAGTTTTCAATTAAAAATGGAAATTCGTTCAAGGCGATGTAGACAAAGATACCACCTTTCTTTCGAGTCATCACTCGACCCATCTTCCCTATTCAAAATGTTCAAGGATTGCAACCCCAGCTTAGGGGGTTGGTATTTCAGGCAAGTATTGTACCATAAAGAAGTTCCCCTTGAAACAAAAATTGACCTGTTTTTGCGTTTTGATCAGAAATGAATATCTTGGTAGATATAGCCTCTGTTTAGTTTTCGTTGAAGCACCCTGTATACATTCTTACCTATCTTAGAAGCCAAACACTCAACATGAGCATTCCACGACAAAACCGGCTCAACACTAACCCCCAGAAAACAGATCTTACTGTCTCCAGCAAAATTCGTGGCAAGACCAGAAGTATCCCTCAAACTAAGCAACAGTTTCTGAGTTTTAGCACCATTCATTGTCAACCCGTTCACAGAACGGGGGTTCTCCCATTGAAACAGTTACAACCATAAAGTATATGGGTGCGCATCTGAATAATAAATGGGAACAGATTAGACAGATCAAAATACTCATTGAGGAAGCCAGAGCCTACTTCAACAATATGAGAGCTGTTTTATGTATTCTTGAGTTGAATTTACAAATAAGAACTCGTCTATTGAGGTGCTATGTCTTCTCTATATTACAGTATGGCGTGGAGTCTTGTACGTTGACTGATGCTGCTTGTAAGAGGATAGAGGCATTCGAAATGTGGCGCTACCGTCGCATGTTGAGAATATTTTGGGTACACCATGTGACGAATGAAAAAGGATAGAGAGGTTATGGGAACTATTAAAGAGAGAAAACTCGCATACTTTGGGCATATAATGCGGAGTGATGAGTATGAAATCCTCTATCTGGTCATGCAAGGAAAGATGGACGGTAAGAGAGAACCTGAAAGACGACGAATCTCATGGCTAGCCAATCTCAGGCAATGGACCGGGAAAACATCTCAGAAATTATTTAGAGCTGCAGTCAATAGAGTAATATGGGCCAAAATGATCGCCAACGTCCAGTGAGGATAAGGCACAGTAAGAAGAAGATGGAGACACTATTCTTTCGAACACTAATGACTTAGTTTGGCGACTAACTCATGAGGGAAAATCAGAAGATGTACGCTTCTCAAGACGAACATAGTTGTCTTCAACACGATAAGTGAGGCACTCTAATCCAAATCATGCCACTTCATGAAATCCCAATTAATAACACCAAGAAATTGATTGATTCAAGTGTAAGGTGTTCCCTCAAAATCATATTTGAAACACACTTTGCTTCAAACTGCTGAAAGTGGTGCCGATTGGCACCACTAGCAGAGGTGGAAGAAGTGTGTCGACATGCAAATTTATAGTTTCCTTAGGGCGACCTAAATGGGCTGAATATTAATACAACACCTTTAATTCCATTGTACCAAATATAATTTAAAAGGATGCACATGACTTACCTCTGAGAATCCTTTCTTCTTGGTAGCGGAAGAAGTCCCATATTCGAAGAGTCCCGTCATCTGAACACGTTACAAACTTGGTGTCGGAAGGGCTGAAGCTAAATACAACATTTTTTCATCATATTGGAAAAACAGATCAACATATTTAAGGATAATTTTTATTGAATAACTTCATATCACAATAAGTATTTTCATACAGATTATATATTATAAGGATTAAGTGTCCATGAATCCAAATGACAGCATTCTTTAATCATCGCAATTTTATAATGTGGAGAATCGTACATTCTTTATGTCCGAGGTGTTGACAAAAATTTTAATAAGTGATATTAAACCTTCATCTTTAATTTAATTTTCAATAACAAAAATCAAATAATATTTTTGAGGATTTTACTGAATAATTATGATTCGTAACGCGTTTCACTATACCGTAGCTTTAATAAAAACAAGTACTGTGTTTTAAGGAATTTTACTTAATAATTGCGATTCGTAACGCGTTTCACTACACCGTAGCTTCTTCAGACGAATGATTATACAGAAAAATATAAATAAGAATAATGTTCCTGAGTAATTAAAAGCTTATTGGTTTGCTTATTCTTAAGTGGTTATTTATGACAGGTATATCCAATAAAATTAAGGAATAGATTGCACCCCGAAAAGATTCAATAGAGGTGAAGGGCTTAAATCTACTTGTTCATTGATGAGTCTACCTGAGTGTTTGTATTTATTAATTTCTAAAGTTTCCCAAAGATCTACCTTCCAATATTTATTATCTGTATGCAAAATTTCAAACTGTGGGTCGAAAGAATGATTATTTTCTAAGAGATGATTCGCGTAATTTGAATCTGATACCGTAGCTTCTTCAGACGAATGAATTAACAGAAATTATGACAACTATATATAGATACAATTGAGAATATACATACAAATGTTCTTAAGTAATTCAAAGGTTTTTGAGTTGCTTCTCCTTAAGTAAATATTAATGATAGGTATATCCAATAAAATTGAGAATAGATTGCTCCTGAAGAGATTCAATAGAGATGAAGAGCTTAAATAAACTTGTTCATTAATGAGTCTACCTGAGTGTTTGTGTTTGTTGATTTCTAAAGTTTCCCAAAGATCTACTTTCCAATATTTATTATCTGTATGCAAAATTTCAAACTGTGGGTCGAAAGAGTGATCAGATTTAAATTACGCGAATCATCTCCTAGAAAATAATCACTCTCTCGACCCACACTTTGAAATTTTGCATACAGATAATAAATATTGCAAAGTAGATCTTTGGGAAACTGTAGAAATCAACAAACACAAACACTCAGGTAGACTCATTAATGAACAAGTCGATTTAAGCCCTTCACCTCTATTGAATCTCTTCAGGGAGCAATCTATTCCTTAATTTTATTGGATATACCTGTCATAAATAACCACTTAAGAAGAAGCAACTCAATAAGCTTTTAATTACTTGAGAATATTTGAATTTATATTCTCACTTGTATCTATATATAGTTGTCATAATTTCTGTACATTTATTCGTCTGAAGAAGCTACGGTGTAGTTAAAAGCGTTACGAATCACAATTATCCAGTATAATTCCTCAAAAATATTAATTGTTTTTTGTTATTGATAATGGAATTCTACCAAGTGAAAGCCTCCCAAATTGAAATAATTTAATAATTTTCTTTACGTTTTTATCATTCAATACTTCATTACATTACTCAATAGAGTAATAAAAAATGTGGTATGAGCATAATTTAAGTATTCTACTTTTTATTTTCTAAAACGATATCATTAATAGTATTCGAACAATACATGACAACACGCATATCGCTACCATATTTTGATATACTGACAAGGCACTCATAATATATAATTATTCTTTTTCGGAGGCTGTAAGCGATGATCAAACCTTTCTTCAGGCATGAAGGTAGTTAAATTAAGGTCAGCTTCAATATATTACTTTGTGTCGTCTTCAAAAGCATGCTCAATATAACTGGACTCCATTATTCTTTCTCATGTTGAATTTGCCATATTATAAGCTTATATCCAGCTTTCGAAGAAAAATTATTTATGTAAGTGTCCAACATAGCAAAACGCGTGAAGCGATTTGAAAAATGAAATTTTATTATAGATGTTATAACTTAAACAGCGAATCTTCCAAATTTCAAATCATTTTCACTTCTTTTGAATACAAAATTGAAGGTCGGTGCTTGATGTGAACACGTATCGAAAAATAAAATGATGTAAAGTATGTAAAATATGGCATTGAAAATTTAGTTAGTACATTTAAGTAACTATGTAGCATATTGACCTAAATAATTTTGCTCAATATTCCACTTCTAACCCAATATTCTAGTTTGAACTTGTTGAACTGAATGCATGAGCTGAATACCCAAATTTTGTCACCATTTTCGTGTTTCATTACATTTGAAACAATGAATTGATACAATCGTGATTTGAAAATTTAGCAGTAGATGTGTTATATACCCCACAGTTACCTAATTTAGAGTAGCTCAGTTTAGGTTAAATGGTCGAAGATGGAAAAAAATTGATGAAAGTAAATACTTATGAATTCGTATATTTGGATTTGAGGAACCTTATAATAGTTGACAGGATCTTTAATAGTGAAACAATATTTTTCAGATGCATTTAGAGGTTTAATCATGAATAAGCCTAAGTTCTCTTCGAATCCAAGTCCTTTTTCATATATTTTTGGCATTTGCTATTTTTTTCACTGAAATATTGGATGAGTAAATATAAAACATTCAATGCTTTCAAGAATAATGAAAAATTGATACTTTGTCTAAGAAAAAATTGAAAGAGAATGTGTGTCCTATGAATACCTGAAATGTTAAATCATACCAAAATATTAATTATTAATAGTCTCTGAGGAAATACCGTTGGGTTATTATTGTTAACTTTCAATACCCAAGGTACCAATTTATTGGGAATATTTCTTGAAATGATGTTTTATATATAAATATATTTCGGCATTATATGTGGGATATTTTTTCATTTTATCTTCATTTCAAAAGTTGCGCTTATTAATTTTGAGAAACCTACATTATGAATTGAATTCGGTTCCAAAATTTTTCAAATGCCTCATCAATGAAATTTTTATTTATAAATCAACCAAGAACCATTTCTCAGTTTCACACTCTTATTAAATATTTCCATATTCTGTTCTCCTTAACTTCAAGAGAAGCAGACATGCTGAAGAGGAGTAGCTCTGAGCTTAGGATACCGTTTTATGATTTCCAAAACATAAAGCTTTTCAGATGTTCTCCCGCAGCCATAGTATCCTAGAGTTATTCAAGAAGCATGATATATTAGCATATTGAACTGAGGATACTATAATACCCTGTGTACATTAAATTAGTTTGAAAGACAGATTTCCTGGTAAAGAAGGTATCTAAATGTTGTATTGCTTTTGTTCACAAAGTTTTGTCGATTCACTATTTAAGGGTTGATAACTTAATCCATTAATTGTCTTGGTACAATATAACTTAAGAATATAAAGCACTTCAAAACCCATGTGAATGATGTCTCCTCCTATGATAGATTCTGGAACTTTTGGTCCATATTGATCCGAATTGGTTTTTAGGGTCATGTCTGATTATTATAGGGATTCACACTTGTTTGCTTTCAGACACTGGCTTATGCAGGAGTTGAAATCTTTAAGCATTTTTACATGTCACTTCTTGAAAATCCTAACTGGAACACTTGGCAATCAAACTTATATTTCGAAAGAGTTTAGGATATTCATCTACATGTTGGCTTTTATATCCATGCTTCAACAAACTTGATATTCCTATACTCAGAATATTTACCTATGCTTTTATGTTCTACTTCAAAAAAGGACACTTTGTTTGATTTGTGCCTTCTAATATAACTGACGACATAAGAATTCGTTAGTAAGAAAAAATATGTCTTATTCGACATATCCCAGCATAATATAATTACTACTATGCTATCATAATTATCGTACAGTATTGTCCACTGAAATTCTATAAGAGAAAAGGAAACACCTACTTGTTATTGGATATACACAAACATATAAATATAATAGTTAATTGATTCCGTTACTACGTGATAGTGATAGAAATTAAACTATGTATTATACTACCACAAGAATTTATTGAAATTCAGGATTGCAATTTCGGTATTTCGACCATCTTCAGCTGACAACAAGTACTGACTCAAGTTGAAATACAGACAAACTGGTATATACAAAATTTATGAGGATGCAAACAAGAGGCAATAATAAATAATATAATAAAAGCAGGTATTATTCAAAGATATTAACTATCGATGAATAAGCTTGGGCCATACTGGTCGTTCAGAAGGTTATTACTATGGGGAGTTTGGAAATTTCGATGGATTCGAACTTGATCTATGGGTGGAAAATGAAGTCCATTTTCGATACAATGTAAAGTAAATTCGTCGGTTCTCTGGTTATTGTAATCTGATTGATGCTCTTTGTATCTAGTTTTGAATGCACGACCAGTCTTACCTATATGGACACATTCCAATCCATACAGGACACCTTGTAAGCTCCAGTATTGTCAAATCTATCAGTTTTATCTTCAGTATTGAATAATTTCCGAGAAAGTTTTGATGTGGGTTTTGAAATGACATTTGCATTATTTTCACTGATGAGGCAAAAATATGTTAATGAAATTTATTTAACTGTATTAGTTGATTCTATACGTGGGTGAAAATTATGATATGCTACTTGTGTTTGTTTTTTCTGATTATTCCGTTTATCATATTTGAGGGATAGCCCTTGCTCTCAGCTATTTCTTCAATAGTTGACACTTCCCTGAACATATTTCCTTCGTATAATGGCAGAGAGAACGCCTGATGTATCATTGAAGTAAACTCAGCGTATTTATGAGATTTTGGGTGTATTGAGTCATAAGAGAAGTAAATATCAGTAATGGTACGTTTTTGATAAATATCAAAACTTAGTGTGTTATTTTTATGAGTGATTGTTAGGTCTAAAAAGTGAATCTGATTATCGACTTCTCTCTCTTTTTTCAATTTAATGTTGAGATGAATGCTATTGACTCGGGTTAAAAATTGATCTAGTAGTCTAGCGGTTCCTGTAAAACATGCTAGTTTATCGTCTACATATCTATACCAAAAACGTACTAATTTTGATTTGGAGGAATTGAATATGTTATCCTCCAAGATACTCAATGAAAATGTCAGCTTGTAAAGGGTTCAATGGAGCTCCCTCCAGTAGCCCGTGAGGTTGTTCATAAAATTTGTTATTGAAATTTAAAGATAAAACTGATAGATTTTAAAATTTGTCCTGTATGAATTTTGAAGGCGCATATATAAGTAAGACTGGTAGTTCATTTAAAACTAGATACAAAGAGCATCAATCAGATTACAATAACCACGGAACCGACGAATCTACTACGCTTCACATTATATCGAAAAATTTTCCACCCATAGATCAACTTCAAATTATTAACAGAATTCCTAAAGGACGAAATTTTCAAACTTCAACAAACGCCCCATAGAAATAATATTCTGAACGAGAAGTATGGGCCAGCTTATTCGTTTATATTTAAATAATATCTGCTGTTATCATAATTCGTTTATTACTTCTTATTTGCACTCTAATTAATTATTGTATTTATGTATGTATTTTAACTTTAGTTCAGTAGTTGTTGTCAGCTGAAGATGGTCGAGAGACTGAAATGGCAATCCCGATTTCCAATAAATCCCTTGTGATAGTATGATACATAGTTTAAATTCATCATCATCTAAATATAAATCAACCAAAAAACACACCCCCACCAAAAAAAAACTGCAGAATTACATACCGATCAATTAAAACTACACCCTTCAACAAAAATAACATATTCTGATACTGTGAACAAATTTATTGCCTCGTAGAAATAAAACAAATACTTGTCTTCAATTTTTTTATTTACACTTGCCTGAATGGAACCGGATGGGCATAGAAATAAAAACGCGATTTCAAACATCCTTCCAAACAATGTGGCATCGATGTCGTTTAAAAAAATATTTGAAATCGTCTCTGAATTTAGATTTAAAAAAACGAATTTATTCAAAAATGACTACATATCACAGTTCCTTCTTATATATCACAGCTCTTATTGATTCGATCAAAGTTCATTATGTTAAAGTTTCGTAGAATGTGAACCACACACAGAAATGTTTAACGAGATACGGCAATAGAATAAATGATCTTATAGATCTGGTATGTTAATATTCATATGATAAAAAATAATATAGCTGACAGCTTTGATAGCGCACTCGAGAGATAAATTCAAATCTTATGGCTCTTAATAACTAAAATAGTATTGAAGTTATCAAGATCTCTGTAGTATGTTAAAATTTCATTATATTTGTATTTGGATGAGAGTGTAGGAAGAGTTTCAATTTCTCAGAAATGATTTTATGAAAGATTGTGACAGTGTTCTTAATTGTCCCTTTGGAACAGGAATATTAATTACACAAGGATAAGAATTAAGTAATTAATCAATGTAAGTCGTCACTAAAAAATTCATGGGATGAATAATTTACAGTTTTCGAGAAATACAAATAACTGTCAAAATTTTATATTCTAGCTTTTAGTTCCAAAGTTATAAAGATTTCAGTGACACTGTTTTCGTTATTTTGAAAACAATGAAAAAATCAAAGACTGTTTGGCAATGTCACTAATCGATTTGGTAAAGCCGTAGAGTAATAAATCTTTAGGTGACAAGAAGGTCATAGGTGTGCCATTAATTATATTGTTCTTACATATTATAATCCGAGGTACCTGGGTGAAATATTGGCAATTCAGGTGGGTTTCATATATATTTTTCTCAAAAACTTATAAGTACTTAGTTGAATACGGATTAACTGATATGGAAACCGTTTTCATCTCACACAATAACCTGTATATGAGATCATTATAGATGGAAATTTGATGAGTAATTCCTATCATGAATGATTTACAATGTACAAAACAGTTTTGATTACTCTGTGGTACACAGGTACCACCGCCCGCCTTGTGTCTCGGATAAGGGTAAAAGAGTATTGCTAAGTATATTCTCCGAATTTAACCCCAAGAACGATTATTATTACAAAGATATATTAAGATGAGTTCTTGAAGTAGTTTTATCATTTATATGCATCAGTTAGTAGTAGGTGAAAGTGTTCTGTTCATTTCTCGAATAATGGAAAAATTTTCTAATTTTATCCCTGTTGAACGTGCTAAAATATACCACTTTCCCAAAGTGAAAAATTAATTATATTAAATGTATATGATGCTTTAAGGCATCAATGCTATTTACCTTCAATCGATGAAAATGTTAAAATGTGTTCTGAAATGACGAGAAGTGGACAGTCCACAATATACAAGCCTCTCTAGAAAAGAAAATCGGAAAATGGATTTATAGTGAAACCTCCAAAAACGTCTCCAGGAAAGCCCCGAATGGTTATTGACGAAGACTTTAGGAATACTATTCGAAATACTGTGCATTCATTTATTTTCGGAAAAAAATTTTCACTGTGGTAAAAACACACGCAGTGCTCTAGGAGATCTGGACTTGCCTTTAATATATAAAAAGAATTGTGGCAAGTTTTGCATGAATTGAATTTCTCATGGGAAAAACACAACAGGTAGTCGGTTTTCATAGATAAAGAAGAAATCGTTTTGCTGAAGAAGAAATTATTCGAGAGCAATTGAAATATCGTGCTCAAAGCAAGAAAAAGGCTGGAGAGTATCATGAGTACATGAAAGCGGATGTTTTCGAAGAATATTTTGAACAGTTGATGGGTTTGATTTCACCAGGACATTAATACCAACATCTTCATGACGTGAAGCAGCATCATCAGATGGCTGACGGATGAAAATATTTCTTTTGAAGAAAATATGGTGAAGAAAGAATTATTATCAATTGTAAATTTACATAAAAAATCAAACAAAAAATTTAGGATTGACGGAAGTTAGTATACTCCGCCTTCCAGCTTACCACTGGGAATTGAATCTGATTGAACTAATATGAGCACAGGTAAATCGTGAAGTGGTTAGAAAGAACACAAGTTTTAAGATAAAATACGTCGAATTCATTTCAACAGTGCAATGAAAAAAGTTACATTCCAAAACTGGAAAAATTGCATGGACCACGTCATTAAAGAAGAAAATAAAATGTGGGAACTGGATCATATGGATTCCGTGATAGATCCTGTTATAGTGAATTTAGGTAATAAAGTTACATCTTCAGAAAATAAATTGTAAATATTTCATGAAAATATTGCAGCTTAAATATATATAAACATTTTGACAATCATTATTTTGATTTTCATAATTGAAGTGTAGAAAGAAATTGAATTTAGAACTAGGGTTCTATAAAGTCATGGAATTATTTATAAACATTTTTAACATTCTGTTAGGTAATGTTAGAAGGCATGTGGAAAATTTAGCTCAAGTCTACTATAATATAAAATAAATGTTCATTTCCATAATCTACTAAAATTATTGAGTTATCTGAAATATCACACATTATTTAATTATTATATATTTTAACGTATAGAATTAAGTGTAAGTTCAGTATGCATAAAATACATGAAATAATTATTTTTAGTAAACGTAACCATCTAGATATTTACATAATTAGACATTCGTCTACGTTACTGACTACAAATTTTAGATGGAAAAACATTTCATTTAGACAATGCATGTCACGAGTCAGACTTAACTATGATCAATCATAAATTTTTCTGCACTAAAATCATCAAAATGTTAAGCATTGGTAAAGTTTAAAAATTAGTTATTCTTCATCCCACTAAGTTTATTCTTGCTAAACACTAGAGACAACATACTTTAGTAAATTGAGAATGAGTAAAGAAAATTTGTATATACAAATATATTGTACATTGAACTGTTGAATAAAGTTTAATTAATTATCCTATGAACTCATCGGGATAAGTCTGAAGAAAAACTTTTATCAATAGTTGAAGATATAAATATCATTTGGTGAGAAACAAGGTTTTAGAGAGATTTAGATTTTTGCACAATCATAACGAAATGCAGACTGATTCAATTCATCTCGTTTCTCTTTTCGATGAACATTTACTTGAAACTCTTGGAGAGAACAGGCAAGTACAGTTTGAGGGGATGGGGTGAAAATTACAGAGTGCCAGTGACTCAAGAGCATTCTAATTGAAATAATGACCATTTGTGACTTATTTAATACTTTGAAGCTAGATGCAAGCAGCAATGTTACATTGATTAGGTAATGCAGGTAAGGAAAGAAATTGTTGTTGAAAAGTTTTGTGGACATGAAGCAACTTGAAAAATGAATCATATATTCAAGTGCAAGAATGGAAAGAAACAAAGCCTATATCCGTTAATCAACGCAATTGTCAAAAAATGAAATAACGTTATACCCCTTACGTGCGATTCCTAGTATATGTGTGTATGCGCGTGCGCGATTATCAAGTATCCATATTCAAACAGAATAATAAGGCGAGTTCGAGTCAATACTGACAACGTAGAGATATCGTCAAAACTTTCTTCTTATATTATATATTATATAAAACTCTGAAGATTTCGTCAACATTTGTACACAAAAAATGAAAACGATTATGTCAAACATTAACGAATTGGATATTCGGCGTTCATCCCTTTCTTTAGCTTTCTAGAATAGAAAACGATGATGGTTATTGAAGCTAACAAAATTTTCATGAATATCCACTCAGATCAGCTGGAAACTTCCAACATCCACTTTAATAAAAAGAAAAGTCTAGAGAACAACTATAAATATCGATATGAAATAAATATTTGCATCAATTTGTAATCAAATAAATCTAATTTAGCATTCGATACGGGAGTTTTTTATAAAAAAAAATATAATGCATCAGATGGGACGATATTTCATAATTCACTTTTAAATTCAGTTTGTAGCCTTCCTTTTCATTGCAAACACAAAGAAAACATTTTAATTTCATGAAACAATTACGAAGAGATGTTGAGAGCTACTGGTATGCACCAACCTGGTTTCTAGAAAGTAGCAGCTAAAGAGTTATCAATTGGTCGTGGTAGTGTGAAAGAACACCTCACAGGTCAATCCTGGATTAGAACATCGGCTAAGAACAAATTTTGAGAGTACCTTAATTAACTGGTATTATAAATTAGGATCACGGGTGATGAACCACAATTCTCTTCCAGAATGAGTAAGTGGTCATCCCAGTTCTGGAAACGCAAACCATTTCTACCATGCTCAAGAAATAGTTAGACAGAGAAGTATATGTTTTGGAGAGGCTTGGAGAAAAAGCTGGCATCATCTTTATATAATAGAACCTCAGGTGAAATTATACTAGGAACAGGATAATCCTTCCAATAATGGGCTCTAACAAGGTAGTGCTACTTGTCACCCTGCATTTATGGAATAATCTGAAAGCAAATCTTCAAAGGCAAAAATTTTTCAGCAGGAAGGATGGTTCACTTGGCAGTCCAAGGGCTTGATAAGAAGTCACTGAAAATTTACGAGTTTGCCAAGATGTTGGCAAAGAGACATTAATATATTCTGGATATAAAAAATATCCTACTGTTTCAATACATTCCTGAAAATATTTTTTTGCAAAGATACCACAATTGATGGGGTTCAATTCATTCTCGATATGTGATCTTCTGACTTCAAATAAATGTTATTCTTCAAATCTCGAGGTGTTTATAGAATGAAACTTCTTGATTTGATTCCGCACCTAACATTAGTTGCATCGAAAAAAATACAGATTTAATTTCGTATCACATTCGGAGTTGACACAAGAACGGCAAACTCCCTGAAGAGGCAACATCATACAGGCCAATCAGCTTACTACCTATAACAAGCAAAACATTCGAAAGACTGTTGCTTAGCAGAATTCATGAAGATCATAACCTGACGAATATTCTTCCAAATTACCAGTTTGGCTTCAGGGAGAACATGTCCACTATTCACCAAGCCCACAGAATAGTCAACACCATCTCAAAAACTCTTGAAGAAAAACAATACTGTACTGGAGTATTTCTCGACATAGCACAGGCCTTCGACAAGGTGTGGCACCAAGGCCTGAAATTCAAGATCAAAATCACCTTGAACCACAACTATTACCTCCTGTTAAGTTCCTACTTGTCAGAAAGATATTTTCAGTGAAGCTCAACGACGCTATGTCAAACCATTATCCTATAAGATCCGGAGTACCGCAAGGTAGTGTATTAGGTCCATTGCTTTTTCTCCTATATACCTACGATCTACCTGTTACCAATTCCACGACCATAGCCGCCTTTGCAGACGACGTTGCTATACTTTCCGTCAATGAAGATCCAACCACCTCGTCAGTTAACATGCAAAATCACCTAAACACACTGAGCTCCTGGTACAAAAATGGAGAATCAAAATAAACCAATCCAAATCAGTACAAGTGACATTCACAACCCGCCATAGTAATTGTCCCACAGTCGCAATTGATGGAGTTTCTCTACCTACCAAAAGCAATATAAAATACCTTGGTTTACACTTAGATCGCCGACTTACCTGGGATAAACACATTCAAGCGAAGAGAAAACAACTGGATATTAAATTCAAACAAATGTATTGGTTACTAGGAAGAAAATCAAAATTATCCTTGAAGAATAAAGTTTTACTGTACAAAGTAATGCTGAAACCAATCTGGACATATGGCCTGCAACTCTGGGGATGTGCAAAATCATCAAGAGTGAATATCATACAGAGATTCCAGTCAAAAACATTGCGTTCCATAGTAAATGCTCCTTGGTATGTAACCAATAAAACCTTACATGAAGATCTCCAAGTACCCTATATCAGCGAAGAAATCAGAACAGTTACGACAAACTACCAAAATCGAACAACAGGCCACACCAATGATCATATTGAAAACTTGTACAGGGATGGACCATCCAACAGAAGACTGAAAAAAACCTGGCCTGAAGACCTCCTACATCACTGAGCAGAAGTGTTGATGCCAGTGGGCATCTCACTTTCATGTCCAGTTTCTTTCATTTATTTTACTTAATACTCTGTAAGAAGTAGATTGTAAAATGGCAATAAACGTTATACATATTGAAAAAAAAATAAAATTCATAACAATGTATAAACATGAAATGCTCAAGAGTTCATTATAGAAAATAATTTAAATTTAACTTTACCGATATAAATTTTTCAACCAAACCTGAAGAACTAAATTTGGTACCATTAATTGAATTGAATACTTTGTACTTATGATAAACTGATTGCTTTTGATTTAAATAACACTGCAAGTTGTTAAGTTGGGGATTATGTTTTGTAAGTGGCATTGAGAAAATGATCTTATTTGAAGGAAAAGGAATAATATCAAGAAGTGACCAAAGAGGAAGAATATAAGAGGGATAACAATATCCATGACAACATTTTCTGTATCCTATTGCCCTATTCTCGATTTACAATCCCATGCGTGGTACACCATTCCTTATTTATATATTTTTTGCTTTATTCATCTTTAATATCAGCGTTAGGAAAGGGTAGGTGTAATTTATTAAAAACAGCATTACATGATAGAATAAAACGTAGAGGAGTTGTAGATACCTTATGCCACGAAGAGCCTCTTTGTGCGCTTGGAACATCTTCACGTTGTTCATGTTCGACTGCCAGTATTTCACATAACCGGCGTGATCGCCGGTTACCATCCAGCTGTCATTGTGACTCCACACCATGGTCCGTACAGGGCTATCATGGGCCTGAAAAGACAAACACAATGATAAGGAACTGTGTGAAACAGTGGGCTCAATGTATGATTGATTGTGTTACATTTCAATAATGAAAATTTGTTTGAAGTAGAGGAATTCATTTATTTTTTTATTTATTTGAGTACAATATAAGGAATGTCCACAGCCAAAGCCAAAATGACTTTCACTAGATGAATATTAGTTACATAGAATCTAGTATTCTAAAAGAAAGTATTATATAAGACATTAATATATATATATATATATATATATATATATATATATATATATATATATATATATATATATATATATATATATATATATATATATAATAAATTATTGCATCGAGAAGTCAGTTTATCCAAAGTCGTGGAAAATGGCTCATGTCATTCCGATTCCAAAAGTACGCGATCCTAAGGATTACAGGGATCTCCGACCTATAAGTATATTGAGTGTATTATCCAAAATTTTTGAAAAACTTGTCGCTGTCCAAATAAAAGCGTATTTGGAGTCGGAGAGTATTTTGCCTGATATCCAGTCGGGTTTCAGGGGGGGTCATAGCTGTACCACTGCCCTGCTCGCAGTGGTAGATGACATCATAAAGGCTGTAGACGATAATGAACTTTTGTTGCTCGTCCTACTGGATTATTCGAAGGGTTTCGATAAAATTAATCACGATTTGTTGTTGGCAATCTTTCATTATATTGGTTTCACTGAAAATACGGTTTTATTGTTTGAAAGCTATTTGACGGGCAGAACACAAAGAGTTTTGTACGGAAAAATTAAGTCTGATCCTATAGAGATCCCATGTGGAGTTCCGCAGGGATCCATTCTCGGACCGATATTTTTTATTATCTATACCTTTCAGGTCATGTGTTGTTTAATTTTCTGCTCGGCTCATTTATATGCTAACGACTCACAGCTCTATTTACAGTTTTCGCGCGACTCACTTGATGAAGCTCTAGAAAAAATTAATATAGATTTGGATAACATCTTCAAGTTGTCGGAGAGTATGTGTCTAAGCATTAACCCTTCAAAAACTGTAGTTATGCTATTTGGAAGGAAGGTCATGAGAGAGGCGTGTAAAGATCTAATTAAGATATCTGTGAATGGCGCAGTTCTTCCTCTGACTAGTGAGTGTCGTAATTTGGGTTTGATTATGGATAGCGATTTGAGGTTTGATTCTCACATAAACTTGCTACTCAAAAGAGCTTTCGTGAATATCAAATTGATTTATGGTTGCAAAGAATTTCTGGATATTCGACAAAGAAAAATGCTTTGTGAAGCGTTGGTGTTGTCTCACCTCAATTATTGCGATACCGTATATGGCCCATGTCTGACAAAACAGAATGTGGCCCGAGTTCAGAAAATTCAAAACTGGTGTGTTCGAATTGTTTTCAACCTTAGACGCACAGATCGCACGTCCTGCAGACTGCAGCAATTGGGTTGGTTGAACATGGCGAATCGAAGAAGGCTGCATGTGCTGAGTCTGTTTTACATGATTTTGAATGAGAAGAAACCCTCCTATCTGCACCGACGAATCAAATATAGAACAGATGTTCATAGCATCAACGTCAGGTTCAGACATAAACTTGCCATACCGCGTTATCGTGCTTCCATGTTTCAGCGTTGCTTTTCTTATATTATTGTAGATGAAATCAATAAAATACCGAGTAGTCTTTTAGGTTTGAGTTTGGATGCATTTAAGAGGAGGGTGAGGCATTGGCTTTTTGAGAGCCAGTTAAATGAGATGTAGTCTTTCCTTGTTTCACCAAGAAGAAAAGATCTTTTATATATGGAGTGCATGAATTAATTTTGATTTATTTTAGTGTTTAATTCTTGTTTTCAAGATGAATAGTTGGTAAGATTAGTGATAAGTATCTCTTACATAACGATGTTTCCGTACAATTGTGGGTACACTTGTCTAGTATTTGTTTCTATTTTATTCAGGTTGGATTAATCAGCTATGCTGTATCCTACCTTTTGGTATCTCTCAATGTACAGTAACACTCACTCATAATAAGTTTAAGGCATTTAATGTAATTGATAGTTATAATTATTATTTCTGTACAAGATGCCAATAAAATGCTATTATTATTATATTATTATATAATAGTGAGTTGTATTCACAGAAAGAATGAAAAAAAAAAAAAAATACAAAATGAATATTACAAAAACGAACGATTGAATGAATTTTATATCAGTCAGTAAAGAGCAAGCGTAATGTTCTCTTCAAAGAGGCCAATGTGACCCCAAACAAATTGATACTCCTATGCGTGTTGCAGACACGTAGCATCCTATCGATAGGGAGTTCTGTGCATTATTAGTTTTTCTAAAAGTTATAGAGAAGAGGTCGTGGTGCCTCAATGATTTCATAGGAACATTAAAAGTAACCATGTGCAAGATCTCAGGTACCTGAAATACGCAGTTCAATATTTTAAACAAAACCAAAATATCAGATATAGTTCTACGATTTTCAAGTGACAATAAATTGAAATATTCACGGGCAGGAGCGTAGTCGTGGTTCAGGATAACAAAGTTAGTTTTGAAGCATATGAACCGTATGAATCTATTCTGAATGCGTTCAAGTCTGTTGGAATAACAATCATAACGAGGGTTCCAAATACATGAGGCCAAATTTAATTTACTGTAGATGTAAGCATAATATAAAGTGATAAGTGATTTTACATATTTAAATTCCTTACTTTTCCTGAAAATATAACCCATCATTCGACTTGAACTATTTGCTATGCGATCTATGTGTGCATCGAAGAGCAACTTCGAATCGAAAGTGACACCCAGATCAAAAGCCGTGGACACACGTCGCAGCAATGAATTTCCAATTGAGTACTGAAAAGTGATAGGGGAATGGTTTCTAGTAAAAGTTATCGTGAAACATTTATTTAAATTCAGAAATAATTGGTTTACTCTACAGTACTCAACCAAGTTATTCAAATCTAGTTGAAGATCAAGGCAGTCCCTTGAGCATGTGATAGATCTAAAAACTTTCAGATCGTCTGCATAGAGCAAGAATCTGGAATGCCGGAAACATTTATCTATGTCATTTATATAAATTAAGAAAAGAAGAGGACCGAGATGAGTTCCCTGCGGTACCCCAGAAGTAGTATATATATAAAAAATTATGGCTTTACCAATAACAACAGAATATTTCAGACCTTTTTTTAACCTCCTCAACAATATAAACTATTTAGAAACTAAAGCTCATATTAGATATAAAAAAGATACATGCGCTTCAAATTACTGTTCTTTTCGGGATTTGCTCTTTATAGGGAATACATAAGTAGCACTGAAAACTATATAACATCTGATCCACAAAGGTTTTGGCGTCACATTAATGCAAAAATGAAAAATTATTACCTTTCAAATCGTATGGATTTTAATGGTGTTGATGGCAAGGTTATAGTTGATATTTTTGCAGATTTCTCTTCTGAAGTATATAGTTCAGAGGTTATAGTTCCTTCTGTTGCAAACCTAAATAATTGTCGATTTCCTCCTTCAGAGATTTACGACTGTATATTTAACATTAAATTTAGTATGTGCACTGGTGTGGATGGTATACCTACTTAATAATAATAATAATAAACGATTTTTATTAGCCAATAAATAATAACATAATATTGGCCAATTGGCCATCGACCTAGGTCCTGCAGCCAGTAAAATTTTACATTAAGATATTATTTCCTACTACTGAAATTGAACATAAAGATTTGTTTTCCCAATTTTGATTGTAAAAAAAAACTATAAGTTATTATTTATATGCACAGAACTATTTTAGTGCCCTTGAAGCTGCTCTATAACTTCCAGTAGTGTGTGCGTGGGGTATTTTCGTCGACTTTGTATATGTATATCTCTTCTTCTTATGTGGGGTTGTAGTATTTCCATATTATGTGGTCGTTTTGCAAACTTAGTTGAAAGCATCCTTAATCTATCAGTGATGGGTTGAATTTTTGTCACCTTGTAGAGCAGCTGATTTGAAGGGTTGTGGAGTGGATTATCTGGGTGGCGCATCTTGGTAATCGTTCTGAGGGCAGTAGTTTCTGCAGTTCTCAATTGTTTTATTGCTGGATTTCTTCAGTTTAGAAATATAGTGTGGCCATATTCTGGGATTGGCCTGCAAATGCTTTTATAGATTTTAGCAGCTGTTTTTTTGCTTATTCCTTTGTTGTTGTAGGTCAGGCAGCGAAAAATTTAGCTCTGGTAGTAATTTTTCTTTTACAGAGTTTAGTGTGATAGTTGAAGCTAAGTTTGTTGTCAATATTTATGCCCAAATATTTTGCTGTGACGTTAGGTTTTATGTTGTGCTGGTTGATCGAAATTTGCGGGGAGCATGAGATGGGGTATGATTAAAATAATCAGTTGACATTTAACAGGATTTAGCAGTAATTTCCATTTGTTAAGCCAGTTCATAATTTTATCCACCAGGGCTTGTAGCTTCTCCATAACTTGTTCTTTTGTTTTAGCGTGTACTATGAGGGCAGTGTCATCGGCAAACTTTAGAGCATATTCGGCCTTTTCCTGATGGTCGACATTTTCATTTATATCAGTGCAAAAAGGTTGTATAGTAAAGGCGATAAAGGTGAACCCTGGGAACTCCTTTTTAGGTTTGAAGGATTCTGATCTTGCATTCTTGATTTTTACTGCCAAGCTCCTGTCTAATAAAAATTCTCTTATGAGGTGGATTAAGTAGTTGGGCAATTCCAATTTTTCAACTTGTATAGAAGCCCTTTGTGCCATACACTATCAAATGCCTTTTTATATCAAGAAATATTGCTGCAGATGAGAGGTTATTGAGTTTGGCAGCCTGGACATTTGAAATGAGAATAGTAATAGGGTGCAGAATAGAGCATTGGCTTCGAAACCCAAACTGATGATTAGGAATTTTATCCCAATGATTTCTTCTATCTTTATTTTGATTATCTTTTCGAACATCTTGCCAAGAGCAGGAAGCAAAGTTATAGGTCTATAGTTATTAACTCTTTCATGGTCAGTATTAGGTTTAGGAATTACTACAATATTTCCTATTTTCCATTCGGGAGGAAAATAGTGATTGGAGAGGCAGAAGTGGAATATGCTCATAATAAAAATGTGTACATTAATGCTAAATCTTTTGACCACCACCCATGGTATATTATCAGCCCCCGGTGCTGTACACTTTTGATTTTGTAAAATTTTGAAATAATCACTTTCTTCGATTTCTATTTCTTCTGTTGGAATGTGATTTTCATCAAAAAAGTTTTCGCACCACTGTTCCACTTCGTTTTCTATGTGTTTATTAAATTGGGGATTCTCAGTTTCTTCATAATGGAGTTCAAAGTGTTTCGCAAATACCTCAACTTTTTGTTCTTCTGTCTCGTATAGAACACCATTTTCTTCTATGGGTGGAGTTTTTTGTGCGTTTTTGTATCTTGAGAGCTTACTAATTTTCTGGTAAAACATCCTTCCCTTCATTTCATCTAACCTCACAAGTCCTGACCCAGCTGTGTTGCCTGTATTGGTTTTTTTTTTTTTTTTTTATTATAATAGTAGTTACAAGCAATCAGAATAATTTACATTCTATAAGCTCATTTCCTGGTATTAGAGCTAACGCTCCCAAGTGTCATGATGAGGTCCTGTCCAGTGACAAGTCCTCTTTGAAGCTCCTTTAAATCTGCTGGCCAATTTCGTTTCAGTCGCCGATCGTTCTGCGATTCAGACAGAGGTTGTACCAAAATATTTGTGTGAATCTCAAGCTTTGCGTGATATTTGTTGCTGTTTTCTAATGACGTCCTTTACATACGGTACCATCAGGTCTTCATGTAGGGTCTGATTTGAAACGTACCAAGGGGCATTTGCAATCATTCTGAGGATTTTAGATTGGCTTCTTTGGATGATTGCCATATTGGACTTACTGGTGCATCCCCAGATCTCGATTCCTTAGGTCCAGATGGGCTTAATTATTGTTTTGTAGATGAGCAGTTTATTCTCTAATGATAATTTCGATTTCCTACCAATGAGCCAGTGTAATTCTTTGACTTTCAGGTCAATTTGTTTTCTTTTTTTGATTACATGTTCCTTCCAGGTAAGTTTTTTATCCATGTGCATTCCCAGGTATTTCACTGTAGGAGATTCAGGTATCCAAATATTGTTCATCTGTACTGGCGGACATTGGCCTTTTCTTAGTGTGAAATTTACTTGTACAGATTTGGTCTCATTGATTTTAATTCTCCATTTTGCAACCATTCTTGTATCTGGTCCAAATGGCTCTGTAGCAATGAGAAGCTTGTGCTGGGTCCTCGTCGCTTGCTAGTATAGCTGCGTCGTCCGCGAATGTGCCCATCACTGTTTGGGGGTTTGTTGGGAGGTCTGCTGTATACAATAAGTACAATATGGGGCCGAGGACGCTACCTTGTGGTACTGCAGATGATATGGGAAAATTGTTGGATATCTTGTCGTTCACTCTTACCCTGAATTTCCTTGTGTCTAAATAGGATCTCAATAGTTGGAAATATGTTGTAGGAAGATGTTTTTTTATTTTGTATAGTAGACCGGGGTGCCAAACCTTGTCGAAGGCTTGGCTCACATCGAGAAATGCTGATGTACAGTACTTCTTCTGTTCAAGTGCTTGGTTTACCGTATGGCTTATTCTGTGTGTTTGTTGAACAGTTGAGTGGGATGCTCGAAACCCAAACTGGTGGTGAGGTATCCATTGTTTTGTGTTTGGATCTGTGTTGATTCTGCGTAAGACCAGTCTCTCGAGTACTTTTGAGGTTACAGGTAGCAAACTGATTGGCCGATAGGAGGTTACACTGCTCGGATCTTTACCTGGTTTTTGAATTAAAATAATTTCTGCTGTCTTGAACTGCTCTGGCCAATAGTTTTGTTTCAGCATAGCGTTGTAAATATACTTCAGTAGAGTGATCCCTTTTCTGGCAACTCTTTAAGCATTTTTGGTGTGATTTTATCAATTCCTGCAGTTTTTCTTGTGTTGAGGCGACTGAGTTCGTCCTGTACTTCAGCTGCAGTGAAAGGTTTGATTGGTGATGTGTTGTTGGGTGTTTCTAGAAGTTCTCTCTATTTCATTATCTCTGGCGTCATTATTAGGGTGAATACTGTTACTAGGTGTTCGGCAAATAGTTTGGCTTTTTCTTCGTCACTTCTGGCCCAGTGTGTGTTAGATGCTGATGTATAACGTATAGCTGGTGTGTGCGTCATTGGCTTTGTAGAGTTCTTTATTGGCTTCCATATTGAATTATCGAATCTGCTCAGGTTTGAGACGTAGTCGTGGAATGAGATTTCTTTTATTTCTTTGATTTTCGCTCTGAGTCTGTTGGTTGTTCTGTTCAAGATGTTTTTATCAGCTGGGGAGTGTGTTACCTGCCACCTCGCTCTTGCTCTTCTCTTCTGGGCTATCAGCTTCTTAATTTCTTCAGAGACGTTATTGGTTTGATTTGCTACATTGATTATTGGGGTTGTTTGTTTCACTGCTTGTATGATCTGGTTATTGAATGTGGACAGCACATTCTCTATTTTATCATGGGTTTTCAGTCTCACGTCCAGGCTGTATTGGTGTATAAGCTTATGGATTTCTTTACTATAATTGTTAATACTTGTTTTGATTTCAGGTGAAGGGTTTTGTCTGTATTCTCTATACATTCTTCTTTTAGTCTTTATTAAGCTAATAATAAATGATGGAAGTTTATGCGTCCCATATGTCCTTGTAGTTTTGGATGTGTTGTCCAAGACAGTCTCCTCCAAAGTTTTCAAAAATCAGATATAGTATTAGGTGAAATAGGCACCAGTCTATTGATATTTATGTAGTTTTCTAATTGTTTGTTGATGTTTTCCATATTTGCCTTGCAGAAGCAGTAAAATTTGTCCAATTTCATAGTTATATCCACGTTTAGGCTTAGAATAATAGACAAGTGTTCACTTCCCAGATCTGGTATGACATCAATGTTTTCAATAAAATTTTTCATATTTGGGCTGAATAATATCAAATCAGGCGTTGTGTCCTCATTATTGGGCATTATAAAAGTTGGCTGAGTTTCTGCCATGCTGAAACTGGACCTCTGCAGAAAGTTATTTAGGTATACCTACTTTTATTCTCAAACAGTGTTAGTACACTGACCTAGCCGATCTGTTCGATATTCAACTTATCTTTGGCATCAGGCAAATTTCCAAATTTGAGGAAAAGCAGCTTCATTGTTCCAATTTTTAAATCTGGCCAAAAATCCTCTATCAAAACTACCGAGGTATATCAATCCAATCAGCAATACCCAAAATGTTCGACAGTCTGATTACTCTATTATAATCAAGGAGCAACATTGTTTCATAAGGGGTCGCTCCACTGTATCAAACCTGGTATGCCAAGGATTTTATCGAATGCTTTGAGTCAGGCTCCCAGTTGGATGCTGTGTATACAGGTTTTTCAAAAGCATTCGATAAGGTAAACTATAAAGGCAAAATTGGAGGCGAGCTTCTTGAGTGATTTAACTCAATTAGTCAGGTATAAATCGTCTCTTTCCAGAGAGATACACGTCACTTCGGGAGTTCCACAGGGTTTACACTTGGGCTCAATTCTTTTCAACCTGTTCATTAATGATGTGGACCAAATTATGAAGTGTAAATCTTTGTTGTTTGCAGATGATATGAAGTTGTTCCAGAAAATCCAAGATGTTAAGGATGTACATTTTCAGCAGAAGCAGATTGATGCACTGATAAACTGGTCTACTTCAAATTCGTTAAAACTGAATTTCGATAAATGTTTCGTGATCACATTTCATAATACCAAGACCCCAATCGGACAAGACTATGTAATGGGCGATGAACGGTTGGGGAGGGTTGATGATATAAAGAACCTCGGAGTGATCCTCGACAGTCATTTGAATTTCAACGAACATATTCGCAAGACAACAGTTAGAGCATACCGGATGCTGGGTTACATTATTCGGAATTCAAGGGACTTTGGTCCAAGTATAGTCAAAATTCTTTACTGTGCGTTGGTGAGATCAATTCTCGAGTATGAAACCTGCATCTGGTCTCCTCATTATAAATGCGACATTGACTGACTTTTGGGTTTAATTAATTTCAATTTTACTCAAAGACTGACGAGATACACACCACTTTTCAGGGATAAAAGTTGTATAACTAACTACAGTCAACATTTTCTTATTAATCGCTGTGTATCTCTGTTGGGAGAACTAGGGAGAGGTTTAGACTTGTTTGGTGTATCATTGGTCAGGTTTAAGATTGGGGTAAGGAGATTAATTTAGGTGAATATGCTCGTATGTACACCATATTTATCATACACTGTTTCTTCCTAATAATTATTGAGGGTGTCCCGTTTACTGTATCGCATAATATAGAACATGCAGCCTGTTTATGTGATAAATAAATGAATAATTGCACTGGTTGACATGGTTTTCATACCAAAAAGTAGATCATTATTTTTCAAATGGAAATACCATTCTAATAGTTGGAAAAAATATTCCTAAAGCCCTAACACGTACCACTTTTCAATAGCTCAATAAGATTCTTATACATTTGCAGGTAGTAAATGTAATGAGGGGACGATTAGCTGGAAACAATTTTTCATCTAAATCGAATAGGATTATAAATCAGTCTTCTGTTGAGTTTCGAAGAGGTTCTCGTGAGAAGAAAGTGTGTGCACTACGGAAATGTCGGGACAAATTTTGTGGAGAATTTATGGTGAAATCACAAGCTAGGCCATTTTCTGAAAATGTTAAAAAAGCCTACTTCTTATATTTTGGTGTTTCAATTGGAGATCAAGAGAAGCAGTGGGCTTTCTATTTGTGCTATGTTAGTTGTGGCGTACCATTGGTGCAGTCGATGAAAGGGAAGAGAAAAAGCGTGCCTTTTATAATCCCTACGATATGGCGAGAGTCCATCAATCATTTAGACGATTGCTATTTCTGTCTGACAAAGACTGAAGGGTATTCCAACGAGACTGAGCGCAAGAACAGTGCAGCAACTCCACTTTTTCTCCAGGTCCCAGTTCCCTCGAGTCACATTTAATTGTTCAAAGCTAGTTGAATGATTTAGTTAGTGTGTAGATTTGGGGTTATCAATTTCAATTTATTTATCTTCTTCAAAAAATTACAAGGGATGCCATTATTGTGAATAAATAACAAATAACAATAATAATAATTGATATGCTTAACTATCTCTACTAATATTATAAAGAGGAAATATTTGATTTTTTGTTTGCATTGAATACGCTCCGAAACTACTTGACTAATTTGAAAAATTATTTCACTGTTGGGAAGCAACAAAGTTAGGGATTCATACTAAAACTCCAATCTAACCTAACCTAAGGTTACAATTACAAAAAAAAGTTCTCACATCTATTGATTATAGAACAAAATAATGTACTACGACTTTTCAAAAAGCATAAAGTATCTAAGGTTTCATCTGCCAGCCGACTCCGAATGCTGCATGTCAGATAACCATCTGAGGAAAACGCCCGTTCTGCCTCGACACTTGTTGGTACTACAGATAAAAGACATTGGTGAGCAAACTGTAGATTTCGTGTTTTTGACCCTCCTGACTCGTACAAATTGATTTCTTTCTTGAAAATCATATTAAGTGACGATGACAAAGGCGCCACACGTTTCAGCGAATACTCTTTCAATGCCATTTCTAATTCCTCATCAAGACTAAGAGCTTTCGCCATTTCAGGCTCTAAATTTTTTTCACTGCAGCTAATGGAATTGAATCGTCATCATTCATGGCTTCATCTGCAACTGAAGATGTAGAGGGTTTGTTTTATATATTGACTGCAATATTGTCATCTTTGATACTGTTGTGTAATCTTCCGATTAACTTTATTATTTCTTTTTTGATTGAAGATTTTGGAGGCAGTTTAAAAGTTTGATCACCAGTAGATTGATTGAAATATACGTCGTATTGAAAAGAGTCTGTCAAATAATACAATGCTGCGGTCATAAATGTTTGGCGTTCATTAATCCAAGCCCTCATGGATGCAGCAAGTTTTGAGCTACTGGCGTTCCGAGTTCTTCTAACTTTTTCACCATAAATTGCAGAGTAGTTTCGGCAGTTAACAAATCTGAATTTCGACGACATAGTATTGTCACTGCCACTTTTATAGGCTGAAATACGAGTTCTAAATCTGATAAAGCGCGATATTCTTCGTCTGAGAAACTGTGATTTGACTTCGATCCAAGATTGCAATCAATCAAGGCTTTGCTTACACATTGCTTCACTTTATTGAATGTGGAAATCATATCTGCAAGACTAGACCAGCGTGTTTTGCAGTCCAGCACGAGTTGCACATTTTTGCTGAATTCGTCATTCATGTATTCCTGGAGAATGTCATTCTTCGTTTTTTTAAAAAGTTTGACTACTTGTCTTACTTTTTGATAAGGTGATCAAATTCTAGCACTAAGTCAACTTTATCTACAGTGGGTAATCAGCAGTCAAATCCTTCATTATCAATAATGTCATCAAATTCTTTATCGTCAGACCCCTCCACATCTGACTGAGCTACGACTGTCTTTTGTACTTTCTTCCACGTTTTGATCTGTAACTCACATCTATAACTCCCAATTGAATGCCGTGAGCGTAGCATAGCTGGTGAAGAGGATTCATGAGTTCACCATTACATTGGCGCCATCTGTAGTAACACCTGCTATATCATCATCTAATGACAAGCCATATACTGATAATTTCTTCTTCAAAATAGTTATGCAACTCTCTGCAGGCATGTTTCCTACTATGCGCACAAGACCCAAATTCCTGAACATATTTTTAATCTCTGAAAATGTATGAACATTCACATTCATGAAGCGCCTGTTTATGCATGAATTTCATTCATCGAAAGTAAGGCTAAATCTATGGTTATTCTTACATAGATTCATAAGATCCTGCGAAACTTTCATTTTCAAACTCATGCCATAATCCATAACAATCTGTTTTATGGAATTAGGCGATGCAAGTAATTTGTAGTGACTAGTAGCAAATAATTCTCTCAAGTCTTTCGACGTGCAAAAAGATCTAAACGTCATGCCATCTTTAGAAATCCTCCTAGATATTCTTTCCTCCAAAGAAACTTTTTGTAGGGACAAAAAGTAATCAGATATTTTCTGCCTTTTCGTACCGGTTAGAGGAGGTAGCCTTACTGACGCGGAAGCATTGATCAGCATTGAAGAATTTGATGGAACCAGAGTCATGTTTTCTGTCACTTTTTATGAGAAGTATCAATTTTGTACTTGGACAGTAAGTCTTTGGGAGATCGTGCCGTTGTTTTCAAAATAGACTTACACAATTTGCACTGGGTAGTTTGCCCATCCTCTGTCTTCAAATAGTATTTCCATGCCTTTAATCCACTTTGAAACTCATTATGAACTACCTTTGTTGTCATTTTAACACAAAACGAATAGACCGAGAGAACTTATACACACAATGAACTATTTTCAACTGTTATTGGAATAGTTCATAAATCTACAGATTGCCATGCACTCTGACACGTCCAAGCTCGCAAAACAATGACAAATTTACGACAACCGGAAAACGTCTCGCCTTACTCATCCCTATTGCCCTGTGGCCCTAGCGCCACATTGTTTACATAAGTCAACAACAACATGTGAAAGCACTGTAAGCTAACCAAAATTGACATAATACCAATCTAGTAAATCTTGCGAGATCGCGCATGATTTTGGGTGCGAGATTGATCTTGCAGAATAGGTGCGAGATCTCGGTATACCGAGATTGAATCAATGGGGTACGGGAGAGGAGTCAATGTCGTATACAGGGAAGCTCTGACTCAATAAACAGATTTTCAAAACAAATTAAATTAATGATATTTCGTATTCGAATTTTCTTCATTTCACTCTTTTTTAATAACCCCATGCAAAAACGAGAAAGTTTGTATGGGAGAGTGTGTGTGTGTAAAAAATTTAAACTTTTGAAAAGTTTGATTAATATCCGTGCGATGCCGGGGCGGGCTGCTGGTACAGAATATGAACAAATGACAATTACAAAATTTAAGTTCATGAGTCAGTTTGCGTTGAATTTTACGGCTCAAAATTATAAGTGAAGTATTCGTCCAAATTATAAAAAGCAGTATTCTTTTGATAGTGTTCCTAAAACGACGAGCTTCCAGTTTCCTTGAGCTAATTGGGAGCGTGTTGTATGCCATCGTCCCGAGGTATTGGTGCGAGTGTTGCGTATTTTCCAGACGGTGTTTGAGCACTACAAAGTTCTAACGACCCCTTGTTTTATATTCATGCTGTTCTGAATATGCGCAATGGCTACTTTGGTTTTGACGGATGTAAGTGGGCAATCCAGAAGGTAGCACCCTGTCAGGGTCAGTATACCAAATTTTCGGAAGAGATCCCTGCAGCTAACTGCTTTACGTTTTCCATTTATATTAAGTATAGGATTGGTCCTAATACTGTTCCTTGTGGAATACCAGCGTTGACTTCCTTCAGCTCACTCATCTCTCCATTCAGAACTGTGTATTGTTTTTGTTTTGTTGGTACACTCTTCATATGAACGTATGTGAAGGTTCATTTCAATCTGTCAATTCATTCTTTGTTTACAAGCCATTCAGTGTCGCCGTGTCACAGTATTTTTGTACAATGGAAAAAATTGCATATCATGGAGTGATAAAATTCTTATTTTTGGAAGGTGCAGCACCAAAAGAAATTCACGAACGAATGTTAAAGAGTGTATAATGATTGTTCACCTACAATTAGAACAGTAGAAAGATGGGTTGCTGAATTTAAACGTGGTCGTACAAGCCTTGAAGACGATCCACTTGAAGGACGTCCAAAAAGCGCAACACCAGAAATCATAGCCAAAATACAGGATATGGTTTTGGAAGATCGTCGATTGACTGAGAGGGATTTAGTGGAGGCTCTACACATCTCATTAGGCAGTGTGAGTCATATTTTGGGTTTTAGAAAGCTATGTGCACAATGGGTGCCACATTCGCTAACAATGGAACAAAAGCACATTCGAATGCGACTTTCTCAGCAACATTTGGAGCGTTTTAAAAAGGATAAAGTGGATTTTGTTCGTTGATTCACCACTATAGATGAGACTTGGGACTATCACCATGATCCTAAATCAAAACAAGAGGCTAAAGAGTGGAGTGAACCTGGTTGTTCGGCTTCGAAACGAATTTGTGTCCGGAAATTGGCCAAGAAGGTTATGGCATCAGTTTTTGGGATGCGAAAAATTTTGTTTGTGGATTACTTGCAAACTGGTAAAAGAATTAATTCTGAATATTATTGCAACCTTTTGGACCAGTTGAAGGAAAAAATTCGTGAAAAAAATTCTTTTTCATCAGGTCAATGCACCGTGTCACAAGAGCATTTTGACAATGGCTAAAATCTATGAATTAGAGTTTGAATTGCTGGAACATCCACCGTATTCACCAGATTTGGTCCCCAGCGACTTCCATTTCTTTCCAGATCTCAAAAACTGCATGGGTGGCAAGCATTTTTCATGAAATGAAGAGGTCATAAAAGCTGTTGAAGCGTATTTTGCAGACCTTCCAGATTCTCACTTTAGGGATGAGAATCACAGATTGGAGGATCTTTGCAGCAAGTGTATTAATGTTCAGGGAGCATATAATGAATAATAAAGTGTATTTTGAACCATAACTTTGTTTTTTCTTATTGAACGACAAAACTTCTTGAACAACCTGATAGAGTAATAATTTGGCAGTGTAACGGTATTCAGAATTTAATGCAAAAATCATTACTGACAAACAGCAAACGATAAAGTAACAAATCATCTAGTATACCTGCAACCCAGTGTTTTCCGGGTTGCCAATGTTCTGAATAATCTGAAAACACTAATGAAAATCACCAATTTTGAGAAGAAAAAAACTCTTTGGAATTATCTCCTTTCCTCTATATTTTGTTAATAATTTATCCTGTAAACGTTTTATATGGTATTAACAATATGACATAAGAGAAATAGTATCTTATTTATTGACTAGAAACCAAAAATTCAATGACAAAACTGAAATTACACTTTCGATTTCAATTTTGGTTCATCACTGCAATCTATTCAAAAATTGGCTGAACAATGTGAAAACAATTTTATTTAATAACCAAGATATTGAAAAACTCAAAAATAACACTGAATGAAATTTAAATCGCTCGGGAAACATTTCACGTCAACTCAGTACTAGAACGCAAAAGTGGTCATTATAAACAGGATTACCAAGTTGGCTGTGCCAGTTCATGTTTTTTACTATCAGTTTATCAAGTGGAATGTAAAATATAGTTCAATGTGTTTATTACTAAGATAGTACAAATATACATATCCAAATAAATAAATAGCTTTAACTTACTTGCAAAATAGTCTCAAAATTAAAGGTGAGCCCATTCCATAACGTAAATTCCCCAGAACTAGCCCCAGTAACCAATCTCCTTCCTTCAGGAGTCCATGCCATACAAAAGATAGGGCATCTCATTTTATTCGTTGCAGTCTTAACAAATCTTGTAGTTACACAATTTATGGGATTATCAGGATAGCTAGGGGGAGGCATCATATCTGGATAATACATCACATCAGGCTGTAAGGCTCTTCTATCTCTATAATCTCTTTGCCAAACTCGATTCTGCGATGAATTGAGATAGTTAATATTCAAAACATTAACTCATAATATATTTGCAAGGAATTAAATTCAATCAACTCACTTCTAATTCTTTTATGATGGATGAATTATAATCTACAGTTTTTCTCATAACAGATTTCCTCAAACGTTTTCCATCAAAATCCTCTAAGGTCATATTTCCAAGAGGACCTGGCAGAGGTTTTTGGAAATTCATAAAGGGCCTAAATTGAGGTCTATTTCCATAACCTATGGACATAACATGAAAATATAGTTCATGAAATTATAGATATGCAAACCTGACCTTGTATTGGAGGTACCACAATATTCGGAGGTGGCCCACTCAAATTTGGGGGTGGTAAGGAAAGATTTGGAGGCTGAGCGAACTCCATTATTAATGTCCTTTTATCACTACAACTTAAAAAATAAGTTACTCTAAATCACGACTCCATATTTCATTATCGCTTGAAATCAGTACCGCACACATTTTTATCGTATAGGCATTATGAAATTATTCATATGATACTTCATTAATGAATATCGATTTAATATTTTCAGAATTACTCGATTTGACGATTAAAATATACAAATCACAACGAGCATTTCACTAATTTCGTTGCACCGAAAACAAGATGGAAGTTTCGTTCGTTTCATATTCTTACAGTTCGCCAATCCACTTTTCGTCAGTGCTACCAATAATAAAAAAATTAAAAACAGTTTCTATGTTCAGTGATTTAGTATGAAATTCCGTGGTACTCCACAGAGCTAAGCTTTGTATATGAATATTAAGCAGAGATGCACTTGAAACAAATCACAAGAGTCGTTAGCTTTATTTCATGGGAAAAAGCTCCGAAATTCAACAAAAGTTCTTCAGAATTAAGTGAATGGAAACTTCATATTTCTGGACATTTATTCATTCTGAAGGTTCCTTTTGCATTAGAGCGTTTTGACGTTGCCACGGATGGTCACGTGACTTTCAGCATTGACGCTAGAAAGTTGGGATTTCTGAACTTTATAACGGTAGATGTTAGAAGAGACATGTGACAAGTTTATATTTTCGGTCTTCATGGGTTACCAATAGAGGTGAGTTGCGATTTCGCTGATTGCTACTTTGGCGCTGCGACAGGAGATGAGCAGCCGCAGCCTGCTCCGCTCAAAGAAAAGTAGCAGCGCTTTTCTGTGGCAATTTAAGAAACCGTTCAGCGTTCGGAGCTTTTAGCTCTCGAAGCCTTCTCGTATTCTGGGCTATAGACCCACTCTGCTCCGAAATGAATCGAGAAAACGTAGTGGTTAGCGGTGTTTACATTTCATTCAAGAAATGGAACTGCGTCTAATGTGTTGATATAGTTTCGGAAGAGTCTCTTAAAAATGTACGATGTTAATGAATAAATGAAATAATTATGATGAATAGCATGATTCCATTTGCTGAAAAAAATTATTTAATAAATCATAAACGATTTAGATGTACAATAATTATTGCTTGTACTTATTAATTGAAAAAAATTCTTTCGAATATTATTATGAAAATTCATTGGACTTCTAAAACGAAATGAGACAATGTTGTTTACTTTCGACATTTTATTTTTGAAACACGGTGTTGACTTTTAGGTCATTATCACATGATAGGTATTTACTTGAAAACGACCTAATAGTCGAAACCGCTGTTATTGTAAAAATATATTGTGAAAAGTTGACAAAACTGTTTTATAATTATTATTGTGCTGGTTGTTTTCCTCTCATAAAATATGCTACAAGGTATATTTTATTATCATTTTCGAAAAAACTGATAGCATAATAACAAAATGCATAATACCACATTACCAAGGAAAGTTTTTATTACTAAGTGAATAAGATGTATGAAAATTGAATTATTTGCTTCTTATAGAAATATAAGCGTAACAATCTAACGGACACTAAAAAATTAATGATAGAATCCCTAACTGATATGAAGAATTTCTACTACGTATTTTGTCGCTGCTACAAGATAAGGACGGAGCAGTCGAGTCCGTCATTGCTACATTAAAATCGCAGTTCAGAACCCACTTAAATGCGCTCTATACGCTCGAAACGAGCGTCAAAACACTCCAATGAAAAGGCATCTTGATGCTGCAGTTTGAAAAAATCAATATTTGCGATACGTTTTGCTATAACGACGGGACTGAAATGCCTCGTTGGCGTATGATCAAAGGTTAGTGTATAATCAATGAATAAATTTTTATTGGAAATAGTCAACCTGCTTGAAAATTTCACATATTCATGGTCTAAAATGTTAATAGGGTAATCGGTCAAACCAAAAAAAGAAGAGAAATGTAGCAGATTGCAGTTTCATACGACGTGAAAGACAATGTATAAGTTGCAAAAAGATGTAATTATTTATTGAACAAATAAATGAAGCACAAAATAACGGGGGTTTCTTAAAATTTTAAAAATTGGATTATTATTTTGAGGTTAGAACATAGAGCTTATAAAAACTTATGAATATAGAAATGAGATGTGTCAAAAACACAACAAGAAATCTCATGTCCCATATGGCATAGTACCCTTTTCAATAATATTTTCAAGTGGTTTTGGTCATTTATTTGTTTCTTAGGTAACTAAAGAACAACAAAATGTATTTTAAAATATCAGAAAATGCTATATTGGTAGAAGGAATTTAACACCTGAATCCCGGATTATGATCAAGAAGAAGTTTTATATTCTATGATATAGATAGAATGCTTATAAAACATAACACACTTTTAGGTTAGGTTAGAGTTCATTCGTCAGTGGCTTGATGTTGATTGTTTTGACATTTCGATTAAGTTGATAAAAATAACAAGGACAAAGGATTTTCATTGCTTACAGTAAAGAAAAATACTGTATAATATGTCTCTAGAATCCAAAATATCCCTCCATTTAGATGTGAATAATGGAATGGATAGGTAAGAATTCTGTTTTATTTCTTATGTAAATCATACAAGATCATTGTAATCCTTGGTATTTCTGCTTCTTCATAAGGTTTTGTTCAAATTCTTCAACCAATTTTTAGAAAAAATTAACGATGTCATTAATTTTGAAACTAATATTATCTTATGAAATTGTTTCTTTAACTGGGTAGAGCAGAAATATCATGAATGATAGTTTATGAATCCATGGAACTATAAGGGAAACTTTAAATATAATTTGAACTCATTGTAGGGTAACAGAACTAGTGCAAACTAGGTTGATTGAATGTGGATGGAGAGACCAAGTTAGATTAGCATGTCGTAAAGCAATAACAGAAAGTAAAGATAAACAAGTACCCACAGTGGACGAATTGATAACCACTGTAACCCCAAGAGCCAGAAGTATGGTTCCAGATTCAGTTAAAAGAGAATTACTGCATGAACTAGAAATGATTTTAGTTAATGTTGATCGGACAGGTTATGCAAAACATTTTTAAGTCATTGAAATAGCGTTTTCTACACATATTATCAGATAAGTGTTCATTCAAAACCGATATCTAGACAAGCAATAATTTTCTAATATATTTTAGAATTGTTAAATCATTTTATGAAGCAATTGAGAGAACACTTTAGTTTTGTTGTAGATTAAATCATATTCAATTTATTAATTTAGAAATGACTGTACAATAGATTACGTCTGAAGAAATTTGGATTTTAGAAGTGCTTTATTTTAATATTGGTTGTTTTTATAATTAATTTAATCTTATTCACCTGCTAATTAATTTATTTCAATAAAAATAATATAAGTGAAAATTGTCTTTTCTATTCTTATCGCAATCTTTATGTGGACTTTTACGATATTCTCTGGAACAAATACGGAATTTGGGTAATAGTAATAGTAATTCTTTATTTCCATTAGATCTTCTTAAGATATAGGACACGTCAGACTCTTGAAAACACTAGTAACTTAAACTAAGGAAAATATAAAACAAATAACAACCACAGAAATGAAATATATCATAAAAATACATGAAATGCAATAAATGAGAAATGAGACAAATACACCTAAAATCACAAAAATTAAATATATTATAAAAGTACAATAAAATGCAAGATACACTGAACAGCACAAACTAAAGCTCATCCTGTAAGTATTCCAGGTATGAGTAGTAACACCTCTCAATCAATAGCTGCTTAATCTGCCTCCTGAAGTCCCTCGAACTTCCAGTTTTATAGTGGTCCGGAGCTTATTATATGTTCTTATAGCTAAGTAATGGGGACTTTTTCGTACAATGATAATCGATGTCTCGGGACCTCAAGAAGCAGAGCATTCCTCGTATTATAGTTGTGGTAGTCACCTACACCAGCAAACAAGGAAGGATTCGACCTAGCAAACAAGAGCAGCTCGAAAATGAACTGGGACGGTAGAGTGATTATATTTAAGTTTTTGAAATGCGGTTTACAGCTCACCATCGGTCCAACTCCAACCATAAATCGAACTGCCCTCTTCTGCAAACGAAAACCCCATCCAGGTCGCTGGATGAACCCCAGGCAACGATGCCATAGGAAGCAAGGGAATGAAAACAAGAAAAATAATAGGTGCGCAGAATGGACGAGCTGACACTGCTCCTCAACATCCTCTATGAAAAACAAACAGGAGTCAGTCTTCTACACAAGGCGTCAATATGCGATCCCCACCTTAAACCACTCTCCACCAACAATCCCAGAAACCTAGCGGTGCTCACTTCAACAAGGGAGGATTGTAAGGACCTGACCAACACACTATACTCCTTCTGACGATTGGATATATTCATCTGAAGGAATACAGACTTCGCACTGTTGACCACCAAATCATGAGCCGCAAAATAATCTTCCACCCTGGAAACGCAGGAAGTTGCTTTCTCTGATAATGCTGCCACATTCAACGCATGACTCGACTCAACGTCATCAATACTCAAAGAAACTGCCTTCTTCTCCTTCCTGGAACCCTTTATAATACTCCAGGCCATCTTAGACGGATTTTCAGAATTCCTCATCAGAGAATCATTGTACATTCTCTTTGCAGCATCAACCACCTTTCGGTAAACTCCTTTGTACTTCTTATAGTAATTTTTCTGTTCATAATCTGCATTCACAGACAACAGGTAGAGAGATTTGAGCCTAGCCGAGGAAATTCGAATACCAGTAGTAATCCATTTATTGTTGTGATAATCTGATGAACTCCGTTTTTTTGTTTTCAAAGGAAAAGAACCGTCAAAATGGCTACGCAGGACCTCGGAGAACCCTTGGAACATCTTATTGACATCGTCAGACTCACATACTCTACGCCAGTCCTCACTTTGGAGCAACTCGACAAACCGCTGAATATTCGCTTCCTTGTCTATCTGTCTATATTGAACGAAGCCATCGAATTCTGATTTAGGTGCAGCATTCTCGAGCCTAATAATCTGTGCACTATGATCTGCGATACCATTAGACAACACTGCACTAGCAAATTGTGTGATATTCTCGCTGACAAAAATGTTATCCAAGCAGTTTTTGGCCCGTGTAGGCTCATGTATGGTAGCACAAAATCCATATGAACTCATCAAATCAACAAGATCCCTCAAATGAGTCGAGTCGACCAAAAAATTGACATTGAAATCTCCCAGCAGGACAATCCTATGTCGAGTAAATCTACCCAGAGCGTCCAGAACCATTGAAAACGCCTCAAGGAAAGTCGAAAATTCACCACTGGTGCTTCTATACACAGTAACCACCACAAGATTCACACGACTAGTGGACTTAGACCTTACCAACACTGCGCAACACTCACACTGCTTCTCTACCGACAACTCCCCAATCAAAGAAAGAACATCACAAACACACTCCTTTCAACAGTGATACTTTTTAGTTTATTTATTTATTCAGTTCAAATACAAAATTGTATACATCAATTTGTATAAGAGTGTACAGGAAACCCTCTTTAAATAAAATTACAAAAAATATATCGATAAGAAATATAGTAACAATAAAATAAAAACTACTAGGAAACGAATACACATTCGCAATTACCTTATTAAGAAAACTACTTTTGCCTTAAAACTATCAAAAGAGACTGAAAATAAGTCGAGATCTCTACCAATATTCCTCATGAGATCGAAACAATGATTGAGGAAAAACTTTGAGATGTAATTGTATTTGCGCATTCTAGATCGAAACAGAGGAGTATATTGAGTGAGTCTACCAATTAAATTAAAATCGATCATTCTCAACAAAAAACAGTCTACATGCCCGTTCAGAACCTTAAATAAGAAACATAAATCCAAAACCCGTCGTCTATTCATCAAGGTATCCAATTTTAGCTGTTCTCGCAGAACATCAATACCAATGGCAGTAATATTAAAATGGTATATGATAGCAAGCGTAAAAACTTTCTTTGGACCTTTTCTAGACTATTTATATGACAAAAGTAATAGAGCGACCAAATTCATGAGCCATACTCCAAGTTGGATCTGACCAATAAGCAGTACAGAATTTTTAATGTTGCAGCGGAAAAACCTGCTGAGTTACGATAAATGAAGCCAAGCATTTGGTACGCCTTGGCCGTTATGCTACGAACCTGTTCTTTGAAATCGAGCCCAGAGTCAAGGGTGATACCGAGATCGCGCACCGTAGACTCGCTGTTGAACATTCGATCATTCAATTTGTAATTCCCTATGAGTGGAGAACTCAATCTATGAAAAGTGACCACTCGACACTTCTCCACGTTCAGTCCCAAAGAATTCGAACTAGTCCACTGGGAGAAGCACTCGATCTGGCCCTGTAAATATGCTTTATCTGAATCATCCTGAATGACCAAATATATCTTCATGTCGTAGGCAAAGAGTAAAAATTTTGTAGTCAGTACGCTACTGACATCATAAATGAACAGCTTGTGTTTCAATTCTAAATTAATTTTTTCAAATTTTCTATCACAAATGTATATAGCCCTTCTCCTGTAGAGTCCAGTATTGGATTAAACGCAATAAAACTTTCCTTAACTTCAACCTTTTTTGAAGTGGTGTTAAGGACAACATACCTCAGAACAAGACTAATTTGCTCAGTATGACTTGTGTCTGGTGTACAATCTAATATTATTGAAAAATATTTCGAACTGTGAACCATTTCTCAAATATTATTTCTTACTTTGGACGACAATAATTCAATTATTTCATTCTGTATTTGCACGCCTAAATAATGAGTCATTTTAACAGATTTTTTTTGGGAGTTATACACTCGGCTAACGTGTTGTCTCATCACTGAAGTGAAAGAGGCAATCATCTCAAAAGCTTTTAGAAAGTTTCCATTATCATGTTCGAAAAGCAATTGAGAAGAACCTTGAAATGCCAAGCTTTGTGTAGATAAATACTTAACAATCGCAATAATTCTTTCCTACACGTCTCGCCAATATACTTTTCCGTTTCTAAAATCCGCAGATGATGAGCATTAACAGTCATAGATGTCTCCAATATTTTTTTTTAATTTACCAAAGTGTTTATATAACTGTTGTGTAAAATTGACGTTTCGTGTCTCTTAATCACCAAAGACAAGTGTTGCCAATCAGATACTCCATTTGTGTCACAAAAAGCGTTAGGAGTTTTACATTTACAAAACAACTTACAACAAAAACAAAAGACAGAATCTTCAGAAATAGAGTAAGTAAGCCAAGCCCTTTCAACTTTTTCTCCATTTGTTAGATTTGTTTCAAAGTATTTGCACGAAAACTTTCTCTTATCTTTATTACTAGGAAAGCTAAAACTGATGTCTATCAAAGGCGGACCACGTTTAACCAATATTCTAGCCATCTCATTGGTGATTCTTTCGGGCCACAAACCGGGTTCGGACGGAATTATATCGATACTAGCCTCATTACAGCCTTCATCGAAAGTGTCACTTGCAGCAGGTATTTCGGTAGCTGACATTACCGAACTTTTTACACAAACTGAATTACCTGAAGTGGATTGTTCAAGTGGCGTAGACGAGGATGGTGTCATCGCTTCATCGGGCTCTGCAGCAGTAGAAGCTGTTTTGCTGCTACAACCGCTGCCACTTGTAGCAGGACCTGATGTTACTGTTGAAATTTCAGATGGTCCACTCATGGTTATGGATATTATGGATTTAGAATCTTGAGATTCGGACGATTCGGTCGCACCAACATCGATAGTCTCCGTGGAATCTCGATTGTTTTGCAAGAAATGCTTTTAAAGATCCAACCATTTTCCCCTATCTTGTAGTCCCAGTTTCTTTTGCTCGCGAAACTTCGCACCTGAAGGTCTCTTTCTTTTATCCTGAAAAAACAAATAAATAATTAGTACTCATGGGAATTAGGAATTAACTTCTAAAGTAACCACAATAATAGGTACGAAATATTCTTAAACAGTTAACTAAGTAGCCAATAGTGTTTAACCCTTTATAGGGCAGATTATTATTAAGTAAGATATGGCCGAGTTTGCATATTTGAGTAAAAAGCACCCTTTCAAAAATAAAGGCAAAAAGATATAAAACTAATTTGATCTTATAGCCCTTAAAAACCCTACAAAATGGTTTTTAAAAAGATTAATAGCATAAAAACTAAGCGAGTTATGGATAAAACCAGTTACTCTTTCAAACTCCCACATGACATTTCAATTAATAAAAAGATATTTGGCTAAAAAATTAATTATAACCAGTATCCTATAAAGGGTTAATGTTGATAGTATAAAGTAGGGAACACTTACGCTTTTATAAAAACTCAAGCCGTTGAAATTGCAGTCAGCAGGTATTCGGCACTTAATTAAAAAAAAAGTAGTAAACAAAATATTACACAACACAACACCACACTTGACAAAATAAAAATAACTTTATATGTAAAAATTAATAGTTTTACTTGTTTTTATTCACTTGTTGCACGGTCTAGTGAACTAACCGATTTAAACACGCCTGTGGCGATGCATCGCTTTTATAGCGCTCCAGGCGTAATTCATGTCTGAACAGGAAAAATCAAGAAACTACCGCCTGACATGTTCTCGCAACATAGAAATCGGCAGTAACTGGATGATCTACTAATAAAATTGCGTGTGTATTTATACCTAATCCTATTCAATTTCTCCACTTTTTGCAAAAGATCTACGAGCTACAATTCTTTTAAATGTTCCTCAAAAATCGAGTTTATAACAAAAATAATTAAATCTGTCAAAAGTTTTGACAGATAAGTGCCAACAACTTGGGTATTTTATGCCTTGCTCAAATGTCGGTTCTAGATGTATAATAAAAAAGGTAGACTGCCATTTGAAATAACAAAGTGATGAACCAATTCCGGTATAACCCGAAAAGGTATCTCTTCGAAAATATTTCACTAAACGGTGCAGTTACATATATTTCTCCAATTTAAAGGCTGAAAGTTGTTGCGACTATAACATAGGCAATACAATAGACCTATAGCTGTCATTCATGAGCTGGGATCTTGCCGTGTATAAAAATATGATTGTCTGTCAATCACGTATTAATATAGTTGGGGAATTACCTTGTCTCGACAAGAGTTGATGCTGCCATCTAGTGTCATTGCGTTTTATTACATAGTGGTTACCCAAAAATATACACGTAGTGTAACAGGTGGCGCTGAATGCCGATTGAAAAGCAATGAAAATTATTGATGCAACAGAAAACAGGGACATCAATGTGAAAACAGTAAATCTACTGTTAAAACAATAGAGTTGGTAACACTGGGTCGGCGGGTATACAAAGATTCTGTGATAAGGTCAATATAAAATCAATATTGCTTGAATTTAAATTTAAATGAAATATGAATTTCACAATAAAACATCCAAGGGAGAATTCATGCTTTCACACGCGATTTGTTTATGTATTAAACGATAGGACGCCATTTTTCACTAATTATTCATCTTCGTAGAATCTTGATCTATCCAACTGCAGCAGAGAAGGATGTGTTCAAGTGTGTTATGATATATTTTCAGAAACAGAATATTAGATATCATTTATTTTATTGCTTTATTTCATGTAAAAATATTAGTTCACTGTACAAATGATTTCAACATTTAAATAGACATAAATCTGTTGGATATATAATCGATATAAATGAATATTATATAATCATAAAATATATAAATAATTTATTAACTGTATTGAGGTAATTATAGATACTATATAATGAATTCTCAGTAATTACCAAGCAGCGAAGGATAAATTTGTGCTCGTGTCTTTCATTTTAATCTCATCCTTGCCTTCTAGTTCTATTTGATCGAACGTATCCAAAAAATATTCAATTTTTTCCAAAAGCGTTGTTGCCACGTTTGCAAATTCGTCCCAGATCATGTATTCCTGGCTGGCGTAGATGTCAGAGTCTTCGATGTCATCTTTGATTCCAAATATCTTTTCGTCGTCTGCAGAAAAATTAAGGTTATGTGAACTAGATTTATGAAAATAATGAAATCATTTATGGCCGAAGCATCAATGCTTTTAAGACAATTTTCACGATTAATTGAGAAGTAGGGTAGAAGAGAGTAATGGCGAGAACTCGAATAAAATTCCAATTATAAACAAACTATATCTAAATATGGGTATGCATTAGCGTTACCTCTACATAAGGGGGGTGATGGGTCACATAGTATCAACTACATACCGATTTTACTGATTCATACCCTGGCTAAGGTTGTGGAGAAGGTTATTAAGGATAGACTCACAACTTATTTAATGAACAACTTGATGTCTGATTTGCAGTACGGTTCCAGGGAAAAAAGATCGACACAGGATGCTATTGCTACGATTACTGAAAAAATTTATAGAGCTTTCAATGATAATTAAGTTTCATTATGCATTTTAATCGATTTAGCAAAGGCATTCGATACTTTGTAATGAGTCTATTGGAGAGGTTAAGTTCTGGGGGATCAGGCTGGGTTTGATGCGCAGTTATTTACCAGATAGAAAACAAATTATGACCATGACGAATGAACAAAACACATCAAGGATTACCCACTAAGGCTAAGCCAGTGCGTGGGTACGCAACTACAAACAGAGAAACACAAAAGGTATGCTATGATCAACGAAATACAAATCAATAAAAAAAATTTATACGGATCAAAACAAACAATGGATATCATTTCTATCTTTCATTCTGAGAAAACAATTGACCTTCATTTTGAAACTATTTATATTGGGTACAATTCTTATGTTTAGTGGAAGGAAATTATACATTCTATAGGCATTAAAATCGAAAGAACGTTGAGATATAGTTCTCGAAAAGAAAAGGGTTTTGACCTTTGCCTGTGAACAAGATCGGGTCCCATATCCATGATCAACATATTGAAGTTTGTTTTTACTTTTGTAAATTTGTGTTACACAATCAAGGAAATACAGCTGCCTGACATCCAATACACCAGTTTGTTTATACAAGTCATCTGAGGGGTAGGTATTTGGTTTTTTGAAATTATTTTTAGAATTTTTTTCTGTAAGATTTCCACTTTATTCAGATAACAGCTTGCTGCAGCACCATATATCGTGATGCCGTATCTAATTCTGCATTCTACAAGGCCGTGATAAATCATCTTCAATCTACGAAAATCGACAAACTCAGCAAGGAATCTAAACAAGTAGAGCAAACTCCTCTGAGACTTAACCAATAATTCAATATGATAGTCTCAATTTAATTTTGACCAATTAGTACTCCAAGATACTTCACAGTTTCTTTTGTAGCAATTTTGACAGTTTTTTAATTTTTTTCAATTTCGAGTTCTTTGAAAAGGGGTAAACCACTGCTATAGCAACTAAACGGCATAAAATATGTTTTATCATAGTTAACAGTCAATAACATTTCATCAAATGCGTTCAATATTTTACTTAAATCCATTTCTGTCTTTTTCTCAACAGCTTCCTATGACCTATCTGTATAAAACAAAACCGTGTCATCCGCGAAACTAATGATTGTACCCTCTGTTTCAGCTTTCAAAATTTCGTTCATGTAAATTATAAATAGAATCGGCCCAAGAACAGTGCCTTGGGGTACTCCGTATTTAACGATCTTTTGGGAGCTCAGTGTGCATCCACCATAACATATTGTTCTCGTCCTTCGAGATAACTTGCCAAAAGTTTTCCAGCAACGCCTCGTATTCCCAAGTCTTGCAATATTCCTAATAATCTTTCATGATCGACAGTGTCGAAGGCTTTGGCAAGGTCTAGGAAGATTGCCAAGGACCGTTCACCCTTCTCAATACTTTCATGAATTTTGAAATAAGACAATTGATAGCATCTTGCGTCGATATATGTTTTGAAAACCGAGCTGCTTAGGAGACATCAGTTGATATTTTTCTAAAAGTTAACAATCCTTTTTTCAAGACCATTTCGAAAATTTTCGATATATTACTTATTAATGTTATTGGTCGATAGTTCGACATTTGTTCCTTGCTGCCCGATATATGCAATGGTTTTATTAATCCCACCTTGTATGCTCTCGGCACTATACCCATAAGCATTATTCTATTAATCAAATAAGACAATGGTGAAGCAATGTAATCGACTAAGATTTTGAGAACCTCTGATTTAATTCCATCTATTCCTGGTGACTTATTGTTCTTTAGTGACATAATCGCAATTTTTATTTCCTCACATGAAGTGAGTGAGAGAAAGATGGAGTTTTCAACAGAGACCCTCTTCTTCAGAATCTTGTCTCTTGGTTTTGGAATTGCTTTCGCAAGATTTTCGCCAACTGTGGTGAAATATTCATTGAAGGAGTTCGCAATTTCCTTCTCACTTTGAATTGATTCATTCATTGAATTTACTATACTCTTAATCTGAATACCTCTACCACCGCTCGGATTGATCGAGTTAACAGTATTCCAAAGGGATTTACTATCATGGCAGTTACAATCGACTTGTTTTTGATAATATTTAAGTTTTTCCTTTTCTATGAGGGAATGCAAGGTATTTCTATATCGAACATACTCTCGTCTCAACTCTATGTCATGAGGTTTATTTTTGCATTTTTTGAATAAATCATCCCTAGTTTTGATAGATGTGATAAGTCCTGCAGTTATCCAGCATCCAGCAAACAGATGGTGAGGTTGGAGAGAAATGTTTTCAGTGGGTTGTGCGATGTTGAGTATGAGGTTCCGCAAGGTACAGTACTGAAGCCTGTACTTTTCACTATTAATTTGAACGACCTATTGTTATTGAGGACGAAGGGTGAGATTGTCAGTTATGCGGACGATACAATAATTTTTATTTCGGCGAGAACTAGAAAGAGCTCAAATCAACTGTCCAGGTGGATTTTATGATAATTAAAAATACTAAGTATATTCCATTTTGTATCGATCAGCGTTCTCTACCTGATGATTCGCCACTCGTTTTTCGGGATGGGCTGTCAAATTTTGAAATACCTTGTACAAACAAATGTGAATACTAGGGTATCGTGTTTGATTCTCATCTCAGTTGGGATGCGCATGTTACCAGATTGGTTCTAAGACTTAGGGGTTTGGTATCAAAATTCAAATATCTGTCTGGTATCCTTGATACAGAGCACTTAAAAATTGTTTATCGTGCATTGGCCGAGTCTCAGCTCCGGTATGCAATTACTACCATCTAGAAGTGATCGAAAAAACTAGTCAGAACCAGAACTTTCTCGAACCAAAGCTGAAATTCTCAAACATGCCACCTGTTAGTAGTTAGTGGGTAGCCGAAATAGATAGTACCTGCAACACAGACCTGTATAGTATTACTACTTGCCACTAGATGCCCCTACTTATCACAATATACTGAATACACAATCAATAGTAATTGAAATGCAAAACGCCTATGTTTGCTTAGGTGGGCAGAAAAATTAAAATAGTTTTGGCTCTTGGAACGTACCGGAAAAAAATATTATGGCCCTAAGGCTTCAAAGTTTGGAGACCCCTGGTCTAGAAGATTGACAAACTAGAAAACTAACTTACCATGAGGAAACATTTGATAATTTACGAATAATTCAACAATCGTCGCTGTATTCATGTGCACATATCTTTGAAACTTACCTAAATAATCAGCCAATAATACCAGCAACTTCTGAATTTCGTCGTTCGAAAACAGCTCGTACAGATCTAAGGAGTCGATGGCGTAATTCCACAGAGCTTGACAGATCAGCGTCCCTGTCAGCCAATCGTTCTGACCGTAATTCTCCAGAATTCTGATCAATTTTTCAACGCCGTTCTTTTTCTTGAAGAGAAGTCGAGATTTCACGTCTGCCATCAGATTTACGAAAACTCCAATGGTAGTTTTCAAGACAAGATTGTCAGCTGAAAGCAGATATGTGATTATCTCTCCCTTTCAATATACAGTGCGTTGCAATAAAGATTGTAAACAATGTAATCCTTGGAATTCTTTGAAAGATACAGCTGAATATAAAGAATGATGGGAAGGGCATAAAATTTGTTCTGCTAATCACGAGGGGTCATCGGGAACCATGGACGTCGATGCGGTAATTCCCATGTTTCAACGTTCACTAGAAAAGTTTCAGGAACTACATATGCGATGACGACTTCAAAACTTACTCAGGACATTTAAAGGCTGTTTCTTACGCTGAGATTTAAGTTATAAAAGGAGAATGTATGGGATATATTCAGAAGAGAATGGGTATACGACTAAGAGAGTGTGTGAATAAAACTACCTAAAAAATTACAGATGAGAATGGAAAGAAACGACAAAAGAAAGTACCGTAAAGTGGGGTGAGATTGATCTCGCGGGGTGAGATTGATCGCGCTGCCATTTTGTGTTCAATTCTAAATTTCCCCACCACCTTTGCTTTGATTCTCAGGCAGCTTTTTTCAGGCGATAGTAAACACATTAGGCTTTCGATCCAGCAGTACATATCGCGACAGTGTAAAGGAAGGTTCGTTCTACAGCGTTCTAAAGTTTCGTGTCAAAAAACGTGTAAATTTGAGTGTCGCAAACTTTTCTTGCCCGGGAAAAACTCGTTAATCGTCGAGGATTGTGCACCATAAGATATTTACCTGTCATCGATTGTGAAGGCTGCGCTCAATTTGGAAGGTTAGTTGATATGTACTTTTCGCGCAAAAATGACCTGAACAAAACGGGGCGAGATTGATCAACAATAACAAGAAGTGATCAATCTCGCCCCATCGTTTTCAGATTTTAATGTCTACCTGTTTCTTTTACTTTTAGAATCAGAAAACTGAAAAATGGGCAGAACATATACGCGAAAGCTAGGCAGCAGAACTTACAACAATTTTTCTGATGAACAACTAGAAAATGCCCTTCGAGACGTTACAAATAATACACTTTCTATGCGCCAAGCAGCTCGCACTTACAATGTTTCTTATGGTACCCTTAACAACAGATTTCATGGGCGCAGATTCAAAAAAATCGGCGGGCAGACAATACTATCAAACATTGAAGAGAGAGCCATTTTGACGAATATACTGAAATGCGCAGACTGGGGATTTCCCTTGTCTCCACAAGATCTAAGAATGTTCGTGAAAAGTTATTTAGATAAAAGTGGTAGAAACATTTACAAATTCAACAATAACTTGACTGGGTCAACAGTTTCCTTAAGAGGCACCAACATGTCGCAGGAAAAAGATTATCGTCCAACATTAGTGCGAAACGGAGTCAGGTGACTCCTTCCATACTAAGAGACTATTTCAACAACTTGCGAGTCACCCTGGATGGTGTTCCCCCGGAGAATGTGTTTAACTACGATGAATCAAATGTTACAGATGATCCAGGAAAAAGTTGCGCATTTATCGTAGAGGTACAAAATACCCAGAAAAAGTTTGCAACCATTCAAAATCATCAACGACCTTAATGATGTGTGGATCAGCATCAGGCACTCTACTGCCGCCCTATGTAATATACAAGGCCGAAAACTTGTGGAGTACATGGACTGAGAATGCTCTTAAGGGCAAACCATGCTGTGATAAGATATGCTGCTCGCAAGGTACTCGATTCAACCGAACTTCGCACGGTTGGATAGATATGCCCACATTTCACGAATGGTTTTCCACAGTTTTTCTACCACACGCTAAAAGGTTAAATGGACGAAAAGTCCTTTTGGGAGATAATTTGGCCTCAAACTTTAATCCAGAAGTACTGAGAACGTGTGAAGAAAATGACATTTCTTTTGTTTGTCTCCCTCCCAACTGCACCCATATCTGCCAGCCTTTGGATGTCGCTTTTTTTCGTCCATTCAAAGAAAGTTGGAGGAAAACACTATCAGCCTGGAAAGTTAGAAATTCCAAAACTTTTGGGATTCCTAAGAACGAATTTCCTCTTCTACTGAAACAGTGCATTATTAACATGGACGAAGTTCTGCCTAAGGACAACTCTAAAGAAAGAAGCGGTGTTACACGCAATCTCATTTCTGGATTTGCAGCTTGCGGTCTTGTGCCTTTCAATCCTGATCGAGTTCTTCAAAATTACCAGGTAACACTTCTGACAATGTAGAAGCTAATGTTGCGGATAGTCTCACCGATTTTCTAAAACTCAAAGGTATAATGTCAATAGACCTCAGAGACAGCGAAAGAAGCTTTTACATGTTGAACCAGGAAAATCTGTTGCTGGTCCGAGTACTCAACTTTCGTCCAGCGGGGAGGAAAATGAGAATATACAATTAGATGATAATTCAGAAGACGATGAATCTATAGATGAACCGACGGCAGACCCTATAGAATATTTCGAGCCAACTTTAGACAATATTATCTTCGGAAAGTTCGTCTTAGTTAAATTTCTATCTGGTTCAAGAAAGAAAACAGAATTTCGCTGTGTGCCTCATTCAGAAAGTTTTGAAAGATAACGTCTTTGAAGTTGTCGGTTTAAAGTCTGCTCATTCGCGAAGTGTATTTAAACTCGTCGAGAATGATGTTTCAACAGTGCAAATTGGTGATATTGTGGCACTTTTACCAGACCCTAAGTGTGTTAAAATATCAGACAGAATAATAAGATATCATTTTCCAAATGACATTAATATCAAGGAATGCTAAATGCTCGGCTAAATATTTATTTTTCTATTTTATTAGGTACCCTGTTTGTTAAAATGTTAAACAGATATGATTTTCTACATGATAAAAATATCAAGGAATGCTAAATGTTTATTTCCGTATTTTTTAAATAAATGATATCCTCTGAATCACTTTTTATTCCGTAGTAATTGAGCTGAACAATGTCACCCCGTCTGATCAATCTCACCCCCTCATACAAATTATTCAATAACTTTTGTTCCACAACACCGATTTCGAAGAGGGCGACATTAATCATTTCTAACATATTCTCCAGCATTTCTATGCAATAAAAGAGGCCTGATCAAAGTCACCCCACTTAGGGGTATGACATTGATTTTATTTTTTTTCTAGATACTGATGAATGATTGGCTTAAGTTGAGGCCTAAATTCGGTAGTACTGAAGGAATCTAAGGAGGTTTAAAAAACAAAATAGAAATATAATAAAAATTGTTGAAAATATTAACAAAAGTTGTTCAAAATTGATCAATGTCACCCCACTTTACGGTACTTGGTGGAAGAGGGAAACTGACTGGAAATAAGATTGATAAATTAAATGTTTATTATGGCTTAACGATAAGAAGACACTGCGATTCACTTCAAAATATGTAGAAAGCCATTTAGGCTTCTTACTGTCATTCCACTGTAGAAAAATCCTTTACATGACAATTGCCCGATAGAAGAAGACTCCTGGTGTTCTTGACAAAAATCACGAGCCTTGAATATTTTGTCTAGCTACAAACATGACTATCAACCCTTAACTGATGTTCCTGTTGCTATTTTTCCTATTTATACAGATCTCTGCTATGAAAAATTACGTTGGTGGTTTCACGCAAAACAATAAGGAGAGTTATAATTAGCTGATATGGAAAATAACTCCAAAAATATTCCCATGTGGTTCAAAAATCGTTGAAATAGCTGCATATATTGCAGCCGGGATGTTCAATAGAGGTAAAACATCTCTTCTTCATTATATGAATGCAATGGGACTATCACTTGGACCTAATGCTCATGCCTACGTGAGCAGATCGCATCGCGATTACGCAAGAGCGCAAGGGCGCACGTGCGAGAGGAGAATGCCTCATAGACAACAACAGTTGACTATTTTAGAGACAAACAAAAAACAGACGGTTCATCTTATGAAATAGATGACTCGATGTAAGTTGGAAATTTTTTTCTTTAACTTAGTGTAAATGGTTTCCCAAACTTCAAACGCTACTATCAGAGTCGGTGAGGATAATTTCTCCGGAACGGCTGAACTAATCGGCTTGACATCTTTACACGAACTTCTCAAATATATTTGTCAGGTAATGACCGAAGGAATGAGATTTTTGACAGTAATTTCGATTTTCGAGACACTTTAAAGTGTAAATTTCATCACATAAAATTATGTTTTTTGGGAAGCCGCCATTTTGTCAAAATCAAAATTTTCATTATTCATTCTATTAGTACCCGTATTCATCTATCACATGAAACTAAAGTGTTTTTTGTAATTAGGGAGGCTTTTACTCGGTAGAATACCATTATAAATAATAAAACAAGTAATGTTTTTGAGGAATTTCACTGAATAATTATGATTGGTAACGCGTTTCGCTACACCGTAGCTTCTTTAGACGGAATGTTCAGAAATTATAACAACTATATATATATATATATATATATATATATATATATATATATATATATATATATATATATATATATATATATATATATATATATATATAACCAATCTTCATTTAAATATTTCAAAACAATCGTTAAAATCCGAAGTAATTCCAATCAAAAGAGGCGTTTTCAAGGTGATTCTTTAAGTGCTCTTTGGTTTTGTCTTTGCCTCAATCCATTATTTCATGAATTAAATGCTACTAGTTTCGACTTCAAAATAAAGAGTCTATTAACTGAATTCAAATTGAGTCACTTAATTTATTTAGATGATATTAAATTATATGCCGGAACCAGATCTCATTTAAAAGTCTACTTGAGATTACTTTCAACTATTCCAATGATATTCATATGAAATTTGGGCTTCCAAAATGTAAAAATCTTTCTATTGAAAAAGGAAAGATCACCTCTGATTATATAAAGATTTCCAATATCGAAATCGAGCCAATGCATCAAGGAGATACATATAAATCTCTTGGATTTTGTCAAGAGAAGACAATTAACCATAGCAGCACTAAAGAAAATATTAGAAGTTCATATTACAAAAGACTTAGAATTATCATCAAGAGTTATTTAACTAGTAAAAACCTTTTCAGAGCTATCAACTCCTATGCTGTTTCTATTCTTACATCTTATTTTGGAATTATTAAATGGTCTAAAACTGATCTAAATGAATTACAATGTCAAACGAGGAAAATGCTCTGTAAATATCATAAGCACCACCCAAAGTCAGCTGTTCAGAGAGTTACACTACCTAGACATCTTGGAGGTCGTGGATTAATTGATTTGAATAATCTTCATAATAAACAGATTTTTCATCTACGTTCCCATTTTCATGATAAACAGAGAACGTCTAAATTACATGATATTGTTGTTGCTTCAGATTATAATCTTACACCTCTGAACTTGACAATGCAAAAGGTAGATTTTGATATATTTGATGATAATTCTAAAAGAAAGTTGGATGCAGAAGGAATTACACGGAAAGCACCTAAAGAATTGAAAAATGATTATATTGATGAAATCGCATCGAATAAATGGTTAGTATCTGGAGAATTGTTTGCTGAAACAGAAGGCTTGGCAATTGCGATCCAGGATCAGGTTGTTTCCACGAGGAATTATAGAAAACACATCATCAAACAAAATATAGATGATTCTTGCCGTAGATGTTTCTGTTCTTCAGAAACAGTTTTCATATATTATCATCTTGCTCAGTCCTTGCTTCAACAGTTTATTTAGTAAGACATAATGCCGTCGCTTATATTATTCATTTAAATCTAGGAATTAAACATGAACTAATTCCCAAAAGAAAAAATTTCCCAAATATGAACCTGAGATTATTTGTGAAAATGACAAATATAAACTTTATTTTGATAAAACAATTCTTTGCAACAGAGCTGTAAAACACAATAGACCAGATATCATTCTTAATGATAAACAGAATCAAATAACATATATAATTGATATTGCTATACCCGACACACATAATATACAAAATAAATACAATGAAAAAATTTCTAAATATATGATGCTTGGCGACGAGATTAAAAAAATGTGGAAAATGAAGAAAATATTTATTCTACCGATTATTATTTCCACAACAGGTGTTATTCCTAGAAATCTTCACAAAAGTATTGAGATTTTGGGTCTGAAGAAAAATTTGTTTGAACAGTTACAAAAGATAACAGTCATCAAATCTTGTAATATTCTTCGTAGGTTTCTTTCCGAAAAAAATAATGAGGTAGAGTCATAGGTTTTCTCTTTAGTTTATACTGCTCAGAATCTCATTTCATATTTTATTTATTTGTTTATATAAATGTAATATAATTAACTGACAATTTTGTCATATTTATATTCAGAGCAGTATCCTATTCGATCGTTCACCACTTCACACAAAGGAAACTATTAATGAGTAACATTCAGTGTTACTTGACTAAGGTCCGTACACTGGATTTTTCCGGGAGAAAGCCTCTGACACTACTCGTTGGTACATTGATATCATTGTCTGATGATGCTATAGTATGTATATATTCTGGTAGATTGATATATTCTCATAACATTCAACGTTATCCTAATATATAATTATTCCAGGATATGTTTTGATTATAATTATTGCCTGGCAATGGTATTAATTACCGGGTGGTGGATTTATATTTTTCATGAAATCAGTTTAATTGCATGAACAGATATATGGGCAACTCGTCGGGGTAAAACCCCTATATATATATATATATATATATATATATATATATATATATATATATATATATATATATATATATATATATATATAAAGATAAAATGAGAATATAAATACAAATGTTCTCAAGTAATCAAAAGCTTATTGAGTTCCTTCTCCTTATGTGGTTATTGATGACAGGTATATCCAATAAAATTAAGAAATAGATTCGATATTCGAGGAGATGATTCGCGTAATTCGAATCTGATCATTCTTTCGACCCACACTTTGAAATTTTGCATACAGATAATAAATATTGGAAAGTAGATCTTTGGGAAACTTTAGAAATCAACAAACATAAACACTCAGGTAGACTCATTAATGAACAAGTCGATTTAAGCCCTTCACCTCTATTGAATCTCGTCAGGGAGCCATCTATTCCTTAATTTTATTGTATATACCTGTCATCAATAATCACTTAAGAAGAAGTAACTCAATAAGCTTTTAATTACTTAAGAACATTTGTATTTATATTCTCATGTTTATCTATATCAATTGTCATAATTTCTGTACATTCATTCGTCTGAAGGAGCTAGCGAAACGCGTTACGAATCACAATTATTCAGATAATTTTAAGCAGAAATATCTTCCTCACCACCAGACACCTTTTTTGTCGCCATACTTCAAGCTTTATGCTTAATAAATACTTACATTTATCAAGTGAATCAACGAGGGTTTGGAAAATATCGTTTTCTACGATATACGACCGAGTAATTTTCGATCTTGAAAGGTTCCCCAATATTCTCATGGCTTCAATGACGCATTCTTTGTTCGACGATTTTGCATACTCTGCAATTCCTAGAACAAGTGATTTTTTTGAGCTTTTTATTACTTCATGTGATACTTACAAACTCAATTCGAGATTGAAATGGATTGAAAGAATAATTATTGTCGTAATTTAATACACTGCGCCAAAAACTTAACGCACGAAATTCGAATTTATTTAGAAGAAGTTTAGATGTGTTGAAGAATTATTCTTTCAATAATTCACCAGCACTAACTCATGCCTGGGAACAATCGAAATGAAAATGATACTCATACAAATTGAAATAAAACTCATAATGAAAAATGTAAACTTCTCGAAAAAAACAAGAAACTGTTAATACCGAATATTTTCACCATTGCCGAGAATTACTGCATACCTACGATTCATAATTTAAATCGATGAATTTATAGCATTAGACGTTTATGGAGAACTAATAATGCTATCGTGCTGAAATTTTGGTGGTTGATTCGGCTGGTCCAAAACTCTATTCGTAAAGAGAGGACAGAGCCGTACTTAGTTTCGGGATGAAGTCGTCCGAAAAATGTAGTAACAACGATTCTAATTCCGTTTTGATATTTCCTTGCGACTCGTAAGAGTAACCTTTGCGGTACTTGTGTGCAAACCTTACTGCATCGGAGATAAAGTGTTTACAGCTGAAGAATGGAAGGAAACTCATATTTTTCTGCGATGACTGTGAGATGGGTTTTTGGAATGTACCAGAACAGGACCCCCGTGAGGGATACTGGCGCTTGTGTGCAAAAAATGATTTTGGCGCCCCTTAAGGCATTTTGGATCATGGTTTTTTATTTTATTTTGTAGGTAGGAGGTAGGTAGGTAGGTGCTTGAAGTAAAGCAAAAAACGGAACTTTAGAAGTCATATTTATTTGTAGACTAAAAGATCAAAATGAAACAAACAGAACCAAATCATAACAAAATAAATTCTTGTTCACACCCATTTTAAAACATTTACTTGAGTAATGGGATACAGACACGTTGACTTCTTGTTTATAAATACTAGAAAATAACCTAAATACTTGTTTTTGTTTTTCTCTGAGGACCTACAGTTTATAGTGGACTCCGAACCACTCACCTAGACCGTGCAGTGATAACTGCCACCTCTGAGGATTACAAGTTATCTGGCCTTCGGAGGTTATGGACTCAACCTATCGGTTATGTGTCCAGACTCAATGTGATTTTTTATATATATATATACGTGGGACAAACCCATTAACATTCATACTACATCCATATCTTACCTGGGATTCGAACCCGGGCCCTCGGCGTGGGAGTCAGTACCTCTACTGACTTACCCACGGAGGGAGATAACCTAAATACTTAAAAATCACATAGCTAGTTCAGTTGAATGGAGTATCCATTTTTAGTAGTTTAGTGAAGGGTTACGAGAGTTTACTGAAAGTAGGTATAAAGCGACGTAATATCCTGCTAATCCTAAGAAAGCTCGAATGTCTTTCACATTTCCTAACGGTGGATAATTAGCGATTTCGCTTTCTTTCTTTGGATCTGGTTTAACGCCGTTGGATCTGGTTTAACGCCTTATTCTATTATCAGATGTCCTATATATATGGCTCTTTACGAAGAAATTCGCGTTTTTCAAGTTGTATTTTTTAATTGTATTTTAAGAGTACGTAGAATTTATTTGTTGAAATTTAAAATTCGAAAATAATATACGTTTCTTTAAGATTTGGAAATATAATTTTGATTTGGAAGATTTCTTCAATTATTGATAGATTAGATATAAGATTTAGATTCAGAAATTTGGCGTTTGAATTTAGATTTAGAATTTAAATTTCGATTTTTATTCAGAATTTGAATTTGGATTTTGAATTTAGAAATTTGAAGAAGCTATGGTGTAGTGAAACGCGTTACGAATCGCAATTATTAAGTGAAATTCCTTAAAATACAGTACTTGTTTTTTCTTATTAACAGATTTTTTTCGGGAGTTATACACTCGGCTAACGTGCTTTCTCATCACTGAATCAAAAGAGCCAATCATCTCAACAGCTTTTAGAAAATTTTCCATTATCATGTTCGAAAAGCAATTGAGAAGAACCTTGAAATGCCAAGCATTGTGTAGATAAATACTTAACAATCGCAATAGTTCTTTCCAACACGTCTCACCAACATTTTTTTTCAAATTTACCCAAGTGTTTATATAACTGTTGTGTAAAATTGACGTTTCGTGTCTCTTGATGAGCAAAGACAAGTGTTGCCAATCAGACACTCCATTTGTATCACAAAAAGCGTTAGGAGTTTTACATTTACAAAACAACTTACAACAAAAACAAAATACAGAATCTTTAGAAATAGAGTAAAGAAGCCAAGCCCTTTAGACTTTTTTCTCCATTTGCTAGATTTCTTTCAAAGTATTTGCACCAAAACTTTCTCTTATCTTTATTACTAGGAAAGCTTAAACTGATGTTTATCAAGGGCGGACCACGTTTAACCAATATTGTAGCCATCTCATTGGTGATTCTTTCGGGCCACAAACCGGGGTTGGACGGAATTATATCGATACTAGCCTCATTACAGCCTTCATCGAAAGTGTTACTTGTAGCAGGTATTTCGGTAGCTAACTTTACCGAACTTTTTACGAAAGATGAATTACCTGAGGAAATATTCTTAAAAAGTTAACTAAGTAGCCAATAGTTTTTAACCTTTTATAGGGCAGATTGTTATTAAGTAAGATATGGCCAATTAAAGTTTGCATATTTGAGTAAAAAACAATTTGTTCGAGCCCTTTCAGCTTAAATCCTTTCAAAAATAAAGGCAAAAAGATATTAAACTAATTTGATCTTATAGCCCTTCAAAAACCCTACCAAATGGTTCTTTAAAAAGATCAATAGCATAAAAACTAAGCAAGTTATGGATAAAACCAGTTATTTCTTTAAACTCGTACATGAAGTTTCAATTAATAAAAAGATATTTGGCGAAAAAATTAATTATAACCAGTATCTTATAAAGGGTTAATGTTGATAGTATAAAGTAGGAAACACTTACCATTTTATAAAAAAATAAGTAGTAAACAAAATATTACACAACACAACACCACACTTGACAAAATAAAAATAACTTTATATGTAAAAATTAATAGGATTACTTGTTTTTATTCACTTGGTGCAGGGTCCAGTGAACTAACTGATTTAAAAACGCCTGTGGCGATGCATCGCTTTTTAGCGCTCCAGGCGTTATTCATGTCTGAACAGGAAAAATCAAGAAACTGCCGCCGGATATGTTCTCGCAACATAGGAATCGGAATTTCGTGTGTATTTATACCTAATCTTATTTAATTTCTCAACTTTTATTTCAATATTTTTTTGACCCTGGGTTTTGGCGCCCCTAAAGGATGGCGCCTGTGTGCATTGCACACTTTGCACGTATGGATGCGGGGGCCCTTTACCGGAATTAATGAAAAATCTTAAAATGTGCGGAAAGAAGTTTCAGGATCGATTTCGGACGATATGAAGTGTGAAGAGAATATATCGGAAATGTTGGAAAGGCAGAGAAGGGCGTCAAATATCATAATAGTTAATGTAAAGGAGGCGAGGGAATCGAACCTTAAGGAAGAAGATACAAACTGTGTCAAAGTAATTGCTGAAAGACTTCAGTGTCGCCATGTCGAACATTAAGGTATTTAGAATGGGTAAACAAACCCAGGGTAAAAATCGTCTTATTAAGGTTGTTCTAAGCCATCCGGAGGACGTCCAGAAGGTTCTAAGGGTTAGAAAGAACAAAAGTAATGTTGTGAAAATGTTTCCAGATCAAACAGTTCGACAGAGGGAATACTATACAAGTTTGAAATGTAAGTTAGACGAGATGTACACTCGAGGTGATTAATCCAAAATTATAAGATATTTGAGAGGTAAGCCGACTATTGTTTCTAAGGTGTAATCTTATCAAAAAACTAAATATGCAAACGTTCAAAGTTTTTTGTCAAATAAGGTTCAGGTTATTGCAGATACCCAATGCTATAAACCTGCTATTCTGTTGTTTAGTGAGAGTCGTACAACTTCTGATATAGATGATAATGAAATTAGACTTGATGGTTATGATTTGAAAAGATGTGACCCTGAATCACGTCACACAGGGGCAGTTTTACTGTATGTGAGGCAGGATATTTCATACACGGTCCACAAATGTTATGTTCTTGAAAGCAATTATTGGTGTAAAACTATTGTTGTGAAGTTCAATGATGTCGAAGTCATGATTGGAGCACTGTATCATTCACCAAGTTCACGTGATTCCATATTCCTAAATGAATTTGAATCGCTTGTGACGAATTTTTTTTTGTGGTAAATTGAAAGCCATAGTAGTGGGTGATTTCAATAATGAATACTATTGCAACCAGATGAAAAATTTATTAAATATGCTTGGGGTAAATCAAATTATAAATGAGTAGGTATACAAGATGTACTAGTGTGAGTTCAACACTTGTTGACTATGTTCTTACAAACTTCGATGATGTCCGTGCATGTGTTCATGATGTTCTAAAAATTACCCATCACTTTGTTGTTTCTGCTGGTATTAACGATAAAAGCTCCCGCCAACCGGATATGACATTTAAAATATATAGAAATTTGTGTGCTGATAGTTTTTATTTAATAAATTTTTAAAAACTGATTTCATGTAATTTCGAATTGGATTGTGTCGATGTGAACTTAATTTATGATGATTTATTAGAAAACTGGACCCATGTGGTAGATAGAATAACACCATTGAAGTCTTGTGTGGTAAGGGAAGAAGTTTACCATATTATGATTCTGAATTGAAAGAAAAAGCAAAAGAAAGAGATAAAGCATATAAACTTTTCAGATCAATGGGTGGATTAGATAACTGGAATGAGTATAAGAAAGACGGAATGAATATAAATTTATTGAAGACTAAAAAAACATTCTATTGTAATACAATCGATCTGAATAAGAAAGATCCAAACAAAATGTGGAAAGCCTTGAAGAGTATTGTTTATTTGAAGAATAAAGAAGTTTGCATTGGGAGAGGTATTTAATTTGAAATTGATGGAGTGATAGCACAAGTCTGCAAAAAAAAAGTTGAGAGCTGTTTTGGTTTTTTGTGTAATTCTTATGTTTTTTTGTGTGCTGAATTCGAAAATGACTTTCATTTTGTCCTAGCACGTCACGTTTTCTGACAATGTAGGTGTCTATGCTAAACAAGTTATTATCTTAAAATAAAACATAAGTTTTTTTAAATAAAGTAATTTATAATTGCGTATCAAAACTTATTTTCTTATCTAAAATACATTAATTAGTGAGCACTAAACACATTTCTTTTTCCCAGTGAGACTCCTTTTGGTACATTTTCGCTTGTGGGAAGCATCTGGAAGGTCTCTTTTAAGCGTCCAACAGTAGTCTGCCATCATTGAGACGCTCCATCTTCCCTGGTATCTTTTTTCATCTCCTTAATATCTTGGTGAAATCATTCACCTTGCTCTTCACTCACGTCTCCTAAATTTTCTGGAAAATAGTCGAGGTGGGAATGAAGAAAATGTACTTTTAAACTCATTAAGCAGACTAAAGCTTGAAATGCTTTCAACATTATTTTGACGATTTGTTTGTAGTTAGGGTCTTTATTATTGCCATAAAATTTTGTTATAACTTCCTTAAAGGCAATCCACCCTTCTCTTTGAGGAACCGTCATGGTTGTGACGAATAGTGGATCAGCCATAAGCCGTCTAATATCTGATCCCACGAAAACACCTTCCTTCAACTTTGCCTCCGAGAGGCCAGGAAACTTTGATATTAAGTATTTGAAGCAATTTCCATCTCTTGGAAGTGACAATTTACAAATTGCTCCATCAATCCCAGCTTTATGTGAAGCGGTGGTAAAAGAACTTTATGAGGAGGCACCAAAGTTTCATACAGGACATTCTTTTCGCCAACTTTAAGCTCCCTCGCAGGCCAACACTTTTTGGTCCAGTGATTTGTTCGGTCTCTACTACCCCATAGACACAAAAAGCAAGGGAATTTGGTAAACCCAGATTGCTGTCCGAGCGCCATGCCCAAGATTTTGAAATCACCGCACACTTGCCAACCGTGGTCTTTATATTTTAATTTACAAAGAATCAATTCCAAGTTCTTGTAGGTTTCTTTGAGGTGTACGGAATGGCCGATAGGAATGGAAGCATAGAAACAGCCGTTATGAAGCAGAACTGCTTTAAGGCTTCTTTTTATTCGATGTCGAGCATCTGCCGCGAGTGGTTATCTACTTAGACTTGTCTACATATTGACGCGATAAAATCGGATTCGCGGTAAAAAATTGGCAATTAACAAACAATTGTTCGAGAATAAAATCGAAAATAATTATTCTTCAATTGAAATTAATCAAAGTGGAAAAATCAGTGAGAAAAAAGACTCAATAAGTTAGGAAAAATTAGTGAGAAAGGACTCCAAAAGTGTATAAATAACAATACAGATGTTATCCTCTTGATATCGCCGATTATTTCTCAGTGGCGCACCGCTGAAAAATGGACCAAACCCCGATCTCAAAAGATTCGGAAATCGAATCGAACCAAGCCATATACCTACCAGGAACATCACAAGGTATTCCAGTGAACACAGCAATGAGTTATTCGCCAAGCACATTTGCCCCAACAACCGAAACTAGTACTTACTACCACCGATTGTCATCAACCAGTGACGAAGACTTTCGAGGATTCGAGAATGAAGCAACAGGCAATAACAAATGGCAAGTAGTGAAAACAACCAACACAAAAGGAGGAAAATAAATGCCAGCAGCACAACCCCATAGAAATCCAGAACAAATTTAATCCCTGAGTAGAATGAATGAGAAACCCAGCATCCCAACAGTAGTCCAAACAAAACCCCCAAACCACCCCGATATTCATCTATGGAGTTGTGGATTATGCAGTAATGGCGAGAAAATTGAAAACTGTTGTAGAAGATGAAGAATACACTACCAAATGCTTAGCAGACAACACCATCAAAGTAAACAGCGCTACATCAGAATCATACAGAAAACTCATAAAGTTTATGCGTGACAGCAATATAATTCACCATACCTACCAACCTAAAGAAGAACGTGCTTACAGAATAGTCATCAAACACCTGCATTACACAACAGAAATGAACACAATTAGGCAAGAGCTGGAAAATAACGGACATAAAGTCAGGAACATAATCAACGGTAGGCACAGACAAACAAAAGAACCATTAAACCTTTTCTTTGTAGATCTGGAACCAGCTGACAACAACAAAGATATATACAAGTTAAAATACCTCCACAACAAAGCTGTACAAATAGAACCTCCAACAAGAACGAAAGGAATCACACAATGTACGAGGTGCCAGCAATATGGTCACTCCAAAACATACTGCAACAGGCCATTCGTCTGTGTTAAATGTGGGAACCACACAACACTTCAACCTGCAAGAAAAGCAAAGATTCCCCAGCGACATGTGCTTTATGTGGTGGGGCTCACCCAGCGAGCTACAAGGGATGTGAATTCTATCATAAGCTATTAATAAATAATAACGCAAACAATAGAAAAACATTCAACAGAACAATAGGAAACTCAACAACAACCAACCCCTCCCACAATGCAAATACAACAAGCACCACCAGCTTTAAATAACCAGCAATTTCCAAGGTTTCAATCACGTCAGAACAAAACCAACTACCACACCACTACCAGCAACATCCAAGGAGCTATGCAGACGCAGCCAACAACAGAAACAAACCAGAACAACCTAATGATATCACAAATGTTATGGACAGATTTCTGGAAGAATTTAAAGAAATGTTTCAACAACTAATTCAACAGAACACCATGATGTTGAACATGTTAACCACCCTCATCAGCAAAATTCACTAATTTTTGAAAATTGCAGAGTGGAATGCCAATGGCCTTCTACAACACAAAAACGAAATAGAAATTTTTCTCCGACACAACTCTATAGACATTTTGCTGATCAGCGAAACCCACTTCACAGAAAGGTCGTACTTCAAGATACCACACTACACTACGTACCACTCGAATCACCCAGATAACACTGCTCACGCTGGCACCGCCATCATTGTGAAAAATTCGATAAGCCATGTTGAACAACCAAAATATGAAAAAGATCTGCTGCAAGCCACAGCAATAAAGGTAGAGCTTGCAACATACGAAATTACAGTCACCGCAGTATACTGTCCCCACGCCACAACATCAAGAAAGAAAACTTCAATGACTATTTCTCAACACTGGGCCCCAAATTCATAGCAGGAGGAGATTTCAATAGCAAGAATATATTATTTGGTTCACGTCTTACAACAACAAAAGGAAAAGAACTAGCAAGTGTTATACAACAAAATGGTTACAACTTCCTTTCAACAGGCACTCCCACCTACTGGCCAACGGACCCCAACAAGATTCCAGACCTGCTAGACTTCTTCGTAACGAACGGTTTATCTCATTCCAACATGGACATAACACCAAGCCACGACCTATCTTCGGACCATTCTCCCATAATTGCAACAGTTAGTGCGTTTATAATCCATAAAAAACAAATTCCCAGACTGCACAATAGGAAAACCAATTGGGACGAATATCGAAAAATATAGAGGAGACGATAAGCCTGGACGTGAGACTGAAAACCCATGATGAAATAGAGAATGTGCTGTCCACATTCAATAACCAGATCATACAAGCAGTGAAACAAGCAACCCCAATAATCAATGTAGCAAATCAAACCAATAACGTCTCTGAAGAAATTAAGAAGCTGATAGCCCAGAAGAGAAGAGCAAGAGCGAGGTGGCAGGTAACACACTCCCCAGCTGATAAAAACATCTTGAACAGAACAACCAACAGACTCAGAGCGAAAATCAAAGAAATAAAAGAAATCTCATTCCACGACTACGTCTCAAACCTGAGCAGACTCGATAATTCAATATGGAAGCCAATAAAGAACTCTACAAAGCCAATGACGCACACACCAGCTATACGTATTACATCAGCATCTAACACACACTGGGCCAGAAGTGACGAAGAAAAAGCCAAACTATTTGCCGAACACCTAGTAACAGTATTCACCCTAATAATGACGCCAGAGATAATGAAATAGAGAGAACTTCAGAAACACCCAACAACACATCACCAATTAAACCTTTCACTGCAGCTGAAGTACAGGACGAACTCAGTCGCCTCAACACAAGAAAAACTGCAGGAATTGACAAAACCACACCAAAAATGCTTAAAGAGTTGCCAGAAAAGGGGATCACTCTACTGAAGTATATTTACAACGCTATGCTGAAACAAAACTATTGGCCAGAGCAGTTCAAGACAGCAGAAATTATTTTAATTCAAAAACCAGGTAAAGATCCGAGCAGTGTAACCTCCTATCGGCCAATCAGTTTGCTACCTGTAACCTCAAAAGTACTCGAGAGACTGGTCTTACGCAGAATCAACACAGATCCAAACACAAAACAATGGATACCTCACCACCAGTTTGGGTTTCGAGCATCCCACTCAACTGTTCAACAAACACACAGAATAAGCCATACGGTAAACCAAGCACTTGAACAGAAGAAGTACTGTACATCAGCATTTCTCGATGTGAGCCAAGCCTTCGACAAGGTTTGGCACCCCGATCTACTATACAAAATAAAAAACATCTTCCTACAACATATTTCAAACTATTGAGATCCTATTTAGACACAAGGAAATTCAGGGTAAGAGTGAACGACAAGATATCCAACAATTTTCCCATATCATCTGGAGTACCACAAGGTAGCGTCCTCGGTCCCATATTGTACTTATTGTATACAGCAGACCTGCCAACAAACCCCAAACAGTGATGGGCACATTCGCGGATGACGCAGCTATACTAGCAAGCGACGAGGACCCAGCAGAAGCTTCTCATTTGCTACAGAGCCATTTGGACCAGATACAAGAATGGTCGCAAAATGGAGAATTAAAATCAATGAGACCAAATCTGTACAAGTAAACTTCACACTAAGAAAAGGCCAATGTCCGCCAGTACAGATGAACAATATTTGGATACCTGAATCTCCTACAGTGAAGTACCTGGGAATGCACATGGATAAAAACTTACCTGGAAGGAACATGTAATCAAAAAAAAAAACAAATTGACCTGAAAGTCAAAGAATTACACTGGCTCATTGGTAGGAAATCGAAATTATCATTAGAGAATAAACTGCTCATCTACAAAACAATAATTAAGCCCATCTGGACCTATGGAATCGAGATCTGGGGATGCACCAGTAAGTCCAATATGGCAATCATCCAAAGAAGCCAATCTAAAATCCTCAGAATGATTGCAAATGCCCTTGGTACGTTTCAAATCAGACCCTACATGAAGACCTGATGGTACCGTATGTAAGGACGTCATTAGAAAAACAGCAACAAATATCACGCAAAGCTTGAGATTCACACAAATATTTTGGTACAACCTCTGTCTGAATCGCAGAACGATCGGCGACTGAAACGAAATTGGCCAGCAGATTTAAAGGAGATTTAAAGAGGACTTGTCACTGGACAGGACCTCATCATGACACTTGGGAGCGTTAGCTCTAAAACCAGCAAATGAGCTTAGAGAATGTAAATTATTCTGATTGCTTGTAACTACTATTATAATAAAAAAAAAAAAGGCTTCTTTTTGAAGAATCTATAAAAATACGCCACTCTTCTGAGATCTTAAATGTATTCATCAAACCTTCAATATTGGTGCAATAAACTGCTTTTCACGATATCTAAACCAGGAGGAAGACACTCCCGGTAAAAGTAAGTTCCTGCTTGTTTTATCATTCATCCTAGGATAGCTAACACCAATGCTTCAGCATATTCTGCCGGGGTCAATTTCGTGATTCGCGTTGCAATATTACCGAAAATTGAAATTTTCAACATTACACTCAAAAATTGATTAATAAATTAGTTGCCTACCAAAAAATAAACTTAAAATATTGAAATTGTAAGTTAATTTCAGCCACCTCTTTATTGTGTGATTTGTTGTTGCTCAAATTAGAGTTAAAAAATGAGTATAAAATGTCGCTGTTTTTCAGGGTGATCAAATTTCGACAGTTACATCTTTCGATGTGGAAAAATTAAGAATAAAGATATTGTTGGAACACCCGCTACTTACCTTCTATGATGTCCACTTGGCGCACATGGAAGATATCTTGCTCGCTTTCAGTCGCATAATAGTAAGAGAGATTGTTCAAGGTGCTCAAGATCGAAAGAACCAATTCTTGATTTTTTTTGAAGGGGTTACTTATAAGGACCTTGAGAAATTCGTCGATGAGCTTGATTCCATATTTTTCATTGACTTCTTTACCTATATCTGGATTGATTACTGTGTTAGCCACTATACGAATAACCTGAAAAAAAGTATTTCAAACTTGAATATCAATTTGTGGTAAGACTATTATTAAGCCAGAAAATTATTGCTTCACACTTTTTCAGATCAATTATAATCAATAAAGGTTTCATTATTTATAGTAATCGTTTTCAACCTATCGTCAACAACTTCTTGCCATCTTGTAATCTTGCTTTAGAATACATACCATACATTACTTTTCGGCTCCCTAATAATAATGAGAACGTTGGAGTACTCATTTGAACATGAGGAATTACAAAATTTATATTAGGGTCTCGAATAATACTCACTTTTATCATTACATCTTCTGAACCTTTTCCGTCTTCAGTATCTGTGCCATCATCGACTTTGAGAGAACAATTTTTCAGTGTTCTTTCTAAGTATATTTTCCACAAATTCAGTAAACTGTCGATGGACTTATTTTCATGGTAGAACTGAAAAAATAGGCATTTATCACTTACATTTGAATTTGGGAGGCTTTTATTGGTAAAATTCCATTATCAATAATAAAAATAAATACTATGTTTTAAAGAATTTTACTTAATAATTGCGATTCGTAACGCGTTTCACTACACCGTAGCTACTTCAGACGAATGAATGTACAGAAAATAAGAATGAGAATATAAATATAAATGTTCTTGAGTAATTAAAAGCTTATTGGGTTGCTTCTTCTTAAGTGGTTATTTATGACAGGTATATCCAATAAAATTAAGGAATAGATTGCTCCCCGAAGAGATTCAATAGAGGTTGAGGGCTTAAATCGACTTGTTCATTGATGAGTCTACCTGAGTGTTTGTATTTATTGATTTCTAAAGTTTCCCAAAGATCTACCTTCCAATATTTATTATCTGTATGCAAAATTTCAAACTGTGGGTCGAAAGAGTGATTATTTTCTAAGAGATGATTCGCGTAATTTGAATCTGATTTTTTATTTGAAAAACTGCGTTTATGTTCCGATATTCTAATATTAAAATTTCTATGTGTTCTACCAATGTAGAAATTATCAGAGTCATTGCAATTCAATCTATAAACACCTGATTTACTGTTTTTACCTGATTTGGTTTTATTATTTTTATATATTTGCCTAAATTATTATTAGTTTGGAAAGCTTTGTTGAAATTATTGCTACTCAAGAATGATTTCAGTTTCTCACTTGTAATGCCAACGTAGGTTAAGGTGTTGACTTTTTGTTTCAATTTATCGACAGGGTAAACTTCATTCAATGCGATTCTACTTTGTTTTTTATTTAAAATATTATTTATTAGTTTGGGATTGTAACCATTATTTTTGGCTATTTGTTTAATCAAATTTAATTCTTAGTTGAAATTTTCTGGTGATAACGGGATGTTAATCAATCTATGAATGAAACTATTGAATGCTGACATTTTATGTAGATACGGATGACACGACGAGTTATGTATTATATCTGTATGTGACGCGTTACGAATCGCAATTATTAAGTAAAATTCCTTAAAACACAGTACTTGTTCTTTTATTATTGATAATGGAATCTTACCAAGTAAAAGCCTCCCAAATTTAAAAATTCATTGCAGTGAATCCGCGACATTCTATTATAACAGTCCGATTTTTCGAATTGAACATTTATACTTTTAAACTCAGTTTTCATAATTTTATTAATAATTCAATCTCACTTCATCAAGTTAAATATTCAAACAGTTTGAAATTCGAATCAGGCATTTATAGGTAATAATACCCAATGAAAATTATAGTTATATGCGTAAGGAGTCGCTGCTATTGGTCTAGGTTGTTCACCGGTTAATTGTGAAGTCAGTACAGATCGATATCTGCTTTTCCAAGGGTAAGTCAAATTCATTCTGTTCATTTTAAAAATATATATTCCAGAGATATGGTATTGTTATAGATTTTTTTTCACCGTCAAGATATTTTGAGTCATCTTTATGCCAAACCTTAATATTTCACGACTGGGGTACCCACGTCTTTAAGGGAACTAGTCTTGCCACCTAGGGCAGTCACCTTGCGAACGATATTCAGCCAATTGAGTAACCTGCAAGCTGTAAGATACAGGAATACCAGAAAACTGATGTAAAACACCAAATCCAATCATCGTGGTAATTAATCTCATTCCTAAAAAGCTAAGTGTTTCTCTTAATGATCAAATTCTTCTTTTATATCTTCGTTAATTGTTGACTGAGCTCTATCATTGAGATTCGATTTGTTGAAAAGCTCAGATTGTTTTAAATTGAAAATTTGTAATATATAGTTTGAATTCATCTTGTCTGAGACTCTTTTCATTGTTATTGGTTAAACTTTTTAGTTGAGTTTTTTTTTGTATTAGTTACATTAATGATAGTAAGTAATTTTTTAAAACTTCGTTACTGGTAGAACCTTTAGAGTCATAGCAAACGGCTCACTTTCTGAAACTCAACCGCAATACAATGGCGTACAAGGGTCTGTTTTGAGTACGACCCTGTATCTACTCGCGATTAATGACCGAAACTTCAACATCATCCGACACCCAGTTAAGCACGTATTGTACGCGGACGATCTTATTTTACTCTGCCACGGTAGAAACTCCAGAACAAGTGCAAGCCTCATCCAGGAAACGTTAAACTCACTAGCATCATGGTCTTGAAAGAACTGGCTTTTGTTTCTCAACCGATAAAACAAAAGTACTGCGTTTTAGTAGAAGAAAACACAAACCAACAGAATTACCCATAAACTTGAATGGGAGTATCCTAGAGGAAGTTAAACACCATAAGATCCTCGGACCTTTGATAGCAGACTCACTTGGGAAAAACATATCAAGGAAATGAAATCGAGTTGTATGAAACGAATGAATATTATAAAAACACTCTCACATTATAACTGGGGTGCCGAGGAAGAAGCCCTCTACAAAGTATACCGATAGCTCATCAGATCCAAATTGGATTAAGGCAGTCCCATCTACTCCACCGCTAGCAAGTATCTATTAAAATCACTTAACACCGTTCAGAATACAGCTCTTCGCATGTGTATCGGAGCCTTTAGGTCAACACCAGCACCTAGCCTTTGCTGTGAAGCCAATAAACCCCCCTTGTGGTTAAGACGACAAAAACTTCTCCTGAACTATTCATCTAGTGCCATCTCGAATCCCAATAACCCAATCTCACGAATACTTTTACAAATCCTGTCTAACAGAAATGCTCATAACAATGCCATCCAAACGTCTGCAATCAACCTTACAATCTCCTCTTACAATAACTGAAAGTATCAGTCTCACAAAAATCACCCCCTCTCTCTCTCAACCCCCTCATTGGTCTCTGATATCTCCTGAAATCGACACGAACCTCTGTAATTGCAATAAAATAGGAACTCCACCCACCCTTTTCCGGCAAGCATTTCTGGAACTCACTTCCAAAAAAAAATTCAATAGAATTCTCTACACCGATGGCTCTTAATTAGATACCCATGTGGGAACCTCAGTCACAACTACTTCAGACATCCTCACAACCCATCTCTTACCCCCAAACAAGCTGCATACATACAGGAGACTATTCGCAATACTACAAGCTTACAAAACACTTTCATCAGACGACAAAAGCAGCACTCAACCCCGTCTCGTTCAAAATATCCACAAAACTCATAATCGACTCATGTGCCAGTCAAGGCACATCTGTCACTCTGATCTGGGTACCATCCCACATAGGCATCACTGGCAATGAGATGGCCGACAAGCCAACATAGCATCTGAAGCACAGTTGCCCCTACAAAAAATTTATCTGCGAAACGATGCTGAAAATGAGATGGGGATTATCATCAACAGAAAATGGCAGCGTGAGTGGGACTTATCACAGAACAACCTGCATGAAATACAAACCTCAGTGCCTTCCACACTTGCCCAGAAAACAAAAAGGGTTCATTCGACGCTTACGCACTGGACAAACGAGATAGACTCATGAACACCTAATGACCTCTCAACCGCAACCACAGTGTGAGTCCTGCCCTGGAACGTCCCTCACCGTAAAGCATTTCCTCACGACATACCCATCATGTCAAGAAGAGCGATAAACGCAGAAAATTGAAGGGTCAATAGCAGACACCCTCAGCAACTCACAAAACTGATAAAGTACTGAAATTCCTCGAGGCAACGCAACTGTATAATCGTATTTGAATAACTTATTTATATTCCTCTTTCATTCAAACATGATTATCTGATATAGTACACATGCATTATGTAATGTCAATGACCTCTGTAGTCGAGACTTTATACATACAGGTAATAACGGAATGTATATGGACATTTCAGAGATGATGGAAATCACGCCCGCTCGTAGGAAAACCAGCCAATTCATAATGAGCAAACAGACTCCGATCTATTTGTTGTAAATGTCGTTATATTTAAGTATAACCATTCATTTTGTTATTCAGTATTGTATTATCCTTGATAATGGGCTGATTAATTAAAACATATGTCGAGTATTTTAATGTATTTTTGTGAAACATTTGCCATGTGTTTTAAGTAATCATTTATGCTCCAAAATGTTCGAAGACATTGTTTTTATAGTTTTTCCCCATTTACTTTATAGAAATCGTCGATAATTTTCATACTGATTATTTACCCACCTTGTCTCTCGTATTATCAAACTTCGCCACTATATTCCCCATGGTATACGTTAATCGGACTATAATTTCTTCACTTCCCGAATATTTTTCAAACAATTGAATGAAAACTTGGTAAATATTCTTCTTTTCTATAATCTTATCACAGCAGGTTTCCTTGGTTGATATTGCACTAAAAAACTGATATATTGTACAAAATTTCTCTTTTCTCTATTTTCTATATACCTCAAGGTCCTGGATATATTGCTGATCACATCGGAATCTGAAGAAAATACGTCTAGTGTTACGCAGAGTTCTGAAGTGACCCCACTCGTATTGAATCTTTCATAAATTGTATCTTCGGAAGCCAAATTTCTCAATGCTGCTGTGAGTTGAAATAGGGCATGACTTGTCTGATCCGTCATTCCTATTTTGTCGATTCTCTTGAAAAAGATAATTTATGTTAATATTAATATTACTAACTCAATAATAATATAATAATTTGATTGAGGAGGTTGTTTCTTGATGAAAATCGATATACATATTTTCAATGAAATAAAACTGAGGTATTTAGATTTTCACTATATTAACAAAACTATGACCGGTTTCACCACACTGTGGCTTCATCAGATAGATACAAATTAATGAACAGAGTTATTCCTTATATATTAGTCTTGTTTCCTACTTAATATTACAATAGGTACAAGTACAAAGGGTATGTTGGAGAACCCATCGGAGTTGCTTACTTTATGAATTGAAAAGATTGAGTAAAGGAGAAGGATTTAGATCTAATTCACTGTTAAGTAACCTACCTGAATTCTTTTCATTGTTGGTCTCTAAAATTTCCAATAGATTGAGTTTTGTTTATTATTTTCATTGTGTAAAATTTTGAAATTATCATTAAAGTTATGGTGTTCTTCGAGTAAGTGATTAGAATAAAGGAATCTGATTTATGATAATTAAAACTACGTTTGTGCTCGGATAATCTAACTTTGAAATTCCTGAAAGTTCTACCAATATAAATTTTATTACAATCCCCGCAAGACAGTTTATAAACACCGGATTTATTACCTTTATTAATTTTAGATTTGCAGTTTTTGATATGTCGGCCTAAGAATTATCAGTTCGGAATGCTATATTGAAATTATAATGCGACAGGAATGATTTTACTTTTAGACTAGGATTACCAATATAAGTTAAGTTGTTGTATTTTGTGTAAGAACTTTTTATATTTGAAAATACTTCCTGGATTGTTTTTGAAATTTTTGCGTGAAATCATGTTCTCAATCATAGTTGGACTGTAACCGTTATTGACTGCTATTTGTTTAATTATATTTAGCTCTATTATGAAATTATTTTGTGACATTGGGATATTAATGAGTCTATGTACCATACTATTGTAAGCTGCTAATTTATGTGGATAAGGATGTGTAGATGAGCTGTGAATAGTAATATCTGTATGCGATGGCTTATGAAAATAGAAAATCATGTTTGCCGTTAATCCAGAAATCACAATTTCTAAATTTATTCACGAACTATTAAATTTGTTGATATGAATTATTAAAAATAATAAATGAAATGGCAATATATGGTTATACAACTGGAAATTTCTAGAATCTGTAAATGATTTTTGAGAAAATCCAAATCTTATCATCATTTCATGAAATTCGTTATGCAGTATTTTGAAACAAAAATAAAATTCTGTTGAAAGTAACCAAGTTTTTATGACACCAAACTATTACGTTAAAATGCTCAAATTATTTCCATTTTGTTGTTGCTAAGTTGAAACAACTGTTTTTAAACTGACGCGGAGTTTTAACGCGATCTGTCATTCAGCTTCTTTAGTTAAAAAAAAAATTTGGGTTAATTGTTAGTTAATAATAAAGATAAAATGAAGTTATTGTTTTCTGTTTCTATCTCTAACGTGAATTTAATATTTTCGTGAATTTTGTTAATGAATGTTTTGAATGACTCTAATTGTCTGTTTGTGCCAGTGAAACAACAAATGATATCGTCGACATATCTAAACCAATAAATAAAGTGTTTGAATAACGGATGTTCTTGGATAGTTTTTTCAATATTATCCATGAAAATTTCAGCGAGTAGAGGTCTCAGAGGATCACAAATGATTAAACCTTTTTTACTATTATATAATACTCTAAAAATAATTAATAATATAATACTTCTAAAAGGTGTAAGATTTCTGATTGAATTGTCGGATTGACTTTATTAATTTGAAGGGCGTTGTTGATGAGTTTCACTGTATCACTAGGTGGAACACTAGGGAAGAGATTTACTACATCCCATGACATAACTAGTGTTCGGTGGTAGTATCGTGTGCTGAATTTTACTTATTAGGACTGAAGAGTTTTTTATTGAGAATTTAGGTTCAAAATTACCGTACTGTTGAATGATGTCAATGAGAAAGCGTGACAGTTTTGCATCTGGAGCTTGAAAATAGGAAACACCTGGTCTAATGGGATACCCTGTTTTATGGAGTTTGACGAGAGAGTAAATTTTTGATGATTGCGGGTTGTCAATGAAAAGTTTATATTTTTGGTTGGTAGGTATTATAGACTTGGCATACTCTAAAGAGTTTTTTACTATGGATTGAAATTTATTAGTTAGATCTTTATCAATTTCTTCATAACAACCTGATTCAATGAAATTTTGGGTTTTCAATGAATAATCTGCTTTATTTAAGGCTATGACTGTATGACCTTTGTCTGCTTTGGTGAATATGATATAAATGAGATAAAAACACAAGGTTTAACTTTAATCTACACTTTATTTGAAAAAATTCGACGACGTTTCGCTGACACAGCAGCTTTATCAAGAATGAAAAATAGAATGAAGAGTATGGTATTATAAACAAATCGTAGAACAAGTTTGATGAATAACAGGAAAATCCACACCGAGCCATTGTACAGTTAGTATGAAAGGTAATAAAAACTAATTAAATAAGTTAAGTAGGGGTGAAGAATTCACATCTACCTGTTCATTCAAAAGCTTGTCCGAATGTTTGTATCGATTTATTTCTAATGCTTCTAGGAGATCTAATTTTGAACTTTTTGATTTTATATGTAATATGTCACAGTTTTTATTGAATGAATGGTTATCTTTTATTAGGTGGTTTGAATAATTTGAATCAGATTTATTTTTATCGAAGCTACGTTTATGTTCAGATGTTCTTATGCCAAAACTCCTATAGGTCCTACCGATATAAATTTTATCACAAGAACCGCAATTGAGTTTATAGATTCCTGATTTAGTTGATTTTTCAACACGAGATTTATTATTTTTAATATGTTTACCTAAGTTATTAGAAGTTTTGAAAGTTATATTAAGATTTTGTTTGACGAGAAAGGATTTAATATTTGTACTTGCAGAACCGCAGAATGTTAAACTGTTGAATATTTTATAGTCTTTATGAATAGGATATACTTCATTTATTGCTTTCTGATACAGTTTTTACGAATGATTAGATCTATCATATCCGGATTATATGAATTATTAATGGCTATCTGTTTGATGATGTTTAACTCTTTATTATAATATTCTACTGATGAAGGTAAATTGAGTAACCGATGTACCATGCTGTTTAAAGCTGCAACTTTGTGTTGAATTGGATGTAATGAGTAGTTATGTATAATTGTATCAGTATGTGTTGGTTTACGAAAGACCAAAAAACATGATTATTATTTTGTTTAGTGATTTTCAAGTCCAAAAATTAATGGAATCGTTCTGTTCAATTTCTATCGTGAATTTAATGGTCAAATGGATGGAATTAATGAAATTAATAAATAAGTCTAATTGACGAGTAGTTCCAATGAAACATACTAAGATGTCGTCAACATATCTATACCAATAAAGAAATTTGGAAATGAGTGGATGTGTATGAATTTTCTGTTCAATATTATTCATAAAATCTCTGCTAAAAGTGGACTCAAAGGATTTCCCATGATCAAACCATTTTCACTACTGTAATAGATGTTGTTGAAAGAAAAATAATTTTGTTCAATGCAAACGTCCAAAAGATTCAATATTTCTGATTTGATTATGTGGTTAACATGATTCGAATTCATACTCAATTTACCTTTATCAGTAGAAGATTATAATAAAGAGTTAAACACCATCAAACAGATAGCCATTAATAATTCATATAATCCGGATATGAGAGATCTAATCATTCGTAAAAACTCTATCAGAAAGCAATAAATGAAGTATATCCTATTCATAAAGACTATAAAATATTCAACAGTTTAACATTCTGCGGTTCTGCAAGTACAAATATTAAATCCTTTCTCGTCAAACAAAATCTTAATATAGCTTTCAAAACTTCTAATAACTTAGGTAAACATATTAAAAATAATAAATCTCGTGTTGAAAAATCAACTAAATCAGGAATCTATAAACTCAATTGCGGTTCTTGTGATAAAATTTATATCGGTAGGACCTATAGGAGTTTTGGCATAAGAACATCTGAACATAAACGTAGCATCGATAAAAATAAATCTGATTCAAATTATTCAAACCACCTAATAAAAGAAAACCATTCATTCAATAAAACTTTGACATATTACATATAAAATCAAAAGTTCAAAATTAGATCTCCTAGAAGCATTAGAAATAAATCGATACAAACATTCGGACAAGCTTTTGAATGAACAGGTAGATTTGAATTACTCACCCTACTTAACTTGTTTAATTAGTTTTATTACCTTTCATACTAACTGTACAATGGCTCGGTGTGGATTTTCCTGTTATTCATCCAACTCGTTCTACGATTTGTTTATAATACCATACTCTTCATTCTATTTTTCATTCTTGATAAAGCTGCTGTGTCAGCGAAACGTCGTCGAATTTTTTCAAATAAAGTGTAGATTAAAGTTAAACCTTGTGTTTTTATCTCATTTATATCATGGATCTACATCAAGTAACGGCCTCCACAATTCAAATGAATATGATATCTTCAGATGCGGATTTAATGGACTTTAAAGTTGTATTTTCGAATTTCTTAGGTTGAAAACTCTTTTTGAAGTAGTAACGTTGAAGAGTGTTAAAGGTGTTTGGCTTCCGGTGAATAATTTAGGGCTATTTCGGTTTCAATTCCCAGCAGATCGAAATAAAGACGAGCGTTATTTGACTCTAAATTGTGTTTAAAACCCTTTTCTAGAAGTGAAACTTCATCTTCGGAAAAATTAGCATCTGAAAGATTACTGAACCCATCATAAAATTGGTGATCGGAAAATTTGGACTTTATTTTTGAAGTTTCAGGTTTATTACTCAATAATTCATTTAATTTTCGCAACTGAATTTTATACTTTTTGTGAATTAATGGATGAGTCTTGTTCCGGAATTTAAAATGTCAAATTCTACTGAATGCAAGGTAATCCATTCGGAATTGCTTCATAGATTGCATTCAGTAGAATTTGACATTTTAGATTCCGGAACAAGATTCAAAGTTCATTCATTCACAAACAGTCATTCAAAACATTCATTAACAAAATTCACGATAATATTAAATTCACGTTAGAGATAAAAACAGAAAATTCCATTAACTTTCTGGATTTAACTATTACTAAAATTAACGGCAAACATGATTTTTCTATTTTTCATAAGCCATCGCATACAGATATTACTATTCACAGCTCATCTACACATCCTTATCCACATAAATTAGCAGCTTACAATAGTATGTACATAGACTCATTAATATCCCAATGTCACAAAATAATTTCATAAAAGAGCTAAATATAATTAAACAAATACCAGTCAAAACGGTTACAGTCCAACTATGATTGAGAACAAGAAAGTAATCCAGGAAGTATTTCCAAATATAAAAGGTTCTAACACAAAATACTACAGCTTAACTTATATTGGTAATCCTAATCTAAAATTAAAATCATTCCTCTTGCATTATAATTTGAATAAAGCATTCCGAACTGTTAATTCTTTAGGCCCACATATCAAAAACTGCAAATCTAAAATTGATAAAGGTAATAAATCCGGTGTTTATAAACTGTCTTGCGGTGATTGTAATAAAATTTATATTGGTAGAACTTTCAGAAATTTCAAAGTAAGATTATCCGAGCATAAACGTAGTTTTAATTCTCATAAATCAGATTCCCATTATTCTAATCTCTTACTGGAAAAACCCATAACTTTAATGATAATTTCAAAATTTTACACAATGAAAATAATGGACAAAAACTCAATCTATTGGAAATTTTAGAGATCAACAAAGAAAAGAATTCAGATAAGTTACTTAATAGTCAATTAGATCTAAATCCTTCTCCTTTACTCAATCTTTTCAATTCATAAAGTAAGCAACTCCGATGGGTTTTCAACATACCCTTTGTACTTGTACCTATTGTAATATTAAGTAGGAAATAAGACTAATATATAAGGAATAACTCTGTTCATTAGTTTGTATCTATCTGATGAAGCCACAGTGTGGTGAAACCGGTCATAGTTTTATTAATATAGTGAAAATCTAAATACTTTAGTTTCATTTCATTGAAAATATAATAATATAATAGATTAAAATTATTCTTGTACATACAATTATTACAAATACAATAATCAAGGAGGTTAATAGTTGTTCTATAATCTATAAATGATCAGATATTCTTCTATGAAGGGTTCTGTTCTGACCATTTAGATCATCATTGAGAAGAACTACAATAGCGGTGATAATATTCGAATGGATATCATAAGATGCGGCACGAACCAGTAGTTTAGGGTAGACTGGGTACGGTTATCAGATAATACTCTATGAAGGGCCCTGTTCTTCCAATTTTGGTCCATCATTGACAAGGGCTTTTTTGTGCCCGCTTCCCAGGAATATGCGAACCTGTTACACCACATGAGTGGGCGTCTGGAAAGAATTGAGGTCTCTGTTTACTCGCTCCTTGAAGAGGGTCAAATTGTAGTATGTTGGGAAGATGTTGGACATAAACGAGTTCCACAGCTCACCGGCCCTATAAACGAAGGAATTCTTATAGAGAGAGGTTCGAGGGGTTGTTAAATGTACCGCCATATGAAGAGAACTCCTTGCCAGCCTAATGTTGCGGCAAAACATGAGTTTTCCCCGAACAAGGTCTTTTAGCTCCTTGCGTAGAAGTATTTGTTAAACAGAGGAAGGTCAGCAACTTTGGCAGATCCTCATACATGGGAACAGTATTCCAAAGCAGGTCGAATCTGTGCCTTATATACAAGCGACAGCTGAGATGACGTGAAGTATCGCTTGGCTGTAAAAAGAACACTAAGTTTAGCTGATGCCGACTTAGCTATTGCTGATACATGTTCATGCCAGAAACCTGCAGTTGACCGTTATTTCGAGACGGTGCATCAAATGTTTGGATACTTCCGTTTTGCTCGCGTTGAAGCTCACCAGGTTCAACTGACCCTACTCAGATATCCTCTGTAAGTCAGAGTTTAAGTTGACATCTCCGACGCTGAGATTCCGCAGCTGTAATCGGCCGCAGACGAAACCAGGCTACAATCGTCTGCAAAACAGAAGATCTTGTTCTTTGTAGATGACAGAAGATCATTTATCTTCAACAGAAAAAAGGTTGGCGAGAGAATGGATCCCTGAGGTACTCCTGCTTGCAACTGAAAACAATCAGATGTTATACCGTCGACCACAACTTGTATTGATCTATTTGAAGGCTACTTATCCAACCCCGCAATTTTTCGGGAAGCCCATATGCAGCAAGTTTATTCTACAATGCTGCCTGCCAAACCCTATGGAAGGCTTTAGAGATGTCGAGGGCTATTGCTACAACAGCGGTGACATTCAATTGGATGCGGCACGAAGCAGTAACATAGTGTATACGAAGCTAATATGTCGCGAACGACAAATCAAAATACTAATTTTAGTACTGATCTGCACTTGTTTATAGGAGGCCGACTTGTCTGTTTTTTTTTATAATTTGTTTGAATCCAAATTATATATCGTTCCTACAATTGACCGTTTTATAGTAGAAAGGGGAAGTGGGGACAGTTGAAACACTTTTTGGGTATGGTTGAAAGTTTATCCATACGCCAAAGGAAGACCACGAAAAGTCAGGCTGACTTATCAATGTACAAGTCAATGAAGATGTAAAATCAAGATCTTGGTTAAGAACAGTGGCAGAAAAGAATGAATTGAACTACTGTTCTCTGCTGAGGTATGTACGTAAACGAGATGCGAGTGGTGACAATGAAAATTATGAAATGGGATATAAGGTTCTCAATCGAGTGTTCAATTCAGAACAAGATCGTGAGTTATCTAAATATGCAATAAGATGTGCAGATATACACACAACCAAATTTATATGGAATCACCCAATATTTTGAATATTACCTCAGGTATTTTGGAAATTTCGAAGGATTCTTAGAAGTGATCCTTTTTGAGATATTTCAATTGAAAAAAGAAATAATTTAACTGACCTCAGTAGCTTATATTACCTCCTCTTCCCCTGATACAAGCCTGAATCAGTCTAGGCATGCTATGGATTAGGTTTTCGACCTCCTCTGTGGCGGCTTGGATGAGCTGTTGTGGAGTTCTTGGATTATCCTGGCGCGATATAATTCTCTTTTTGAGATCATCCCATAAATATTCAATGGGATTTAGGTCTGGAGAGCAAGTTGGCTAGTTCAAAATAGCGATTCCCTCTGTTTCAAGATAATGTCGCGCGAGTTTGATGGTATGCGGAGGAGTATTATCTTGCATAAAAGTGAAATTCTCACCGTGGGCACCTCGCCAGGGTCTCACTATGGGCTCCAGCACTAGGTACACGTAATTTCTAGCCGTTACACTCGCAGGAAACGAAATCGAATCTGTTTTGCCCCCCAGCGTAATGTCACTCAGCAAATATTGAAACGAAAATTTTTCGATTTTCTCTCATAGCAAGAGTTGATTTTTTCCTTAATAATCTATAAACTATAACCTTTGCCTTATTGATTTAATTTCATCATTTCAACTTATCGACATTCAAGTGATGTAGTTAATAGATAGAAACTTACTGCCATATTCATAATTTTCATGTGGAGTGCCATCAGTTCCAGAATACCCAACGCAATCATCTTCTGTTGGAGACGATTATTCATGGAAAGGAATTTGACGGCTCCATATCCATAAACGCAGGCTTCTGAGTCATCTAAGGGACTAGACCTTCCCAGCGCATCCAGAAATAGTTCTATGGAAAAATAAGGGCTAAATAATAGTCATAAATTAGACTAGTTTAGTTTTATAACGAAACAATGGTTGTCGAATCCATACCTGATTATTATTTAGGTATTCGAGTGCTATGTTGGCGATAAATTCATTCATCCATTCATTCATTGATCATTCATTTTCAAGTGTTTATACTATATTGTTGTTCGGAAAGTAATTTCGTTTTTCTGCGGAAATGAAAGACAGTTTTCGGATAATAAACAAATACTTTATTAAATTATATATTGGCCGTTCTGGTCCAACACCTTTTGTCATCTTTCTGGTAGTAGCATAATTCCACGTTCGTAAAATTTTTTGTCTTTGCTGGCAAAAAACTGATCGAGATGGTTTTTGACTTCCTCATTCGAGGTGAAGGTTTTAGCGTGTAAAAAATTTTAGAGTGACCGGAACAAACAATAATCCGATAGTGCTAGGTCTGGAGAATATGGTGGATGTGGCATTGTATCCCATTCTAGGTGTAGAAGCTTTTGGCGAGTGACCAAACTTGTGTGAGTTCTCGCGTTGTCTTCGTGAAACACCTCTTCTGTTGATTAGTTCCGGCATTTTCTGTTGAAGTGCATAATTCTGTTTGCCAAGCTGATGACAGTAGACTTCCGAACTAATCGTCATGTTAACCGGTGAAAGCTCAAAACAAACGATTCTCTTAAAATCCCAACGACTAGAGAGCATCCCATTTTTTTGGTGAATATCGGTCTTGGAAACGGTTTGAGCCAGTTCATCTTTTTTGCTCCATGTCCTCTTGCGTTTGACGTTGTTGTATACAACCCATTTTCGGCCCAATGCTGATGCGCTTCAAAAATGGATCATTGTCGTGACGTTTGGGAAGCGAATTGCAGCCGTCAATGCGGCGATACACATTTCTCTCTGTGAGAACATGGGGAACCCATACATCGAGCTTCGAGGATGATCCCAGCCCTTTCAAGTGGTAATAAATTGTTGAATTTGATAAATTTTATCTCAATCGGATCCGGTTTGCATCAACTTATGCCTTTATCGCATCTTTATCACCTTTCCGCTTTCCGGAACGTGGTGCATCTTCGACATTAAAATTGCCGGATTGAAATTTAGCGAACCAGTTCAGGCACTGACGTACTGTCAACACACTTTCTCCATACACATCGGTCAATTACTTCCTAACTTGAACAGCATTTTTATCCTTTCTGTAGTAAAACAGTAAGATATGGAGGACAACAATGTTGGAGACCAAGGTACCAGGAAAAAAGCCTGATAATTCTGTTCTGTCTGAAGGCCTTGGAATCAATGGAAAACCGTTTGTTTTTGAGGTTGCTAGATGTTCTCCACAATGATAAGTCAGCAAAAAACAATCCCTCGAAAAATCATGTTGAACAATCTCAATATATAAACCCACCGCTGGAAGCCAAAATTCTAATTCCAGATAAAGGGACAAGTGAAGAAGTAAAGAATGAGCAGCTGAAAGGAAGAGCGGACGAATTGATGAAGAAAAGTCCTTCTTGATGGCGTACCCAAAATCGACACAAAGAATTATAACTGGACTCACGTCACAGCCCTACTACAAATCGCGTGGTGGAAAATTCTGGAAACGTTGTAACATATGACTTTTCCCAAAGCCTTTCTAAAGTAGATAAACGAAAAAGTACAGCTAATGTCAAAATCTCTAGGAAGGAAATTCGCAAGGAATAAGCAAGTTGGTCGAAACAGACAGGACAAAGGTATACCATGGAAAGTATAAACTGTTTTAGTAGGGGAGGTAAAAACGAAAATGAGTTAAAATATCACAGAGATGATGCAAGGCCTCTAGGCGAGAACGGTAAAAAGAACTTTCAAAACGACTTCAAAAAGAGGAATCACATAATATACGGAACTTTGAATGAGATTAACCTTCTTGAGGCATAAATGCCGAAATCTGAAATAGTAGAGACAAAAATTAACAAGAGAAACAGCGTTAAAGACATAACCGACTATATAAAATAATAAAAAACAAGTACTGTGTTTTAAGGAATTTTACTTAATAATTGCGATTCGTAACGCGTTTCACTACACCGTAGCTTCTTCAGACGAATGAATGTACAGAAAATAAGAATGAGAATATAAATATAAATATTCTGGAGTAATTAAAAGCTTATTAGGTTGCTTCTTCTTAAGTGGTTATTTATGACAGGTATATCCAATAAAATTAAGGAATACTATCATTAAATCAGATATTCTTTCATTATTACAAATTTATTCAGATCAAAATTATTTCCATTTCAATAACAAATATTATACTATTGAAGACGGCTTGATTATGGGCAATCCGTTAAGTCCTTTCTTAGCAGAAATATTCATGAATAATTTAGAGAAATTAATTCATAATCATCCACTCAGTAAATATTGTTTATACTGGTATCGCTATGTAGACGATATCATTATTTGCTTCACAGGAACAGATAGACAGTTAAAAATTTTCGAAAATCATATAAATTCATTACATCCAAAAATTGGATTCACAACCGAAATAGAAAGCAATAATTCGATAAATTTCTTAGACGTAACAATTTCGAATGAAAATGGAAAACATGTTTTCGCAATTTACCATAAGCCGTCACATACAGATATTATAATACATAACTCGTCGTGTCATCCGTATCAACATAAAATGTCAGCATTCAATAGTTTTATTCATAGATTGATTAACATCCCGTCATCACCAGAAAATTTCAACAAAGAATTAAATTTGATTAAACAAATAGCCAAAAATAATGGTTACAATCCCAAACTAATAAATAATATTTTAAATAAAAAACAAAGTAGAATCGCATTGAATGAAGTTGACCCTGTCGATAAATTGAAACAAAAAGTCAACACCTTAACCTACGTTGGCATTACAAGTGAGAAACTGAAATCATTCTTGAGTAGCAATAATTTCAACATAGCTTTCCAAACTAATAATAATTTAGGCAAATATATAAAAAATAATAAAACCAAATCAGGTAGAAACAATAAATCAGGTGTTTATAGATTGAATTGTATTGACTGTGATAATTTCTACATTGGTAGAACACATAGAAATTTCAATATTAGAATATCGGAACATAAACGCAGTTTTTAAAATAAAAATCAGATTCAAATCACGCGAATCATCTCTTGGAAAATAATCACTCTTTCGACCCACAGTTTGAAATTTTGCATACAGATAATAAATATTGGAAGGTAGATCTTTGGGAAACTTCAGAAATCAATAAATACAAACACTCAGGTAGAGTCATCAATGAACAAGTCGATTTAAGCCCTTCACCTCTATTGAATCTCTTCGGGGAGTAATCTATTCCTCAATTTTATTGGATATACCTGTCATAAATAACCACTTAAGAAGAAGCAACCCAATAAGCTTTTAATTACTCAAGAAAATTTATATTTATATCCTCATTCTCATTTTCTGTACATTCATTCGTCTGAAGAAGCTACGGTGTGGTGAAACGCGTTACGAATCGCAATTATTAAGTAAAATTCCTTAAAGCACAGTACTTGTTTTTTATTATAGATAATGGAATTTTACCAAGTGAAAGCTTCCCAAATTCAAAAGACTATATAAAACCTAAACTTCCCGAGGTTGAAATACATTGTGAGGAACTGACTGTGAAGTCTGGAGAGTATCAAAGTTTTAAAGTGTCGGTTCAAGCTTCTCTAAGTTCCAGACTGCACAGTAGTGAATTTTGGTCTAATAGCATAGTGGTTGAAGAATATACTCCGTATGGAAGGCAAAATTTTTGGAGAACTTCAAGGAGAAGCAAATACACGTAACTGATACCATTATTGACCAATAGAAAACATTTGGACGACTTTCAATAGACACAAAATTGACATCAAATCGTTACAGGAAAATAGCAGAACATATACTCAAACTCAAACATTAAAGCCTTCACCATGCTTAACTATAATGTGCAATCTTTGACGAACAAAGAGGAACAATTGAATTCTTGAGGAAAGAAATATAGATGTGATGTGTCTAACATAAACCAGACTTGTTGAGAATCAGTTGGATTTTATTCAATTGAGCAACCATAGCATTGAGGGGAATTTTTGTATACATGTCTATAAGCATGGATGACTCCTGATAGCTTCAAGGAGAAACTGGAAGGGAAGGAGCATGGAAGAGTTGAGGAAGATATCTGTAGAAAGAGAAGCGGAATTTGCAGGAATTTATTATGGCAATATAAACACTGTCGTCGTAGGAGTATATAGATCGCCTGCAGGCTCAGCAGAGGTATTTTTGCAGAAAATTTCGGAGGTCTTACAGTTCTTAGCAGACAAGTTTATAATAATATCGGAAAATTTTAACATAAATTTTCTGGTAGAAAATAAAGACACTAGACTTATGTCGAATTTAATGCAGGTTTTCGGTTTTAGCGGAAGCTTCAATGAGGCCCCCAGGTTAACACAAAATACAGCAACATGTTTGACAATATATTTTTTAATAATGATAACAACACCGCAAATGGAACAGTCTCAGAACTCCATATGTCTGATCACAAATATTGCGGTTTTGCGTTTCTGCCGTTGAATCTAAAAGAAAAAGTGAAACGATGAAGAGTAGGAAAATAACAGAACATAACACTTTTCAGCTGAGACAAGATCTATCACAGATCTCTGGGAAAACCTTATGAATTCAAAGAACGCTGCTGACTCATACACTGCTTTCCATAATTGTTTTCTGGGAGCACCTGACCTGAGAATGCCAGTTGTGGATAAGAAGAAGATTATTAAACACGCAAAAGAGTTAGCATGCAATACACAGGAAATAATGGGAATGAAAAGAATATTAGACGCACTCCATACAATAGCTAGGGCAAGTGAAGATAAAGAATCCTTCCATGTTTATAAGTTATATAAAAAACAGTTTGCTGAAGCCATTGATCAGAAAATCAGGAAAATAAACGAAGAATACATTAGCAAGGCTGATAATAAACAAAAGGCATTCTGGAAGGTGAAGAGCCATAATAATAAACAGGCAACAAAAGAAAAAGTCTACTCTAAACTGAGTGCAAATGCTCTGAATACCCATTATGCAAACTTGGGGCAAAAGATATGTGAGGAACTTCTTAAACATCCTGTGGAGTTAATACAAAACTCCGATCCGCAAAGTCATATAGCATAAAATCCTGTTTTTTCTTCGAGTGCACAGAGTACGAAATTATGAAAACAATAGCGTCGCTCAAGCCTAAAGCTACAGTAGATGTATATGATATCTCAACACAAATATTGAAAAGTGTATGTAGGAAATTGTCAGTCCAATATGCATGATTGTTAATAAGTGCTTTCCACAGGAATTGAAGTCGGCAAAAATAGTTCCCATATACAAAGGAAAGGGAGACAAGGAAAGCTGCGAAAACTATAAACCGATCGCAATATTACCATGCATCTCAAAAATATGTGAAAGCGTCATGAAGACAAGAATGCTGGATTGGATGGAGACAAAGAACCTGATTATCAGAAACCAGCACGGATATAGAAGAGGGAAGAGCACAACAACTGCATTGATAGAGGCAATAAAAGTCCTTCTTGATAATATAAATAATGACAAATTGACGGATATGCTAAATTTCGATCTGAGGAAATCTTGTGATTCAGTGTTGCACCCATTACTGCTGAAGAAATTCTACAGCTATGGTTTCAGAGGAACGGTTTTAAAACTGATTGAGTCTTATCTAAGGGGAAGACAACAAAGGGTCTATTGGAATGGAGAGACTTCTTTCAATCTCGACTCTGTCACTGGAGTGCCGCAAGGATCGGTATTGGGACCCCTGCTTTTCATCATTTATATAAACGACATCGCAATTGAAAACTCTGAACACTTATGCCTGTACTGTGATGACACTCAAATAATTATCAGTTCTGAAACTACAGAAGATTTATCACATAAAAGACTCATGGTTCTTGAAAAACACACTAAAACTGAATACAAACAAAACCGAAACACTTGAAATCAATAGGGAACCTGGACTTCGGAGTGTCAAATTCTTGGGAGTATTACTTGACAACAAGCTTAACTGGATACCACACATAGATTATACATGCAGGAAGTTCTCGAAGATTTTGTTCATGCTGGGAAGATTAAAACAGAATGGCACTTGCCAAATGCATATTTTGCTCATTTCCATCATTTTTATATGGGGTTCTTTTTTGGGGTCGAGCATCTGTATCATCAAGGTTGCTTATACCACAAAAGAAGGCAATCAGAATCATGTTTGGGCTTGGCAATAGGGACTCCTGCGGACCGTTTTTTACAGAGCAAAAACTACTCACCTTTTCATCATAGTATATACGTTAGTGTCTCATAAATATGCACCAAAACAAGAACACCTTTCCTAGAAACCGCGACAGTCATTCTTTCAACACCAGATACAGAAACCATTACCTAACACCTTCTATATATGAGAAACAACATGCAGAATTTCTGGCACTATAGGGGAGTACGACTATATAATAAGCTACCTGGAGAGCTGAAAGCCTTGCCTCATAAACAGTTTAGAAGGAGAATTCATGAGCTTTTGCTGGAGGAAGCTGCTTATTCAATTGAAGAATTTTTTGAATTTTTGGGATGAGCAATGATTTTGTGATGTTCCAATCAAGATAAATTTCTTGAACTTGTTTTTAGATTGTGAGAGTTCATGCCTTTAGGTATATCTTTTGATATTTTGAAATGCCATGTCTATCTATCTATCTATGTCGAAAGTGCTGCTTATCGCTCGCTATATTTCAGCTAATTCAACCAACCAATTAGTAGAATTAATTGGAATATTTCACACACAAGACTTGCTATATGAGCTCTCGAAGCATATGAAAATTATACGGCTTAGGTGTGAAGTTGGGTGCAGAAAAAAATTTTAAAATTGAATCCTCTGTCGGGAAAGAACGAAATTACTTTCCGAACAACCCAATACATTACAGTTTCGGTCTTTATATTACTGCTAGGCTCAGCAGGGAATGAGGTTATTATAAATTTAGTAATGGGAAATGATTTCCATCCAATTGATGATAATGTGGGTTTTTTCTTATTTTGTTAATTTCCAAACACTCCAGGAGGTTCAATTTCCTTCCTTCATTACAGATATATAGAATTTCTAGATTTTCAGAATTTATTACACGCCTTGTATTTGTGATATGTACGAAAACGGAGGAATTTTTGTCTGTATGTGTATGCTCTTTGAAACGAGTCTGGAAGTCTCTATCGGTTTGGCTTACATAACATTCAGTACTGCATTCGATTTTATACACTACAGATTTATTAAATTCATTCAATGTGGCATTTCAATTAAATAATAATACTCCAAGGTTAGGTGCGCTGGTGACGGTAGTTGTTATATTAAATTTGGAAAAATAATTCTGTATTTTAGTGGATAAATGTCCCTTATAACTCAGAGAGATATGTTTGGCTGTTTCTTTGTCTATAATGGGGTATAGAAGTTTCGAAATCAGGTTGTTATTCTGTTTGTTAATAGTTTTTTTCTATCAATTGTTTTGGAAAGTTGTTCATGGCTATTTGTTTGATTGAATTTATTTCGGACTCTCAGACATGTACTGTAAAGGTTCTGTGGATGATAAATCAATCAAAAGGAATATGGCACCTGTGAAACTAATAGTATGATTATAGCATGGAAAATACAATGGTCTTTTAAGGCATATTTCGGCTAATTGGAAGTCAGTCTATTTTATTTCAGATTTTTCAGTCTCACTCACTGATTAATTGACGATTTAGCGAACTGTTATTTCTATTAGGAGAAGCTGTTACAATTTTCCTATTTCATGCGGAAACCCTGCTTCTTTCTTTCGCAAAGATACTCGCAACAATATGATCGAAAATATATGAAACGATAAGATAAGTAAGAGAAAAGACTTACCAATTGGGTGTACAGGGAATGAGAGAGCAACAAAAAAGGAAAGCAATGACAGTTTTTCGTTGTCTTGTACGAGAATATTCGCCCTCGTCGATATGAAAGTTTTCCACGATTCGGCACTTTCACTCACACACCGGATCCGGCTTTACGTTTTAAATTGTGAAATATTGATTTTATTTCGTAATGAAAAGAAAATTTCAAGGAAATGTGGTTCGTCTTCTTGCGGGCGTATATATTTCTTTTTGTGTGTTGTGTTGTATGCAGTTTCTCTGCTCACTTGATGTTGAGCACTGTTGCCAAGGTGTAAGGAAGGAAGGTAGACAGGAAGTTCTTCTTCTTCTTATGACGCCGTCTCCAAACGAAGGTTGGCGATCCAATTGGCAATAATTGTTTTCGACACTGTAGCTCTAAAAATTTCAGTGGACGTTCTTCCAAACCACCTCCGTAGATCTTTCAGCCATGAGTTCTGGCGTCGTCCAACTGATCTTTTTCCTTGGACTCACATCCATAAGTAAGGACAGGAAAAAAATAACAACGAAGTAGTCGCATACGAAGCTGAAGATTAAGTCCGCGGTTGACGAAAAGGTCTCTCATGCCAACGAAAGTTTTACGGGCTTGTTCGATTCGAGATTTGATCTCTATTTTTGGGTCACTATGGTCGTTCACCGTGGCTCCTAAATACCGAAACGAATGCACTTATTCCACAGGTTGGTTGTTAATGCGTATTACAGCCTCCACTGCTTGCTTAGAAAACACCATACTTTTAGTTTTGTTAACGTTAACAGATAGTCCAAAGCGTTGGCTATGCTCTACAATAAGGTTCATGGCTCTCTGCAAGTTTTGAAGGTTGTTAGCTAGTACCACGGTGTCGTCTGCGTAGCGGATATTACTAAGTAGTTTTCCATTTATTCTAATGATTGTGTCTATGTTTTCAAGTGCTTCCTTGAATATTGCTTCTGAGTAAATGTTTAACAATAGAGGCGACAGCACACAGCCTTGACGTACACCTTTCCGTATTGCTACCTGTTCAGATGTTAGCCCATTAACTCTCACTTGTGCAGTTTGGTGCCAATAAAGGTTTGTAATAATGCGTAAGTCTTCTGCATCAACCCCGGTATTTTTTAGAATTTCCGCCATTTTTTTTATGTGAAACGCAGTCAAAAGCCTTCCGATAGTCAACAAAGCAGGCGTAAACATCGACATTCATGTATCTACATCTTTGGGTGAGTACATTAAGAGAAAAGAGAGCCTTACGCGTTCCTAGGCCATTTCTGAAACCGAACTGAACTGGATCGATTTCTCGCTCGCATTTGGTGTAGATTCGAGTATGTATAATTCGTAGAAAGGTTTTCAGAACATGCGACATTAGGCTAATCGTTCTGTAGTCATCACAATTTGTCGCATTGGTCTTTTTGGGCAGGGTGACAAACACAGATTTGAGCCAGTCTGCTGGGATTTTACCGGCTCTATAGATGTTATTAAACAGTGCTGTTAAGAGCTTAAGGCCAGCCCCTTCTTGCTGTGTCATTAGCTTAGAAAGGAAGTAGGTAAGTCGAAATTTTGAAAAAAGATATTTTTAAACAAATATATGAAATTAAGCCAATAGTTTGATTTGAGAACCGGCCGCGACATGTGCAAGTGGTTGAAAAGTAAAAGAAAATAAACTGAATAATAAAATTTTTAATTGTTAATAAGAAAATGAAAAACTATAAAATTGAAGACAAATGAAATAAAAAAATTGATGGAAGTGATAACCAAACACTCACCTAGAATGTTCTTTTGAAGGAAAAGATGGTCGTTGGAATCATTTTTGGCTACCTTGAATAAAAGCTTACACACTCCACTCAGATTGTTTCCAGTGACTTTGATCTAGAAAAGTAGAATATATAAGCACCTCATCAAATGAACATCAATATCAATTGACTACTGCATCGGTTTAGGAAAAACCTTCTTGAGGCCTTGATTACAAATTCTTGTACGGCTAACGTAAAATGCTTTCGAAAGTGTAAGTAATTTTAGTATGTTTCGAAGTTATTTTACACGTAAGATAGAAAATTAGAGGTAGATTTGCATTAATGCTACTAAGTTGTTAAGAGTACCATCAGAATATATCGAGAACGAACACGAAGCTTCAACAAATAACCACAAAAAAATGACAAGAAAAATCCATAACCTTTTATTAGAAAATTGTCTCATCATACTATAAAAAATATACTATAGTTTTTTCTTGTGGTAGTGGCCGTTTGTCAAATATATATGTTGCAGGTATTTTTTCTCACCTCAGAAATTTACCGGTGTGACTTACTGCCGAGGTTCACACGTGATATCTGCGCGAAACATACGGTCTTGTATATTCGCAATGATTGTCTTTGTCACGTGTCAAAAAGCCCACATCATTTGTGGAACGCCCTGTAGCGCGAAACGATCTACATTAGCTTCTGTCGACTTTCACAGGCTTTTCACGTTTAGTGTATGTCTTCTATTACAAATATTTCATCAGAAATATACAGAGTGTTACATAATAGTATGTCACAACTTGAGGGGGTAAATCTACGTGCAATTTTGAGAAAAAAAGTTCATATAAACATAGGTCCGCAAAAGCTTCGTTACGGAGCTGCAGGGTGTTGAAATTTCCGGAAAAAATTGGTTTTTTCTTCAAAACTCTTGCAGTTTTTGAGATATTCAGCCCAAATTTGGAATGCAAGCTATTTTTTACAGCCTCCATCATTACACGTCCTAGATTTCAATTGAAATTCACAAGGCCCTTTGAAAATTATTTGCAGTATGCCACTGATCATCGCACAATCAATTTTCGTCATTTTCGTTCAATTTAGAAACTTTTTTGACACTTGATTTTTTCATATCTCCGGACGTTCTCGACCAAAAAATTATTAAACGATTGTATGCATTCGCTGATTTGAAAGCACTTCTAATTTAATAAAATGACTAGTAGGCTTTGATTTTTTTTCATTTGTTTATTCATTTTGACAGTTGCCGAATTGACTGATATCTATTACATGTACGGTCTGGCTGACGGAAACACAACAGAAGCTAGGCGATTATATCAGGTGCGCTTTCCAGATCAAGTAACACCAGACAACATTTTCAAATATCCACAGAAGGTTCAGGGAAACTGAACTCATTTAAAAGGTGCAACTCAAACTATGAGAACTCCAGATATTGAGGAAGCAGTTTTGAATTGTATTGATTTGAATCCTCATGTGAGTACAAGAAAAATTGGGAATCAGTTGGATATTTCACATGTTCTAGTTTGGAGGATTCTCCACGAATTTTTAATGTACCCGTTTCATATTTAACGCGTCCAAACTCTACTTCCTCGAGATTTTCCTGCAAAACTGATGAAATTAGGGAAAATGCTCAATTTTGATAGTGAAATAATGTTCACAGACGAAGCTAACTTTTCGAGAACTGCTATCACAAATTTCCACAATTATCATTATTGGGCTGAGGAAAACTCCCATTTGATTGAAGAATCTCATCATCAAGAACAATTCTCACTAAATTTATGGAATAATTGGAAATGATTTGATTGGGCCATTTTTTTGCCTGACAGACTAAACGGTCCCGCTTATCTGCAATTTCTTGAGAAGGAATCACCTTTATTGCACAAGGATGTGCCACTTTTGGTGAGAACTATAATGTGGTTCATGCATGACGGGGCACCAGCACATTTCAGTGAAGACGCTAGGGAATTCTTGAATACTACATTCAACAACCGATGAATAGGTCGGGGTGGGCCAGAACCATGGCCTTCTAGATCCCCAGACTTGAATAGTTCAGATTTTTTATTATGGCGATATCTCAAAAGTTTAGTTTATACCACTTCAGTGAACACTGTAGAAGAATTGAGAAATCGAATAATAACCTCTTGTGACTCGATAAGAAATACCCCAGGAACATTTCAAAGAGTGCGTGATAATATGCGTAGAAGAACAGAGGACTGTATTCTTGCAGGTGGAGGACAGTTTCAGAAATTTATTTAGTTTTGAATTGTTCTTTTTTCAGTTTAATATTGAATGAGTATAAGTTGAGTCTCAGAAGACGAGCTATCAAAATAAGAGCAAATTCTGGGCTTACCTATCGAGCATTTCTATTTTTTTTTTATTTAGCAAACAACATACAATTCAAATAATTCAAATTCCATAATTTTTCACTCGAAAACGGTTGGAGATACGAAAAAATTACAAGTGTCAAAGAAGATTCCAAATTGAACGAAAATGACGAAATTGATTGTACGCTGATCAGTGGCGTACTGCAGACATGGCCATGGAGTTTCGAAGAAAAAACCAATTTTTTCCGGAAATTTCAACACCCTGTAGCTTCTTAACGAAGTTTTCGCGGACCTATGTTTATATGAGCTTTTTTCCTTAAAATTGCACGTAGATTTACCCCCTCAAGTTGTGACATACTATTATGTAACAGCCTGTGTATTACGGCCGATTTCGAATTTTTTTGTGCAGTGATATGTAGTGCTGTGACTATATAGGATGTTCCATAATAAAGTTACATACCAAAGTTATGATTTTTTAAATGGGACACCCTAGATTTTGTTTGATTTTATCTTTTTCTATCTTGAATAGTTTAAGAAATATTTGACATTTTCTGAAATTTGAGGACGTTTGGGGCTCATTCTCATTCAATCGTCCTGTATTCTCGTTCGTAACCTATGCGAATGAAGGATGCTTTATTGAGAACCTAAGTAGCAGTAGAGATTTCAACAATGAACGATCTCAACAATAGAATGTTTAAAAATGTTGTAGTTACCGCAAGTATGATCCTGGCGATGTTCAACAGCAACACTTCATTGGTAGACTCCACGAACTTATACAAACATTTTAAGATGTATATCTTCATCTTCGAGCTAACTTTAACGTCCAGCATTTTCTCCCGTTCCATACAATCGTACAGTTCCGCCAAAAGATTGATCACTATCTCGTCCTTGACGCCCTGACCGCTCTCTAAATTCAAACAGTTGATGACGTCGTCTACAGTTTTGTCCTTCGCTGCCAATACTGAAACGGAGTTTTGTAATTTTTTAGATTCGTTGCTCTTTAGTTCCTTATTAAAGTAACCTTTTTCAACGAAAAGCGTGGTCGAATTTTCGACAATTTGACGATTGTCGAAGATCTTTTCCAAATTTTGAGGACCGAGCAGCAGGCATTTGGATAAGTCTTGACGTTTTGAGGGTCTCCCGAATGGCGAATTGTACTTTGATTGGTTATATTCGGTTTTTTCTTGGGGAGAGCTGAAAGCGTTCCTGTGTTCGGGGGTTCGGAGTTCTTCTGCTTCTTCGGGCACTGGAAAAATATTAAATCAATGACATATCATGTGTTTTACCGAGGAAACTCTGAATTGAAACTTGTAGTAACTAGAATTCGTTGTTGCTCTCAGTTTTTGTATAGAAATTGAGTATGGCTACAGCTTTATTATATTCTCAAATTAACTATCAAGAAATTGGCAATTTTCTTCTTCTTAGAATCATCTGGAAATAGGTTTATTCAATTCAATTCAACTTTATTTACTCCATAAAACCCCTAGGTTGTAGAGCATGTCATAATATAAATATAATAATTTACAACTGTGTAAAATCATAATTGTATATAAAAAACAAATATAAGACTTATGAGGCAAACATTTTTTTTTTTTTAATAATAATAATAATAATTTCTTTATTTCAATCACTCTACAGCATACGTATCAATAATATTCTAGTATGTTTACATAGAATATGGAACAACTAATACAATGAAACAAAGACGTAAAATTGAACTTAATATTATTCTTTATACTTAATTGAGCAATAGAAAACCATTGAAGGTAGCCCTTGTGCATGGTTTTATATGCGGTAAGTATTTAACAAAGAAGCCTTAGTAAGAGAAATACAAAAGAAAAATTCGACCAATACAGAACACGAAAAAAGAAAAATAACCATTCCCAGTGAAAACAATACAATTTTTTTTGTAGGCAGTTGGTTTTGATTGATCTTTCTGATTGGAGCATTTTTAATGTCGACCATAGATAACATCAATGAGCGTGGATTCGATAGTAGCCACTTTTTAACTTTTTTCTTGAACAAATTTATAGAGACTAAATTTCTTAACTTTAAAGGTAGCATATTAAAAGCTCTGGGCGCCAGAAATGTGAAACATCTCTGACCCACTGTTTTAGCCATTCTAGGAAGCAAATAACTTCCTGTTGCATATCGGGTCCGAAAACCATGAGAAATTAAATGATCCTCACTTTTATTGCTTACAAAATACACAAGCATTCTACTACAAAAAAGCTGCCTCAAATCCAGTAGCTCAGCTTCATGAAATAATTCGTCTGAGGGGTAAGTAATATTTCTTCCCAATATACATTTAATGACTCTTTTATGTAATACTTCTAATTTCTTTAGGTAGCAAGTATCTACACCACCCCATACAAAGATCCCATAAACCAACAAAGACTGAACCAACGCCGAGTAGAGGACCTTCAACTGAGTCACATCACAGAATTCCCTACAGTATTTGAACAAAGGTAAGAGACCTCGTACCCTCCTTGACACTAACAATACGTGAGAGTCCCATCGAAGATGAGAATCCAACACCACCCCGAGATACTTGACTGATCTTGTCTGTCTTATTTGAATAATATCATTCTCCACTTGAATATTTAAATGATTGTAATCTGGCAATGAGGTTATATAACTCGCAAGAGGTACATATACAGTCTTTTCAGGATTATAAGTGAGACCCTTCTCCCTCAGAAAACTCAAGATCAATTCAAAATCAACCTCACACTTCTCCTTGAGAGATTTCCAAGAAATATCTTGGTAAAGGATAGCTGTATCATCAGCAAAAGATATTATTTCCCCAGAAGTATTCAAGGCAAAGAGGTCATTAACAAAAATACAAAACAATATTGGTCCTAAAACTGTCCCCTGAGGGACTCCACATTGAACTATTGTGTCAGAGCTTCTGACAAATTTACATACATACATATACAGTGCACAGAAAAAAAATGGAATATCACAGTTTAGTATTAAGGAACTCGTCAAGAGTATAATATGGTTTTGTCTCGAGGTACTTCATCAACCTCTTCTTCATTAGTTCAGCAGTGAGAGATCTGATATTCTGAGGGATTCTATTGAAGATTATCACCAGCATATATCTTGCAATTTTCTAGAGATAGGTGTACTTCATGCGAGTGATTCAAGTTTCGTATTCGTCGCGTATTGTGATCATGTGTCGCTTCCTGTTCTTCAAATAGCTCTTTGTTAGTAGCGTCGAAAATAACTGACTCATAAATATACAGTGAAATTATTGTGAGCACTGATTTCCCTACGAAACATTTTCTGCAACTTTCTGTGAACGACAGTATCCTACCCACAACACAATTCCGTATCGGAGCCTACTGTGCACATAAGCATGATAAGCCACGAACTCTGCTCCCTGACTTACAGTATCTGCTGAAGTTCTCAGCGCATATACGTATCTTGCCATAGTATATCTATATATCTGTAGTCGACATGGACTCCCAAAAAACATACCCCTTCTGATGTTTTGTATGCTTCTGAATCTCTGTTGTAGGTTGTACTCAGGAAATCTGTACTGTACCCGAACTCAATGAGCTACGTTTTTTCAGTATTCATTTTGAGTTTATTTTCGTCGAACCACTGGCGGAGCTCAGATACAGCATCGAGTATCATGCCTCTGTCGTCGCCAAACAACACAACTGACGTATCATTCGCAAACTGAACAACCCTGTTAGGCAGTACCTCAGGCACGTCGTTAGTGTATATGATATAAAGAAGCGGCCCAAGCACAGACTCCTTAGGCACCCCGTTTATGACCGACAATTCATTTGATCCGATCAACATACCCGTAACTAAATCCCGTTCAACTACAATTTGGGATCTTCCAGTAAGATAGGACCTAACGAGTTCCAGGGGCAAGCCTCTCATTCCCAGTTTATTCAGTTTTTGATAGAAGATATCATGATCCACCAAGGTCTTAGATAAATCAGCACACAAAACTGTACGTTTCTTATCACTGAGAGAATCGATTATTCTGGTCAAAGTCTGATAGAGACCCCCGCGTTGGAGACTTTCCTCTTCTAATACCGTTTTGATATTTAGTCAGAAGCTTATGTGTCTCGAGAAAATCAACGACAACGATTAAGTGCCTTCTCAAATATTTTTCCAGCATTCGTCAGCAGTGCAACGGGTCGGTAGTTATTAATATCATCCTGTTGGCCTTTCTTGTGGATTGCTTTAATGTGTGCTTTCTTTAGTTGAGTAGGGAAAACTGCTGTATCGAAAGACAAATTTATTATTAAAGACAGAGGTTCGGCAATCTCATGAGAAGCATGCTTCAGCAACCGCACCGGCACCCCATCGCAACCCACGGAGTTAGTATCTCTCAATGAATGAACAATATTCACCACTAGGTAATGATTAGTTGGCTATTTTTCTTATAAGTTATTTCGAATTGGTGGAATTCAGCCAGTTTTTTCAAAGAACTTTATTTATACATTCAGTCGACGTTCCGGCACAATATTTTGCCTTCTTCAGAACTAAGGTATATACAGATCTCCTACGTAATAAGTTAGCTTAGTCTTACTGAACGGTAACAAAGAACACGGAGAAGTAAATAAGATGAAAAACACAAGGTTTAACTTTAATCTACACTTTATTCGAAAAAATTCGACGACGTTTCGCTGACACAGCAGCTTTATCAAGAATGACAAACAGAATGAAGAGTATGGTATTATAAACAAATCGTAGAACAAGTTGGATGAATAACAGAAAAATCCACACCGAGCCATTATACAGTTAGTATGAAAGGTAATAAAGACTAATTAAACAAGTTAAGTAGGGGTGAATAATTTACATCTACCTGCTCGTTCAAAAGCTTGTCCGAATGTTTGTATCTATTTATTTCTAATGCTTCTAGGAGATCTGATTTTGAAATTTTGATTTTATATGTAATATGTCAAAGTTTTTATTGAATGAATGGTTTTCTTTCATTAGGTGGTTTGAATAATTTGAATCAGATTTATTTTTATCGAAGCTACGTTTATGTTCAGATGTTCTTATGCCAAAACTCCTATAGGTCCTACCGATATAAATTTTATCACAAGAACCGCAATTGAGTTTATAGATTCCTGATTTACTTGATTTTTCAACACGAGATTTATTATTTTTAATATGTTTACCTAAGTTATTAGAAGTTTTGAAAGTTATATTAAGATTTTGTTTGACGAGAAAGGATTTAATACTTGTACTTGCAGAACCGCAGAATGTTAAACTGTTGAATATTTTATAGTCTTTATGAATAGGATATACTTCATTTATTGCTTTCTGATAGAGTTTTTTACGAATGATTAGATCTATCATATCCGGATTATATGAATTATTAATGGCTATCTGTTTGATGATATTTAACTCTTTATTATAATCTTCTACTAATAAAGGTAAATTGAGTAACCGATGTACCATGCTGTTTAAAGCTGCAACTTTGTGTTGAATTGGATGTAATGAGTAGTTATGTATAATTGTATCAGTATGTGTTTAGTGATTTTAAGCCAAAAAAATTAATGAAATCGTTCTGTTCAATTTCTATCGTGAATTTAATGTTCAAATGGATGGAATTAATGAAATTAAGAAATAAGTCTAATTGACGAGTAGTTCAATGAAACATACTAAGATGTCGTCAACATATCTATACCAATAAAGAAATTTGGAAATGAGTGGATGTGTATGAATTTTCTGTTCAATATTATTCATAAAATCTCTGCTAAAAGTGGACTCAAAGGATTTCCCATGATCGAACCATTTTCACTACTGTAATAGATGTTGTTGAAAGGAAAATAATTTTGTTCAATGCAAACGTCCAACAGATTCAATATTTCTGATTCAATTATGTGGTTAACATGATTCGAATTCAACATGTTTTCGATTAATATTTTGACATCACCTGGAGGAACACTTGGGTATAAATAAAGATACTGAAATTTCTCTGAAAAATATTCCTAATAACACTCACCTTAAATATTTAGCATCTAACATTATAAAAATGAATCATTAGCTGACTTTAAACCGAGTAAAGAACAAAATATTTTAAAGGCCATCAAACAAAAATCTCAACTAAATGAAGTTATTTTACAAAAGCAGATAAGGGTAATACTGTTATTGCGTTAAATAAAAATGACTACCTATTTAAAACTCTAAATTTCATTTCGTCCGGAAACTATACAATTTTAAACAAAGATGCAACTATTAAATTCCAGAAAAATATTAAAATTGCAATTAATGACGCAAAATCTTTAATTAAAGCAATAGATAAATACAAATTAATTTTACCAAACCCTTAACCACCTCAACTGTATTCACTCATTAAATTGCATAAAGTAAATAACCCCGTTAGACCAGTCGTATCTTACGTTACAGCCCCAGCCGTGAAATTGTCGCACTACCTTATAGATATCATTAAAATTATTGTTCATTCAAACCAAAATTTTCTATAAAAATTCTTTCGAATTGATAAATAACATAAAACGTTAACCTACCACCTAACGCAAAACTTATTTCGTTTGATGTTGAGAATTTATACCCAAGTGTTCCTCCAGGTGATGTCAAAATATTAATCGAAAACATGTTGAATTCGAATCATGTTAACCACATAATTAAATCAGAAATATTGAATCTGTTGGACGTTTGCATTGAACAAAATTATTTTTCTTTCAACAACATCTATTACAGTGGTGAAAATGGTTTGATCATGGGAAATCCTTTGAGTCCACTTTTAGCGGAGATTTTATGAATAATATTGAACAGAAAATTCATACACATCCACTCATTTCCAAATTTCTTTATTGGTATAGATATGTTGACGACATCTTAGTATGTTTCATTGGAACTACTCGTCAATTAGACTTATTTCTTAATTTCATTAATTCCATCCATTTGAACATTAAATTCACGATAGAAATTGAACAGAACGATTCCATTAATTTTTGGACTTAAAATTACTAAACAAAATAATAATCATGTTTTTCGGTCTTTCGTAAACCAACACATACTGATACAATTATACATAACTACTCATTACATCTAATTCAACACAAAGTTGCAGCTTTAAACAGCATCGTACATCGGTTACTCAATTTACCTTTATTAGTAGAAGATTATAATAAAGAGTTAAACATCATCAAACAGATAGCCATTAATAATTCATATAATCCGGATATGATAGATCTAATCATTCGTAAAAACTGTATCAGAAAGCAATAAATGAAGTATATCCTATTCATAAAGACTATAAAATATTCAACAGTTTAACATTCTGCGGTTCTGCAAGTACAAGTATTAAATCCTTTCTCGTCAAACAAAATCTTAATATAACTTTCAAAACTTCTTGTGATGAAATTTATATCGGTAGGACCTATAGGAGTTTTGGCATAAGAACATCTGAACATAAACGTAGCTTCGATAAAAATAAATCTGATTCAAATTATTCAAACCACCTAATACAAGAAAACCATTCATTCAATAAAAACTTTGACATATTACATATAAAATCAAAAGTTTAAAATTAGATCTCCTAGAAGCATTAGAAATAAATAGATACAAACATTCGGACAAGCTTTTGAATGAACAGGTAGATGTGAATTACTCACCCCTACTTAACTTGTTTAGTTAGTCTTTATTACCTTTCATACTAACTGTACAATGGCTCGATGTGGATTTTCCTGTTATTCATCCAACTTGTTCTACGATTTGTTTATAATACCATACTCTTCATTCTGTTTGTCATTCTTGATAAAGCTGCTGTGTCAGCGAAACGTCGTCGAATTTCTTCAAATAAAGTGTAGATTAAAGTTGAACCTTGTGTTTTTTATCTCATTTATATCATGGATCTACATCAAGTAACGGCCTCCACAATTCAAACACGGAGAAGATGCGTTCTCCACTCTCGAAATCGAACAGACTAAGCGGCCCTTGAATTATCTAGATATGTATCTTTCGTTTTATTATTACGTAGGAGATCTGTATATACCTTAGTCCTGAAGAAGGCAAAATATTGTGCCGAAATGTCGACTGAATGTATAAATAAAGATCTTTTGAAAAAAATTGGCTGAATTCCACCAATTCGAAATAATATTCACCACCTCCATCGCATCAACCGAATGTAGCGCCATACTGTTGGGAACGCAGGCAGCACTGAAACGACACTCCAGGTTTTGTACGTTCACACAGTCAAACGATGCATGGTTCACAAAAAAGTCATTGGCAATATCCAGGATTTTTTTATGATCAATCCGGTTACTCAATCCTTCAAGAACTGCGATTTCATGTTTGGAATACGCCGTTGTATGTTCTTCAATCAAATTCCAAGTGGTTCTACACTTATTTTTTGACTTAGCAATGAAACATTCATTCGCCTCTCCTAACTACTTTTTTCAGTATGTGTGAGTATTGGTTAAAATATTCAGTACTTATCTCTCCTCTAGTTTTCAAATGATGAAGAAACAACTTTCTTCTTGAGGAAGTCCTGATTCCTGTTGTCATCCAAGACTTAACACTTCTCTCTGCTGAACTCTTTTGAAAGGAAAAATCCGACCTATCATGGACTTGAGAGTAGCCAAGAAAATATTATACGGTCTTTCTGAATCCGTGCAGCGCGATATCACCGACCAGTCTATATTGCCTAGTTCATCTTTCAGGCTCTCCAAACCACTCACTGTAATCCTTTTTTTTATAGAATTTGTATTTAATTTTTTCTGTTTTTGGTTGCTATAACCCTAAATTCGCAGTTGTATGTTCTTTAATCAAATTCCAAGTGGCTCTACACTTATTTTTTGACTTAGCAATGAAACATTCATTCGCCTGTCCTAACTACTTTTTTCAGTATGTGTGAGTATTGGTTAAAATATTCAGTACTTATCTCTCCTCTAGTTTGCAAATGATGAAGAAACAACTTTCTTCTTGAGGAAGTCCTGATTCCTGTTGTCATCCAAGACTTAACACTCCTCTCTGCTGAACTCTTTTGGAAGGAAAAATCCGACCTATCATGGCCTTGAGAGTAGCCAAGAAAATATTACGCTCTTTCTGAATCCGTGCAGCGCGATATCACCGATCAGTCTATATTGCCTAGTTCATCTTTTAGGCTCTCCAAACCACTCACTGTAATCCTTTTTTTTTATAGAATTTGTATTTAATTTTTGTCTGTTTTTTGGTTGCTATAACCTTTAATTCGCAGTTGTATGTTCTTTAATCAAATTCCAAGTGGCTCTACACTTATTTTTTGACTTAGCAATGAAACATTCATTCGCCTGTCCTAACTACTTTTTTCAGTATGTGTGAGTATTGGTTAAAATATTCAGTACTTATCTCTCCTCTAGTTTGCAAATGATGAAGAAACAACTTTCTTCTTGAGGAGGTCCTGATTCCTGTTGTCATCCAAGACTTAACACTTCTCTCTGCTGAACTCTCTTGAAAGGAAAAATCCGATCTATCATGGACTTGAGAGTAGCCAAGAAAATATTATACGGTCTTTCTGAATCCGTTCAGCGCGATATCACCGACCAGTCCATATTACCTAGTTCATCTTTCAGGCTTTCCGAACAACTCACTGTAAATATCCTTTTTTTTTTTTTTAAGAATTTGTATTTATTTTTTTCTGTTTTTTGGTTGCTATAACCTTCAATAACTGTGCACTATGATGGGAGAATGCACTGGAAAGCACTTCTCCTCTACAAGAGTTAGGGAAGTTCACTAAGATATTATCAAGCCTACTTCGATAGCTCTTCACCTACTGCGCTTTGCAGAATGTTTATCGAGGTCTATGTCTATCAATTTTGAATTTTGGGAGAAGGGTATATGGATACTGATCTAGAATTTTTTTTCAGGGCGGTACCTCTTCCAGTTATATCGGATATCGACAACAAGTTTGCTATTTCAAATGGAATGGTGTACTTTTTAGTTTTTTTTTCATTATAGGACATCATTTTTCAAGCATGTTATGTTAAGATATGTCCTATGTAAAATCATCCACCACTGAACTATAATTCTTCTCATCAAAATTCGTGAGCTGATTAGTACTAACCTTAACTAACCACGAGTAAAAAGTTTTCAGCTGTACGACCGTTGGTTCGCGAGATATACCATTGAAAGTGAATAAACTTTGTTATTGTTGGAAAAATGGATGAAAGGAGAAAAAATTCAACGGGGTCAAATCGCACGATCTCGGTGGCCACATCACCTCCACGTGAGATAACCATGCCATCAAATCGCTCGTGCAGAATATCCAATGTGGCGTGAATTGTGTGTCACTCAGCGCCGTATCGTTGAAACCACATGTCGCTGGTGTCCAGATCATCAAGTTCGGGCCAAAAGAAGTTGGTAATCATCGACCTATAGCATTCGCCATTGACAGTGACGGCCTGACCAACGTCGTACTCAAAGAAATATGGACCGATGACTCCGCATCAAACAGCCATTCATCCAAAAATTAACCTCATCGCTGAAGATTTTTTGATGGAAGTTAGGGTCAGTTGCCAACTGTTCCAGAGTCCATTCCGCAAACACACGTCGTTTACCTTCAGTTCTTGGATCACTTGAATTATGTACGGGTGCAGGCCCAAGTCACGACGCAAAATTCGTTATGATCTGCGAAATATTGAGTTCTTCTGAGCGACTCGAAATCGACTGCCTCGGATCCTCCTGCACATTCTCACGGACAGCGTCTATGTTTTCGGCAGATTTAGCGTTTCGTCCCCGTACGGATATTGGCCGATCGTTTATCGATCAGTGGTATCAAATTTATCAACTACATTACGAATAGGACGATTATGACGACCGTAAGTGGGTAAGGCACGCGATAAGTTGCTCGAACAGTACACCCCTATTGAAAGAAACATTATGGAACAATTTCAACTTCTTACACAGGAAATTATCTTGAAAATACTGGTACATTTTATTTACTTTTTGTCGTAATTTCACATCTTGTTCACTAAAGTCTCTGGGAGTATGTACCAAAATAGAAATATATAAATGAGATAAAAAACACAAGGTTTAACTTTAATCTACACTTTATTTGAAAAAATTCGACGACGTTTCGCTGACACAGCAGCTTTATCAAGAATGAAAAACAGAATGAAGAATGAAGTTGGATGAATAACAGGAAAATCCACACCGAGCCATTGTACAGTTAGTATGAAAGGTAATAAAAACTAATTAAACAAGGTAAGTAGGGGTGAATAATTCACATCTACCTGCTCATTCAAAAGCTTGTCCGAATGTTTGTATCTATTTATTTCTGATGCTTCTAGGAGATCTAATTTTAAACTTTTGATTTTATATGTAATATGTCAAAGTTTTATTGAATGAATGGTTTTCTTTTATTAAGTGGTTTGAATAATTTGAATCAGATTTATTTTTATCGAAGCTACGTTTATGTTCAGATGTTCTTATGCCAAAACTCCTATAGGTCCTACCGATATGAATTTTATTACAAGAACCGCAATTGAGTTTATAGATTCCTGATTTACTTGATTTTTCAACATGAGATTTATTATTTTTAATATATTTACCTAAGTTATTAGAAGTTTTGAAAGTTATATTAAGATTTTGTTTGACGAGAAAGGATTTAATATTTGTACTTGCAGAACGGCAGAATGTTAAACTGTTGAATATTTTATAGTGTTTATGAATAGGTTATAGTTCATTTATTGCTTTCTGATACAGTTTTTACGAATGATTAGATCTATCATATCCGGATTATATGAATTATTAATGGCTATCTGTTTGATGATGTTTAACTCTTTATTATAATCTTCTACTGATAAAGGTAAATTGAGTAACCGATGTACCATGCTGTTTAAAGCTGCAACTTTGTGTTGAATTGGATGTAATGAGTAGTTATGTATAATTGTATCAGTATGTGTTGGTTTACGAAAGACCGAAAAAACATGATTATTATTTCGTTTAGTGATTTTCAAGTCCAAAAAATTAATGGAATCGTTCTCTTCAATTTCTATCGTGAGTTTAATGTTCAAATGGATGGAATTAATGAAATTAAGAAATAAGTCTAATTGACGAGTAGTTCCAATGAAACATACTAAGATGTCGTCAACATATCTATACCAATAAAGAAATTTGGAAATGAGTGGATGTGTATGAATTTAGTTAGTTAACGTTAACCTACCACCTAACGCAAAACTTATTTCGTTTGATGTTGAGAATTTATACCCAAGTGTTCCTCCAGGTGATGTCAAAATGTTAATCGAAAACATGTTGAATTCGAATCATGTTAACCACATAATTAAATCAGAAATATTGAATCTGTTGGACGTTTGCATTGAACAAAATTATTTTTCTTCAACAACATCTATTACAGTAGTGAAAATGGTTTGATCATGGAAATCCTTTGAGTCCACTTTTAGCAGAGATTTTATGAATAATATTGAACAGAAAATTCATACACATCCACTCATTTCCAAATTTCTTTATTGGTATAGATATGTTGACGACATCTTAGTATGTTTCATTGGAACTATTCGTCAATTAGACTTATTTTTAATTTCATTAATTCCATCCATTTGAACATTAAATTCACGATGGAAATTGAACAGAACGATTCCATTAATTTTTGGACTTGAAAATCACTAAACGAAATAATAATCATGTTTTCTCGGTCTTTCGTAAATTAACACATACTGATACAATTATACATAACTACTCATTACATCCAATTCAACACAAAGTTGCAGCTTTAAACAGCATGGTACATCGGTTACTCAATTTACCTTTATCAGTAGAAGATTATAATGAAGAGTTAAATATCATCAAACAGATAGCCATTAATAATTCATATAATCCGGATATGATAGATCTAATCATTCGTAAAAACTGTATCAGAAAACAATAAATGAAGTACATCCTATTCATAAAGACTATAAAATATTCAACAGTTTAACATTCTGCGGTTCTGCAAGTACAATATCAAATCCTTTCTCGTCAAACAAAATCTTAATATAACTTTCTAAACTTCTAATAACTTAGGTAAACATATTAAAAATAATAATTCTCGTGTTGAAAAATCGAATAAATCAGGAATCTATAAACTCAATTGCGGTTCTTGTGATAAAATTTATATCGGTAGGACCTATAGGAGTTTTGGCATAAGAACATCTGAACATAAACGTAGCTTCGATAAAAATAAATCTGATTCAAATTATTCAAACCACTTAATAAAAGAAAACCATTCATTCAATAAAACTTTTACATATTACATATAAAATCAAAAGTTTAAAATTAGATCTCCTAAAAGCATTAGAAATAAATAGATACAAACATTCGGACAAGCTTTTGAATGAGCAGGTAGATGTGAATTATTCACCCTACTTAACTTGTTTAATTAGTTTTATTACCTTTCATACTAACTGTACAATGGCTCGGTGTGGATTTTCCTGTTATTCATCCAACTTGTTCTACGATTTGTTTATAATACCATACTCTTCATTCTGATTGTCATTCTTGATAAAGCTGCTGTGTCAGCGAAACGTCGTCGAATTTTTTCAAATAAAGTGTAGATTAAAGTTAAACCTTGTGTTTTTATCTCATTTATATCATGGATCTACATCAAGTAACGGCCTCCACAATTCAAATATAGAAATATATATATATATATATATATATATATATATATATATATATATATATATATATATATATATATATATATATATATATATATATATATATATATATATATATATATAGAATAGTATCGAAAATTCAACAGAGTTTTACTCACAGTTGTCCAGAGAATTTTTCTTGAAAAGTTTCCTTTTCAGCAGAGGTCTGTCGAGCGAGGTAACCTTACTTTCCTCACAGGTAAATCTTTGACGCCTATGTTGAATATTTTGCTATCGCTGATTTCAGAAACTGAATTTGACCTTTGCCTTAGGCCAAATATGAAGTTTTCGTTGGGTTTGACTGCAGTCGACAGCATGGTGGGCGATAGGATAAGATTGTTGTCTTGCAGGCTGTTCGTGGGAATGTCCGTCTCATTTTGAAGATAACGTAAACTGAAAGACATGTTTAATTTCAATTACATGTACATAATAAACAGATAAGTGCAGGAAATGTCATATAAGATTGGAGATTATACATATATATACACATATATATACACATGGTATATAGGAAAAACACAATGTAAGTGAACTGATTTATTGAGAAACTATAAAATGTTGCAAGAAGAACTGAAAGATATAAATATTAATGAACGAAAATAAATTAATTGTTGGAGTGAGCGGCTAGAAAATCAGTACTACACACTCCACAAAAAGTGTCTAAATGGGTCCAACAGACGATTTTCTTACATTTTCTACAGTTATATTTGGTAAGTTTACGTTTATTTCCCGGGCCTTCACAACCTTCACATCTTTTTCTCTTCATTCCAGCTGTTTCTGGTTCATCGTGTTTATCATTTCCGGAAGTTTGGTAGATTTTCAATTTATTTTGTAAATTCAGGGGCATTCCCAACGTTAGCTCACTTCTTCTTGATAATTGTGGTAAAACAAGTTCATGGGATAATTGTTTCAAGAATTTTTTTCTTCTTATGACTTTTCGATCATTTCCGAAATAAATGACTTTGGCATTTATACCACTCATATTGAGAATAGCAAAAAAAATTACCATAGGCCAACGACGGGTGTTCCGTGCGACATTGTGCAAGCACACAATTGATCGGTTGTTTCCTCCGCATTTCGTTTTATTATAAAACGTGATTATCTCTGGTTTTTTTATCTGTGGTGGTAGGATCTATAGCTACACTATTGTGTAAGGTTGATACAAGAAGAACACATTTTCCCTTTTTCGGCACATAAGATACTAATCTGCAATCTTTTTGAAAACCAAAGATGCTGTTGTAAATTGGTCTCTTTTTTGTTGACATGAACTGGGAAGGAATTTCCCTCTTATTTTTTCTTAGGGTGCCAACGAAAGACAGCTTTTTTTTCTTTTAATTCTTTCAGTAATTTTATACTGCTGAACCAATTATCGGCAGTAATATTTCTACCTGAGCCGAAAATTGGTTGTGATAATATGATGACCACATCATGTGGTTTGTTGCTAACACAATACTGGTCTTGAGGCTGCGAACCGGCATAAATTTCTAGATTATATAAATAAAAAAACTTGTGCATCAACTAGTGCGAAAATTTTTAAGTGTTAGGCTTACTGGGGATGTACTGCTTGAAGGCACACCTTCCCCTGAATCCCTCAAGTTTTTCATCTATAACAACATTTTCCCCGGGAGATTAACATTTCTGACAGTTTTTTACGAACAGAGAAAAAATCTCACGTACCGCTGCCAGTTTATCTAGGATTTTCCGTTCCTCACGTGTGCTCTTGTCGTCAAATCTCAAACATCGGATGATGAATTTGAAGCGTTAAATGCTCATCACTAGGTGAAGTTTTTCTATACCATCGTTCTGACTTCCCCAAAGGTCTTTTAAACTCTGCCTGTTCCCCTTCCAGATGCCAATCACAAATAATAATCCGATAAATGCTTTGAGTTCAATGAGATCAATTGGAGTTGCATCTCTTGCACGTGAAAACGAGGATTTTATACTATCAATGTATTGATTGGTTGATTGGACAATAATTTCCAGGATTTCATTGGACACAAGTTGACTCCAACATTCTAATGACGTACGCGCAGTTTTCGATTCTCCTATAACGCCTGGCAACCTCTTAGTGATGTTGTGTGCTTGACGACGACCTTCAGGAAAAGCGCTAGAGAACCATTTTGTCTCCTTATCTCGTCCCATGTAGTAAGTCTGATTTTCTTGAAAATTTGTATCTCGATTTCGTCCTCTTCATCACTTGTATCAGATTGTTCAGTCTCGGAATTCTCTTCACGCGTTTCTACATTGTCCTCGGCATCTGTATCACTTCCATCTCCGAATTCTTCTTGACCTTGATCGTCTTCATCATCCCACAATAATTTTTGAATTTCGTCTATATCCTTAGGATTATTCGAATTGAACTTCCTTTAACGATCCGCCATTTCGACTACCTGTTGAGAAAAAACATTGAATATTATGAGATCGGACGCAATATATCAATTTGATATTAGAAAATAATTCAGTGTTTAACAATTTTGCTTCAAAAAAACACTATACATACTAACAAGAAAAGGTTTACAACTCACCTGAGATCAAATTTTGGAATTATCAAGAAATTTCAAAACTTCGCGTATTCGGGCGCAATGATTCAATTTGATATTTTCAAGACCACCGTCGTTCACGAAGGCACGTTAGACACCGAATGTTGCGTATGAGCGGTGCGGGTTATAACTAGAGAAGTCATGAGAGTTGGGTTAAACAACCGCTACCACTCAAATATTCTGTTGAAAAGTATTTCGGCGATAGGATTTTGATATTATGCGCCCGACGGAGGGTTAAGTCCGGCTGCGAAAAACTGGCTAATACGGAGTATCTTCACAGGCAGAAACATCAGAGCTATGCGTACTTGAACTAATATTTAGGAAATAAATTTAATAAGGGTGAGTTATTTATGTCTACCTGATCATTAAGAATTTCCGGTGAATTCCTAAATCTGTTAATTTCAAGTGCTTCCAGAAGGTTGAGTTTTATACTTCTCTTCTCAGAATGTAGGATTTTAAATTCAGAATTGAAAGAGTGAGCATTTTACCTAAGATGATTCGAATAATTTGAATCGGTTTTTCCATTGATCAAACTGCGTTTATGTTCAGAGATTCTAACATGAAAATTTCTTCCTGTTCTACCTATATAAAACAATTGCAATCTGCACAATCCAATCGATAAACACCTAATTTATTTTCTTTAATAATTGGAGATTTATAATTCCTGATAAATGAACCTAACTTTTTTGAAATTTTAAGAAGGATTTCACATTATTGCTAATATTACCTATATATGTTAAACTATTGAATATCTTGTCTTGGTGTTCACCGATTGGATATACACTCGGAGGCAAAATTAGCGGAACACTCGAAAATTTAACCAAATTCGAAGTTCGATATTTTTCCTAATTCTCAACCGATTTAGATGATTTGTTCGGCAAGTTATAGATCAACTTTTCTGCTTTGTAGAAATCATAAAAGAAAACAAAAAAGTTTGAAAAAAATTTCACACGGGGGTAAAACTAAAAGTGTTATTTTGTCAAAAATTCGTAGCACCATGTGGAATTTCGTGGTCCGAGTTGAAACGTACAATATCATGGTCTGTCAAGACACATCTTCCTACAGTAACGCCCTTCTTGTTTCATGCGTTCATCTCTATTTTTGCAAAATATATTTAATTTCAAGTGGAAAATCACCATTTTGGAGAAATTCCATTGAATCAAGAAATTGTCATTAAAATTCGTCTATCAATTTGGAATTTTCTTATTATCACTCAGGCGTGTCGAAATTGTCGTTTGCGATTTTTATGTTCGAATTGCATCAGTTATTGATGACAATTTGGTTAATTTGGTGAAAATTAGGAATTCATAGGAGATAACAGTCGGTAGGTATTAAAATACACAACCGAATTCTGGGACCATTGATAAAACTTTTCATTTACACATGTGCACACCTTTTTTATCAAATATGAAATTCAACACACGTTTTTTTGTATATGACCACATTTGCACTTGTTTAAAGAATGAGAGTTTTCCATTCTTTGATTTGATACAAATTCGATCGGTTGCGGTGTTTTGTGATTCTTTTACTGTTTACGATTCGAAACGGTATTTTTCATTCAGAATGAGAGATTTACCACCAACCTCAGTAGCAAGGGCAGCTACATTGATCGAGGAAGGGCGCACCTACCGCTCAGTGGGTACCATGTTTGGTGTCTCGACGTCGGTTATCCATCGAATCTACCGACGTTACAGGGAAACTGGATTGTACGTGAGGAGGCGAGGACAAGGAAGAAATCGGGCAACCCGCGCTATACATGACCGTTTCATCGTCAATCAAACCATAAGAAATCCTCGTTTTACTGCTGTTCAGGCACGTAACCTTTTACAAGCAGTGGATAACATTAACGTCAGTGTGAGGACAGTCAGAAGACGATTAAATGAAGTTGGTCTGAGATCATACGCGCAAGCAAGAGCACCAAGACTCGATAGAGCCCATCGGGTAGCAAGATTGGCGTTTGCTAGGGAGCATATAGCATGGACAATCAATCAGTGGAGACGAGTTTTATTTAGTGATGAGAGCCGATATTGTGTGAATTTTGTGGATGGTAGAGATAGAATATGGAGGCATCGAGGGGAACGGTACAATCAAGCGAACTTCGCAGGAACTTCGCAATACGGTTTAGGGTCAGTTATGATATGGGGTGGCATATGCTTGGGAGTACGAACAGAACTGGAGATTATTGGCAATGGATCACTTAATGCCCATCGATATATAACAGAAATCTTGGAGCCTCATGTTGTGCCTCTTGCTCCTTACATAGGGGAAAATTTCCTTTTTATGCACGATAACGCGCGCCCTCATACTGCGCGCATGGTGATAGAATATCTCAATGAAGTTTGGATCACACGAATGGACTGGCCGTCTAGATTTAAACCCGATCGAACACGTTTGGGACATTCTTGGAAGAAGAGTTCGACAACGGAATCCAGGCAACGTTGAAGAGCTGACATTGGCTTTGGTGGAAGAGTGGGACAACATACCTCAACAGATGATAGACAACATCATTCAAAGTATGCGAAATCGTATGCGCGCTGTAATAAGAGCTCGGGGGGGTCATACTCGCTACTAAAATCAAATGTTTTTTTTGTGGGTCATCATGAACATTTTTCTCAACATGTTCATTTCATTTCACGAGTGTATCGCCAGGATACACACCTGCTCTCAATTTTGGACAGGAATGATAATTATTATAGAGTGTCACACAAAAAAATTCAAAAATAAATGTGCAAAATCAACGATTTTTCCAGTGTACTTCGAGTTCTCCCGGAGCGTGAAATTGGCCAGTGAATTTCAAAAATTTTCATTTCGTTAGATTTCCGCTCCTCTAATTTTGATTTAATTTTTTGTCTAACCTCCGATGTTATGCACCTACGCAAGATTGAAAATAAATTCTTGAAATTTGTGACTTTTCGCTTCAAATTGGATATCTCTTGTAAAAATAGAGATAAATGCATAAAACAAGAAGGGCGTTACTGTAGGAAGATATGCCTTGACAGACCATGATATTGTACGTTTCAACTCGGACCACGAAATTCCACAGGGTGTTACGAATTTTTGACAAAAAAAAACACTTTTAGTTTTGCCCCCGTATAAAATTTTTTTCAAATTTTTTTTGTTTTCTCTTATAATTTCTACTAAGCAGAAGAGTAGATCTATAACTTGCCGAAAAAATCATCTAAATCGGTTGAGAATTAGGAAAAATATCGGACTTCGAATTTGGTTAAATTTTCGAGTGTTCCGCTAATTTTGCCTCCGAGTGTATATGTTGTAAAGCTAATTTTTATTTTATCTTATGTAGTATGCTGTTAACTGAATTTGCATCATATAAATTCAAAATCATATTAAAGCCTGAATTATCGACTGAATGCCGCATTCAAATTTTTAGTGAAAAAAAACATTCCAGCGATCTTGAAATATTGCTCTTTTTCGAATGAGTCAGCCATATTAGATTTCAACGGGAATGAAATTTCGATACATTTTCTGAAAAACCTAGTCCTTTGACTCTGAAATTGCGAAAGTTATAACGAAAAAAAATTGTCTGGTTTACTCTGGCGATCTTATATATTAGTGAGTTTTTAACAAATTAATTCTCAAACGCACTATCAAGTTTTTGCTTTGGTACGAAAAATCATAGATCCGGGGCTGAAAACAATACTCAAGAAGCTTCTGAGACTAAAACTGAGATATGTTCATGCTAGCCAACTTTGGTGTTGATTGATATCGTGAGGATGCAAACTCTCATAAGTTATAATATGAATCACTGAAGAACCAGAAACAAAACCGATACTTCTATAATTTTTAACTTCTGTCTTTTTCAATAGGACATCCTTCATAATTAATGACATCGGTTCGTTCGAATATAATTAAAATTCATGATAAGCGTGAAAGGCGTCAAAATCGATAACTATTCCGCCTTCAATTTGACTCTGATGAAAAGAATCCATTCCTTTTGTACGGACGATGACCTCACAAAGTTGAATTTATGCGGAAATGCTACTTCCTTCGAAATAACCCTTCGATATTCCATTTACCATAATCAGATATACCCAACGTATATTTATTGGTAGAGCTTTCGAATATCGACATGAACCAATAAATTACTAGAATACTTTTCATTGTGGGGGGTGTAAGGGAAACGAGGGCCACCCCTGTAGCTTTTTTTCTATTTGAAATATTTCGATGAAATTTGAGAATCGGATAGAAGAAAACATTTTGAAGTTAATAACATTAATATGTTTGACATTTCGTTTCCGGTTACGCCGGAATGCTTAATTCTGCGTGGCTATACTGCTAGGCAAATATTACGCTAATTTCTAGCCCCTAATTACAAAAGAAGTACAATCTATGATCTTGAGGAAAAATTTCGGACAACAGGGTCATTAGGAAGAAGATTAGGTACTAGTGCAGCTAGAACTGTTAGAACACAGGTACTCGCCTTTTTCATAATCAGTATACTATGGATTATCTAAGACAACGTGTAGACGATATCATAGAACCAGAACAATGTCCCCCAAATAGTCCTGATCTTGATCCGTGCGATTATTTTCTGTGGGGGTCAATTGGAAGAATTGGTGTATAAAAATGGTATTATTTCCAATTATTCCGAGGAGCTGAGTCAAAAAACTTAAGAATATTGGAACAATCTTGATCAAGAAGTAATTTCGAGATCCATAGAGAGTTGGAGAAGAAGGGAGCAGATGGTTGTGGATGGCAATGGAGGTCATATGATGAGTACTTGATTCTTGTTGAATTATTTTTACTCATGTAATTTGTTAAACGAAATCATTTCGTATTATTACAGAGCTCTACAAAAAAAAATTTTTCTATTGTTGCCCTGGATATCATCGCAAATTTTTATGTTTTCAAGTGCCCAGATTACGAATATATTCATGAAAGTTCTCAATGTGCTCGTATTTTCATGATTTTTGCATTTCTTATATTTTGAACAATTATAAGCTTGTTAGAAATAAAATTTAATTTTCCAGTCATGATTAGGTTTCTGCGCAACTTTTTCGCGCATACAAACATCACCTGATCCCCACTCTCAGACCCCTTGCTCCACAGAACAGCTGAGATCTCAGTTATTTGACAATATTGAAGTACATATACACGTAAATCTGGATAAAGTGTCATGGATTAATATTTAGTTTCAATTACTGAATGTCCATTCTTATATATTAGTCTTCTAGTCTAAAATATGAGTTCGTCACGAAGAAAGTGTAAATATTGTGGTGATTTATTTTGTTATATTTACGGTGTTTATATACCAAAAAAACAAAGAAGAAATATCACAGACTTTGTCAAGGAGACTTATGCTGAATATTTTGGTTTCAGAATGGACAAATTAGGTAAACCATGGGTTCCTAATAAAGTTTGTAAGTCCTGTGTTGAGTCTTTACGGTTGTGGAAAAAAGGTGAACGTTCTGGATTAGACTCTAGTATTCCTATGATCTGGATGGAGCCTACGAATCATTTAGATGATTGTTACTTTTGCGTAGTAGATGTTAAAGGTTTTGATCGAAATCAAACGTGGAGATACCCAGACTTACAGTCTACGAAATGTCCGGTTCTACACAGTGAAAATCACCCTCGGCCCATATACATCTCAAAAGTAATTCGCATGCCCTCAAAAACAATGATGTTACCAAATTCACAGAAATCGGGACTATCTACTAGTGGAAGTGAATGGGAAGGTGAAACATCTACGCCAAAGTTATTTTCTCAAAATGAACTCAGTGATTTAATACGTGATCTCAATTTATCAAAACAAGGATCAGAACTGTTAGCCTCAAGATTGAAAGAAAAAAAAATTATTGGCACCAACAGTAACAATTACAACATACAGAACGCGAGAAAAAGAGTTATTACAATTTTTTAGTGAAAATGAAGGATTAGTGTATTGTAATGATATCGCGAAGCTGCTCATAGACATGGGTTTAAAAGAGTACAAATCTACTGAATGGCGCCTTTTTATTGATAGTTGCAAAAGAAGTTTAAAATGCGTCTTATTGCACAATGGAAATAAATTTGCATCAATTCCAATTGCCCATTCAACGAAACTCAAAGAAAAATATGAAAATGTAAAATTAGTTTTAGAGAAAATTAAATACTCTGAGCATCAATGGCCGATCTGTGTGGATTTAAAAATGGTTAATTTTTTACTTGGCCAACAAAGTGGATATACAAAATACCCTTGCTTTATTTGTATGTGGGATAGTAGAGCAAATCAACTTCATTGGGAACAAGATGTTTGGCCTGTAAGAAATTCTTTAACTGTCGGTAAAGCCAACGTAATAAGGGAGCCGCTGGGGAGCAGAGACAAAATCATACTTCCACCATTACATATTAAGTTAGGTATGATTAAGCAATTTGTAAAAGTGTTGAACAAAGACGGAAATTGTTTTAATTACATTTGCAGAAAATTTCCGAAGCTTAGTATGGAAAAATTGAAAGGTGGAATATTTGATGGTCCTCAAATACGGCAATTGATGAAAGACTCAGATTTTATCAAAGTTATGACTGTTCCGGAAAGTAAAGCTTGGAAAAGTTTTGTGTTGGTTGTCGAAAATTTCCAAGGTAACCATAAAGCAGCAAATCATGAAGAAATTGTGCAAAATATGCTGACAAACTTTCAGACTTTAAGAGCAAATATGAGTATTAAGTTACACTATCTCCGCAATCATCTAGATAAATTTCCGGATAATTTAGGAAATTATAGTGAGGAACAGGGAGAGCGGTTTCATCAAGATCTAAAAGTGATGGAAGAAAGGTATCAAGATCGATGGGATTGTCACATGATGGCAGATTACTGCTGGTCTTTGAAAAGAGATTGTCCCCTGAAAAATTATAGAAGAAAAGCTCATAAAAGGCGTTTTATGGAAATATGAAATATATTTTCGACATTTTCCTCTTTATTTACTTGGATGTATCCGAATTTCTCAAAACATAACTGACATTATAAATATATCTGTTATTTTGTTTCTTGTTTTACGATTTTTGTTATGTAAAATGAAAATAAAGATTTAAAAAGAAATCAGAGCAAATCCTACAAAATCATTGATAGTTTCACGAATTGTGTACGTAAATAGACCCAAAATCATTTTCATATCTAAGGCAACAAAACCATTGTAGACCAGTGTTATTCTCGCAGATGTTTTTAACAGTTGGCATGTCTGACATATTTGGAAAACAGTCGTTCTAATCTTCTTCTTAATGACCCTGTTGTACGCAATTTTCCCTCAAGATCATAGATTTTAATTTCTCTGTAATTAGGGCCTAGAAATTGGCGTAATATTTTTAATGCGCGTTAAAATTGTTAATATTTGAGTAAGTCGGCCATTTTGAATTGGAACGGAAATCAAATTTTGTGTTGGTTTCAGTAAAATATGGTTCTTTGTCTTCTCAGAACATCCATGAAAAACACAACAACTTCAGGAGTGCCAACGCCTTGATTTGAAAAAAATATTTCGATTTCAGCTGAAAATCAGAATGAAAAAAATTCTTCACGCTACTCTTTTACCAATTCTTGGAATATTTTCAAGATCAACATGTTAAATTGTTCAGAAAAGACTGAATTATCGACTGAATGCCCCATTCGAATTTTCAGTTAAAAAGTAACATCCCAGCGATCTTGAAAATTGCTCATGTTCGAATGAGTCAGCCATATTGGATTTCACCGGAAGTGAAATTTCGATACAATTTCTGAAAAACCTAGGCCTTTGGCTTTTCAATGAAGCAAGAACGAATGATCTAGCTCTAAAATTGCGAAAGTTATAACGGAAAAAAATTGTCCGGTTTTCTCTGGCGCACCCTATATATGAAAGAGGTTTATTCAACGAAATGGTTTTATCATTTATTAAGTATAATATTCTGGCTGATTATCAACATGGATTTCGTAGAGGTAGATCAACTCAAACAGCCATTATGAACTTCGTTAATCAATTATATGAATCCATATAAATGGGAATGAAAAATGATCTTAGTAAGGCCTTTGACTTAATCGACTATTGCAAATATTTAATGTGGGGTTCCTCGGGTATCAGTCATGGACCCGCTTCCTTTTTTACTGTTCGTGAACGATACATATAGTTTGACTAAACACCTCAAAAAAGTCTAGGGAACACTTACCAATATCTTTAAAATATGAATTTGATGATTCGAATTTATAGATATCTTTCGGTTTTTGTTAGGATGTATTGTATCTAATGTATTCTCAAGAAAACAAAATAATATTTGACTTCTCCAAAGCACCTATTATAAAAAAAAAAATTGAATTTGGAAAATAACGAAATTTGGTAAAACACAAAAAAAAATCCTGAACTAATATTTTCGAAACGATATGGAAGCACTTATATTTTTTAGTACCCAGAAAGTCCACCTCTGTTATTAATGACACTTTGGCTTCGTCGCGGCATGCTCAATATTAAATTGTCTATTACATTTTGGCCTAAGTCATTCCAAGCCCCCTGAACTGCTAATCGAAGCTCCTGTTCATGATGGAAGACGTTTTGACGCAGGAGATTTCTTTTTACGGTATCCCACACATGCTCGATGATATTCAGATCTGGGGAGCAGGATGGCCACGGTAGAAGATCGATATCATTCTCTTCAAGAACGTTCAAGACAACTCTTGCACGATGAGGAGGGGCATTATCTTGTTGGAAGAGTGGATTTTGACCCATTGTTTGGTGATACGGTACCACTACAGGTAAAACTATCTCATCTGCGTAAGAATTTCCCGTGAGATTGTTCTGTATGAAAACGAGGTTAGTTCTTCCACCAAGGCGTATACCTCCTCGAAACATCACTGTCTAACAACTTCTCGAGCATGCTAGAGACGGTTTTGCTTTCCAGGTTCCCTCCATATTCGAATTCTTCCCGAATCGGGATAATAACTAAATCTAGATTCATCACTGAAGAGAACTGTGGCCTACCTCTCTTGATCCCAGTTTACGTGTTCTTGGCACCAAGCTAAACGAGCAGCGCGATTTCCATGGGTCGGTTGAGGAACTCTTAAAGGACGTCTGGAGTGGAGTTGACCTTCGTGCAGTCGATTTCTCACAGTTTGGTCGGAAGTTTGTACATTATGAACTCGTGATAGCTCTTGAGCTAATTAAGATTGTGTGGTAGTACGATCTCTTCTGGTTTGTAAAACCAAAAATCGGTCTTGGGCGACTGTAGTAATCCTGAAACGACCTGTATGGCGTTCTTCTACGCTACCTGTTTCATTGAAACGCGACCATAAACGGTTTATAACACTTGGGCTACTTCCCAGAACCCTGGATACTTCCCGTTGTGAGCTCCCAGCTTGGAGCATGCCAACGGCTCGTAACATCTCTTCTCTAGTCAAATGTCGTCTTTTCATGGTCGAATCACAAAACTTGGAATCTTTTATTTGTGCTTACAACAGAAACAAAGTGCCAACTAACTGATTTCAGACACTGAATACATGAAATGATTATAAAGCAGCGTCGCATCTGCTGCATTTTTAGTTTTTTATGAAAAAAACTGAAATCTGTTGCGTCACTCTACATAATTTGGTGAGAAATTGATACAGGTGTTCATTTCTTAAAAAAAACCATTCATATTGATCGTTCTGGATACGATATATCGATATTCAGAAGTGTTCCTTAGACTTTTTTGAGGTGTTTATATTTGCTGATGACAATATTTTATTATGTGCTGATACATCTATCAAAGGAAAAACAATAAAAGCTCAAATTCTTCTGAACAAATTTTCAAAGTGGTTTGATGACAATTAATTGTTCTTAAACGTGTCAAAAACAATTTTTCATGAATTTTTCCTCAAGAATTCAATTAGTACTGATTCATCCACTAATTTACTATGAGTAAACAATCTATCAATCCGTTGGACCAGATACTTTATGGTGACTAAGTGTTCATAATTTTTATACATATATTTTCGTTATTGCTTTTTCACATCTAGACATATCTATTTGTTTCACATATTTGTTAATCATTTGTTCTTGAGTGTAAAGTACTCCTCAAATCTTATTTCAATAAATTATAATAATTTTGTACGGATGGAACTTGTATTCATATAAATTTCTAATAATGTTATATCGGCTAACACCGGAAGTTGCGAAAATTTGTCTTACATATTGCGTGTTTGGCATAGGTTGGACATTTCCCAATACAGTCACAGCTACTGCTTCATCATTCCCAATTAAAATTGCAATAAAAAGATTTGTATCAAAATTAATACTGGTTGTTTCTATTTTCAAAAGTTCAGTTTTTTTCGAATGGAAGGTGTATATACAGAACACACAAATATTCATATTCTTATTGATCCTAAATTGGTAAAACTCTTTCGTTCGTTCTATTGAATATTTTATTTCAAGTTGAAGATATTTACACGCGAAATTTTTTTAACGTTCAGCATAATTTAAACAAATTCAATTACCTCTAGACAACATGATCTACCCTAATGTAATGAATAATTGATGGCTTCATGTCTAGTGAGTGCGTGAATATATGAAATCGAAACGGTGAATAATAGAAGAAATCCCATTGAAAAAACTGACCTGCCATGTTTGTATCGCGATTGAGGGTCAACGATTCGTCGCGTGTGTATCTTAATGTTACTGGCAAGATTTGCATAAGGTTTTATGTGGTTTTAATTAAGGTAACTACTTCACAGAATTTGGAATTACGTAGTGAATGTTTTTCCACACGTTAAAAGTGAAAAATCAGTAAGCTGACCTAGCGCCTATTAGGATTTAATATTTATGAACGTAAGCTAGTTAGTTAACTGGAGATTTCATGTCTGACGTGGATGATAATGCCTCACTGTTCTACGATTTCACTTATTGTCATATAGTTAATTGATTCCGCCGTTACCACGTGATGGTTAATTATGATGAAAATAAGAAATTAAACTATGTATTATTCTATAACAAAAGTTTATTGAAATTCAGGATTAAAATCTCTCGAGAGAACCAATAAAATTCGATTTGTATGACGCCAAGGTGGGAAATGGCTCAAGCAAACTAATTCACGAAGAATTCAAAAATCAATCCGAGAAATTGAAAATCCAAGCACAAAAGTCAAGTTTTTCGAAAAATTCAGATAACATTCAGAATACCGCATACGTTAAATAATTCAGTAGTAGAGTTATAAAATATTTCGATGTTGATTTATCAATTTCTGAACGTAGTTTGTGAAAGAAAGGTCACAAATTCAACCCCAATATCTCATCCTAAAACATAAAAGAAACCTCATTTAATATCATTAACAATTACCGAGATTTTAACAAAATACGAATGAAGAAATCACAGATATCCCAACGACTTCAAAACAAAGAACGATTTAATCTTAACCAACGCAGATAATCCGAACAACGTAGGCATTATTTTACCAAAATCATATATATATATATATATATATATATATATATATATATAGGGGTTTTACCCCGACGAGTTCCCCATACATCTGTTCATGCAATCTGATTTCATGGAAAAATATAAATCCACCACCCGGTAATTAATACCATTGCCAGGCAATGATTATAATCAAAACATATCCTGGAATAATTATATATTAGGATAACGTTAAATGTTATGAGAATATATCAATCTACCAGAATATATACATACTATAGCATCATCAGATATCAATCATCATCAATGATATCAATGTACCAACGAGTAGTGTCAGAGGCTTTCTCCCCGGAAAAATCCAGTGTACGGACCTTAGTCAAGTAACACTGAATGTTACTCATTAATAATTTCCTTTGTGTGAAGTGGTGAACGATCGAATAGAATAATGCTCTGAATATAAATATGACAAAATTGTCAGTTAATTATATTACATTTATATAAACAAATAAATAAAATATGAAATGAGATTCTGAGCAGTATAAACTAAGGAGAAAACCTATGACTATACGTCATTATTTTTTTCGGAAAGAAACCTACGAAGAATATTACAAGATTTGATGACTGTTATCTTTTGTAACTGTTCGAACAAATTTTTCCTCAGACCCAAAATCTCAATACTTTCGTAAAGATTTCTAGGAATAACACCTGTTGTGGAAATAATAATCGGTAGAATAAATATTTTCTTCATTTTCCACATTTTTTAATCTCGTCGCCAAGCATCATATATTTAGAAATTTTTTCATTGTATTAATTTCGTATATATATATATATATATATATATATATATATATATATATATATATATATATATATATATATATATATATATATATATATATATAGAAGACAATTAACCATAGCAGCACTAAAGAAAATATTAGAAGTTCATATTACAAAAGACTTAGAATTATCATCAAAAGTTTAACTAGTAAAACCTTTTCAGAACTATCAACTCCTATGCTGTTCCTATTCTTACATCTTCTTTTGGAATTATTAAATGGTCTAAAACTGATCTAAATGAATTACAATGTCAAACGAGGAAAATGCTCTGTAAATATCATAAGCACCACCCAAAGTCAGCTGTTCAGAGAGTTACACTACCTAGACATCTTGGAGGTCGTGGATTAATTGGTTTGAATAATCTTCATAGTAAACAGATTTTTCATCTACGTTCCCATTTTCATGATAAACAGAGAACGTCTAAATTACATGATATTGTTGTTGCTTCAGATTATAATCTTACACCTCTGAACTTAACAATGCAAAAGGTAGATTTTGATATATTTGATGATAATTCTAAAAGAGAAAGTTGGATCCAGAAGGAATTACACGGAAAGCACCCTAAAGAATTGAAAAATGATTATATTGATGAAATTGCATCGAATAAATGGTTAGTATTTGGAGAATTGTTTGCTGAAACAGAAGGCTTGGCAATTGCGATCCAGGATCAGGTTGTTTTCACGAGGAATTATAGAAAACACATCATCAAACAAAATATAGATGATTCTTGCCGTAGATGTTTCTGTTCTTCAGAAACAGTTTTCATATATTATCATCTTGCTCAGTCCTTGCTTCAACAGATTATTTAGAAAGACATAATGCCGTCGCTAATATTATTCATTTCAATCTAGGAATTAAACATGACCTAATTCCCAAAAGAAAAAATTTCACAAATATGAACCTGAGATTATTTGTGAAAATGACAAATATAAACTTTATTTTGATAAAACAATTCTTTGCAACAGAGCTGTAAAACACAATAGACCAGATATCATTCTTAATGATAAACAGAATCGAATAACATATATAATTGATATTGCTATACCCGACACACATAATATACAAAATAAATACAATGAAAAAATTTCTAAATATATGATGCTTGGCGACGAGATTAAAAAATGTGGAAAATGAAGAAAATATTTATTCTACCGATTATTATTTCTACAACAGGCGTTATTCCTAGAAATCTTCATAAAAGTATTGAGATTTTGGGTGTGAAGAAAATTTGTTTGAACAGTTACAAAGATAACAGTCATCAAATCTTGTAATATTCTTCGAAGGTTACTTTCCGAAAATAATAATGAGGTAGAGTCATAGGTTTTCTCTTTAGTTTATACTTCTCAGAATCTCATTTCATATTTTATTTATTTGTTTATATAAATGTAATATAATTAACTGACAATTTTGTCATATTTATATTCAGAGCAGTATTCTATTCGATCGTTCACCACTTCACACAAAGGAAACTATTAATGAGTAACATTCAGTGTTACTTGACTAAGGTCCGTACACTGGATTTTTCCGGGAAGAAAGCCTCTGACACTACTCGTTGGTACATTGATATCATTGTCTGATGATGCTATAGTATGTATATATTCTGGTAGATTGATATATTCTCATAACATTTAATGTTATCCTAATATATAATTACTCCAGGATATGTTTTGATTATAATCATTGCCTGGCAATGGTATTAATTACAGGGTGGTGGATTTATATTTTTCATGAAATCAGTTTGATTGCATGAACAGATATATAGGCAACTCTTTGGGGTAAACCCCTATATATATATATATATATATATATATATATATATATATATATATATATATATATATATATATATAAATATTATACCGGGTGTAACTGGAAAGAGGCTCGCCCTAAAATTTTTTCCTTTCCAATATTTTTCAATGAAATTTTTTGAAATTGATTAAAAATTTACTTCATGTTGAATGGCACTGACAGTTTATCTGAAACGCTTCAGTTTTCACCGGAAATGAGCCAAAGATTCAATTTTTAAATGGCTCACCCTGTATATGTTTTGGGAAATCGAATGAAACTCTCTTTGTCTATACATTCAGTATATTTAAAGATGTATTTGCCGCATTTTTAAATCATTCTTGATAAATTTGTTCTCAAGTCTAGGTGGCTATGACGACTCAGCTGGTTCTAAAATTGTAATGCACACAAATCATAAACGCAAAACCTTAGCTTCATTCTGGCATGGCGCACATACTCATCATCGTACATTCCAGATGAATAAAAATTTAACAAAACACATAAATAACGCAAAATACACAAATGGACCATAGATGGAATGTCATCAAATCAATTGAGCATAACTTCACAACAGGTTTTTGAAGAGACCCCCATTCTGTGCCTGACACAGCCTATTGCGGCGAATGGTAGCCCGAACTACATTATCCATTTGATTTGGAAAAATTTCATTTATTGTTCCCTGAACTCTCTTCTCTAAATCCTCTCTATTTTCTGAAGCAGTTCTATAAACACGATTTTTCACATGGGCCCACAAAAAAAATCTAATGGGGACAAGTCGGGCGATCGAGCTGGCCATCTTGTCGGGTCGTTGGTGCCTATCCACCTTTCATTTAAATTATTATTTAGGTATTGAACAACTTCCCTGCAGTTGTGCGCTGGTGCCACATCTTGTTGGAAAATTAAGTTATTAGCAACAGCCAGTGGTAAACCATCAATCAGATCGCTTATTTCGTTTTGTAAAAATGCTAAATATCTTTCCCCTGTTAATGGTCCATCAAAAATGATTGGACCTATGAGATGTCGCCCTACCATTGCCATCCATACATTAAACCAAATCGCTTCTGAAAATTACCCTCACGTACTAAATGCTCGTTTTCGTGGACCCAATAGCGCGTATTGTTTCTATTGAACATTCCGTTGTTAGTAAATCGGGATTCATCTGAATATAAAATTTTATACGGATACCTTGGATCCATTTCCATCTTTTGAAGAAACTGGTTGCAATATTCTAATCTTCGGCCATTATCATTTTCATAAAGGTGTTGATGAAGATTGTATTTGAACGAGCGAAATTTATGCTTCTTAAGAATTCTCCAAACACTCTGATGACTTATCCCTATTTCTTGTGCGATTTCTCTGGTATATGCCGTACAATTCAAATTAATGTACGCTAATACATCAATTTCAGAATTTTTGCTTACTATGAGATTTTGATTATCTACAACAACCGGTTGCTGACGAAGCTTCACTTCCAGTTTTGGAAAATAGTGCCTTGAAGAATGTTGCCATTCTGGAAAGCGTTCAGCGTATAAAATTGCTGATGCTGTAGAGTTTTTTCGGCATTCGTCATAAATGAGTAGCATATCTACATTTTCATTCTGTGTGTACAGCATTTCGTCTATTTTTCTGCCGTAAAAATTCAAAAACTCTGAACAATTTATACCAACTCACCGATTCAGATGCAACACAATCTTATGACATTTAAAATTGAATACAAAAAAATCTATGATCTGTGATCTATCTGTGATAGGATTTCAATGCATTTCCAAAGCACTTCAGATAATGAGTTGAAAAACGAGTATTATACTATTTCCAGGATTACGAATGGGAATTTTCAACGAAAAATTATCAATTTGGTATCAAAATATTCGTAAAAATATTCTGCGTATTATAGTGCTATTGAGCCTCTATTATACCTTGCCGAAATAAGATTTTTTTAAGGAAACAATGTTCGGAATGTTACGAAGCCAATAACAGAAGGAATTCTACAGTTTCAGTGATGAATCCAAATGTACTGGATTTCGGTCGATAAATCACGCAGTTTTTTTGTCGTCATAGCCACCTCGACTTGAAACACAATAGGCCAGATAAAGAGAGTTTGATTCGATTTCTTAAAAAATATACAGGATGTGCCATTTGAAAATCGAAACTTTGGCTAATTTCCTTTGAAACCGGGAACGTTTCAGATAAACTGTTAGTGCCATTCAAGTTGAAATAAATTTTTAATTAGGTTCAGAAAATTTCATTGAAATATATTGGACAGGAAAAAAGTTATAGGGGCGAGCCTGTTTCCAGTTACACCCGGTATATATATATATATATATACAGTGTGTTCCAACGAAAATTTGACCCCCTATAACTCCGAAATGAGTAACATTAGCGAAAACACCAAGACACGTCGATTTTTGTTTCGAGGGGAGCATTTTCGAAATAATTCGAAACTTCTCAGATCAACCCCTACCCCAGCAACCCTAACTTTGAAATTCATCATAGGGAATAAGGGTCGAGTGGCACCTTACTGAAAAGGTCTGTCAATTCTCCACCTTGATTTGTCATTTTAGAATTTTAAATTAACATACAGGGTGTCCCAACCAAGGGTGAAGTTGAATTCCTGGAAATCCCAAATACTAAATGAAATAGATTTATTTTGGCATAATGCAAGCGCAGGTTTATGCTCGGTCTAGAAAACGACCTACACTTGTGAATTTGGAGTTGGTGCAATCAACCCCTATTTCCAGCATCCCCAACTCAAAAATCATTCGATCGATAATAGGTCAAGTGGCACCTCGTTGGAAAGGTACTGCAATTTTCTTTTCGAATTTGGTATTTTCGAAATTCAGAATCATCATACAGGGTGTCCCGAAGCAGGAACATTGAAAATCCAAATAACTTTTTGAAACTGGTTCATTTCGGTATACGAGAACATGTTTGATCCGAGAATAGGACTTTCTTGTGTGGTTATAGAATTTTTGCAATCAACCCTTCCATTCAGCATCCCCAACTTGAAAATCATACAAATAATTCAAGTGGCATATCTTCAGAAAGGTTTTTGAATTCCAGAATGATTAAAGCATTTCATTCAGTTCGGCTCTCCATACAGGATGTCGCTTTCGAAAAATTCAATATCGTCATTTGAAATTATCAACTAAAATTAATTCGAAACTGTTAAAAGTATTGGGGTACGATGTGTTGAGCATCAATTACGAAGAAATAAAGCTGATTTCTGCATTGAAAATGTTCACATTTTTTCATTTCCATCTGGCGTGCAATCATCTGTTATTTCTCATTTTGCAATGAAATATTATTATTATTCAGATCAGTTCCTCATTATTGTTGTTGTTCGTCAGTTGAAATTAATCTGAAAATGGTTTATTCCACTGAGGAAAGGGTCGAAATTGTATCGACGTATTTTCGAAATAACAGTTGTGCCAAAGAAACGGCAAGGATATTCGATAGGAACCATCCTGAAAGAGAAAGGGAGTCAGTCACCAGTACGTTAAATATTTGGTTGACAAATTCCTAGCTACGGGTTCGGTGGCAAACAAAAACATGAAGTGGCATGTCCTGTCAGAAATGAGGCAACGGAAGTGGCAGTAGTGGGTCATCTACAAATGGAGAATACTACTTCGATCAGAAAACTATCTCGTCTGACTGGTGTATCAGCTACAACTGTCCATAGAATCGTGAAACATCACAAATTTCACCCCTACAAGGTAAAATTAGTGCATGAAATAAACGAAGATGATCCAGATCGTCGTTTACAGTTTTGTGAAAATCTAAGTGAAAACCTAAACGCTAATCCAAATTTTCTGAATAACATCTGTTTTTCTGATGAAAGCACCTTTATGCTCAGTGGTGAAGTGAATAGACATAATTGTCGATATTGGGACACACAGAATCCTCATTGGTTTAGAGAGGCCCACACGCAAAGGCCTCAGAAGTTGAACGTTTGGGCAGGAATTTTGGCAATCATCTAGTTGGGCCTTTCTTTATTGAGGGTAATCTGAATGGAAATGGCTACCTACAGTTGTTAGAGGAACACATACATCCTAGATTGACAGAAATTTTACAGAACGATCCAACTCTTTCTGAGGACGAAATGCGTTTTCAATAAGACGGTGCTCCTCCGCATTGTGATGCTCGGGTGCGCCAATATTTAGACGAAAATTTCCCAGGAAGGTGGATTGGTAGAAGAGGACCTGTTGAGTGGCCAGCCAGGTCACCAAATTTAAATCCCCTAGATTTTTTTTTGTGGGGCCATCTAAAATCTAAAGTTTATGCCACAAGACCAGAAAACCTGGAGGAGCTGCGGATGAGGATTATCACAGAATGCCGACTTTTGACGCTAATGTGAGAAGAGAGTTCGAAAATCGTCTGTATAACTGTATGGAGGTGGGCGGAGGTCATTTTGAACAATTGTTGTAATAATCAAGTTAGTTTTTTGTTTTCAATTGAATACAAGTTCAATAAATCTCGTTTTCCTATTTAGATGAGCATCCAATCAGTTTCTCCATCATCCCTCATCCTGATCCTCACGCCAGAAAACCTCGATTGCCAAACTGAAACCAATGCCTCAGTGATTCAGAAAATAGAAAAATCTTTCTGGAACTTTGCCACTCAACCTGTAATCACTTGTATGATTTTTGAGTTGGGGATGCTGAATGGAAGAGATTGATTGCAAAAATTCCATATTCACGCAAGAGAGTCTTATTCTCGAATCAAACATAAACATGTTCTCGTATTATACCGAAATGAACCAGTTTCAAAAGTTATTTGGGTTTTCAGTGTTCCTGCTCCAGGACACCCTGTATGCTGATTCTGAATTTCGAAAATACCAAATTCGAAGAGAAAATTGAAATACCTTTCCAACGAGGTGCCACTTGACCTATTTTCGATCGAATGATTTTTGAGTTGGGGATGCTGGAAATAGGGGGTTGATTGCACCAACTCCAAATTCACAAGTGTAGCTCGTTTTTCTAGACCGAGCATAAACCTGCGCTTGCATTATGCCAAAATAAATCTATTTCATTTAGTATTTGGGATTTGCAGGAATTCAACTTTACCCTCGGTTGGGACACCCTGTATGTTAATTTAAAATTCTAAAAATGACAAATCAAAATGGAGAATTGACAGACCTTTACAGTAAGGTGCCACTCGACCCTTATTCCCTATGATGAATTTCGAAATTAGGGTTGCTGGGGGTAGGGGGTTGATTTGACAAGTTTCGAATTATTTCGAAAAATGCTCCCCCTCGAAACAAAAATCGACGTGTCTTGGTGTTTTTCGCTAATGTTACTCATTTCGGAGTTAGAGGGGGGGTCAAATTTTCGTTGGAACACACTGTATATATATATATATATATATATATATATATATATATATATATATATATATATATATATATATATATATATATATATATATAAATACAATGAAAAAATTTCTGAATATATGATGTTTGCCGACGAGATTAAAAAATGTGGAAAATGAAAAAATATTTATTCTACCGATTATTTATTTCTACAACAGGTGTTATTCCTAGGAATCTTCACAAAATTATTGAGAATTTAGGTATGTGCGAGATGCATCCTTTCTGGAATCGATAGGGTACCCCGAAGTAGCTGGTTAGGGTGCTGAGAAGCGATATGCGACACTGATGAGTTCCTAATAAGGACGAAACTGCAGTCTGTCGCTTCGTTTCTCGGCATCCTGCTTAGTTGCACTATTGTGGTTTCTGGAGGCTGCGTGCATGGCGGGCAGATTTGAGAACTAGCTCTTGTCAGGAAGGATTATTCATTGATCTAACCTAAACTCTGCTATAATGTCTTTAGGTAATAAGTTTTTTTCGTCACAATATTTTTTTTGCCGTATAAATTCATGAAAATAGGCTCTCACATCATCGCATGCTCCTTCGACCAGAGAGGATGAATACTTTTTTCCTTTCGTTTTCTTATTGTCCAAGCTTTATTGATGAATTGAAATAGATTATCCTCATTTTATACAGGAGTGACTCAAAAAATTATTGAATATTGTAATTTTAAAAATATCATATCTTGATTTTTCAAATCTAACCTGTATTTTCTTATTCATGTCAACGCATAGAATATTGTGCTATATTTTTGCAGAAGTAACCTTATGTTCTATTCGATCATTTTCGATTATTTGTAAAAATTTTTCATGAGAATTCTACAAACCCTATCAAAATCATAAACATGCATCATTATTCGTACAGAAAGCTTTTTTCTGTAATGAATCAAGTAGTAAACAATGAAACCTAAACAAGATAATTCTTTCAGCGAATGATAAAATCAAGATGATTAAAACGTAAATCGAGGTATGTGTTGACATTTTTTTTATAAGTGCCTTCTGACAGGTGTCCAGACATATCATATTCTGCATTTTACATGGTGAACTTATCAGTGTTTCGTTATTAAACATTGTAAAAGTGAGGTTTGAACCCAATTTTCTCAATTGACTGCCATGAAGTTCTTCAAAGAAGAAATGGTTGATATGATTTTTATTCTGGGTGAGTGTGATCGAAATTCTTTGTTGGCAAGTAGAGTTTAGGCACAATGGTTCCCTGATAAGAGGTATCCTGATGCAAGATGCTTTGAAAAACTTCTGATTAGATTCATCGAAACGGGTAATATCGCTTATTTTAAAACATGAAAAGCCAAAGACTGCTACAGCTGAAGACGATCAGTTATCAGTTTTATTGACAGTGACAGAGGACCCATATAAAAGCCAAAGAGAGATTTCTCAGTTAAGATATATAAATCAAACTTCGGCCAGAGAGGATGAATACTTTTTTCCTTTCGTTTTCTTATTTCCCAAGGATAGCTTTATTGATGCATTGAAATAGATTATCCTCATTTCATACAGGAGTGACTCAAAAATCATTGAATATTGTAATTTCAAAAATATCATATTTGATTTTTCAAATGGAACATTCTGTATTTTATTATTCATGTCAACACATAAAATATTGTGCCATATTTTGCTGAAGTAACCTTATTTTTATCTTCGACCATTTTCAAAATAAAAAAATAAACTAAAATTATAAAATCAGAGGTTGCGAAAGAAGAGTTCATTAGTACATATCATTATACTTGATCAGAGAAATGGAGATATTTTAAGGTAGTCGTGTATGAAATACGTGATAGATTGGTTTTTGGTGATATGATCTACAAGGTGTTGAACTATTTCAATAAGTGTTCGAAATGTCGCCCGTTTCTTTGTAGAAATAACTCAATCCTTCTGAAGAAAAACCGTTGAACTCTCGAAATTTGCGGATTAACTGACTGAAAGGCGTCGACTATTCTCGGCCTCATATCCAACTATGTTGTAGAAGGAATTTGGTAAACGATGCCCTTAATATAACCCCACAAGAAAAAATCTAGACTTGTAAGGTCCGGAGACCTAGCTAGCCATCTAACAGGACCGCCACGTCCTATCCATTTGTTTGGAAATACATGATTCAAATGCTCCCTAACCTGATGGGAGTAATGTGCCGGTGCTCCATCCTGTTGAAACCACAAATCATGTCTTATATGCTCTGGTACATCGGCAAGTAACATTGGTAGATGATTTTGCAGAAAATCTAAATACATTTCGATGTTGAGGTGCTCGTCGAAAAAGTGCGACCCAATTAGATATCCATCTACTATAGCGGCCCATACATTCAAGGACCAACGATGCTGGTGATCTATTTGTCTCATGAGGTGTGGATTTTCCGTGGCGTAATAATGAAAGTTGTACCTGTTAACAAGCCCATTCTTGTGGAAAGTTGTCTCGTCCGAGAAAAGAACTCTGCTAAACATATTTGGTTTTTCCGCTACTTTGTCACTTGCCTAATTGCAAAAATTGATTCGATTTTCATAGTCTTGATTGTTCAGTTCCTGGTGCAGCTGTACATGATATGCATGAAATTTATTCACTTTCAAGATTCTCTGGACGGAAGTTTGACTTATATCTGTTAACTGAGAAATCTCTCTTTGGCTTTTATATGGGTCCTCAGTCACTGTCAACAAAACTGATAACTGATAGCAGTTTTTGGTTTTTCATGTTTTTTGTAAGCGTTATTACCCGTTTCGATAAATCTAATTAGAAGTTTTTCAAAGCATCTTGCATCAGGATGCCTCTTATCAGGAAACCTTCGTGCATAAACTCTAATTGCTAACAAAGAATTTCTATCACACTCACCCGGAATAAAAATCATATCAACCATTTCTTCTTTAGTGAACTTCATGGCAGTCAATTGAGAAAATTGGGTTCAAACCTCACTTTAACAATGTTTAATAACGAAACACTGATAAGTTCACCATGTAAAATGCAGAATATGATATGTCCGGACACCTGACAGAAGGCACAAATAGAAAAAAATGCCAACACATACGTCGATTTACGTTTTAATCATCTTGATTTTATCATTCGTTAAAAGAATTATCTTTCTTTCATTTTTTTACTACTTGAATCATTACAGAAAAAAAACTTCTGTGCGAATAATGATGTATGTTGATGAGTTTGATACGGTTTGTAGAATTTTCATCAAAAATGTTTACAAATAATCGAATATTTCGAAAATGATATACAGGGTGTTCCATTTGAAAAAATCAAGAGATGATATTTTTAAAATTACAATATTCAATAAATTTCTGAGTCACTCCTGTATAAAATGAGGATAATCTATTTCAAATCATCAATAAAGCTATCTTTGGGCAATTAGAAAGCGAGAGGAAAAAAGTATTCATCCTCCCTGGCCGAAGGAGCATGCGATGATGTGAGAGCCTATTTTCATGAATTTTTACGGAAAAAAAAATATTGTGACGAAACTACTCACCAAAAAAACTTATTACTTGAAGACATTATAGCAGAGTTTAGGCCGCTCCTGAATTTTGAACAAAAAAGTGGTCTTCCGATCTGAAAAAACCACCCAAGATTTTTTTTTAGGAAATTGGGATACCCTGTTTACTGCAAAATAAATTGCTGAAGTAGATTCTTACTTTCTAAATACAATACCGTTCAAACATGAATGAAATCTTCAAGATCAATATATATATATATATATATATATATATATATATATATATATATATATATATATATATAGACAAGAAGAATTATTCAAAAATCCGTAGATCAATGAATAAGAACTAGTTCCCAAATCTGCCCGCCATGCACGCAGTCCCCAGAAGCCACAACAGTGCAACTAAGCAGGATGCCGACAAACGAAGCAACAGACTGCAGTTTCGTCCTTTTAAGGAACTCGTCAGTGTCACATATCGCTTCTCAGCACCCTAACCAGCTACATCGAGGTACCCAGATTCCAGAAAGGACACATCTCGTACATACCTAAAATCTCAATATTTCTGTGAAGATTCCTAGGAATAACACCTGTTGTAGAAATAAATAATCGGTAGAATATATATTTTTTCATTTTCCACATTTTTTAATCTCGTCGACAAACATCATATATTTAGAAATTTTTTGCATTGTATTTATTTTGTATATTATATGTGTCGGGTATAGCAATATCAAATATATATGTTATTTGATTCTGTTTATCATTAAGAATGATATCTGGTCTATTGTGTTTTACAGCTCTGTTGCAAAGAATTGTTTTATCAAAATAAAGTTTATATTTGTCATTTTCACGAATAATCTCAGGTTCATATTTGTATTCCTAGATTGAAATGAATAATATTAGCGACGGCATTATGTCTTTCTAAATAATCTGTTGAAGCAAGGACTGAGCAAGATGATAATATATGAAAAACTGTTTCTGAAGAACATTTGCATGATCCATGCAAATGTTCAGTTTAAATGATCGGGCTATATCCTTAACAGTTGTTTCGTCACTTACCTGAAGGAACTTGGAGGTCTATTGACAGTTCGTGATTTGCTTCCGAACAAATGTCTTTCTTTATCTCTGGGAGTGAAGGGTCTCTGCGTTTGAATTGGATGTATTGGTAGATGAGATGAGATGTTGTCTGGAGGTGCTTGGGTTTCTAGAAAAAAAACATTTTTCTTTCGATTATTCTTCACTTCACCACTTTATCAGTACAAGATAACATCAATAAGCACTATTCATTTAAAATATTCAAGAGAGCGTTGCATCCATTCAGAAAAATTAACTCCTTTTAAAAAAAACTATTTTTATTAGATTCGTAGAAAAATTGATTAACAAGTTTTTGTTACGTGATTGTTCAATATACTTATTATTATTATATTATTATTATTTATTATCGTGGACTTATGCACTATCTCAGCTGTCAGCTGGATATAATTTACCTTTCCCAGATTCAGAAATCAAAGGGAATAGGCTCGATTATAATATACTTGACATAAATTTCCTAACTATTCTACATGTATTGAGAATTACAGCTTTTTGCATTTCTATGTAGGTATTCTTATGCAAGTCTAATTTCTTAAGGCTATCGTGCAAAGTTTTGGGTATTTACCCAGTCGAGGACACGATGACAGGAACAATATCTATTTTATCGAAGTGCCACATCTGCTTGATCTCAATAGCAAGGTCTGTGTATTTGTACTTTTTCTCCTGGAACATCTTCAGCGTACTTGCGTGCGAGTTTTTGATGGATAATGTTGCACACTTGATTATGCCTGTGAAGATAGCCCGTCTTGGCCAGTTGTTCGCAGTCAGATGTAATATGCTGTATAGTCTCCGATCTTATATGGCATTTTCTGCACTTATCTGTTTGTAATGTTCCGTCATTCATAATAAATTTTTTGTAGTTGTTTGTAGCGATCACTTGGTCTTGGATGGCCATAAGGAATCCTCTGTTTCTGCGAATAATTCTCCTTTCATCAACCATTTGTTGGAGGCATCTTTGTCGATGTGTGGTTGATTAATTTCATGGTGATGTCGTCCATGCAATTCCTTTCTTGACCATTGCTCTTGTGTTTCAGTATCTGATAGGAACGGTAGATTCAGCAGGTCATCTCTGGTAGCAAGATTTACTGGTGTATATCCCCTATCAGCCAACGATATCACTCTATGGAGGTCAGAAGTGATAGCTTTTGCAGAAAAGAATTCTCTGAGATTTTTTTATATGTTCGGTGTGTAAATTGACAACATCTATTAATCCGCGTCCTCCTTCTTTCCGCTTCAAAGTTGTTCGTATCACAGACGCTTTTGGATGATGATTGTTGTACTTTGTCAGCATCGTTCGGGTCTGCCTTTGAATATCATCCAGTTCTGTCTTAGTCCATCTGATTATTCCAAATGAGTAAAGCAACACTGGAATGGCGTAGGTGTTAATTGCCTTGACTAGATTCCCTGAGTTCAACATTGATTTTAGCTCAGTCTTCAGACGCTGACTGTATTCTGAACGAATCTTCTACTTTGATTGTTTTTAGTCTAGCAATCTTCACCTACACCATTGAGGGCCACACTTTAAAAACTTTTTCAAGTCATGTCGACCTAGAAGTCACAAATAACCTTAGCTGGTCAGAGCATGTTTCAATTGTCACCTCGAAAGCACGAAGAATCACATATATGTCGCAGAAAAGTTTTGGGTGGCCGTACGTGTACTATACGCGCTATATCAAACTTATGTTCGTCCAATTATGGAGTACGCTGGAACAGCCTGGTGGATATCCCTGCGGAACGACGAAGCCATTTTGGAGTCGGTGCAACGGTGGAATACAAGGATCCCTTTTGGGAGCATCGTCCTGATTACCCTGCTAGGCTATCCATGTTTGGAATTCACCAGCGGATCAGAGGTGACATGATATTCATCTACTTGTCTACACAGGGAGTTCTCGGTACTAAAGAATCTTTTTTCTTTGAACACTGGCAATTTGCGTGGTCACTCATTCAAACTGATGAAAGAAAATTTAAAGACAAATCTACGCCAGAATTTCACTTCGAACAGAATTTTCGACTTGTGGAGTCGTCTACCTAGTTCGGTGCTGAGTGCAAACACAGTCAATCAGTTCAAAAGTACATTCGACGCTTGGAAAATGACTCAGTAATTGGGATATATTACTTTATCAAGTGCGCGCTTGTTTACGAGCATATTGTATAGTTTAGTTTCATATATTTTTTTCAGTTTATAGGATTTTCATTAATTGTTGTTCAAAATAATTAATGAATTAATAAAAACTCGAAAATATCTAGTTGCCTCAGAATTTTTTGTTTTAGGTGAACGTTCTAAAATATTTCTTTCGAGAAGAAGTTTGAAATTTCAATCTTAATCTTTTATCGAGTGCGTATAATCCAAACTAGTTTAATAGTGTATGAAATATAATTATAGCATAAAACTTTACCTCTGATTGCATGTCTGGCTTCGTTAATGATTTCTGCACTCGTTTTCCTGTGGGAAGGTTCGAGGATCGATGTGGAAAACTGTTCGCTTCCACTAATGTGAAAGTTTTTCTTCATTTCCATCATGTCTTCAACGTGGTTGCACTTATTCAAATAACAACATCCTCCCCGATAACCGTTATAGCTTTTTTTGAAAATTTGATTGAACCGTAAGAAGTTTTCCTTACAGTATGTTTCCTTGCAAACGTCTCGTTCCCAACTGTCGCTATTTCGTGTAAACGTTGCTTTTCTAGGAGGTAAATTATTGATTATTTCGAAAAATATAAGCTACCCCAGTCATGTAACTTTGCGAGGAAAATAATCGATATATGTGAAAATTTCCATTAGGCTTATGTCCAGTCGTTGACACTTGAGTGATCGTTCATGTTCGATTGATGTGTCAGTAGGTCAATAATCGTTTCCTGTCATCATTTTTCGATTTTAAATGGGACTCGAGGGAAAATACAAACATGATTTGTCCCAGTTTTCAAGCGGCGTTTAATAACAGAAAGTAGAAACACATGCCTGATCTCCTTCTCTGCCTTATTTAAAATTCAAAGGGTTCTCCACTTACGTAAATTGAAATGTGAATTGTTTATATTTTGATGATAGATGAACGTTTCTTCGAATCAATTTTTGTTCGTTTATGTGTAAGGGTGTGTATTGAATATATATAGAAATCTAGAAATCTTCACAAAAGTATTGAGATTTTAGGTCTGAAGAAAATTTGTTTGAACAGTTACAAAAGATAACAGTCATCAAATCTTGTAATATTCTTCGTAGGTTTCTTTCCGAAAATAATAATGAGGTAGAGTCATAGGTTTTCTCTTTAGTTTATACTGCTCAGAATCTCATTTCATATTTTATTTATTTGTTTACATAAATGTAATATAATTAACTGACAATTTTGTCATATTTATATTCAGAGCAGTATTCTATTCGATCGTTCACCACTTCACACAAAGGAAACTATTAATGAGTAACATTCAGTGTTACTTGACTAAGGTCCGTACACTGGATTTTTCAGGGAGAAAGCCTCTGACACTACTCGTTGGTACATTGATATCATTGTCTGATGATGCTATAGTATGTATATATTCTGGTAGATTGATATATTCTCATAACATTTAACGTTACCCTAATATATAATTACTCCAGGATATGTTTTGATTATAATCATTGCCTGGCAATGGTATTAATTACCGGGTGGTGGATTTATATTTTTCATGAAATCAGTTTGATTGCATGAACAATATATATGGGCAACTCGTCGGGGTAAAACCCTATATATATATATATATATATATATATATATATATATATATATATATATATATATATATATATATATATATATATATATATATATATATATATATATATATATATTATTATATATTATTGGTCTTCAATTTGGGCAGTGCCAAGGCAACATAATTCCAATGCAAGTTGGATTTTAAATGAAAGGTCTCGATTTTCTCAAATAGAATGCATGCAATTTGAAAAATTTTCAAACGAAGATATAACATCAGTTATTAAACACACAAAAATTGGAAATCTCCAGATGTTGATGGTATTCATAACTTTTGGTTCAAGAAATTCTCTTGCGTTCATGAAAAATTGGCAGAATATTTTTCATTTATAATAAAGAACCCTCAGCTACTCCTTTATTTTTCACACTAGGAATTACTTATTTAAAACCGAAAAGTGATAATACTATTGATCCGTCTCAATATAGACCAATTACTTGCCTTCCAACAATATATAAAATTCTAACTGCATGTATTACCCAAAAATTTATGCACATTTGGAGAATTATAATATTCTTTCCGAACATCAAAAAGGATGTAGAAAAAACACCTTGGTACTAAAGAGCAACTTGTAATTGATTCTGTTGCTTTGAATCAAGCTCAAACTAAGAAGAGAATATTCATACAGCCTTCATTGATTACCAAAAGGCTTTTGACAGTTCTCCCCATTCATGGCTTCAAGAAATTTTGGAAATTTATAAAATTGATAAGACACTTCGTCATTTTCTTGAATTCGTAATGAAAAATTGGAGAACCAATCTTCATTTAAATATTTCAAAACAATCGTTAAAATCCGAAGTAATTCCAATCAAAAGAGGCATTTTCAAGGTGATTCTTTAAGTGCTCTTTGGTTTTGTCTTTGCCTCAATCCATTATCTCATGAATTGAATGCTACTAGTTTCGGCTTCAAAATAAAGAGTTTATTAACTGAATTCAAATTAAGTCACTTAATTTATTTAGATGATATTAAATTATATGCCGGAACCAGATCTCATTTAAAAAGTCTACTTGAGATTACTTTCAACTATTCCAATGATATTCATATGAAATTTGGGCTTCCAAAATGTAAAAATCTTTCTATTGAAAAAGGAAAGATCACCTCTGATTATATAAAGATTTCCAATATCGAAATCGAGCCAATGCATCAAGGAGATACATATAAATATCTTGGATTTTGTCAAGAGAAGACAATTAACCATAGCAGCACTAAAGAAATTATTAGAAGTTCATATTACAAAAGACTAAGAATTATCATCAAGAGTTATTTAACTAGTAAAACCTTTTCAGAGCTATCAACTCCTATGCTGTTCCTATTCTTACATCTTCTTTTGGAATTATTAAATGGTCTAAAACTGATCTAAATGAATTACAATGTCAAACGAGGAAAATGCTCTGTAAATATCATAAGCACCACCCAAAGTCAGCTATTCAGAGAGTTACACTACCTAGACATCTTGGAGGTCGTGGATTAATTGATTTGAATAATCTTCATAGTAAACAAATTTTTCATCTACGTTCCCATTTTCATGATAAACAGAGAACGTCTAAATTACATGATATTGTTGTTGCTTCAGATTATAATCTTACACCTCTGAACTTGACAATGCAAAAGGTAGATTTCGATATATTTGATGATAATTCTAAAATAGAAAGTTGGATGCAGAAGGAATTACACGGAAAGCACCTTAAAGAATTGAAAAATGATTATATTGATGAAATTGCATCGAATAAATGGTTAGTATCTGGAGAATTGTTTGCTGAAACAGAAGGCTTGGCAATTGCGATCCAGGACCAGGTTGTTTTCACAAGGAATTATAGAAAACATATCATCAAACAAAATATAGATGATTCTTGCCGTAGATGTTTCTGTTCTTCAGAAACAGTTTTTCATATATTATCATCTTGCTCAGTCCTTGCTTCAACAGATTATTTAGAAAGACATAATGCCGTCGCTAATATTATTCACTTCAATCTAGGAATTAAACATGACCTAATTCCCAAAAGAAAAAATTTTACAAATATGAACCTGAGATTATTTGTGAAAATGACAAATATAAACTTTATTTTGATAAAACAATTCTGTGCAACAGAGCTGTAAAACACAATAGACCAGATATCGTTCTTATTGATAAACAGAATCAAATAACATATATAATTGATATTGCTATACCTGACACACATAATATACAAAATAAATACAATGAAAAATTTCTAAATATATGATGCTTGGCGACGAGATTAAAAAATGTGGAAAATGAAGAAAATATTTATTCTACCGATTATTATTTCTACAACAGGCGTTATTCCTAGAAATCTTCACAAAAGTATTGAGATTTTGGGTCTGAAGAAAAATTTGTTTGAACAGTTACAAAAGATAACAGTCATCAAATCTTGTAATATTCTTCGTAGGTTTCTTTCCGAAAATAATAATGAGGTAGAGTCATAGGTTTTCTCTTTAGTTTATACTGCTCAGAATCTCATTTCATATTTTATTTATTTGTTTATATAAATGTAATATAATTAACTGACAATTTTGTCATATTTATATTCAGAGCAGTATTCTATTCGATCGTTCACCACTTCACACAAAGGAAACTATTAATGAGTAACATTCAGTGTTACTTGACTAAGGTCCGTACACTGGATTTTTCCGGGAGAAAGCCTCTGACACTACTCGTTGGTACATTGATATCATTGTCTGATGATGCTATAGTATGTATATATTCTGGTAGATTGATATATTCTCATAACATTTAACGTTATCCTAATATATAATTACTCCAGGATATGTTTTGATTATAATCATTGCCTGGCAATGGTATTAATTACCGGGTGGTGGATTTATATTTTTCATGAAATCAGTTTGATTGCATGAACAGATATATGGGCAACTCGTCGGGGTAAAACCCCTATATATATATATATATATATATATATATATATATATATATATATATATATATATATATATATATATATATATATATATATATATATATATATATATATATATATATATATATATATATATATATATATATATATATATAATTATTCCTAAAATAGAATGCATGCGATTTAGAAAAATTTTCAAATGAAGATATAAGATCAGTTATTTAACACACAAAAATTGGAAATCTCCAGGTGTTGATGGTATTCATAACTTTTGGTTCAAGAAATTCTCTTGCGTTCATTAAAATTGGCTGAATATTTTTCATTTATAATAAAGAAACCCTCAGCTACTCCTTTATTTTTCACACAAGGAATTACTTATTTAAAACCGAAAAGTGCTAATACTATTGATCCGTCTCAATATAGACCAATTACTTGCCTTCCAACAATATATAAAATTCTAACTGCATGTATTACCCAAAAAATTTATGCACATTTGGAGAATTATAATATTCTTTCCGAACATCAAAAGGATGTAGAAAAAACACCTTGATACTAAAGAGCAACTTGTAATTGATTCTGTTGCTTTGAATCAAGCTCAAACTAAGAAGAGAAATATTCATACAGCCTTCATTGATTACTAAAAGGCTTTTGATAGTTCTCCCCATTCATGGATTCAAGAAATTTTGGAAATTTATAAAATTAATAAGATACTTCGTCTTTTTCTTGAATTTGTAATGAAAAATTGGAGAACTAATCTTCATTTAAATATTTCAAAACAATCGTTAAAATCCGAAGTAATTCCAATCAAAAAAGGGCATTTTTCAAGGTGATTCTTTAAGTGCTCTTTGGTTCTGTCTTTGCCTTAATCCAATATCTCATGAATTAAATGCTACTAGTTTCGGCTTCAAAATAAAGAGTCTATCAACTGAATTCAAATTAAGTCACTTAATTTATTTAGATGATATTAAATTATATGCCGGAACCAGATCTCATTTAAAAAGTCTACTCGAGATTACTTTCAACTATCTCAATGATATTCATATGAAATTTGGGCTTCCAAAATGTAAAAATCTTTCTATTGAAAAAGGAAAACTTACCTCTGATTATATAAAGATTTCCAATATCGAAATCGAGCCAATGCATCACGGAGATACAAATAAATATCTTGGATTTTGTCAAGAGAAGACAATTAACCATAGCAGCACTAAAGAAAATATTAGAAGTTCATATTACAAAAGACTTAGAATTATCATCAAGAGTTATTTAACTAGTGAAAACCTTTTCAGAGCTATCAACTCCTATGCAGTTCCTATTCTTACATCTTCTTTTGGAATTATTAAATGACCTAAAACTGATCTAAATGAATCACAATGTCAAACGAAGAAAATGCTTTGTAAATATCATAAGCACCACCCAAAGTCAGCTGTTCAGAGAGTTACACTACCTAGACATCTTGGAGGTCGTGAATTAATTGATTTGAATAATCTTCATAGTAAACAGATTCTTCATCTACGTTCCCATTTTCATGATAAACAGAGAACGTCTAAATTACATGATATTGTTGTTGCTTCAGATTATAATCTTACACCTCTGAACTTGACAATGCAAAAGGTAGATTTTGATATATCTGATGATAATTCTAAAAGAGAAAGTTGGATGCAGAAACAATTACACGGAAAGCAACCTAAAGAATTGAAAAATGATTATATTGATGAAATCGCATCGAATAAATGGTTAGTTTCTGGAAAACAAAAACAAAATATAGATGATTCTTGCCGTAGATGTTTCTGTTCTTCAGAAACAGTTTTCATATATTATCATCTTGCTGAGTCCTTGCTTCAACAGATTATTTAGAAAGACATAATGCCGTCGCTAATATTATTCATTTTAATCTAGGAATTAAACATGACCTAATTCCCAAAAGAAAAAAATTTACAAACATGAACCTGAGATTATTTGTGGAAATGACAAATATAAACTTTATTTTGATAAAACAATTCTTTGCAACAGAGCTGTAAAATACAATAGACCAGATATCATTCTTACTGATAAACAGAATCAAATAACATATATAATTGATATTGCTATACCCGACACACATAATATACAAAATAAATACAATGAAAAAATTTCTAAATATATGATGCTTGGCGACGAGATTAAAAAATGTGGAAAATAAAAAAAATTTTATTCACCGATTATTATTTCCACAACAGGTGTTATTCCTAGAAATCTTCACAAAAGTATTGAGATTTTGGGTCTGAAGAAAAATTTGTTTGAACAGTTACAAAAGATAACAGTCATCAAATCTTGTAATATTCTTCGTAGGTTTCTTTCCGAAAAAATAACGAGGTAGAGTCATAGGTTAGGTTAGATCTCAAAAAGGATCAATTCTAACAGTCTTTCGAAATTTCTGAAATCCCTGAGGTAATATTCAAAATATCTGCCTTTGAGGCTCTAATAAAAAATGAATAGTATTATTTTGAACTTAAACGTCTCTTACTCGACAAAATACCATAATGAAATAAAACGAGTGATTAGTTCAATGATTTTTTTCAAAAGTTAGTAATTTCTTAACATACCTCCATCTTCAGGAAATGACTCACAGATAACATTCATAGGAACATAGGAGTTCTGGGAAAGTTTAGAAAATGAAAAACCATCTTTACCATAAACTTGTTTACTTATCAATAAGTAACCGTCACTGTTGTACACTAAACTCTCTGAAAAAGGTGCTCTGTAAGGAAACGCGTCACAGTTCAACTGATTTTCAGTAAAAATCCTCAAATATACTAATGGTTTTATCGAGTTCGTAAGTTTGTTCATCAGCTATAAAATATAATAAAAAAAACAAGTACTGTGTTTTAAAGAATTTTACTTAATAATTGCGATTCGTAACGCGTTTCACTACACCGTAGCTTCTTCAGACGAATGAATATACAGAAAAATATAAATGAGAATATAACTATAAATGTTCTTGAGTAATTAAAAGCTTATTGGGTTGCTTCTTCTTAAGTGGTTATTTATGACAGGTATATCCAATAAAATTAAGGAACAGATTGCTCCTTGAAGAGATTCAATAGAGGTGGAGGGCTTAAATCGACTTGTTCATTGATGAGTCTACCTGAGTGTTTGTATTTATTGATTTCTAAAGTTTCCCAAAGATCTACCTTCCAAGATTTATTATCTGTATGCCAAATTTCAAACTGTGGGTCGAAAGAATGATTATTTTCTAAGAGATAATTCGCGTAATTTGAATCTGATTTTTATTTGAAAACTGCGTTTATGTTCCGATATTCTAATATTGAAATTTCTATGTGTTCTACCAAAGTAGAAATTATCACAGTCATTGCAATTCAATCGATTAACACCTGATTTATTGTTTTTACCTGGTTTAGTTTTATTATTTTTATATATTTGCCTAAATTATTATTAGTTTGGAAAGCTATGTTGAAATTATTGTTACTTAAGAATGATTTCAGTTTCTCACTTGTAATGCCAACGTAGGTTAAGGTGTTGAATTTTTGTTTCAATTTATCGACAGGGTAAACTTCATTCAATGCGATTCTACTTTGTTTTTATTTAAAATATTATTTATTAAATTGGGATTGTAACCATTATTTTTGGCTATTTGTTCAATCAAATTTAGTTCTTTGTTGAAATTTTCTGGTGATAACGGGATGTTAATATGGATGACACGACGAGTTATGTATTATAATATCTGTATGTGACGGCTTATGGTAAATTGCGAAAACATGTTTTCCATTTTATTCGAAATTGTTACGTCTAAGAAATTTATCGAATTATTGCTTTCTATTTCGGTTGTGAATGCAATTTTGGATGTAATGAATTTATTTGATTTCCATTTCAATAACAAATATTATACTATTGAAGACGGCTTGATTATGGGCAATCCGTTAAGTCCTTTGTTAGCAGAAATATCAATGAATAACTTAGAGAAATTAATTCATAATCATCCACTCAGTAAATATTGTTTATACTGGTATCGCTATATAGACGATATCATTATTTGCTTCACAGGAACAGATAGACAGTTGAATATCTTCGAAAATCATATAAATCCATCCAAAAATTGCATTCACAACCGAATAGAAAGCAATAATTCAATAAATTTCTTAGACGTAACAATTTCGAATGAAAATGGAAAACATGTTTTCGCAATTTACCAAAAGCCGTCACATACAGATATTATAATACATAACTCGTCGTGTCATCCATATCAACATAAAATGTCAGCATTCAATAGTTTTATTCATAGATTGATTAACATCCCGTTATCACCAGAAAATTTCAACAAAGAACTAAATTTGATTAAACAAATAGCCAAAAATAATGGTTACAATCCCAAACTAATAAATAATATTTTAAATAAAAACAAAGTAGAATCGCATTGAATGAAGTTTACCCTGTCGATAAATTGAAACAAAAATTCAACACCTTAACCTACGTTGGCATTACAAGTGAGAAACTGAAATCATTCTTAAGTAGCAATAATTTCAACATAGCTTTCCAAACTAATAATAATTTAGGCAAATATATAAAAATAATAAAACCAAACCAGGTAAAAACAATAAATCAGGTGTTTACAGATTGAATTGCAATGACTGTGATAATTTCTACATTGGTAGAACACATAGAAATTTTAATATTAGAATATCGGAACATAAACGCAGTTTTTCAAATAAAAAATCAGATTCAAATTACGCGAATCATCTCTTAGAAAATAATCACTCTTTCGACCCACAGTTTGAAATTTTGCATACAGATAATAAATATTGGAAGGTAGATCTTTGGGAAACTTTAGAAATCAACAAATACAAACACTCAGGTAGACTCATCAATGAACAAGTCGATTTAAGCCCTTCACCTCTATTGAATCTTTTCGGGGAGCAATCTATTCCTTAATTTTATTGGATATACCTGTCATAAATAACCACTTAAGAAAAAGCAACCCAATAAGCTTTTAATTACTCAAGAATATTTATAGTTATATTCTCATTTATATTTTTCTGTATATTCATTCGTCTGAAAAAGCTACGGTGTAGTGAAACGCGTTACGAATCGCAATTATTAAGTAAAATTCCTTAAAACACAGTACTTGTTTTTTATTATTGATAATGGATTTTACCAGGTAAAAGCCTCCCAAATTCAAAAGCTATAAAATACAAAAGAAAATCATTGTGTGGCTTCAACTTTATTGATAATTATTCATTATTTCACATAATACAGTATAAATAACAACAACAATTCAATTATTCATTATCATACATAATACATTACAAATGTTAAAAAAAATTATAAAATAATTGAAAATTAAAATGTAAAAAAATAAGTAAAATACATCATTATTAATCTACTGCTTATCTAAATTAGATACAATTTCAAACCACTGCCGTAGAGCATCACTCAATACATTCGGCAACGAAATTAAATCCCTAAGTAAAATATAAAATGAGAAAGGAAAAGCATCCATATAATTATCGATGCCTAATAACTTGCCATCTTTGAAAATAGGCATTCGAATATCCAATATAGAGTTCTTATTTTCCGGATTGTCGATTATAACAAAAACCGTGAAAATATTCGCTAACTTTCCTCTGCGTACAGCTTGTCTCATAACAGCTTCACCTTCTGAAAACACTCCCCGTCCATCGCTAACTATTATTAGTAACTTGGCGTTGAGACTTGAAGAATGAATTTGGGATTGACCCAACATTTCTGTGGTAAAATCAACTAATTTCGCTAGACAAGTTTTAGTTTGGGCGAATTTAAATTTCTGCAACAACTTCGATCCACTTCTTTCTGTAAACTGATCGGTCAGTTTGTGTAGAACTTCTGTCTGTTCCCCAAAGCTGACTATAGACAACTGGCCACTTTCTAATAAAGTTAATGCTTTAGAAATTAATGCCACACTTTCAAATGCCATTTCTTTGGATTTATTGTCGGCCATACTAGAAGAATCGTCAATTGCTAAGACGATTTGATACTCTCTCTTTGAGGGTTTGGTCCTCCTTAACCAAATTTTGTCTTTCCTGAATTGAGAAGCGATGTAAGGTATTACTTTACGCATATTGATTCTACGACCGGTGCGATAGTCTCCTTTTAGTCTACTAGCTTGAGTCGGTTCTAGTACTAAGCGGAGCTGTTCTGAGAGTTCTTGAGCCAGTGAAGAAGTCACTGAAGATATTTTTTGCCAAGCTTGTTCAGCTTCAGCATCTGATGGTGGCTGAAAGAAAAAATATAATGGATTAACACGCTTGTTGAGCTAGAAGATTATTTTGTAATTATCAAAGGGTTCTCATGGGACTGTTATCTTCATCAAATTATGTTGAGTCAGATATTATTGAACCTGTTGATAATATGCTCTAGTATTACATCAAAAGCTGTTTAATACAATTTCTTGTTTTCATTTTATATTCGTCATGGTTTTGAGAGCGTCAGTAACACTGTGAGTTTCGTCAGGGAAGTGGGAGATAAAAAGTTCATTCGTTTTCGAGAATTTGGGACATTTAGTAGGTCTGTACATGTGTACTCTGCATACATAAACTGAGTATCGCAATATGGTAATCACTCGAGTACTAGCCAGTAGCCATTTCAAAAAAATTACAGCAAACACAAGGCGTATTACATACTGGGTGATTCAACTAGTGGCGCGGTGCTCTGTAACTTGTACACTCTTGAAGATTTCATTTTTGTTCGAACGGTATTGTATTTAGAAAGTAAGAATCTACTTCAGCAATTTATTTCGCAGTAAACAGGGTGTCCCAATTTTCTATAAAAAAATCTTGGGTGGTTTTTTTCAGATTGGAAGACCACTTTTCTGTTCAAGATTCAGGAGCGGGCTAAACTCTGCTATAATGTCTTTAAGTAATAAGTTTTTTGGTGAGTAGTTTCGTCACAATTTTTTTTCCGTAAAAATTAATTAAAATAGGCTCTCATATTATCGCATGCTCCTTCGGCCAGAGAGGATGAATACTTTTTTCTTTTCGTTTTCTTATTGCCCAAGGATAGCTTTATTGATGAATTGAAATAGATTATCCTCATTTTATACAGGGGTGACTCAAAAAATTATTGAATATTGTAATCTTCATTCATGTCAACGCATAAAATACAGCTTACAAAAAACATGATAAACCAAAAACTGCTACAGCTGAAGACAACCAATTATCAGTTTTGTTGACAGTGACAGAGGACCCATATAAAAGCCAAAGAGAGATTTCTCAGTTCCTAGAGCATTAACACTGTCCTTCTGTTATTGGATAATTGATAAATTAAGAGAAAAAAAAAGTGTTGTTGTTGTCCAATTTCCAAAGTCAAATTAAAAAATCAAGATGAATTAAACTCTATTTTCTAAAATTTTATAAAAATTGTTCAAAGTGATGACCATTCACTTCTAGACATAGTTCTACTCGGCGCATAACATCCTGTGATGTGCATTTTGCAGTCTATTGTGCAAATCATATCTTGAAGTCACAGGTTCAGAATAAATTTCATCTTTCGGCGTTCCCCAAAGATGAAAATCCATAGGCGTTAGGTTAGGCGACCTTGGAGGCCACAAAGACGGACCGTTCGTTCCAATCCATCTATATTCGAACATATCAGTTGAATGTGAACACTACTATGAGGTAAATTCGGATTATGCTCTGCTATTGCCAATGATGCAAATGGATTAACATCAAAATAAGCTAGTACGGTCATTTCAATGTCTTCATTGTTGACTACAGTCGATGAAAATGTCTCATTCTGGACCGTTCCAGTCTGAAGAAAATTTGTAACGTATCTCCTGAATTTTTTAGCTGTCATAGACGGCATATTTGTACGTGTGTTATCGAACCAGTCATCAATATATTCCGGTATAACCGGTAGTGCCATTGAGGTGAAAATATTTTAGAAATAAAATTTCAGACCAGCTGAATAAACTACCTAAGTTTCAGAACGATAGCATCTTTAGTTGTCCATGAACGTCTAATAGGCCACTCAACTTGGAATACCCTGTAGAGGCAAGTTTTGCATCAAAATAAGTTCTTCAAAGAGCTTTGTGAGGGTGCACTGGTTGGAATTAATTTGAAATTAAGTATATAATGCTAGTTTAATCACTACTGTAGTATCACAAGGTTACGGATAGCATTTTGGCCTAGATTCAAAGTAACAACAACTTGTATAAAAGTTCCCGGAATTTATTCATATAATACGAGTTTATTCATCGATATTGACATCTCACCAATCCTCGAAACATTTTTTATACTCGGCTATTGATACGGCTATCACAGCCGTCTTCGATTTTTCCATTATCCCCTCAAATCAACAAAGCGTTATGAAAACAAGTCGGGTGTTTATAAGTTTATATGTGGTAGCTATAAACAGAAATGATTCGTGCAGAAGTGTATAAATACCATAACAACAATAAATTATATCAATCTGACAGAAATTTAATTATATATTATAATTAATTCTTTGAATCGAACTTGTTCTCTTCTTCAATCAAAAATATAATTATGCTTCAATCCATGAAACATTTTTAAATTTGTTTTTTGTTATAGTATTTAGAGATAGTCTTCGTTTTTCCATCTTTCCCCTTCTAGTTTTCGAAATGCATTGCTTGACTGCAATGAACAGAAAGAAATTACTGGGAACCAAATCATGTGATTTGTGGCAGTGGTTGCTGGGTGGCATTTTCCAGCTGGCATCTTTGAGATGTTTGCTTTCAAGGCCAGTTTATTTTTACAAATTACTGAATCATAATAACCAAGAACTGTTTGCTGATTACCAGACTTTCTGGTAAGAGACTGTGATGCTCAATACCGCTTTAATCGTCAAAACCCACCGGCTATTCCAGATCATCATTCCTAGTACGCAGGAATGGACCAGCTCCAAGGCCTTTTGGTTCAACAGATGGCTCCAAAACTACCCAAGGTGTTGGAGTTGGTGTATATGGTCGAGGTGCTGCCAAAGAACTGTCTTGACGGGATGGCACTGTTTTTCAAGCAAAACTATTCGCCATTGACCACTGTGCTAACCTCCTGCTTGATGTGGGTATCCGGACACTTGACCAATGAGAAGTCAACGCCAAGTCTTGGGGTTCAGAGAATGGAGCCTAGACTTGGAATTCTTCTGAAGATACAGGAGTACTAGCTGAGCCTCATAGGTCTCAGACACTCTCTTCTTGCCATCAGCAGACCTTGCACACGGAGAGCCAAGTCTTGGCTAAAACTCTCTAGGCTACACCTTAGTTCTAATTTCTATATGTGCCTTCAGAAACAATCTAAATAAGTCAGGATTGATCGAGGACCCTTTATGGGGACTTTGTGAGGGGGAGATAGAATAAGTAGAACACGTCATGTACGAATGCCCAGTTTGGGACAGCATGACGCTTGAGGAACTAGGATCTAACAAACTGGAGTCGACTGAGATTATTAAGCTCCCACCCACGAATATAATAGCCTTTACAAAAATGATGTAGCTTGTATATGAAATTTAGGACAGACTGTGCCACAATAAACCATTGGGTCACAATGGCAGTGCTGTCAATCAGCCCACATTCAATTTTGATATGTATTTATCTATCGTCAGAAGCGCGAGCATTCTCTTCAGTTAGGTTTGATGAGAATTCAGATTCTATCTTTTGTATCACGCCATTTTAGTATTTCAGCAAAAGCTTTGCATTGGGACTTCTGAAAACCAGTTTATATATATGGCGTCTTGAACAGATTCAAACGCAATGCTGGTTTGCTTTGGTAATTTTCTGATATTTAATTTACGAATTCCTCAATGTTTTGTCAATATTTGATTCTGACGGTCTGCCATTCCATTCGTCATCTTCTCGAATCCCATCTCAAGCATTCGCAAATTAGTTTTTCATATAGCATCTTTGCTATCTTGAGACTACCAAATTTATTGCATCGCCGAACTGATTTTAACGCAAAATTAAATGCCAACTAATTGACGCAATCTTGATTCTGATGATTTTGAAATCAAAGCGGTGTAACTTGTAGGATCGTCAAGCTGTAACGCATAATTTGTAGGGAAACGTATAAATCAAACAAATATAGTACATAGGAGGACTTGTAGCACCAAATCAATACGTGAAATTTTATTATTGAGGGCCTAGGTGTAGTCAGAAGTTTTAAAACATCCCTTTTTTTTCATTTTCTCAAAGTATAATATTTCAGAAATGTTCTCTGAAATGAGGAGAGTCCGACAGATACTTTTCGAGTTATTCGATAATAAGCCAAGGGTTTTCGATCGCTCCGAAACGTTCGAGAGCAGGTAGCTAGCAGCAGCTGCTAGCCACCGGTTTTCGGTTCTATTTTCATACTTGACTAACAACTTTGATGTATATACAGGGTGCTACAACGAAAACTAAACAGAGCCTATATCTACCAAGATATTCATTTCTAATCAAAACGCAAAAATAGGTCAATTTTTGTTTCAAGGGGTACAATACTTGCCTGAAATATCAACCCCCTAAGCGGGGGTTGCAATCTTTGAACATTTTGAATAGGGAAGATGGGTCGAGTGATGACTCAAAAGGAAGGTGGTATCTTTGTCTACATTGCCTTGAACGAATTTCCATTTTTAATTGAAAACTGTAAAAGATACAGGGCGAGCAACTGAAAGAAAGGGAAGACTATTTCCCTGAGACTATTCACGTTTCAGTGAGGTAAAATGGAACAGATTCATTGATATCTCGAAAAAAAGGGATTATCTTTGTCTGCATTCCTGTGAAAGAATTTTCATTTTTGATTGAAAACTATAGAAGATACAGAGTGAGCCACTGAAAAATAGAGAAGACTATCGACCCAAGACTATTCGACTATTAGTGCGAAAAACTGGAATAGATTCATTTAGATCAAAGATGACAGCCTCTGATCTGGAATGAATCTGTTCCATTTTTTTGCACTAATACTTGAATAGCTCAGGGCGATGGATAGTCTCCTCTATTTTTCAGTAGCTCACTCTGTATCTTCTACAGTTTTAATCAAAAAATGAAAATTCGTTCACGGAGATGCAGACAAAGATAATACTTTTCTTTCGGGGTATCACTGGACCCATCTACCCCCTTCCAAATTTTCAAGGGTGGTCACCTCTGCTCTAGGGGTTGAAATTCGAGATGAGGATGATACTTGATGATGACTGCCATGGATCAGTATGGATCTGTTCCATTTTACTTCACTGAAACTTGAATAGTCTCAGTGAAATAGTCTTCCCTATCTTTCAGTTGCTCACCTTGTATCTTTTACAGTTTTTAATTAAAAATGGAAATTCGTTCAAGGCGATGTAGACAAAGATACAGTAGATATATATTTACAATTAGTGTTGCAATTTTGGTAGTTACACTGAGCAGTCGATAGTTGTGTGTTAAAATAAATTATTTTTAAAGTAATTGTCTAGAAAAGTTTCAAGAGAACTTCGGAGTTCTCAAAATATTCCTAAGTGGCGTTCAGTGAGAAGAAAAAATGTATTCAATCCGAAAATAGCGGCACTCGATGTGAGTGTCCAGAGTACATGTTCTAAAAAATTAAAATAAAACACTGAAGATGTACCCGAAAATAGCAGTACTGAATTTCGAATAATAAATTTCATTACGGTGTTCACTGCAATTTCTACTCTTGTTAAGTGTAAAAAAGTGTTACATGTGATAATTCTGGGAATGAATGTGTTCCTTCCTGTTGTCAAGTAGGGCATTCTTATGAAATAAATAGACGCTTCATTTTTGTGATGAGAATACTAGGAAAAGGATACGAAAGGTTGTGCAAGTTTTGTGGCCTGATGGACATGCCGGCTTTTTCAGATAAAAGTACGTATAAAATGTTACTGAATCTCGTGATAGATTTTAGTAAATTCCTCACAGAAGCCTTGATGAAAAAATGGAGAAAAACAAGCAATGACAACAATTGAAAATGAAAATACTAGTGATTTAACTTTATCAGGAGATGGAACCTGGTAAAAATGTGAATATACAACGTCATTTGGAGTTTCTTCTATAATTGACTATTTCACTGGAAAGATTCTTGATGTAGACATTAAAGGTGCATATTGTAAGCAAAGTGAGTATTGGAAAAATAAAAAAAATATAACTGAGTTCGTGGAATGGTATGATCATTAAAGGTGAGTGTAGTGCTAATCACAAAGGGTCACTGAAAACTGAACAAAAGGGTCTTGGTAGTAGAGGTAAGCTCACAGGAAAAGTAATAGACAAATTAACTAGGTACTATGGTTTATCAATACGTCGACATTGTGATTCTATAGAAGATATGAAATCTGCTATAATGGTAACTTTTTCTCACTACGGCTCAAATGATAAAAATCGGAATCATAGTGTGTCCAAAGGGCGAAGATTCTTGATGCTCCTATCAGCGCGCTTAAGCAAGTGGAGCTACTTATACTCACGACTTTCCCCCTTACCTCCTGATGTTTTAGAAGCTATCAAGCCAATTTATGAAGATCTCAGTAATGACAATTTACTTTCAAGATGTGTAGGTGGATTTAATCAGAATAATAATGAGAGCTTCAACCGACTAGTGTGGAAAATATTATCAAAAACGATAAATACTAGTTTTACTGTTGTAAAAATTGCTTCATACATAGCTACTGGTTATATTCAATGAAGGTACGAAATCATTACTGATCATAATGAATACACTGGGACTTGATTGTGGGCGTAATTCTCATGGCTATGTTAAAAAAACCGATGCTGCAAGGGGCAGTAAGCGAGCTAACGACAACACACTCGAGAAAGTAGAATAATAATAATAATAATAATAAGATGCGGAATGGATCACGAATGAAAAAGACCGCCTCGATATCAGACATATGGACTTCGATGGAATAACGGAGGAAGAAATCACAATAGTAGTTCGAGCGACCAACAATTGGAAGGCCACAGGTATAGATAATATCCACAACTACTGGTACAAGAAGTTTGATAAGCTCCATGGAGCCCTAGCGAAACAGCTCACGTATGTTCTTCAACATCCCAAGAAAACACCCACTTTCCTAACGCAAGGCTTAACATATATGCTACCTAAGAGCGATAGAACACAGGATCCGTCTCAATATAGGCCAATCACTTGCCTGCCAACACTCTACAAAATACTCACCTCATGCATATCCAATCGAATATACCAATACCTTGACGACAACAATATATTAGCAGAGGAACAGAAAGGATGCAGAAAGAAACACCACGGGTGCAAGGAACAACTCATCATCGATTCTGTGATAATGAAACAGGTACACGGAGGGCATCGGAATGTTCATTCAGCTTTTCTCGATTATCTGAAGGCATTCGATAGTACCGCCCATTCTTGGCTTGTTGAAGTATTGCAGATATACAAAATTCACCCAGCCCTGATAGAGTTCTTGAAGACAACAATGACACACTGGCGCACGTCTCTGCAGGTCAACATGAACAATAAATCAATTAAAACCGACGAGATACCCATACGTCGTGGAATTTTCAAGGAGACTCTTTGAGTCCACTATGGTTCTGTTTAGCAATGAACCCATTGTGCTCAATGCTCAATAGAACAGGATACGGATTTAGGATAAAAGCAGAAAGGAATTATCATACAATCTCCCACCTGCTGTATATGGATGACATCAAATTATATGCTTCGAACAAGAAGCAATTGGATGATTTGCTGAAAACTGTCAGTGAGTTCTCGGTAGATGTTCATATGAAATTCGGGATTGAAAAATGTAAGACCCTGAACATTCAGAGAGGGAAAGTCATAGATGGTGAAACACAACTCCCAAACGGTGATATTATACAGTGCATGAGAGATGGCGAAACATACAAATATCTGGGATACCAACAAGCCAGATTGTTAGACCAAAAACAATCAAAGGAGAAGATTCGTTCAGAATAGTCAGCGTCTGAAGTCTGTACTGAAATCGATGTTGAACTCGGGGAATCTAGTCAAGGCAATTAACACCTACGCCATTCCAGTGTTGCTTTACTCATTTGGAATAATCAGATGGACTAAAACAGAACTGGATGATATTCAAAGGCAGACCCGAACGATGCTGACAAAGTACAACAATCATCATCCAAAATCGTCTGTCATACGAACAACTTTGAAGCGGAAAGAAGGAGGACGCGGATTAATAGATGTTGTCAATTTACACACCGAACAGATAAAAAAATCTCAGAGAATTCTTCTCTGCAAAAGCTTTCACTTCTGACCTCCATAGAGTGGTATCGTTGGCTGATAGGGGATATACACCACTAAATCTTGCTACCAGAGATGACCTGCTGAATCTACCGTTCCTATCAGATACTGAAAAACAAGAGCAATGGTCAAGAAAAGAATTGCATGGACGACATCACTATGAGATTAATCAACCACACATCGATAAAGAAGCCTCCAACAAATGGTTGATGAAAGGAGAATTATTCGCAGAAACAGAGGGATTCCTTATGGCCATCCAAGACCAAGTGATCGCTACAAACAATTACAAAAAATTATTATGAAGGACGGAACATTACAAACAGATAAGTGCAGAAAATGCCATATAAGATCGGAGACTATACAGCATATTACGTCCGGATGCGAACAACTGGCCAATACGGAGTATCTTCACAGGCATAATCAAGTGTGCAACATTATCCACCAGAAACTTGCACACAAGTACGGACTTCTGAACACCTTCCAGCCATATTACAAGTATCAGCCGGCGCCCGTATTGGAAAATGACTCTATCAGATTATACTACGATAGGCCTGTTATCACTGACAGAATGGTGACGAATAATAGGCCGGACATAGTGGTGTATGATAAGAGAGCCAGAACAGCAATGCTGGTGGATGTCGCCATACCGAATAATAACAACGTGCTGAACAAGTTCCAGGAGAAAAAGTCCAAATACACAGACCTTGCTATTGAGATCAAGCAGATGTGGCACCTCGATAAAATAGATATTGTTCCTGTCATCGTATCCTCGACTGGTTTAATACCCAAAACTTTGCATGATAGCCTTAAGAAATTAGAATTGCATAAGAATACCTATATAGAAATGCAAAAAGCTGTAATTCTTAATACATGTAGGATAGTTAGGTAATTTAAGTCAAGCATATTGTAATCGAGCCTATTCCCTTTGATTGCTAAATCTGGGAAAGGTAAATTATATCCAGCTAACAGCTGAGATAGTGCATAAGTCCACGATAATAAATAAAAATATGTTTATTCGTTCAGTATAAAAGCCCACATGTGAAATGAACATGTCAAAAAGAGTATGAGTATGTACAGCACATAACACAGAAATATGGACAACAAATTTGACATATAGGCGACATACACACGCAATACAATACAATATAATTTCAAAGGAAATACATGCAGCATCACAATATATCAATGTTATCCATCAGAATCTCCTACACTCTATAGTAGGCTTTCCCCAATAAAAACTGCTTCATTTTAAATTTGAAGATTCTCGAAGGAAGTTGTCGAATATTAGCTGGAATTTTGTTGAAAACACTTATAGATGAGAAATGTCCTTTTTCTTGAAGGTAAGTAAAATTGTGTTTATAAATTTTCAGCTTGGATTTGTCTTGTGTCATAGATATAGTCATTACTAGTCAAATAATTCATTAGGTTTTGTTTTACAAAAAGGACACACTCGTAAATATAAACACTCGGCAGCGTAAGCACACTTATGTCGATATTTTAGATTCAAAATAGATCTCAAACACTTCTTTTGAAGGATGAAAACCCTTTCTGCTTCCTGTGCATTTCCCCAAAAAATCAAGCCGTACCTCAGCCTTGATTCCACAAACGCCGAATACGTCAAGAGAACTGTCTCTAAATCCACCAAGATGGAAAGGATTCTAAGAGCGCAGCAATATCTACTAATACAGTTTGTTATGTATTCAATATGTTTAGACCAGTCAAGTCTAGCATCCAGCCTGACACCAAGAAAGGCAACTTCATTATTTTCTTTTATTAAGGTATTTTTATGTTGGAATCCAGAATGAGTGTCGGGTTTATGATATTTGAAATGTAAACATTGCGTTTTAGAAATATTTAATTTCAAGTTATTTGAAATAAACTAATTTTCCAGTATTCGCATACATTCCTGGGTCTTCAATGTAAGGTCTTCGCAATTATTTGCAGATACAACAGCTGATGTGTTATCAGCATACTGAAAAATATATTTCGAAATCTCATCCGGCACATCATTCATATATAAGATATAAAGAAGAGGCCCAAGGACTGAGCCCTGCGGTACGCCTCGTAGAACTTTCTCTTTTTCAGATATTATTTCCTCACCTTTCTCAATTTTTCAACTATATATTGATATCGGTCTTTCAGATAAGATGTCATCAACTTGAGACAGGTTACACGTAATCCACACCTTTCAAGTTTTTTTATTAATATAGCGTGATCGACACTGTCAAAAGCTTTTGTCAGATCTACAAACAACGCCATAGAGTCTTTTCACTATTCAAAGACTCAATTAATTCATCAAGTACAGAATAAATAGCTCCTACAGTAGATCTGCCCTTTCTGAAACGGTATTGAGAGTTTAATAAGATCGAAAACTTTTCTGAAAATTATGTTATTCTGTTGGCAATGATATGTTCGAATATTTTACTTGAGTTTGGCAGAACTGCAATAGGGCGATAGTTCTCAAAATTATTTCCATCACCTTTCTTGTACAAAGCTATTATTCGTGCAATTTTTAAATCATCTGGTGCTAAACGTAAGTTTATTACATGCCTCAAAGGTTGTGCAATGATATGACCCATACATTTGATTAACTTCATTGGTATCTCATCATAACCTACAGAGTGTTTGTTTTTTTGAGGAATGTATGATATTATACACTTCAGTTGAGTAGGTTGGTTTCATGAAAATAGAGTGTTCCACACGAGATTCTGTATCTAGGATAACGTCTTGTGGAATTTGGGTATCTTTGCGTTCACAGATATTTATGAACTGTTTGTTTAAATTATTTACTAGTTCCTCTTCAGAAGTATATTCGCACAAATCAAAAATTCTAGTTTTATCTTTACTCTTTCTAATCGGTTTAGTGAGTGTAGTTTTTAATAACATTCCAAGTTGACTTCATTTTATTTGAAGAATTCGCAATATATTCAGATGCTACCTTACGTTTAGCCTGCCTTATGACATTTCTTAGAATATTGATATATTTCTCATAGTATTTTTCAGATACCAGACCAAATTTTTTTCAATATAAAGTTTATGCTTGTTTTTGCAAGAAGTTCTGATGCCGAGAGTAGTTCATGAATTTTTTATTTTCTTATGCTTGATAATTTTCACCAGAAACATATAATTCATTCTATGTGAAATCTTTTGAGAGAATAACTTATAAGCATTGTTTGCATTATTTGCAGAATACACATCATCACAGTCTTCACTCGTCAATTCATCTACGAAGTCATTAATTTTTTTATCCGAAAATATTCGTTTTTTACTTTGCTCTTTGAGCTCTTCTCGGGAGCATTTCCAAGTTAGAATCTGACCACGATGATCGGACAACGCAGTTATGACAACTTTGGCAGAGATATTTTCCAAATTACTTAACAAAGATATTATCTACTGATGATTCAGAAGTGTTCGTGACTCTAGTTGGTATAAAAAATCGTCTGTACAAAATTGTGTGCAGTATATCGAGAAAATCTCTAGATGATTTAGATTTTTCAAACAAATTGAGGTTGAAATCGCCACACAAAACAGTTCGATGTTTTCTGTACTTATTTATATATTCATTCAATAATTCATTTAGGGAATCCAAAAATGTGCTTACCTCACCCTTCGGTCTCCGATAGATGCAAATGACTATTACTACTATTTATAGTTGGAGATATAAACAGAGTCTACTTCATATACAGTACACCATGTTTCAGTTAGGCATAATATTTGAGGTATGTGTTCTAATGTTTTTAAGAAAAGTTCTATGTCAAACAGCTTGTTTTTTACAGATCTAATATTCTGATGAAGGATTGTTAGAGCTTCATTTTTCAACTTCAGTTTATTTGAATCCCTCTTCTGAATTCTTTTTTGGTCGGTCATTATCAGTAACGACCTCACTCACCGCACACGATATTTTTTGTGACGACCCAGGGACTAGACGATTTCTGTATTCTGCTAAGTAGACAACATCGAATAGATATTTTGGAAGCTGCTACAATAGCTGAAGAACTATTATATAGTCCAGCAATAGATGACTCGGTGTAAGTAATTGAATAATATGTATTACTTTACGTTAATTGAGTGTAAAACTTCAATGCGTTTTTCTCAAAACTGTTTTCTAAACTGGTGACCACTGTAGCTCAAAAACCGCTCGATAAATTCCAATAAAATTCATACAGCTTTTTTGAAACATGAAACACTAGTGCGTCATCGAAGGATTTCAAAAATTAAAAAACAGAGCTTGGATCAGGCACTAGATTATCTATGAACAAAACTAATTTTTTTGGTCTGATTAATTTGAAATGAACCTCGAAGGATAAGTGATGGCCACCGCAAGTAGTTTCGGTTGGAACTGAATCAACATAAACAGCCATTACTTTTAAAATTATTACTTTTTTTTCGAAGGTAGTATTTTAATTTTATTATTTAATTTAATTGAAATTATTTCGGAAAAAATTCAATGATTCAATGTAACATAAAAGAAAACTTACCTCATACCACGAAGTTATTTGTTGTTCAACCTCAGTTCTCAGAGTATTAATTTCTTCAATGGTCAAGGTGCTTTCTAAGTTGCTTTTGGCATCGTCGAACAGGGTGTGATGGGACGACTCGGCGCCTCGGGGTACATTGGAAGTTTCCACGATTTCACCCTCGATTTCAACGTTTTCCAGTTCTTCTAGGACCTCGCCGTCGGGGTGCCCTTTTGGTCCATCTTTTTATCCTTTTGGTTATCTAGTTTCTCTGGTTTCTGGGTAACACCGTCCGAGATATCCATATTTTCCTCTTCTTCGTCCGGTAAATCTTTGGAAGATTCTGTGGGATCTTCGGTTTCCTCGTCTTTTTCAGAAGGAATCTGAAATATTTGAATTTGGGAGGCTTTTACTTGGTAAAATTCCATTAGCAATAATAAAAAACAAGTACTGTGTTTTAAGGAATTATCCTGCTTCACAGGAACAGATAGACAGTTGAAAATTTTCGAAAATCATATAAATTCATTACATCCAAAAATTGAATTCACAACCGAAATAGAAAGCAATAATTCGATAAATTTCGAATGAAAATGGAAAACATGTTTTCGCAATTTACCATAAGCCGTCACATACAGATATTATAATACATAACTCGTCGTGTCATCCATATAAACATAAAATGTCAGCATTCAATAGTTTTATTCATAGATTGATTAACATCCCGTTATCACCAGAAAATTTCAACAAAGAACTAAATTTGATTAAACAAATAGCCAAAAATAATGGTTACAATCCCAAACTAATAAATAATATTTTAAATAAAAAAAAAAAGTAGAATCGCATTGAATGAAGTTTACCCTGTCGATAAATTGAAACAAAATTCAACACCTTAACCTACGTTGGCATTACAAGTGAGAAACTGAAATCATTCTTAAGTAGCAATAATTTCAACATAGCTTTCCAAACTAATAATAATTTAGGCAAATATATAAAAATAATAAAACCAAACCAGGTAAAAACAATAAATCAGGTGTTTATAGATTGAATTGCAATGATTGTGATAATTTCTACATTGGTAGAACACATAGAAATTTTAATATTAGAATATCGGAACATAAACGCAGTTTTTCAAATAAAAAATCAGATTCAAATTACGCGAATCATCTCTTAGAAAATAATCATTCTTTCGACCCACAGTTTGAAATTTTGCATACAGATAATAAATATTGGAAGGTAGATCTTTGGGAAAGTTTAGAAATCAATAAATACAAACACTCAGGTAGACTCATCAATCAACAAGTCGATTTAAGCCCTTCACCTCTATTGAATCTTTTCGGGGAGCAATCTATTCCTTAATTTTATTGGATATACCTGTCATAAATAACCACTTGAGAAGAAGCAACCAATAAGCTTTTAATTACTCAAGAACATTTATAGTTATATTCTCATTTATATTTTTCTGCATAATCATTTGTCTGAAGAGGCTACGGTGTAGTGAAACCCGTTACGAATCGCAATTATTAAGTAAAATTCCTTAAAACACAGTACTTGTTTTTCATTATTGAATCCGAAATAACACGCATTTTACTTTTTCGTTTAAGTGATGGAAGAAATGATGATCATTTTACATTATGGATCAAGCTATTCCATGAAATACTTCCGTGAAAGTTTTTCTTACATCATGGTACATGAGATAGAAGAGAAAAAGACAGAATATGAAAGGCTTTTATGCAATATTTACACTGTTATTGGAAGGTACTTCAATCGTTAATACTGATTGAATTATTTGATTCAAAATTGCATATTCTGCCAAGGGACTTCGTCCCTAGCACGAACATCAGCACCATTTACATTCTGTCAAGAAGTACTGGAAAATTAAATACAAAATATTTATTTTTCATCTAAATTTATTGTATCGCCTTCATAATAGGCCCTTACGAAATAATACATTTACGTCAATGAATAATCCAATCATCAAAACATTTTTCAAACGCTCCATCCTGAATCGACTTCTCTATGTCTTCTATCGATTGGAAACGGGTATCTCGAAGTGGTAATTTAAGTTTTGGAAAAAAAAAGTCGGCCGAAGCCATACCAGGTGAATGCGGTGGTTGTGTGATGGATACATTCCAATATGAGTAAATTATAGAGCTCTTGGTTACCTTTTTGGTGTTTTTCTTTCAATAACACGGTGCATACATCATATAAATACACTCCGTCAAGTTGGTATTTGGTGGAACTTGCGAAATGTCATCACCCTCTCATCAACTTTATCTTTGATATGCTAGTGCAAAGTATACAAGACTTGGGTGTGAATCACGCGGTTCGGAAGGAGTTCAATTTCAGAAAAGCAAATTTTACTGTGATGTATGACGTGATTCTCAATGCCGACTGGTCAACAGTTACGGACGATCCTGATGAGGCTTGTCGAGAGTTCAACTCCATTCTACGGGAAATTTTCGAAAAAACAGTACCTCTCAAGTCCAGGTTTTCCAACATGGTATACCTCGGATTTAATTGAAAGTATTTAAATTAAAGAAAAAGCCCGTGATAGTTATAGAAAGCATAGCTCCGAGTTACACTACAATAAATTCAAGTCTTTGAGGAGTATTGTGAAATCTAAAATGAACACAGCTTATGAGAACTTTATTCGATCATCCGAAGAGCGAATTTCCAGTGATCCTTCTGACTTCTGGTAATTCATTAAATCAAAAAAAGGCCATTCACGTACACCAGGAGAGATGAGAGATGATGGGAGGACATATAAACAGCCTGAAGACATTGTTGGTGCTTTCGCGAAGTATTTTGGTGGTGTCTCTGATGGATATAATGGAGATGTATTAGTTGATGATGGCGAAGCTCTTGGTACTGAATTCATCAATCTGACTACAATTTCTGTGGAAGATATAATCTCCGCTGTGAGAAAACTATCTAGCAAGCCTACCGCTGGTCAGATGGTATACCCAGCTTTGTTGTTAAGGACTGTATACGTGTCTTTGCACATCCTCTATGTCATATTTTCAATATTGTCTTGAGAAGTGGAGTTTACCCCTCGACGTGGAAGGTAGCTAAGATTGTTCCCATTTTGAAGAAAGGAGATTCTACCATCATAGGTAACGATAGGCCCATCGCGATTCTATCCAATTTCTCAAAAATCCTCGAGATTATTTTATACAACGCTATATGATCATGGTGCACTCTTAAGTAGGTTCAGAGCGACAACCCTGAACATAAGAAGAGGCTTTTTGGCCTCAACATTTTTGTTTAACCTCCTGAATAATCGTTCGGATCGTCCCCCTATTCTAGCTCAACTGAAAATTTCAGTTCCAAGACCGACCTCAAAAGATGGGCGTCTGTTTTTCCTGAGCACGCCCAGAACAAACTCACTCACACAATCTCCAATATTATTTATGTGTACAACTAATAATTCCATCTCTAGATTTTGTGATATTAATTTCTACTCGTTTACCACTAGTGTAGTGTATATTTGAACAATGTTCTCTGAAGCGCATCTGAGGTATTGCATACTTTTCTATTTTTCAAATTTTCAGTTTAACTCCTTTCTATTTTATTTTATGCCAAAGTATTTTTTCTAGTTTTTTTTCTTGATTTGTTCATTTTATTTTTGTGATTTTCTGTACCGAGTAAGTTTCGAATAGCTGCATGGTCTTTACTAATATTAACTCATTATTTATGATTACGCTTCAAGTTGTTGATTTGTTATATAAATATTTAAAATTTTCCTGTAATTGGGTTCTACCTGTAGGAAATAAAGAACTTATTATTTATTATCGTGGACTTATGCACTATCTCAGCTAGTAGCTGGATATAATTTACCTTTCCCAGATTCAGCAATCAAAGGGAATAGGCTCGATTACAATATACTTGACATAAATTTCCTAACTATCCTACATGTGTTAAGAATTACAGCTTTTTGCATTTCTATATAGGTATTCTTATGCAATTCTAATTTCTTAAGGCTATCATGCAAAGTTTTGGGTATTAAACCAGTCGAGGATACGATGACAGGAACAATATCTATTTTATCGAGGTGCCACATCTGCTTGATCTCAATAGCAAGGTCTGTGTATTTGGACTTTTTCTCCTGGAACTTGTTCAGCACGTTGTTATTATTCGGTATGGCGACATCCACCAGCATTGCTGTTTTGGCTCTCTTATCATACACCACGATGTCCGGCCTATTATTCGTCACCATTCTGTCAGTGATAACAGGCCTATCGTAGTATAATCTGATAGAGTCATTTTCCAATACGGGCGCCGGCTGATACTTGTAATATGGCTGGAAGGTGTTCAGAAGTCCGTACTTGTGTGCAAGTTTCTGGTGGATAATGTTGCACACTTGATTATGCCTGTGAAGATACTCCGTATTGGCCAGTTGTTCGCATCCGGACGTAATATGCTGTATAGTCTCCGATCTTATATGGCATTTTCTGCATTTATCTGTTTGTAATGTTCCGTCCTTCATTATAAATTTTTTGTAATTGTTTGTAGCGATCACTTGGTCTTGGATGGCCATGAGGAATCCCTCTGTTTCTGCGAATAATTCTCCTTTCATCAACCATTTGTTGGAGGCTTCTTTGTCGATGTGTGGTTGATTTATCTCATGGTGATGTCGTCCATGCAATTCCTTTCTTGACCATTGCTCTTGTTTTTCAGTATCTGATAGGAACGGTAGATTCAGCAGGTCATCTCTGGTAGCAAGATTCAGAGGTGTATACCCCTTATCAGCCAACGATACTACTCTATGGAGGTCAGAAGTGAGAGCTTTTGCTGAGAAGAATTCTCTGAGATTTCTTATCTGTTCGGTGTGTAAATTGACAACATCTATTAATCCGCGTCCTCCTTCTTTCCGCTTCAAAGTTGTTCGTATCACAGACGATTTTGGATGATGATTGTTGTACTTTGTCAGCATCGTTCGGGTCTGCCTTTGAATATCATCCAGCTCCGTCTTAGTCCATCTGATTATTCCAAATGAGTAAAGCAACACTGGAATGGCGTAGGTGTTAATTGCTTTGACTACATTCCCCGAGTTCAACATCGATTTCAGCACAGACTTCAGACGCTGACTGTATTCTGAACGAATCTTCTCCTTTGATTGTTTTTGGTCTAACAATCTGACTTGTTGGTATCCCAGATATTTGTATGTTTCGCCATCTCTCATGCACTGTATAATGTCACCGTTTGGAAGTTGTGTTTCACCATCTATGACTTTCCCTCTTTGAATGTTCAGGGTCTTACATTTTTCAATCCCGAATTTCATATGAACATCTGCCGAGAACTCACTAACAGTTTTCAGCAAATTATCCAATTGCTTCTTATTCGAAGCATATAATTTGATATCATCCATATACAGCAGGTGGGAGATTGTATGATAATTCCTTTCTGCTTTTATCCTAAATCCGTATCCAGTTCTATTGAGCATTGAGGACAATGGGTTCATTGCCAAACAGAACCATAGTGGACTCAAAGAGTCTCCTTGAAAAATTCCACGACGTATGGGTATCTCGTCGGTTTTAATTGATTTATTGTTCATGTTGACCTGCAGAGACGTGCGCCAGTGTGTCATTGTTGTCTTCAAGAACTCTACCAGGGCTGGGTGAATTTTGTATATCTGCAATACTTCGATAAGCCAAGAATTGGCGGTACTATCGAATGCCTTCAGATAATCGAGAAAAGCTGAATGAACATTGCGATGCCCTACGTGTGCCTGTTTCATTATCACAGAATCGATGATGAGTTGTTCCTTGCACCCGTGGTGTTTCTTTCTGCATCCTTTCTGCTCCTCTGCTAATATATTGTTGTCGTCAAGGTGTTGGTATATTCGATTGGATATGCATGAGGTGAGTATTTTGTAGAGTGTTGGCAGGCAAGTGATTGGTCTATATTGAGACGGATCCTGTGTTCTATCGCTGTAAGGTAGCATATATGTAAAGCTTTGGGTTAGGAAAGTGGGTGTTTTCCTGGGATGTTGAAGAACATACGTGAGCTGTTTCGCTAGGGCTCCATGGAGCTTATCAAACTTCTTGTACCAGTTATTATTATTATTATTATTAAAAGTATCAGTCGCATCCTGACCCAATTTATAATTTCGACCATTATCCCTTACAATTGAAATATAGACTTCAAGTAGCTTGCGATGAAGATAGGAAAAAAAATCTAAGCCAATTAGAAAAGGAAAATTCGATCAAAATACTCAGCTGGGAAAGTATAATGTTGACGAAAAAGTTCTTGTTCGAAATAATTCGGGCAAAATGTGCGAAGCTATATTCAAAGGTCTGTACACAGTAGTCGGAGAAGATGACCCAAACATCCTCATAGATATAGATGATAAAATAGTTAAGGTACATAAAAATCGGAGTTAAGTCGTATGTAGGTTAGTGTAAGCAAAAATTTTTTTTCCCGTTTCAAATAAAAAATCAACAGGGCTGCAGAGAATGGCGTTTTCCCCAATATCTTGAAAGTTGCTCGGGTAGTTATGCTCTTAAAGAGGGGAGACCCAACCTTAACTGGGAACTACAGACCAATCTCACTGCTCCCTGTCTTGTCTAAAGTATTTGAAAGAATGGTAACTTTCCTCAATGATCATAATATCTTAACAACCTGTCAACATGGCTTTCGAAGGGGTTAATCAACTCAATTAGCCATTATGAGTTTCGTCAATTTCCTACTTGAATGATCAAATGAGAATAAAAAATGTATTGCACTAAAGCTTTCGAGTTGGTGGTGCACGCTATATTGCTGAATGAAATGTATTCTCTAGGATTTAGAGGAGAAATACATGACTCAATACAATCATACTTATCCAACCGGATGCAGCTTGTTGAGATCCATCGAGTTTAATCCTCTTTGCTCGACATAAAGTGTGGTGTCCCGCAGGGCCAAAGATATGCCTGATATTGTTGGTGACCCTGGTAATGTGATTATGTTTGCTGACGACACTATATTGCTCGATGCGGATCTTGATCTTGCCAGCACACTCATAAACGTTCAAAACTTACTCAATGAATTTTTTATCTGGTTTGAAGCCAACAAGTTACTTTTGAACATACCAAAAACTGTTTTTATTAACTTTTCACTTAAAAATTTCAGTTCAAACAATGCCTGTAGTCATCTATTGAGGGTAAAAAGTAAATCCATTCAACAAGTTCAATCCACAAAGTTCCTAGGCATCACAATCGACAACAGCCTAAACTGGCACGAACATATTGACCAGCTGTGTAGTGTCTTGTCTCCACTTTGTTTTGCATTGTATAGATTGAGGGTAACGATCAACAGAGAAATATCTTTATCTTTCTATCATGCATATTTTCGTTCTAGGCTTAGTTACGGTATTATGTTTTGGGGTGCTTCTGGTTATTGTGACAGGGTTTTTAAATTACAGAAGAGAGCCTAATTCCTAATGAGGAATATTGTGGGTATATCTAGGCGTACATCATGTCTCAATTTTTTTCGTGAATTACATATCTTGCCACTCGCTAGTATGTATATACTTGAGATTGTAACATACGTAAAAGTTAACTTAACTAGCTTTCTACCCAATAATTTTCATAACAATTACCTAACCAGGGGATCAGATCTATTAGTCACACCATCTCATACTCTATCAGGATATGAAAGAGGTTCTGGATACATGGGAATTAAGCTGTTTAATGCACTTCCCAGAAATATTCGGTCAAACAGTGATAATAGATTTTTGCACTAGATGCTTCTACTCACTTGATGAATTTTTTTCAATTGTTAGTTTTTCTTGTCATATGTGGACATGTCTTATACCTCTAATTACTTACTCAAGTATTGTAATGGTCAAAGGACAGTAAATATTATTATGCACTATCTCAACTATTAGCTGGATATAATTTACCTTTCCCAGATTCAGCAATCAAAGGGAATAGGCTAGATTACAATATACTTGACATAAACTATCCTACATGTATTAAGAATTACAGCTTTTTGCATGTCTATATAAGTATTCTTATGCAATTCTAATTTCTTAAGGCCATCATGCAAAGTTTTGGGTATTAAACCAGTCGAGGATACGATGACAGGAACAATATCTGTTTTATCGAGGTGCCACATCTGCTTGATCTCAATAGCAAAGTCTGTGTATTTGGACTTTTTCTCCTGGATCTTGTTCAGCACGTTGTTATTATTCGGTTTGGGGATATCCACCAGCATTGCTGTTCTGGCTCTCTCATCATATACCACTATGAGCTTTTGCAGAGAATTCTTCTCTGCAGAGAATTCTTCTCTGCAAAAGCTCTCTCTGTTCGGTGTGTAAATTGACAACATCTATTAATCCGCGTCCACCTTCTTTCCGCTTCAAAGTTGTTTTTATCACAGACGATTTTGAATGATGATTGTAGCATCGTTTGGGTCTGCCTTTGAATATCATACAGTTGTTTTAGTCCATCTGATTATTCCAAATGAGTAAAGCAACAATGGAATTATAATTATTGTTATTGGGAGAGCTAGCTCCTGTAAGAAACATAGTAGATACCGAAGGTAGGTTTCCTAAGAATATAAGATTGAAGCAATCAACTGCTACATTTATTTTCATGTGCAATACACTTTCAATTTTGATTCATTCATTAAATTCCCAATTTTAATGGTTTGTTTTACTACCAAGTGTGGCTCCGAAGGCTCTCATAATCAATTTTTTTTTAATTCAAATTAAAAAGAATATTTTGTTCTTTGTTTTTGCTGGGTGGAAACACTAGAACATACCCATGCCCTTAGCCTCTGACTGAACTGTTATTTTTTTCTAAGTGACCGCTGTCTCCCTCAACATCAGGGGAACTGAGAATTTGGTTACACAGTTACAATGCGTTTTATCAATGTAGAGTCGAAATTGACTCGTTCTAGCATGTCTTCAACAAGCTTTACACGATTCAATTTTCGAATAAAAATACAGGTCTTTTGGAACTAGTCGGGCGGCAACGCCTTTCAAGACCAAACAATCGTTTAAAATGGTACGAATTGCGACACAGAAAGTTCATTGCCTATCTCTCACAAACTTCAGTGACAATTTTCAAAAACCATTTGCTTTATCACTTATATGCTATATATGTTTTTGATAAAGTCGATTCACCGTATGCCTTCTGTAACATTTTCAGCGATTCGGTATGCGACATTTCATTTGCAATACAACATTTGAGACCAATTCTTTGTTCGATATTTTTATCCATTGTAAAAATCGCAAAATACACTTGTGAGAACTGACAAAATCGAACAGTGTAAACAAAGTAAATGACAGATCGCGTTCAAACTTCACGTCAGTATAGAAAACAGCTGTGCCAACTTAGCAACGACAAAAATTTCGACAATCGTTTAAAGCAGATTCTTTGAATAATCAATTCCCGGTACTTTTTTGACAGAATGTAAGTTTCAATTAAATAATTCATCTCCTGATCTCACCGTCTTCTCCTTTTGTGCCTCAGCCTGTTCTTCGGTCGCTACATCCAACACTTGAGAAGCATCTTCCTTAGCATCCTTGATATGTTTATACATATCAGCTTTCGCGTTTTCGTCGACTTCGGGTTCCTTCTCTTCCGTTTCGTCAGTTTCCTTGTCTTTAGAATCGATAGTTTTCAATTTCTTCTGTACGGGCTCGTTGACGTCGCCCAAACTTCTCTGAGTGTCCGATTCGCCAGGTTTCTGTTTTCGTTTCAATTCTTCGTTGTCTCTTTTGCTTGCGTCCATGTCTTGCGGTTTGTCCGTTTGGGAAGAGTGTCCGGATCGACTCTCTTCCATCTGGGATTGACCCATTCCGTCTTGATCGGGTTTGTCCTCCTGGCGTAACTCCTCGATGGGTTGTGTGGCTTTGCTTTCGGATTCTGTTCCTTGGGTCTGCAATTATTTAGAAAGAATAAGTCATTAGAGCTATTTAAGAAAAATGGTAAAGGCTGACAGCCAGCCCATCAGGGTATCGAAGGTAATGAGCAGAGAAAGCCTTGCCAGAACGGCAACAGCTGTTAGGCCGATGAGACCAGAACCTATTCTGACTATCCCATGGACCCTAATGCTCCCCTTCTCTCAAAAATAGAACACTACCGATGCCCTGAACTATTGGGCAAACATCTAGGGACTGAGATAGTCAGAAAGGCTCATAATAAGGCTGCAATCAAAGAAGAAAGTACATAAACTATTGTGCCTGGACAAAAAGTCTATTTGGATGGTACTTGGCCTATATAACTCAATAAACACCTACACTACAAACGGAGTTACTCTGCTTTGGTGCCCAACCCAACAGAGTATCGAAAGGATAGAGAAAGACAAAAAGGCAAGAGCTGTTAGGCCGATGAGACCAAAACCTATTCTGACTTCCCATGGACCCACATGCTCCACTTCTTCCAAAACTGGAACACCACAGAGGCCCCGAACTATTGGGTAGGCATCTCGGGACTGAGACAGACAAAAAGCCTCATAAAAGGGCCATTCAAAGAAGAGCTTAGGTTTGATACATGAAATATTGTCCCTTGACAAAAAGTCTTTTGACGGGACACCAACTCAATGAACACCTACACGTCATGAGACTGTCGGAAACCACACAGTCTTCACCTCGAAAGACAAGTGCAGAGAGCGCAAAACACTCTCTGGGCTTGCCAAAAGTTTATTGGGCCCAGATGGGGGCTCAAACCAAACATAATATTTTGTTTATACAAGACAGTGATGAGATCGTATCTGACCTAAGCGGCCATCGTATGGTGTACGGAACAAGAAGGGGAGACAAAACGGAAAAAAATGAGCAATATCCAAAGGCAAGCATATCTAGCAGTCACGGGAGCCTTGAGATCCACACTCACGGCCTCCATGTAGTGTCTGCTGGGCGTCCCTCCTCTATAACCAGTCAAAGCTGCCCTGCTAATAGTCGTGAGGTACAGTGGTGCGACTAGCACTGCAGTTAGGTTTCCTTGAACTTCCACCACACTTCTCACAATCAGTGCTGAGTCTATTTTTACATTCACTTTATATATTGTACAGTATTTTTTAATCAATTCCGATAACAATGGAAAAATTACCTTATCAGCAGCCTCAGTTTCATCAACGTCCATTGCTTCGACACGATCCTCATTTGTCTGAGTCTGGTCCAATCCACTTTCTTCCACTTCATCTCCTTTATCTTCACCTTCCTGTTCTTCTACATTTTCATCCATGTTACTATCTTCCTTCATTTTATCATCAGCTGAATCTTCCGGCTGTTTGTCGTCTACATCTTCAACCTCTTGTTCCTCACGTTCTTCATTCTCCCCCTTTTTGACTTCCTCGTCATCACTGCTATATTCATCGACTTCATCTCTTTGCTTATCTTCTTTTTGATCCTCATCTTCAGTTTCTTCTTTGTTTTCAGGAATATTTTGTTCTAGACAAGGAATTAACAATAAAACACAATTATACTGAATATCAGAGGAGAAATTTTATATGAAAAATCACGAAACTCTACAATACAACTAACGTATATTCCCTCAAACGCGTATATATCTATTTTGATGCACTTAATGATTCTTACCCTTCATAGCATCAATATCAAATGGATTTTCTTCATTTTGCTCCCCGTCCTTCTCCTCTCCCTCATCCAATTTCAAATCGTCAGGCAACTCCATAGGCTCGGGTTCCGGGGGTTCCGGTAAATTACCGTGGTAAGGATCGACCTGATCTTCGTCATATTCAGGTTCTTCGAGTTCGTTAATATCTTTTTTGTTCTTCTCCTTATCTTCGCCCGGCTGCTCTTCGTCCTCGTCAGTTGGTTTGTTCTTCGAGTCTTTTTCTTTGGCGCCGAGGTGTTTGTCTTGTTCTTCTTCTCCTTTGTTGCCGGATTCTTCTTCCTGATCGCCTTCTATGAGAAATAGAATAATTTAATGCAATATGAAAATTTGCAATTCACATCAATTGAGTAAGCTCATGGACATATGAATAACGCATCCGCAATTTCAAAGGTCTGACCTTCTTCTTCACTGGCTTCAGCATCCTCTTCTTTATCAGATCCCCAGATTTCTTCATCGAGTTTATCAGCCCCCTTTCCAGTCTCTCCCATCTGTTCTTCTGCATCCGAGTCAGAATTATCATCGTTATCTTCAGCATCACTATCTTTTTTTTCTTTATCCTGCAACATTAATCATTGGTAGATAAAAAATGATGTCATTTAAAATTGATATTCTAATACATTCACAGAATGAAGAAAGAAATGAATCATATATCAAAATATATTGTTGCTACCAAAAACTTTCTTGTATATGAATACGGAGAATATTTCTTTTCGACAGAAGGTAGATAGTGTGGGCTGATGGACAGCTGTGTCAATGCAAAACAGTGTCTATTATTGGCACACTCTGTCCTAAATTTCACCTGAAAGTTACATCCTTAATGTAAAGGCTATAAGCTCTGTCGGTGAGAGGTTAATAACCTCTGTGAGCTCCTGTTATTAGATCCAAGTTCCTCAAGCCTGATTCTGTCCGTAACTAGGAATTCGTTCATGACGTGCTCAATTGATTCTCATTCCTCCTCATATAGCCTGCATGAAGAGCCCTGTATTAATTCTAACTTATTTAGGCCATTTCTGAGGCGATAGTACGCCGTTAATGTCGCAATTAGAATTTTTAGGTCTAGCCTAGAGAGTTTAAGCTAAGCCTTGGCTCTGGCAGTCGAAGGTCCACTGATGGAAGTGCTTCTATACCTTCAGGTCCATCCACCGGTTATTTTTCATTCTCGCGTTTTCCAGGGGAATTCCAAGCCTGGACTCCAGTGCGGAGAATCCCAAGGCAGATGAAGCTTATTTCTTTCTGCTAGTTTGGCGAGACTGCAATAAGAGACGTGCAGTTGTCGGATGCCAGTGCCTTCAGTGCAGCTTGGCTATACGAGATGATTTTTATTGACCTACTTGTTAATCACCCGCCAGCAGGAGGTTAGCAAAATTGGCAATAACGAATATTTACGTTTGAAAAACAGTTGCCCGCCAAGACAGATATAAACCAGCTCCAACACCTTGGGCAGTTTTGAAGCCATCTGTGAACCAATAAGGATTGTACATGGAGCTGGCCCATTTTTGTGTGCTGTGAAAGATGAACTGGAATGTTGGTTGTCAGACTTCATACTCAGCATCTCGTTGTCTTCAATGTCAGACTAAAGAGCCGAGCTCGAAGCTGAAAATGTTTGTCCCGTTTCAGGGAAGGTGATGGAACTGTAGAAAGCTATTCTAGCTGTTCCTATAATCACCAGGTTAAGGGTGCACGCCCAGTATTAATTCCATGACTGCAGTAAGTGTAGCGCGAAATGCTGAGCGATTTAAGTTGCTTAATCGCTACAATGATTCGATTCGAATTAACTTTGAATTTAAGAAAAACCTCACTTGTAACTTGCTGTCAAAATCTTCAGACATTTCGATTCCTTTATCCTCTTCTTTACAATCCGGGTCTTCCTCATTCTCCTTCTCTTTGCCTTCAGCCTGAGCTTCATCGAGCTGATCCTCGGACTCGATCTTATCCGACACATCTTTCTCTCCCTTACCATCGCCGAGTCCCATACCATCAGATGGTTTGGATACTCCTTCGTCGTCCAATTCATCTGAGAGCTCGGGAGGTACGCAGAATCCCTGCAAGAAAATAGTTATTGTATAAGGTGTTAACTTATCTGAGATTTAACTACACTACGCCAAGAAATAAACACACAAATTCAACATTTCGAATTTCTTCTTTGGTTTCATTTTGATTGTTCTCACGCATGTGCTGGTACATTACTGGAAAAATAATTCTTCAACATCTAAACTTTTTCTGAATAAATTTGACTTTTCGATAGTGTGTTAATTTCTTGGCGCAGTATAGCTTCAATGAAATTTAACTCACCTTTCCTGCCAGCTCGATGAAAATATTAAGTAACACGGAATTCAGCTTACACGTAACCCGATACGAAGAGACTTGCTGAGTTAAGAAATATTGGTAGAGTAGAATGGTTTGATCTATCAAAGATAAATATTGATTTATCACAAGTTTTTGATCGTTTTTCAATGGTAAACTCAAGGAAATAATAGATTCGAATACTCCTCCAATAGATTTAACAATTTTCTTGAAATTCAACAGTTCAACATCTGCCAGCAAACTATCAACTAGCAAATTCTTCAAATGTTCTTCTTGCAGTTCCATCGACGGTTCTTCTTCCGGTATTTCCTCCGTTACCTTCGGTGTTTCGGAATATTTCTTGAACATTCGTTGTATTACGAGAAGAAGTTTAGAAGAGCTCTTCTCGATTCTTTCTTGGAGATTACATTTTTCTTCACTTGTATCAGCCAAACAACTCGCATTTAAATCCTCCTTGGCGTTGAGTAATTGATCCTGCAACCAGCTTAGACTATCAAAGAGAGAGGTTCCTTGAAAGACAGATAGAACATCCTTCATCCTTTCCAGAATTAATTCTATTTGATCCGAAATTAATTCCTTGTCATCTGTAGGAACGAACTTTGGATATTTCACCTCGAATTCTGAACAAGGTAAACCGCCTAAAGTTTTCTTAAGTGCTGTCAAAATTCTTTCAGTTAATCCAATGATATCATTGAGTGTACTATGCATTCTTGTCCACTTTTCATCATATTTATATTGGACAAATCCTTTCACTGAACCCTTCAGCTGAATCAGCTTTACAGGTGTCACATTCAAGTTATCTTCTTCGGGACATGTATTCAAGATTATTTTATATTGATTACAAGTAATCACCAAGTTCTCCATTATTTTCTTCAAGTTTTCCAAACATTCAACATCCAAATACTCTGCGCTATTACAATATCGTGACATGTTGACGAAATAATACCTCAGATAGTAGAGACATCTGCTCATCTCTATCATTTCGATTTTTTGAGTATGCGCAAGGCTCTGAAATGGAACGAAATAAATTTTTTGATGATTCGGAAAAATATTGAGATACTCACCAGGAGATGAGCGGAATATCCTTGACATCTTTGAATATTGTTCAAGCCTAAATCTTTAGCAGGTTGCAATAAGGCAGTTTGCAATGTGTCGTAACGTATCAAAGATCTCATAAAATAAAGTTCGCACGAGTCCCAAATTGTCAGAATCTTTTCATCGTTTCGACTGAAAGAAAAAATAATAATTGTACAACAGACCTGATATTAATATTAGTGGTATTGATGGTGAATTATTATAAGTGCCGATACATTTATCTTTCGAAACTTTCTGATCAAAATAGCTAATAATTTTTTGTTAATGCTTGTCTATTATCAATGAAGTGGAATATAAACACCTCAAAAAGTCTAGGAACACTTCTGAATATCGATATATCGTATCCAGAACGATCTTTGATTCTTTTAAGAAATGAACACCTGCATCAATTTCTCACCAAATTATGCAGAGTGCCGCAACAGATTTCAGTTTTTTTATAAAAAACTAAAAATGCAGCAGATGCGACGCTGCTTTATAATCATTTCATGTATTCAGTGTTTGAAATCAGTTAGTTGGCACTTTGTTTCTGTTGTAAGCACGAATAAAAGATTCAAGTTCTGTGATTCGACCATGGAAAGACGACATTTGATTAGAGAAGAGATGTTACGAGCCGTTGGCATGCTCCAAGCTGGGAGCTCACAACGGGAAGTATCCAGGGTTCTGGGAAGTAGCCCAAGTGTCATAAACCGTTTATGGTCGCGTTTCAATGAAACAGAAGCGTAGAAGAACGCCATACAGGTCGTTTCAGGATTACTACAGTCACCCAAGACCAATTTTTGGTTTTACAAGCCAGAAGAGATCGTACTACCACAGCATCTCAATTAGCTCAAGAGCTATCACGAGTTCATAATGTACATTTTTCCGACCAAACTGTGAGAAATCGACTGCACGAAGGTCAACTCCACTCCAGAGGTCCTTTAAGAGTTCCACAACTGACCCATGGAAATCGCGCTGCTCGTTTAGCTTGGTGCCAAGAACACGTGAACTGGGATCAAGAGAGTTGGGCCATAGTTCTCTTCAGTGATGAATCTAGATTTAGTTATTATCCCGATTCGGGAAGAATTCGAATATGGAGGGAACCTGGAAAGCAAAACCGTCTCCAGCATGCTCGAGAAGTTGTTAGACAGGGAGGCGGATCAGTGATGTTTTGGGGAGGTATACGCCTTGGTGGAAGAACTGACCTCGTTTTCATACACAACAACCTCACGGGAAATTCTTACGCAAATGAGATAGTTTTACTTGTAGTGGTACCGTATCTCCAAACAATGGGTCAAAATCCACTCTTCCTTTCAACAAGATAATGCCCCTCCTCATCGTGCAAGAGTTGTCTTGAACGTTCTTGAAGAGAATGATATCGATCTTCTACCGTGGCCATCCTGCTCCCCAGATCTGAATCCCATCGAGCATGTGTGGGACACCGTAAAAATAAATCTCCTGCGTCAAAACGTCTTCCATCATGAACAGGAGCTTCGATTAGCAGTTCAGGGGGCTTGGATTGACTTAGGCCAAAATGTAATAGACAATTTAATATTGAGCATGCCGCGACGATGCCAAAGTGTCATCAATAACAGAGGTGGACCTTCTGGGTACTGAAAAATATGCTTCCATATCGTTTTGAAAATATTAGTTCAGGATTTTTTTTTGTGTTTTACCAAATTTCGTCATTTTCAAATTTCAAATTTTTTTTTATAATAGGTGCTTTGGAGAAGTCAAATATTATTTGGTTTTCTTGAGAATACATTATATACAATACATCCTAACAAAAACCGAAAGATTTCTGTAAATTCGAATCATCAAATTCATATTTTAAAGATATTGGTAAGTGTTCCTAGACATTTTTGAGGTGTTTATTTCATACATTCCACAATTTTATTTTTACAAACACAACCAGTTTCAACCGTCAGGTTATTTTCAATTAGTCAACTACAGGAACTGAACTTTCTTATATTGATACTAGCCTAATTTGATATAAACTAGTGGAGATGTATAAATGAGTAATAAAAAACAAGTACTGTGTTTTAAGGAATTTTACTTAATAATTGCGATTCGTAAGGCGTTTCATTACACCGTAGTTTCTTCAGACGAATATAAATGAGTAGTTGGCTATTGAGGTTGATTTCACTTGTGTTTTTCAAAGTTTATTGATTTCCAAACATTCCAAAAGATTAATTTTCTTTCATCTATCGCAATCATGAAGAATTTTGACATTATCTAATGTCATTGAATGTTTCGTCGTTTTTATATGTCAGAGGATAAATGTTCTTTGAATATGGTTTCAGAATACCTGTCTGTCCAATATAAGCTACCGTACACTCATTGCAAGTAATTTTGTAATTTGTCTGATCTTTTTATATCATTGAAATAATGATATAACACTTGAAAAATGTGGTTATTTGTTGAAAGCGGATAAATTCTTGTTTGAGTAACGATGCTGCTAAATGTTTCAAATTTTTGGAATGCCATGAATAATTTATGCCTAATTCGGATTCAATTCCAGGCTACTCATGATATTGGGAATTCTTTGATCCTAAATTGTGTTTGCAAATTACCTACAAGAACGAAATCATACTTTAAATAATAATTTTGATATTTTTCATAATGAAAATAATAGATTCCTAAAGAGGAAGCATTGGAAATCGATAAACAGCAAAATTCAAAAAACTTGATAGTCATTCAGACCTAAATTCGTCATCAATACTCAATCTTTTCAGTTCTAAGCAGCCCAGATTGTATTTTTCTCCTATCCAAGTAAATGATTTTACCAGTGATGATCTTTGTATCTAATGCGGAAAGATCTTCATGTCTGGGTTATGTAAACACCATTATAATCAGGGCAACACAGTCTATTTACTCCTGAATTGTCTAATTTGTGAGTTTTGTCTTTGGCATTAAAAAATAATTGTGTTAATTTACATGTAGGTTTGAAGGCAATTTTTATGTTGTGACTTGACATTTGATTTGCAACTTGTTGTGAAATCGAACCAAAATAAGTTAAGGGAGAGAATATTTGCAATGAAATAAAACTATGGTATTTAGATTTTCACTATATTAACAAAACTATGACCGGTTTCACCACACTGTGGCTTCATCAGATAAATACAAACTAATGAACAGAGTTATTTCTTATATATTTTTCTTATTTCCTACTTAATATTACATTAGGTACAAGTACTTTCTTTGTTAATCTCTAAAATTTTCCATAAATTGAATTTTTGTCTATTATTTCATTGTGTAAAATTTTGAAATTATCATTAAAGTTATGGTTTTCTTCGAGTAAGTGATTAGAATAATGGGAATCTGATTTATGATAATTGAAACTACGTTTGTGCTCGGATAATCTAACTTTGAAATTTCTGAAAGTTCTACCGAAATAAATTTCATTACAATCCCTGCAAGACAGTTTATAAACACCGGATTTATTACCTTTATCAATTTTAGATTTGTAATCTTTAATATGTCTAGAGAATTATCAGTTCGGAATGCTATATTGAAATTATAATGCGAGAGGAATGATTTTAATTTTAGACTAGGATTACCAATATAAGTTAAGCTGGTTTATTTTGTGTTAGAAATTTTATACTTGGAAATACTTCCTGGTTTGCTTTTGAAAGTTTTTGCGTGAAATCATATTCTCAATCATAGTTGGACTGTAACCGTTATTGACTGCTATTTGTTTCATTATATAAATTAAGCAACTCGGATGGGTTTCCCAACATACCCCTTGTACTTGTACCTAATGTAATATTAAGTAGGAAATAAGACTAATATATAAGGAACAACTCTGTTCATTAGTTTGTATTTATCTGATGAAGCCACAGTGTGGTGAAACCGGTCATAGTTTTATTAATATCTAAATACCATAGTTTTATTTCATTGCAAATATGTATATCGATTTTCATTAAGTTATGACCTCCTCAATCAACTTATGTAGGTTAATTAAGCTAACTGTATTTGTTTTTGAGAACTATTTTGTCTACTGGCGATATGACGCAAATTTCTTTGTAAAGAAAGATTTTCAATAGAAAATGGTAATGAAAATGCTCTATGAACGATTGAGTTGAAAACGGATAGTTTATGTTGCAAGGGATGATAAGAGTCATGAGGAATGCAAATACCTGTGAAAGTAGGTTTCGAAATATATCAAATGTAAAAGAGTTATTTTTCGGGAAATGGTAAAGTCTAATATATATATATGCATATATATATATATATATATATATATATATATATATATATATATATATATATATATATATATATATATATATATATATATATATATACCTTCGAATACCTATCTACATATATCATATAGTAAATACTTGTTGTTTTCTCTCTCTTTATAATTCATACCTATTTTTCTATACTTGAATCAAATTGTTCAACCGTACCTTAGTTTTAACTCACAATTTATAAACGTCTGGTGACGATAGAAATATCGAAATAGCTATCACTTTTGTTAATTAAATATTTTCCACCTAATTTTGTAAGCTTTGAATTTGGGAGGCTTTTACTTGGTAAAATTCCATTATCAATCATAAAAAACAAGTACTGTGTTTTAAGAATTTTACTTAATAATTGCGATTCGTAACGCGTTTCACTACACGTAGCTTCTTCAGACGAATGAATATACAGAAAAATATAAATGAGAATATAACTATAAATGTTCTTGAGTAATTAAAAGCTTATTGGGTTGCTTCTTCTTAAGTGGTTATTTATGACAGGTATATCAATAAAATTAAGGAATAGATTGCTCCCCGAAAAGATTCCGAAAAGATTCAATAGAGGCGAAGGGCTTAAATCGACTTGTTCATTGATGAGTCTACCTGAGTGTTTGTATTTATTGATTTCTAAAGTTTCCCAAAGATCTACCTTCAATATTTATCATGTGTATGCGGAATTTCAAACTGTGGGTAGAAAGAATCATTATTTTCTAAGAGATGATTCGCGTAATTTGAATCTGATTTTTATTTGAAAAACTGCGTTTATGTTCCGATATTCTAATATTAAAATTTCTGTGTTCTACCAATGTAATGAAATTATCACACTCATTAAATTCATCAATAAACACCTCGATTTATTGTTTTCACCTGGTTTTGAATCTTTTTATATATATTTGCTATTATTATTAATTTTATTTGATATATTGTCATAAATAATTTCTTTCTTAAGAAGAAGCAACCCAATAAGCTTTTAATTACTCAAGAACATTTATAGTTATATTCTCATTTATATTTTTTTGTATATTCATTCGTCTGAAGAAGCTACGGTGTAGTGAAACGCGTTACGAATCGCAATTATTAAGTAATTCGATAAATTTCTTAGACGTAACAATTTCGAATGAAAATGGAAAACATGTTTTCGCAATTTACCATAAGCCGTCACATACAGATATTATAATACATAACTCGTCGTGTCATCCATATCAACATAAAATGTCAGCATTCAATAGTTTTATTCATAGATTGATTAACATTCCGTTATCATCAGAAAATTTCAACAAAGAACTAAATTTGATTAAACAAATAGCCAAAAATAATGGTTGCAATCCCAAACTAATAAATAATATTTTAAATAAAAACAAAGTAGAATCGCATTGAATGAAGTTTACCCTGTCGATAAATTGAAACAAAAATTCAACACCTTAACCTACGTTGGCATTACAAGTGAGAAACTGAAATCATTCTCAAGTAGCAATAATTTCAACATAGCTTTCCAAACTAATAATAATTAAGGCAAATATATAAAAATAATAAAACCAAACCAGGTAAAAACAATAAATCACCTCTATTGAATCTTTTCGGGAGCAATCTATTTCTTAATTTTATTGGATATACCTGACATAAATAACCACTTAAGAAGAAGCAACCCAATAAGCTTTTAATTACTCAAGAACATTTATAGTTATATTCTCATTTATATTTTTCTGTATATTCAATCGTCTGAAGAAGCTACGGTGTAGTGAAACGCGTTACGAATCGCAATTATTAAGTAAAATTCCTTAAACACAGTACTTGTTTTTTTATTATTTTTGTAATCTTGTTTACAAAGTAAACCAAAATCACCGTACAATTTTTCATCACATAAAAAAATTCTATAGACTCAGAAATTTCATATTTTATCCTTCTTATCAGGTTGAAAATCATTTTTTCCACTCACCTGATTCCAATATGATTCGAGCTAGCTTTTAAATCCACGGGTTTGATAGTGAACTCTTCAGTGTTTTTCTTGACCGTAGAATCTACCATACCGGTTCTATATGACAACCCAATTTTGCTCAAAGTTTTGAACAGATCGGCTAAGGCTCTGTGTTTTTGTTGCAAAATGCTCTTCGCTTGAGATTTTTGTTTATTTTTGGGTAGTGTAGTGTCAACCTGTGGAAAAATTCAATGAATATTTCAATAATATAGATTTGAAGGGTATTTATTACATGGTGGATAGCTTTTAGACGTTTATGAAGACAGTTGCGTCAGTTTATGAGAATCTCTATTTCTGAAATATACTGGGTTACAAGACATTTCCGGTTATGCCGGAAACGCACACCAACTTTGTTATTTTGGATGAAAAACGCGGTATATGAGAATCCATATTGTTTTTACTTCATTAGATTACTCGTTAGAAATAAGTAAAGTTCCATTAACATTATCTTTACCTAAAATTTAAATTGCTCGAAATATTTCACCAACTTATTCGACTTACAGTTCATAGTTGAAATTCGCAAAGGCGGCTTAGGTTCATAGGTACAGTTCCCAGAGTATAGACAACTATCGTTTTCTACATTTTAAATTTAGAAACGAGGGGAGAAACTGTACACATTGATGAATTTTCAACGCTAAATTATGAACCATACACAATGAACAAAATTTTATTTCTCTATATTTCATAAGAATTGTTCAAAGTGTTAACTATTTACATTTGAGAGTGCTTCTATTTGACGCATAATACTGTACGATGATGTTGTCTCCGCTTTTTTTGAAATTTAAAGCATTTTGGAGTCTATTATCTAAGTATTGAAGTGACATGCTCAGAATAAGTTTTCTGTTTAAACTATCCTCAATATCCTAAAGTCTGGACATCTCAGGGACTAAAAACAAGAACATTCTGCCCAATCCATATATTTAAAAAAATTAAAATACTGCTCCAGGGGCATCTATTACAGGGTGCTTCAACGAAAACTAAACAGAGGCTGTATCTACCAAGATATTCTTTTGGGGTACAAAACTTGCCTGAAATATCAACTCTATAAGCGGGGGTTGCAATCCTTGAACATTTTGAATAGGGAAGATGATGGGTCGAGTGATGACTCAAAAGAAAGGTGGTATCTTTGTCTACATCGCCTTGAACGAATTTCCATTTTTGATTGAAAACTGAAGGAAATACAGAGTGAGCTACTGAAAAATAGAGGAGACTATCTATCGCCCTGAGCTATTCAAGTATTAGTGCAAAAAAATGGAACAGTTGAAATTTGAGATGTGAATGGTGTTTCGGAAGATGACAGCCTTCGATCTGGAATGAATCTGTTCCTTTTTTTTGCACTAATACTTGAATAGCTCAGGGCGATAGATAGTCTCTTCTATTTTTCAGTAGCTCACTCAGTATCTTCTACAGTTTTCAATCAAAAATTAAAATTCGTTCAAGGGGACGCAGACAAAGATAATACCTTTCTTTCGAGGTATCACTCGACCCATCTACCCTCTTCCAAATTTTCAAGGGTGGTCACCCCTGCTCTAGGTGTTGAAATTCGAGATGAGGATGGTACTTGATGATGACTGCCATTGATCAGCATGAATCTGTTCCATTTTACTACACTGAAACTTCAATAGTCTCAGGGAAATAGTCTTCCCTATCTTTCAGTTGCTCACCCTGTATCTTTTACAGTTTTCAATTTAAAATGGAAATTCGTTCAAGGCGATGTAAACAAAGATACCACCTTTCTTTTGAGTCATCACTCGACCCATCTTCACTATACAAAATGTTCAAGGATTGCAACCCCCGCTTAGGGGGTTGATATTTCAGGCAAGTATTGTACCCCAAAAGATGTTCCCCTTGAAACAAAAATTGACCTGTTTTTGCGTTTTGATCAGAAATGAATATCTTGGTAGATATAGCCTCTGTTTAGTTTTCGTTGAAGCACCCTGTATATAAAGTAACATGTACTGACTGACTATGTAATTCATGGACAAAACTACTGAAGCTAGAAACGTGATATTTAGATCATGGCTTCTTTTTGTGACGTATAGGTCCACATGTAACCTTTCTGTTTGATGTCAGATCTGTTTGGGAATTCGTGATATTGCTCTTCGACATGATTTGATAAAACTAATTCAATATTTTTGAATATTCGATCTCTTAAGGGGTAGAGGGAAATATCAAACTTTGTTAGAGAAAAAAATCAAATGGGCAACTAGAAACTTTATGAATGTAGTCCTAAAACAGAATTAATGAACACGTGTTTTACGATGTTTCAATATTCAACCATAAAGGAATGAACAGGGGTATAAATGTTTCTTTTTCTGAGTCAAACTCATGCCCACATTAAATATATCTGTAAATACGTTAATAAAGGCAGCGATCAGCCATCATTTAGTCTAGAAAATAAGAAGGATGAGAAGTTAACAAGATTCTGTTAAAAAAGAGCTCCTAGAAAGTCCAATTTACTAATCACTGGTTTCTTGGAACGTGAATTTGTTCTTTATAAATATGTAATATCATCTGTATCAGTATTCCATTATTTATTGACATGTCTTTTAAATATTTGAAGATGCTTTATATTATATTCTATTCTATTAAACCCACAAAACATTCAACGTGTAAGGTTCTAGGATTATTAGAGGACGACCCACATTTGGATCCACTATGGAAGAAGTTGCTTTTTGTGATTCGTCACTCCGACTACATGACCTAGTTTTATTGTTTTGTCAATTATAAGACGACAGGGGTCTTTGAAAAAATACAAAGATATCCTATTGGACTATATGAAACGACAAGTATAGTCAGAACTTCAAGACGATGTTCGTCTGGTTGTGGATGAAGCTTACAATAAATATTTGATTAGCTACTGAAGAGGCAGGACTGTCTTTGGTAAGGCAATTTTTAAGGCAATATGGTTTACCACAGCCATTGAGAAATGAGCCATTGTTGCAAAACAGAGTCTAACTTAACGAAATTACATACGACTCTGATTTATTGGCGCAAGTAGTGTCGAATAAATAAGTGATGCTAACTGAAGAACAGTCCTTCGTTTACTATCAAATACTCGAAAGTGTTGATAACAACACGGGTCAATATTTTCTCTAGATGCTCCTGGGGATCCGGCAAGACGTTCGTCCTAAATCTGCTATTAGGCCAAATGCGTAAAGACCGTGGAATAGCTTTTGCCGTAGCCTCTTCTGGCATTACTGCTACTTTGTTAGATGGGAGTTGGACAGTCCATTCAGCATTCAAGCTGCCTCTTAATCTTAACCATACTGAACAGCTATATACAGTGTCTCTAAACACGGCGCAAGTTTTTAAAAAGTTAATAGGTTGGGATGGATAGCTCATGAACGTTGAATGGAAACTCTTAATAGAACGTTAATAGCTTAATGGGTTTCATTACAGTTCTGTTAGTTGAATACTTTTGGCAGACTTTAGCTGTAGTACCCAGCGCCACACGAGCGGATGAGGTAAAGTCGTGTTTAGAGGCGTCATACTTATTGAAACACATAAAGAAGTTCGCTTTAGACCAAACATAAGTGTTCATTTGAAAGGTGAACAGTCTGCTGGAAAAGTTTCTAGAATGTTGCTTAAAATAGAAAACTATTACGCCACGATTACCCTACAATTGATGGTTAAATTACTATTCCACAAAGTTCAGCAACAGTGGTGACATTAATTACAGAATTCACTAATACAGTTCTACCCTGACGTCGCCATAAAAATATCTTGGACCAGTACACTTATATGAACTTACTTCCAAATTCTGAAGATGACTACTGGTTTCAATAATTTCACCGACGAATTCGTCCAAATCCCTTATTAAATTAGGATAATTAGTAGTCTCAACAATACATTTACACAGTTTCCTGGCTTTAGCGAAGTAGGAATCGATTTTTGACAGAACGGGAGTCTCTTGACCAAGAATTGCGTCTGATGGAGCCTCAATTTTCTGAAACAGAAACGTTAGTACTTCCAGTATTTTTCGGAATAAACGATGACAGCCACCTTCAAAGTCGATTTTTTCGCCATATAATTAGCGGCGTCCATTGTGTAGTGATATTTCTTTGGAGAATGTCTCTGCGGCCTGTCCCAAATTCCGACGTTTTCTTCTTTGCTATTGGAGGTATTCGTGTGTGTGAGATATTTGGCTACTGGTTCATTCATTACATCCTGAAATTGTGAAATAGGAACTATTAACGGAATCATGCTGTATACATGATGGTGAAGTGATAAGTGACAGGGTTTCTTTTTAATCATACACGGCGCCCTTATAGGAAGCACTCAGAGTAGGGATGAAATGTTGATTTAGATACTATGTATTACCCATCCTGTCGTTAACAGTCTTAATTTCTGTTGTAAGTTAAAACTTAACTGCCTTTATGTGAGGAGCCTCTTCTCTTCTTCATTCATGTTGTGTTGTTGCTATTAGTATAGCAGAAACTTTTTGATAAAGTTTGCAGGACTGGTGTAGGGGGCCTCCTGGATCATCTGGCACTAGATGTTTCAGTGCCCAATGTGTTCAATCTGGTCGCCTTATAAGCGGGACATTCGAAGAGTATATATTCCGTTGTTTCATCATTTTCTAGGCAACCACGGCACTGTGTTGTTTCCGACAGTCTCAAGACGTGTAGGTGTTTATTGAGTTGGTGTCCCGCCAATAGGCCAACCATCCCAATAGACTGTTTGTGAAGGGACAATAGTTCATGTATCTAATCTAATCTCTTCTTTGAATGCGGCCAAATAGTTCAGGGCCTCTGCGGTGTTCTAGTTTTGAAAGAAGTAGACCATGAGATAGTCAGAATAGGTTCTGGTTCCATCGGCCTAACAGTTGTTGCCTTTCTGGCTTTCTTATTCCCTTCTCTATTCTGATGGGCTGAACACCAGAGCAGGGTAACTCTGTTTGTAGTATTAGGCTGGGCCCTGTGGGTTGAGTAAGGTATGGGGTGTAGAATAGTTTATTTTGGTGGAATGACGAGCTTAAAGTGTTCGTAAAAGTGGTAGGTGGCTCTCATTCGAGCTCTCCCCAAGTGAGAAAGCCAGGTCGGAGTTCTCTAATTTTGGTGAGGGATGTAGAGTATCCAGAAATCGGATTTCTGTCCCTCTACATGCCTTCTTCCCACAGCCTCAATGAGGCTCTCATTGCCATCTCCTCCACCATTATGTGTAGAGGAACGAACAGCAGGCACTCCATGAAGGCCGTGGGTGCGAATCTCAAGGCTCCCGTGACTGCTAGACATGCTCGCCTTGGGTTCTGGTTTATTTTGTTCCGTGTTGTCTTCCTGTCCAGTGCAGGCCACCATACGATGGCTGCAAGGTCAGGAGCGGTCTTATCATTGTCGTGTAGATCCAAAATATTATGCTTGGAGAGTACCCATCTGGTCGTAAATAATTTCCGGTAAGCCCAGAGTGTTTTGCGCTCTTTGCGCTAGTCTTTCGTTTTACTAGTGTTTGATCCTCTTCGAAAAGAAAAGGCGATAATATCCTTTTACGAGTGAATAGAATCATGTCTGTTTTGTTTGGATTAACAGACAGGTCTCTCTATAGCATTGTTCAGTCATTTGTAGAGCGTTCTGCGCAACTTCGCATATGGTGCTGAGGTTTTTACACGAACAAGAAGTATAAGATCGGCATAACCCACCGTAAAGTGCCAAAATCGGCGAGCCCGTTCAGCACAAGGTTCCAGAGCAGAGGAGATAGTAATCTCCCTTGAAGAGGGACAGGGTTTGATTGAATGTTAAATGAATAGTCGAAACATGAAGACAATAAAAAGATGTTACCTTAAACTCTCGCACGTGCTTGTGCAATATCTTGTGGGTCTTGTCCACAGTTTCCTTGACGGACCAATAACTGATATCCTTCCATTTCACAATTTTCACGTAATCCTTCAATTTCTTCTCGATCGGTGCTCTCAAATCCTTTATTTTGTTCACAACGGTCGTTTGGAATTGACTGTAGTATTGATATACATTCCAAAGCACACTATGGTAGATTTGCGCTTGCTCGCGTTGCGGTTTATCAGTGAAATTGACTGCATAACAATGGAAGGCGAAAAGAAGATCTAATCTCGACTGGAACTCTGCAATATTGGAATTGGTTATGAACTTTTGTAATGTTGTTATTAGCTCTTCGACGGAGAAGAGCTTCTCCACTATAAACTGTTCGGTGATTCCGAATAGGTAAAGCCACCATTTCGCTTTGGAATCATTTAACCTGCAATGACAAGTTACATCAAACGACATTGCCACTTGTATAGTAAAGCTTTTACTAAGAAGAATGTATGCAATGATCTATATATGAATTATTGTAAATTGAAGCTTCAATAAAAGCAGTCTCATTTCATGAAATAAAGGATAAACTAAATTAACTATAACAACTAAATGACGTTTCCAAGAAAAGTTGTATTACCTGATAAAAGTAGAATTGAGTAGATTTTTCCACATAGTGAGCTCTTTCTTTCTCCAATTTATGATTTGTTGAGTCAAAGTTTGTTCGTGTATGGACAAACTTACACCCGAGTGTGCTACTTGTTCCCATTCGTGGCATTTGCTTAAAAGTATTTCGAAGCCAGTCAAAAATCTCGATACTGGACTGGTTATGTCGAAATTGTATATTCTGTCTATTATTGATGTAATCTGGAAAGAATAAGTAATGAAATTGCTATTTCTTAAAGATATCTTGATACGTGAATCAAAATATCTTTTTGTGTTATGGATAATATGAAAACGTTACAAGCCCGAATAGAGAGACTTACATTCTGTCAAAAATGTACCGGGAATTGGGCCTTCAAAGTGTGCCCCTTCCGAAATAATACATTTACGAGAACGAAAACATTTTTCAAACTTTTTTCCGGTATCGACTTCAGTTCTCGCCGAACAGATTGCTTTCACACTCTACGTCAGTATAGAAAACAGTTGTGCCATCTTAGCAACAACAATAATTGTGACAATCGTTTTAAGCAGATTTTTTAAATAATGCATTTTCGGTGCTTTTTTGACAGAATGTATGTTTAATAATAATAATAATAATTTAATTCGATATATCTAGATAAGTAACATCTCGATCGAGATTTAAACAAGATTAATCAAGAGATATTTTTATTATTCTAATTATTTTTTGATTTGAGTTGTACTTTTCGTTTTATTCATGAAAATAATTGTTTTGCGAATTTTTTCGTCAATTAGTCTCAAGTTGTGTAAAACAGAAACTAATTTTATTTTATGACTTCTTATCTATTGCTTTGACTATAGAGTGAGTTTTCAAAGAAAACAAACCATCTGAATAACTACACTCGGAGGCAAAATTAGCGGAACACTCGAAAATTTAACCAAATTCGAAGTCCGATATTTTTCCTAATTCTCAACCGATTTAGATGATTTGTTCGGCAAGTTATAGATCAACTCTTCTGCTTTGTAGAAATTATAAGAGAAAACAAAAAAATCAGAAACAAATTTTATACGGGGGCAAAACTAAAAGTGTTTTTTTTGGCAAAAATTCGTAACACCCTGTGGAATTTCGTGGTCCGAGTTGAATCGTACAATATCATGGTCTGTCAAGTCACATCTTCCTACAGTAACGCCCTTCTTGTTTTATGCATTTATCTCTATTTTTACAAGAGATATCCAATTTGAACCGAAAAGTCACAAATTTCAAGAATTTATTTTCAATCTTGCGTAGGTGCATAACATCGGAGGTTAGCCAAAAAATAAAATCAAAATTAGAGAAGCGGAAATCTAACGAAATGAAAATTTTTGAAATTCACTGGCCAATTTCACGCTCCGGGAGAACTCGAAGTACACTGGAAAAATTGTTGATTCTGCACATTTATTTTTGAATTTTTTGTGTGACACTCTATAATAATTATCATTCCTGTCCAAAATTGAGAGCAGGTGTGTATCCTGGCGATACACTCGTGAAATGAAATGAACATGTTGAGAAAAATGTTCATGATGACCCACAAAAAAAAACATTTGATTTTAGTAGCGAGTATGACCCCCCGAGCTCTTATTACAGCGCGCATACGATTTCGCATACTCCCAATGATGTTGTCTATCATCTGTTGAGGTATGTTGTCCCACTCTTCCACCAAAGCCAATGTCAGCTCTTCAACGTTGCCTGGATTCCGTTGTCGAACCCTTCTTCCAAGAATGTCCCAAACGTGTTCGATCGGGTTTAAATCCGGTGACCGCGACGGCCAGTCCATTCGTGTGATCCCAACTTCATTGAGATATTCTATCACTATGCGCGCAGTATGAGGGCGCGCGTTATCGTGCATAAAAAGGAAATTTCCCCTATGTAAGGAGCAAAAGGCACAACATGGGGCTCCAAGATTTCTGTTATATACCGATGGGCATTAAGTGATCCATTGCCAATAATCTCCAGTTCTGTTCGTACTCCCAAGCATATGCCACCCCATATCATAACTGACCCTCCACCGTATTGCTCAGTTCCTGCGAAGTTTGCTTGATTGTACCGTTCCCCTCGATGCCTCCATATTCTATCTCTACCATCCACGAAATTCACACAATATCGGATCTCATCACTAAATAAAACTCGTCTCCACTGATTGATTGTCCATGCTACATGCTCCCCAGCAAACGCCAATCTTGCTACCCGATGGGCTCTATCGAGTCTTGGTGCTCTTGCTTGCGCGTATGATCTCAGACCAACTTCATTTAATCGTCTTCTGACTGTCCTCACACTGACGTTAATGTTATCCACTGCTTGTAAAAGGTTACGTGCCTGAACAGCAGTAAGACGAGGATTTCTTATGGTTTGATTGACGATGAAACGGTCATGTATAGCGCGGGTTGCCCGATTTCTTCCTTGTCCTCGCCTCCTCACGTACAATCCAGTTTCCCTGTAACGTCGGTAGATTCGATGGATAACCGACGTCGAGACACCCAACATGGTACCGACTGAGCGGTAGGTGCGCCCTTCCTCGATCAATGTAACTGCCCTTGCTACTGAGGTTGGTGGTAAATCTCTCATTCTGAATGGAAAATACCGTTTCCAATCGTAAACAGTAAAAGAATCACAAAACACCGCAACCGATCGAATTTGTATCAAATCAAAGAATGGTAAACTCTCATTCTTTAAACAAGTGCCAATGTGGTCATATACAAAAAAACGTGTGTTGTATTTCATATTTGATAAAAAAAGGTGTGCACATGTGTAAATGAAAAGTTTTATCAATGGTCCCAGAATTCGGTTGTGTATTGTAATACCTACCGACTGTTATCTCCTATGAATTCCTAATTTTCACCAAAGTAACCAAATTGTCATCAATAACTAATGCAATTCGAACATAAAAATCGCAAACGACAATTTCGACACGCTTGAGTGATAATAAGAAAATTCCAAATTGATAGACGAATTTTAATGACAATTTCTTGATTCAATGGAATTTCTCCAAAATGGTGATTTTCCACTTGAAATTAAATATATTTTGCAAAAATAGAGAAGGGCGTTACTGTAGGAAGATGTGTTTTGACAGACCATGATATTGTACGTTTCAACTCGGACCACGAAATTCCACAGGGTGTTACGAATTTTTGACAAAAAAACACTTTTAGTTTTGCCCCCGTATAAATTTTTTTTCAAATTTTTTTTGTTTTCTCTTATAATTTCTACAAAGCAGAAGAGTTGATCTATAACTTGCCGAACAAATCATCTAAATCGGTTGAGAATTAGGAAAAATATCGAACTTCGAATTTGGTTAAATTTTCGAGTGTTCCGCTAATTTTGCCTCCGAGTGTAGGTTGGTTAGATTTTTCTGTGCATTTTTAAAAAAAGGACGAATTTTTATTGGGGAGAACATTTTTTGTTCGTTCTCCCCCTATCAACCCCTTATACCTAGCAGCCTCCAGGCCAAATTTTTGAATAGGGAAAATGGGTCGCGTGATACATCTTTGAAACGGTGATTCAATTCTCTATACGACCACGTAATTATTCACTTTCTGAAATAACATGTGACGAATTGGTATCGAGAATTGTTTGGAAAATTCACAAGTTTTCATCAATCCGTTGGCGAATCAAAATCGATTTGCGAAAAAAAGGATTTTGAGAAAATCAGCTTTTTTCTTGACTTCATGTTCCTCTCATGAGAAATGAAATGAAGGAAATAAGTTGAGATTTTGCAAGAAACCACCATTCATCGATAACTGCAGATGTTGATCAATTTTTGCGAATAATGTTCTAAAAAATTTTAATTTTCGACAATTATGCAACCGAATCACGAAATTTGACCTCGGCATAGTGTGCACTGGAAGATGAAAAGGAACAGCAAAGGATTACCAGGATTTGAGTCGAGAAAGCGGTGAGAACAGATAAGACAGAAGATCTGACTTTGAGAGCTCAAAGCGCAGCGAAAAACAAGAATATGAGAGAACTATATCAGATCACGAAAAAAACTGAGTGGCAAAACTAGTCGTCAAACTTCCACCATGGGAGATAAGAACGGGATACTACTCACTGAAACAGAGGATCAGCTGGAAGGAGCACTTCAGCGAGCTCACCCAGACACCCACCCAATAACACAGAAGAGCAGATGAACCAAGAAATTCCTCAACCAACAAACGAAAGACCAATAAATGCTGCGCCTCCAAGCAAAAAGGAAATTTCAAATGCCATTAAAGCCCATTAAAGATCCGCAGGTCAGGACAATATGCCCTATGAACTGATGAAGGTTAACATGGCGACCTGCGCTGATGTGCTTCAACCAATCCTCAAGGTGTCATCGTAAAGCTCCCAAAAGTAAATGTAACAAAATGCTCAAACTGTGGAGGAATCACTTTGTTGAATACTATTTACAAATTACTCGCATATATACTGCACAGAAACTCACAGTTGCTCTAGAGCCCGTTTTAGGAGCTAAACAAGCAGGATTAAGATCAAACAGCTCTTGTATTTACCACATAAACACTTTGAGAATCATAATTGAACAATCGTCTGAATTCAATACACCGCTCTACCTCATTTTTATCGACTTCATGCGGGCATTCGATGGCATCTTTCGGAAATGTATTTGGAAAGCACTCAAAGAAAAGAAAACGCCACAAAAAGCAATTAATATGGTAGAACAACTGTTTGAAGTTGCAACATGCAAAGTACTCCATAATGGCCATGTGAGTGACTGCTTGGATATTACGACTGGAGTTAGGCAGGGGTGCATGCTGTCCCATCGCCTCTTTAACATCTCTTTAGATTGGTTTTTAACAAGAGCAACGCACAATAAAAGAAAAGTGCAATGGACGATGACATCCTTTCTAACCGATCTCGATTATGCTGACGATATATGCCTAATGTCACACTCTCATAAAGACATGCCTCGCCATTAATGACAGCAAAATCAAGTCCATGCGTGTTAATACGATCAATCCAACACCATTCATACTCTCAAGTGGGAAAAAATTCGAAAAAGTCCAAGAGTTCACATGTTTGTTGAGCATAATCACGAGAAATGGCGATGCGGACGCAGATATCATGAATAGAATACACAAGGCCTAGCAGGTATTTAGCCAACTTGGACCCATCTGGAGAGCTAGATACCTGTCAGTCCAGTAACTCTGATGTACGGATGTAAAACGCGGAAGATCAATGAGATTTCTTCAGATGCGATCCAAGTTTTTGCAAATCGATGTTTGCGGAGAATCGGTAGGAATATTCTGGCCGGCAACAATCAGGAATGAAGATCTTTTGCACCTGACAGAGCAGACAACGACTCTGAAAGAGATCAAAAAACGCAAATGGTGCTGGTTAGGCCATCTTCTGAGAAGAGCACCAGATAACATCGCGAGTGGAACCTACAGGGTAAAAGAAAGATTGGTCGTCCAAGTAATACATGGCGGAGAACAATGCTCCAAGACTGAAGTAGAAAGGCAAGACTTGGAAAGATGTAAAAATTGTTGCCAGAAATAGAGTTCGTTGGAGAAGTTTTATAAAAGCAATATGCTCCAATTAGGAGTTTAAAAGGATTGTATAGTGCGCTAAAGCAATGGTGTTAGATGGCTTAGCTTGGAATTGTACAAGAACTGTTTCCAAGATAATCCACAGGCACAGAGAGACTGGTAGTCATCAAAGGAGTCCTAGGCAAAGATGACCTCGAGCAATAACGCCGATCCATGATTGTTATTCAAGAATTTCTTCGTTTAGACAACGCTGCACCTTCAAATGTAGCCTTGACAGAACAGTGGAGTGCACATTGGCACTGAAACGACATGACGTCTCAGAGAATTTGATTTGACGCCTCGTGTCGCAGCTCGAGGCCCTGCTCTGACCGCAACACATCAAAGAACCCGATTGAATTGTGCCAGGAAACATGCCATTTGGTTGAAAGCGGAAGTTGGGGGATGAATTTCTTCTGTACATTACAGACAATTTTAGAAGAACATGTTGTATCATTTGCGACAAACATGAGTGAGAACTATTTGTTCACACATAATAACTCCACACCTCACCAGGGTCACATTGTTAGGAACCACCTTCAAGTTCACAAAATCACTTCAATAGAGTGTCCTGTATGAAGTCCAGTCTTCAAGTCCATTGAACATGCCAGTAACACTCTCAAAATAGAAGATTAAGAATCAGAAAACCCACCCAGCTAACTGATCGAAATTTGGAATTAAAAAACTAGGAAAACATTGATTCAGAGTATGAATCTTAGATGTCATGCAGTAATTCTTGGCAGGGATGGAAATATTCGATATTAACAGGCTTTCGGGGACTTGGATTTCTATGAGCATTCCTCAGTGCTGGTGGATAACTAAAAGAATAATTTTTCAAGATATATAAACTTTTTCTGAATAAATTTGAATTTACGATTTTGTGCGAAAATTTCTTGGTGCAGTGTATATCGTTAGACTTTCAGAAATCGAGAAAATACGTGATCTAGAAAGAGAACGTCCGATTTTTCCGAAATGTTATAATAAAGGGCAGCTTACAGTTTTCAAGGTTGGTTGCTCTGGCCATTCGTCCAGCAGTTGTTCTATCCTCGTTTTCAATTCTTCCAAAATATGATAACAAGATTTCACTTCTTCCACATCTGAATCTTTGTACAAATCACGATGCTCATTTCGTAGCATTCTTGTTGGCGAAGTCACTTGCTCATCTATAAATTTTTCAAATAGTTAATTGATTCAGCCGTTTCTACGAGTTATTAATCATGATGATAATAAGAAATTGAACTATGTATTATACTATTACAAGAGTTTATCGAAAATCAGGATTGCAAATTCGGTAGATACAAAATTAATAAGAGTGCAAACAAGAGGTAGTAAACGAATTATGTTGAAAGCAGGTATTATTTTAAGATGTCAAATATGGACAAATAATATTTTCAATGAGATAAAACTAAAGTATTTAGGTTTTGACTATATTAATAAAACTATGACCGGTTTCACCACACTGTGGCTTCATCAGATAGATACAAACTAATGAACGGAGTTATTCCTTATATATTAGTCTTCTAATAACTTAGGTAAACATATTAAAAATAATAAATCTCGTGTTGAAAAATCAAGTAGATCAGGGATCTATAAACTCAATTGCGGTTCTTGTGATAAAATTTATATCGGTAGGACCTATAGGAGTTTTGGCATAAGAACATCTGAACATAAACGTAGCTTCGATAAAAATAAATCTGATTCAAATTATTCAAACCACTTAATAAAAGAAAACCATTCATTCAATAAAAACTTTGACATATTACATATAAAATCAAAAAGTTTAAAATTAGATCTCCTGAAGCATTAGAAATAAATAGATACAAACATTCGGACAAGCTTTTGAATGAGCAGGTAGATGTGAATTATTCACCCCTACTTAACTTGTTTAATTAGTTTTTATTTCCTTTCATACTAACTGTACAATGGCTCGGTGTGGATTTTCCTGTTATTCATCCAACTTGTTCTACGATTTGTTTATAATACCATACTCTTCATTCTGTTTGTCATTCTTGATAAAGCTACTGTGTCAGCGAACCGTCGTCGAATTTTTTCAAATAAAGTGTAGATTAAAGTCGAACCTTGTGTTTTTTATCTCATTTATTATTTGAAAATGTTCGCCTGTCTGGTGTTACGCGATTTGGAAAGCGCACCTGATATAATTGCCTAGGTTCTGTTGTGTTTCCGTCAGCCAGGTCGTACATGTAATGGATATCAGCTAACTCGGCGTTAATAAAGTTAGCCATAACTTCAAGAGTCTTAAAATCAAAAACAATTCGACTAGACACTGGTTCAAATTTAGCATGTGTCAAAATAAATAAATAAATGAAAAAATCAAAGCCTACTAGTCATTTTTCTAATTAGAAGTGCTTTCAATTCAGCGAATGCATACAATGGTTTGATAATATTTTGCGAGAAAGGTCGGAGATATGAAAAAATTACAAGTGTTAAAAAAGTTTCTAAATTGAACGAAGATGACGAAAATTGATTGTACGCTGATCAGTGGCGCACTACAAAAAAGCTTGAAAAGGCAAAAGAAGACATGACTCCGAAAAAAAAACACCTTGTAGATTCTAGTTAAAATTCAGGACGTGTAAAGATGGAGGCTGTAAAAAATAGGTTGCATTCCAAATTTGGGCTGAATATCTCATAAACTGCAGGAGTTTTGAAGAAAAAATTTTTTTCCCTAAATAATCCTAAATCCATGTTTCTTACCTAAGGCTTCTTCATTACCATAACGTTGAACGATCCCCAGAAGTACACTGAAGCTACCAAACAATTCCTTATCCACTGTATAATTCAAAGACATAACAGTCTTATCCATCAACTGTTTGAAAATTTTATATTTCTGAAGGAGAGGTTGAATCAAGTTACAAACAACATTTTTATTCTTCTGAGGATTCAACCATTCCGATTTGGTGAAATTTTCGACTACAGATACGTGCAGTTCCGTGACAAATTTGAGATCTTCGTAGGAAATCTGAGGGGAAGAATCTTCTTCCTCGTTTTCAAGTTCAGGTTCGTCCGACATTTGTACGAACGTTTGCATATCGGAAAAATCGATTGTATGGAAATTGGGGAAGAGTTCTTTGAGCTCCTTTTCTATTTGTTTGTCTTCCGGTAAATCTTGGCATTTTGTTCTGAAAATGTTGTTCGATCATTAATTCTAATGAGAAATCTTTTAGGTATAGAGTAAAGGAAACGTTATTTTCTGACGTCTAGAACATGGGAAAATAGATGACATTTATATTACAATATTGCAACTATAGTATATGGATGATATGTAAATATTTTAAGTTAGTGTTTGTTGAGCAGTTTATTCATAATTTAACACATGCAAATATTAACTCACTTAATCCTGTAAAGGCTCTCAGCTTCGTTCTCCTCTTTTTCTTTTTTCAATTCCTGCTTATTGTAAGCAACAACGAATTTAGTCACTAGTTCCATGAATTTGTTATAGATCTTTCTATTGAGAAGTTGAGATGATTTTCCGTCAATAATACAAGCATTATAAGCATCTTGTATACCGCATTTGAGTAATCTGAAAGGATTAGGTTAACATCAACAAATCTTTCGATACAGAAGAATCGATCTTAAAATTCATTCATTATTTGTTCTTTTTAAAGATAAATATTCCCAATTAGACGGTAAACATGGGTAAAAACTTTTTCTCACGCAATCATTTCAATGGAGCGTCCTGAAATACGTACAGACCTCAATCTCATCGAATATGTCTGGGACATTCTCAATAGAATATTAAGAAGCCAGCAAGAGTTTCTATGAGTATAAATTCTTGACTCCATTTCAAAACAACCGAATTGTTTCAAAAAACAGTACTACTAGTGCCTTCGGTTTTAATATTGTACCCGTCGATAACTTAGTACTTCATTGACAGCTGTTAAACATTTCATGACAGTTGTTTACATCAAATACTGATGTCCGTCTGCGAGGTCACTGCATAAAGCTTGAAAAGGAAGTGTTCAAGAAAACACAGCGTCAACATTTTCTAAGTAACAGAATTCTTGAAGTTTGGAATAACCTAAGTGATGAGACTGTGGAAGCCCCGTCGTCCAACAATTTTAACAATAGGTTAGATGATCCTGATATTTTTGCTTAATTAATAAATTGGACCAGGCTTGATATTTTGTTGGCATGCTTGCCATAACTACAATTTCGTTGTTTTCTTTATCAATTTGCACTCTGTATTCTTTATTTCATATTGGGCCTTTATAGAACTTTGTCCTCGGTCCTCATTATAATTTAATGATAATAATAATAAAAACAAAGCCTTGATATCAAACATATGGACTTCGAAGGAATAACGGAGGAAGAAATCGCAACAGTAAGTAGAGCGATCAACAATTGGAAGGCCACAGGTATAAATAATATCCACAACTTCTGGTACAAGAAGTTTGATAAGCTCCATGGAGCCCTAGCGAAAGAGCTCACGTATGTTCTTCAACATCCCAGGAAAACACTCACTTTCCTAACCCAAGGCTTAACATATATGCTACCTAAGAGCGATAGAACACAGGATCCGTCTCAGTATAAGCCAATCAGTTGTCTGCCAACGCTCTACAAAATACTCACCTCATGCATATCGAGTATCGAATATACCAACACCTTGACGACAACAATATATTAGCTGAGGAGTAGAAGGGATGCAGAAAGAAACACCACGGGTGCAAGGAACAACTCATCATCGATTCTGTGATAATGGAACAGGCACACGTAAGGCATCGGAATGTTCATTCAGCTTTTCTCGATTATCTGAAGGCATTCGATAGTACCGCCCATTCTTGGCTTGTTGAAGTATTGCAGATATACAAAACTCAATGCGAACCCGAGGTACCCAAGCTGAACCTGGCAGTAAGTATAAAATGCAACTTATCTAATGATGTACAATTTAAGGAACAAACTGGTGAATCGACATTGTACCACCATAACCTCTTGTCGCGTTCAAGATTTAGGAAGAGGGTCTTGTTCGGAAAGTGAGTCACAGTCTCCCTCGGTTAGCGACAGAAGCAGCGTGATATCGAGTAGGGATACTGCAACACAAAACCAAGTGGGAAATAACACCAATACCTCCCAACCGACTCTTGATGTTTCAACGGTGGCGCAAGCCATTATGCCTACGACCACGAGAGTCGGAGTCCCTATGAAACGCATGGAGTGGACCCCAGAAATGAATGCCGTCATTGTGCGTTCCTATTACAAGATTAAAAACTTGAAATCCGAAATGACGGCATACAGATACGCGTTACATCTTGCGTTCGTAGAAAAATATCCGGAATTACAGCACATATCCGAGCAGAGAATTTCGGATCAACGAAGAACAATCGTTAAAAACAGGCTACTTTCTTCAGAAACGCTGCAAAGCGTACGAGAAGAGGTCATAATGGAACTCAGAAGTGAAGATGATACTCATAACGGTACATTTACCGTCAATGAAAGTGTTACAGATAACATCGAAGCCATGGAAACGAATATCAACATAGAGCGCCCCCCTGAGACGAACCAGCAAAACGAATTTATGTATTCAGCACGATCAGAACTCAACAGAGAAATAACTGAACTCAGTGGTAGTAACCCAACTTAACGACCTAAACTGTTCAAACTCAAGACGAACAAGAAAACCAATATCATCCTAGCAAGCATAAACTCAGTGTTTGAAGAATACACTGACTAGAACTTGTTGGAGAAAATTCATACTTTGATTTACTGTGGAGCGGTAGCAGTTCTTCGACTACACAAACAACAAGTCTCCACAACTCTGATGCGGTCTGAGCAAAAAGGCGACAGAAAACCACCATGGCAAAAACGACTCGAGGAGGATATTGACAATATTAGAGCTGAGATCGGTCGCCTCACAGAATACCTGAGAAACAAAAAGCCCTCAAGGCGCTTGAAATCCCATACACGCAAAATTCATAGAAAAATTGGTACGAACACAAAACACCCTGATCACAAACAACATATCGACGTGTATATGGACACTTTGAAGCAGAAACTCCAAGCAAAAGCAAAGAGGTTCTCAAGATACATCAAGTGGACAGAAAGGAAACATCAAAACCAAAGATTCCTCTAAAGCGCGGGCAATTTTCATAAGGGAAATAACAAAACTGCGACCAACAATAACAGAGAAGTACTTAATGCACAGTGCTTGATCGATTATTGGTCATCACTATGGTCGAACCCCAAAGAACACAATAAAGATGCGGAATGGATCAAGAATGAAAAACAACGCCTTGATATCAAACATATGGATTTAGAAGGAATAACGGACGAAGAAATCACAACAGTAGTTAGAGCGACCATCAATTGGAAGACTATAGATATAGATTATATCCACAACTTCTGGTACACAAAGTTTGATAAGCTCCATGGAGCCCTAGCGAAACAGCTCACGTATGTTCTTCAACATCCCAAGAAAACTCTCACTTTCCTAACACAAGGCTTAACATATATGTTACCTAAGAGCGATATAACACAGGATCCGTCTCAATATAGGCCAATCACTTGCCTGCCAACACTCTACAAAATACTCACCTCATGCATATCCAATCGAATATACCAACACCTTGACGACAACAATATATTAGCTGAGGAGCAGAAAGGATGCAGAAAGAAACACCACGGGTGCAAGGAACAGCTCATCATCGATTCTGTGATAATGAAACAGGCACTTCTCGATTATCTGAAGGCATTCGATAGTACCGCCCATTCTTGGGTTGTTGAAGTATTGCAGATATACAAAATTCACCCAGCCCTGGTAGAATTCTTGAAGACAACAATGACACACCGGCGAACGTCTCAGCAGGTCAACATGACCAATAAGTCAATTAAAACCGACGAGATACCCATACGTCGTGGAATTTTTCAAGGAGACTCTTTGAGTCCACTATGGTTCTGTTTAGCTATGAACCCATTGTCCTCAATGCTCAATAGAACAGGATACTGATTTAGAATAAAAACATATAGGAATTATCATACAATCTCCCACCTGTTGTATATGGATGACATCAAATTATATGCTTCGAACAAGAAGCAACTGTATGATTTGCTGAAAACTCGGCAGATGTTCATATGAAATTCGAGATTGAAAAATGTAAGACCCTGAACATTCAAAGAAGGAAAGTCATAGATGGTGAAACACAACTTCCAAACGGAGATATTATACAGTGCATGAGGGATGGCGAAACATACAAATATCTAGGATACCAACAAGCCAGATTGCTAGACCAAAAACAATCAGAGGAGAAGATTCGTTCAGAATACAGTCAGCGTCTGCACACTGTGCTGAAATCAATGTTGAACTCGAGGAATCTAGTCAAGGCAATTAACACCTATGCCATTCCAGTGTTGCTTTACTCATTTGGAATAATCAAATGGACTAAGACAGAACTGGATGATACTCAAAGGTAGACCCGAACGATGCTAACAAAGTACAACAACCATCATCCAAAATCGCCTGTGATACGAATAACTTTGAAGCGGAAAGGAGGACGCTGATTAATTGATGTTGTCACACCGAACAGATCTCAGAGAATTCTTCTCTGCAAAGCTCTCACTTCTGACCTCCATAGAGTGGTATTGTTGGCCGATAAGGGATATACACCTCTAAATCTTACTACCAGAGATTACCTGCTGAATCTACCGTTAAAAACGGTATCAACATTGATACTGGTTGTTTCTATTTCAGAAAAGTTCGGTTACTTTTGAAATGATGAGTGTATTCACGACTCTTGAAAAGACTGAATAGAAAAGCAACATAAATTTCTGGAATAATTATCCGTCTTTTCGATAAGTATATCATCGAATAATACAAACCTGAAATTTCCGTAGTTATCGCCGTTCAGCAACTCCCCTTCCCTCAAGGCATTATTGATGAAGTTTTTCGTAACATTTCCAGTATAATTGTCGATGTGACCAACATAATCTTGTTGATTTCTATCGATCGTCGGATATTTAACTAAATTGACCAGAACTTCATTTATTTGTATTTCTTGCTTCGCAAACTCGTAATGCAAGATCCGTTTCCGTAGTAGAGAAATTTTCATCTTGTATCCATAAAGAAACTGGGCTACATTACACAGTAAAGGTTCCACCAGGTCGGGATAGGAAATTCTAAATTTGGACCAATCTAGAATAACATTTTCATAGCTGGCCATGGAAGATTCGTGCTGGGATAGGGTTGATTTGGCCTGCTTGGTACAGATGATGGTATTGTCTTTTATGGCCGATGTAATACATTGAATTAACGTAGTAACTTCTTCTATTTTGTTGAATGAGTTAATCGATAGGATCGAGGACATTCCGTGATTTATAGTCTGAAAATGGGAAAATATGTCATTTATTCATAATAATATACACGCGGTGTTTTTTATGTCACGAGAAAAAACAATTCACATAAATCAAATATAAAAAGATCAATGTGGATCACAAGTACTTGGGCTATGTAACAATGATATTAAACAGTGTTTGAAGCTGGCTAAGAAATTAATAAATTAAAATAGCAGATCAGTAAAATGGTCTTGAAGAAATTGTAATTGTAATAAACTTTATTATTATATCAAAACGTGATGAAAATTTCGAGATGTTACTTTCAATGTAGGTGAGAAAATTGAAAATATGAAGAGATGGGACGGTGATAATTTCAAAATCTCTGAAACAGAAACAGCAGCAGTCGCGATATCCTCGTTTCGCCATAATCCGCAGACATCTTCTCTGAAGTTTAAAAATAACATTCGAATAAGATCCATATCCTCAATTTAGGATACAATAACTCATTTTTCAATGAACTCTTGTGATAATATAAAACATAGTTTGATTTCTTAAATTCAATTGACGAGGATTTTACGTGATAGAAATCCATTTTCACAAATACAAGTAAACGATGATTTAATGAAACGGAACTTTCTGTGTGCTTTTCCACATTCCCTTGTAACATCTTCCTTTTAGAATTGCGAGCTTCACGAGCGTTTCTAAATGCTGAATCGGTAAAAATTGAAACTCATGTTGAATTTTACGAAATACATATTCTGCATCATTTTCGCAGTTGTGTTCCACATCGTATTCTTTGTTATCTTGACCATCCATTTGTTTCATATTGAAACCCCAATCCATAAGAATTTCTGCAATATCTTCAACAGAATGCTGTATATCCAAATCGAACGTTAGTTCCTTGCAGAATATACTGAATTGATTCCAAATCGAGCTGTGCGTTTTTCTTGTATTTTTGGGGATAGATTTCTGTATAGAACTATTTATTTCAGCTTCACTGGTGCTTCCGAAACGAGACATTTCAATTTATATCCGCAGAAACTTCACAAAAATTCAATTGACAAGGCTTTTACGTGATAGAAATCCATATTCACAAATACAAGTAAACGATGATTTCTACTAGAATATATTATTGAATGCTCGACGCGTTTCGATACACAGTATCTTCATCAAGAGCAAATGAACTACAAATATATCTTACTAACAAATTTTTATATATACTAAAGAGGCAAACCACTCACAGCTATCCGTACTTGAACTAATGTTCAGGAAATAAATTTAATAACGGTGAGGTATTTATGTCTACCTGATCATTAAGAATTCCTTAATCTGTTAATTTCAAGTGCTTCCAGAAGGTTAAGTTTTATACCTCTCTTCTCAGAATGTAGGATTTTAAATTCTGAATTGAAAGAGTGACCATTTTCCCTAAGATGATTTCAATAATTTGAATCGGTTTTTCCATTGATGAAACTGAGTTTAGGTTCAGAGATTCTAACATTGAAATTTCTTCCTGTTCTACCTATATAAAAACAATTGCAATCTGCACATCCAATCTATAAACACCTGATTTATTTTCTTTATTAATTGGAGATTTATAATTCCTGATAAATGAACCTAAATTTGTTGATGTTTTGAACGCTATATTTAAATTTGAATTTTTAAGAAGGATTTCACATTATTGCTAATATTGCCTATATATGTTTAACTATTGAATTTCTTGTCTTGGTGTTCACCGATTGGATATATATGTTGTAAAGCTAATTTTTGTTTTTCTTATGTAATATGCTGCTAACTAAATTTGTATCGTAACCATTATTTATTGCGATCTGTTTTATCAAATTCAATTCTTTGAAATAATTATCATTAGACATCGGTGTGTTCAAGAGCCTATGTATATAGCTATTAAATGCTGCAACTTTATGTAGGTAAGGATGTGCCGATGTATAATGAATTGTGATATCTGTATAAGAAGGCTTATAATAAATTGAAAACTGGTGTTTATTATTTGATCTTGTTATCGTTAGGTCTAGGAAATTGATCGAATTGTTCTGTTCTATTTCAGAAGTGAATTTGATTTTTGGGTGCAGGTTGTTGATGATGATGCAATTGTTTTTATATAGGTAGAACAGGAAGAAATTTTAATGTTAGAATCTCTGAACATAAACGCAGTTTCATCAATAGCAAAAACCGATTCAAATTATTCAAATCATCTTAGGGAAAATGGTCACTCTTTCAATTCAGAATTTAAAATCCTACATTCTGAGAAGAGAGGTATAAAACTCAACCTTCTGGAAGCACTTGAAATTAACAGATTTAGGAATTCACCGGAAATTCTTAATGATCAGGTAGACATAAATAACTCACCCTTATTAAATTTATTTCCTAAACATTAGTTCAAGTACGGATAGCTCTGAGTGGATTGCCTTTTTAGTATATATAAAAATTTGTTAGTAAGATATATTTGTAGTATTAATTCGCTCTTGATAAAGATACTGTGTATCGAAACGCTTCGAGCATTTAATGATATATTTTAGTAGAAATCATCGTTTACTTGTATTTGTTTAATTTCTTATTATCATAAAGTTCTTATACTACAATTTTATGCGATGTAGCATCCCTCTGAGCAAACAGAAATGGTGTACCATAGGGAGCAGTCCTTGGCCCTTTATTCCTTTCAATCTACATAATCTAATTTTCATCAAATGAAAAGTTATAGCAATACTACACATATTTATCGGTGTCAAATGATGTTGAATTAATATAATTATAATAAATCTGTTTTTTTAGTCTTACCTTCAATACGCTCTCATATTCAAGAGTGTCCGATCGGACGGCAACATATTCTCCCAAAGAAAGCGCCTTCTTCGCCAACTTTTCAATCATATCTCTTATAGGTTCGAAAAGTTCATGAACTGTATTCGGCGAAGAACTGTAAACCTTATTTTGTAATTCGTAACACATTTTCATCCTTTCGAAATCCAAGATGGCTTGCTCGCAATATTCCTTCTTGATCGATTTCTTTGTCAGTGGATCTATGAGATGTAGTTGACTATTAAGGACTAGTTTCAGATAACCAAGCTGTACGTGTATGTTAGAGATGATTAGTATTTTTTCCTCGATGCATTCGGATCTACATGGTTTAAGCAACTCTCTGTTGTCGGTGCAGTTTATCAAAATCTGTTTGAAATTCGAAATTCTCTCTTGGTGTTCATTCGAAGTGATGGTTTTCGCGAAAGTTTCAATTTTTTCGGTACACTTTCCTACCAGTTCTTTCATTGTAGAATTTGTAATGTCAATATTCAAGGAAGATGACAATTGTTCAATGAATGTTTTAACATCATTCATTATATATCTTTCTTCCATAACCCTGAAAAAGATTGTTACGTTTTTATTATTTGGAAGAAAATTGCTAAAATAATGATAAACATCATTCCTAAGTGTATAAAATCCAAAAACAATAATACATTATAATAAGCAATGTACACAACACTAAATTTAAAACGAATCTTCTTCAGGTGTATCTAAAAGCTGAGATACTGCATGCCAAGAGCAATTATGCTGCCATGAATTCTCGAAAGAGGATATTGATGACCATAGTTTGTGCAATAGAAGTCAATACAGGGTGCTTCAACGAAAACTAAGCAGAGGCTATATCTAACAAGATATTCATTTCTGATCAAAACGCAAAAACATGTCAATTTTTGTTTCAAGGGAGACATCTTTTGGGGTACAAAACTTGTCTGAAATATCAACCCCCTAAGTGGGGATTGCAATCCTTGAATATTTTGAATAGGGAAGATGGGTCGAGTGATGACTCAAAAGAAAGGTGGTATATTTGTCTACATTCTTTGAACGAATTTTCATTATCAATTGAAAACTATAAAAGATACAGGGTGAGCAACTGAAAGATAGGGAAGACTATTTCCCTGAGACTATTCAATCAAGTACCATCCTCATCTCGAATTTCAACCCCTGGAGCAGGGGTGACAACCCTTGAAAATTTGGAAGAGGGTAGATGGGTCGAAAGAAAGGTATTATCTTTGTCTGCATTCCCGTGAAAGAATTTTCATTTTTTATTGAAAACTGTAGGAGATACAGAGTGAGCCACTGAAAAATAGAGAAGACTATCGCCCCAAGACTATTGGAGTATTAGTGCGAAAAACTGGAATAGATTCATTTTAGATCAAAAGCTGTCATCTTCCGAAATCACCCTTATCTCGAATTTGAACCACTAGAGAAGGAGTAATATTTCAATCCAGTGATACCTTTCAAAGTTTCGATGTTTTCGCCTGCTTTGTTGACTATCGGAAGGCTTTTGACTGCGTTTCACATAAAACAATGGCGGAAATTCTAAAAAATACCGGGGTTGATGCAGAAGACTTACGCATTATTACAAACCTTTATTGGCACCAAACTGCACAAGTGAGAGTTAATGGGCTAACATCTGAACAGGTAGCAATACAGAAAGGTGTACGTCAAGGCTGTGTGCTGTAGCCTCTATTGTTTAACATTTACTCAGAAGCAATATTCTAAGGAGCACTTGAAAACATAGACACAGGCATTAGAATAAATGGAAAACTACTTAGTAATATCCGCTACGCAGACGACACCGTGGTACTAGCTAACAACCTTCAAAACTTGCAGAGAGCCATGAACCTTATTGTAAAGCATAGCCAACGCTTTGGACTATCTGTTAACGCTAACAAAACTAAAAGTATGGTGCTTTCTAAGCAAGCAGTGGAGGCTGTAATACGCATTAACAACCAACCTATGGAACAAGTGCATTCGTTTCGGTATTCAGGAGCCACGGTGAATGACCAAAGTGACCCGAAAATAGAGATCAAATCTCGAATCGAACAAGCCCGTAAAACTTTCGTTGGCACGAGGGACCTTTTCGTCAACCGCGGACTTAATCTTCAGCTTCGTATGCGACTACTTCGTTGTTATGTTTTTCCTGTCCTTACTAATGGATGTGAAAGTTGGACTTTTAATCCAGAAATGGAGAGACGCATAGACGCTTTCGAAATGTATCTATACCGTAGAATATTGCGTATCTCTTGGATGGAAAGACGGACAAACATCGACGTCCTAAATACGATGGGAAAATCACGAGAGTTGGTGAGAACCATCAAAGAAAGAAAGCTCCAGTACATCGGGCACATCATGCGCGGCAAAAAATATGAGATCCTTCGCCTAATTATTGAGGGGAAAGTCCAAGGAAAAAGATCAGTTGGACGACGCCAGAACTCATGGCTGAAAGATCTACGGAGGTGGTTTGGAAGAACGTCCACTGGAATTTTTAGAGCTGCAGTGTCGAAAACAATTATTGCCAAGTGGATCGCCAACCTTCGTTTGGAGACGGCGTCATAGGAAGAAGAAGATACCTTTCAAGTAAAGGATTTCGATTGCCTTCATGACTGCTCGCAATAATTCTATTCTCATTGAGTTCCATAGGAGTTAGAGGATGCAAAACGGAAAAGTGACTGAAGATGCAATGCATGGTATACCATCTATCTTCGACCAGTATCAAACAGGGGTTGATTTTTCACTGAATAAACACCTTTTGAAAGACAGTTACTCGTTCGAGACATCCGGTTTCAAATGTAATAGATAAAAAACTAATACAATGGCTGAAAATAAAGAGGGGAATAAACGAAAGGAGAAAATTAACGAGTAGAAGTTATACTTTATTACCCGATAAAATGAACGGAACTAAAGTCACTAAAACTCAACGTAAATAGGGGGTGAAGTAATGGATTGACGTGAAGTTTTGATTAATTTACCCACAGATAAATTATAAAAAAGAAATATTGAATTTCCCTACATTCGCGCCATGTATATCTGGCGAAAAATCTGGAAATTTATAGAAATGAAAAATAAAATAAAACAAGTTACTACACTCGGAGACAAAATTAGCGGAACACTCGAAAATTTAACCAAATTCGAAGTTCGATATTTTTCCTAATTCTCAACCGATTTAGATGATTTGTTCGGCAAGTTATAGATCAACTCTTCTGCTTTGTAGAAATTATGAGAGAAAACAAAAAAAAATTATACGGGGGCAAAACTAAAAGTGTTTTTTTGTCAAAAATTTGTAACGCCCTGTGGAATTTCGTGGTCCGAGTTGAAACGTACAATATCATGGTCTGTCAAGACACATCTTCCTACAAAAACGCCCTTCTTGTTTCATGCGTTCATCTCTATTTTTGCAAAATATATTTAATTTCAAGTGGAAAATCACCATTTTGGAGAAATTCCATTGAATCAAGAAATTGTCATCAAAATTCGTCTATCAATTTGGAATTTTCTTATTATCACTCAGGCGTGTCGAAATTGTCGTTTGCGATTTTTATGTTCGAATTGCATTAGTTATTGATGACAATTTGGTTAATTTGGTGAAAATTAGGAATTCATAGGAGATAACAGTCGGTAGGTATTAAAATACACAATCGAATTCTGGGACCATTGATAAAACTTTTCATTTACACATGTGCACACCTTTTTTTATCAAATATGAAATACAACACACGTTTTTTTGTATATGACCACATTTGCACTTGTTCAAAGAATGAGAGTTTTCCATTCTTTGATTTGATACAAATTCGATCGGTTGCGGTGTTTTGTGATTCTTTTACTGTTTACGATTCGAAACGGTATTTTTCATTCAGAATTAGAGATTTACCACCAACCTCAGTAGCAAGGGCAGTTACATTAATCGAGGAAGGGCGCACCTACCGCTCAGTCGGTACCATGTTGGGTGTCTCCACGTCGGTTATCCATCGAATCTACCGACGTTACAGGGAAACTGGATTGTACGTGAGGAGGCGAGGACAAGGAAGAAATCGGGCAACCCGCGCTATACATGACCGTTTCATCGTCAATCAAACCATAAGAAATCCTCGTCTTACTGCTGTTCAGGCACGTAACCTTTTACAAGTAGTGGATAACATTAACGTCAGTGTGAGGACAGTCAGAAGACGATTAAATTGAAGTTGGTCTGAGATCATACGCGCAAGCAAGAGCACCAAGACTCGATAGAGCCCATCGGGTAGCAAGATTGGCGTTTGCTAGGGAGCAAGTAGCATGGACAATCAATCAGTGGAGACGAGTTTTATTAAGTGATGAGAGCCGATATTGTGTGAATTTCGTGGATGGTAGAGATAGAATATGGAGGCATCGAGGGGAACGGTACAATCAAGCGAACTTCGCAGGAACTGAGCAATACGGTGGAGGGTCAGTTATGATATGGGGTGGCATATGCTTGGGAGTACGAACAGAACTGGAGATTATTGGCAATGGATCACTTAATGCCCATCGGTATATAACAGAAATCTTGGAGCCCCATGTTGTGCCTTTTGCTCTTTACATAGGGGAAAATTTCCTTTTTATGCACGATAACGCGCGCCCTCATACTGCGCGCATAGTGATAGCATATCTCAATGAAGTTCGGATCACACGAATGGACTGGCCGTCGCGGTGACCGGATTAAAACCCGATCGAACACGTTTGGGACATTCTTGGAAGAAGGGTTCGACAACGGAATCCAGGCAACGTTGAAGAGCTGACATTGGCTTCGGTGGAAGAGTGGGACAACATACCTCAACAGATGATAGACAACATCATTGGGAGTATGCGAAATCGTATGCGCGCTGTAATAAGAGCTCGGGGGGTCATACTCGCTACTAAAATCAAATGTTTTTTTTTGTGGGTCGTCGTTAACATTTTTCTCAACATGTTCATTTCATTTCACGAGTGTATCGCCAGGATACACACCTGCTCTCAATTTTGGACAGGAATGATAATTATTATAGAGTGTCACACAAAAAAATTCAAAAATAAATGTGCAGAATCAACAATTTTTCCAGTGTACTTCGAGTTCTCCCGGAGCGTGAAATTGGCCAGTGAATTTCAAAAATTTTCATTTCGTTAGATTTCCGCTTCTCTAATTTTGATTTTATTTTTTGGCTAACCTCCGATGTTATGCACCTACGCAAGGTTAAAAATAAATTCTTGAAATTTGTGACTTTTCGCTTCAAATTGGATATCTCTTGTAAAAATAGGGATAAATGCATAAAACAAGAAGGGCGTTACTGTAGGAAGATGTGTCTTGACAGACCATGATATTGTACGTTTCAACTCGGACCACGAAATTCCACAGGGTGTTACGAATTTTTAACAAAAAAAGCATTTTTTTTGTTTTCTCTTATAATTTCTACAAAGCAGAAGGTTGATCTATAACTTGCCGAAAAAATCATCTAAATCGGTTGAGAATTAGGAAAAATATCGGACTTTGAATTTGGTTAAATTTTCGAGTGTTCCGCTAATTTTGCCTCCGAGTGTATGTTTCAACTATCACCAATTTATTGATGTAAAGAATAACAAAATTTTACATTGGATGGACCGGTTTCGGACATACGTCCATTATCAACAACAAGCTAATGAAAACTGAATACTCATTTACAATACAGGAATTACCATCAATAAAATGCTAGTAGAGGTCACAGTAACTTGAATAATGGTGATTGGTAGGTAATTAAGTCTACCTGGTCGTTAAGGAGCTTAACCCTTTCTACCCTAGATGCCTTGAAAATTTCCATCGATTCAAAGAAATTGATTTTATAAGATTTATCACAGGAATGAAGAATTTTTAGCTGTTGAAGTTCTGGAAAGGGAAGACATTCATTCAGAGAATGTGCAGCTAAAGCTGAATCATATTTCTGATGTAGGAATGACCGGAAATGTTCTTTGTATCTAGCCTTGAAAGAGCGTCCTGTTTGACCTATATAAAAGGAATTGCACTCAGAACATGTTAATTGGTATACTTCCTGATTTTCGAATTTATCGGTTTTATCTTTTGAAAAGCAGGCCTGACAATTTGCTAACTGGTTTGAATGCAATATGAATTTTTACTATCTGACAAAACTCTAGCAACCTGTTCTGACGTCTTCCCAAAATATGTTAGAGACATAAATTTTTCGGGCTTTTCTCTCTTGGATTGGGGATATATCATGTTGAATGTGTTGTTGCGTATTTTTCGATTAATTAAACTCTATACTGCTTTTATATCGAAGCCGTTGTTCTCTGCAATTAACATAATGGTGTTAAATTCTGATTTTCGGTCCATGTCCGATAAAGGCAAAGAAATCGCTCTGTGAATCATGGATTTGAAGGCTGCTATTTTTTGAGAATACGGGTGAAATGAATCTATGGGTATGACATTATACGTGTACGATGGTTTTCTGAAGATATTAATTGATAATCGGTTATTACTCTCCCGGGTAATTGTTAGATCTAAGAAATTGATTTTACTATCGACTTCTGTTTCTACTTTGAACTTGAATCAGGAATGAGATAAAAACACAAGGTTTAACTTTAATCTACACTTTATTTGAAAAAATTCGACGACGTTTCGCTGACACAGCAGCTTTATCAAGAATGACAAACAGAATGAAGAGTATGGTATTATAAACAAATCGTAGAACAAGTTGGATGAATAACAGGAAAAGGTAATTAAAAACTAATTAAACAAGTTAGGTAGGGGTGAATAATTCATATCTACCTGCTCATTCAAAAGCTTGTCCGAAATATGTCAAAGTTTTTATTGAATGAATGGTTTTCTTTTATTAGGTGGTTTGAATAATTTGAATCAGATTTATTTTTATCGAAGCTACGTTTATGTTCAGATGTTCTTATGCCAAAACTCCTATAGGTCCTACCGATATAAATTTTATCACAAGAACCGCAATTGAGTTTATAGATTCCTGATTTACTTGATTTTTCAACACGAGATTTATTATTTTTAATATGTTTACCTAAGTTATTAGAAGTTTTGAGAGTTATATTAAGATTTTGTTTGACGTCAAACAAAAAATAGCAGCCTTCAAATCCATGATTCACAGAGCGATTTCTTTGCCTTTATCGGACATGGACCGAAAATCAGAATTTAACACCATTATGTTAATAGCAGAGAACAACGGCTTCGATATAAAAGCAATAGAGAGTATAATCAATCGAAAAATACGCAACAACACATTCAACATGATTATCCCCAATCCAAGAGAGAAAAGCCCGAAAAATTTATGTCTCTAACATATTTTGGGAAGACGTCAGAACAGGTTGCGAGAGTTTTATCTGATAGTGAAAAAGTTCCATTGCATTCAAACCAGTTAGCAAATTGTCAGGCCTGCTTTTCAACACAAAAGATAAAACCGATAAATTCGAAAAATCAGGAGTATACCAATTAACATGTTCTGAGTGCAATTCCTTTCATATATGTCAAACAAGACGCTCTTTCAAGGCTAGATACAAAGAACATTTCCGATCATTCCTACATCAGAAATATGATTCAGCTTTAGCTGCACATTCTCTGAATGAATGTCATCCTTTTCCAGCACTTCAACAGTTAAAAATTCTTCATTCCTGTGATAAATCTTATAAACTCAATTTCTTTGAATCGATGGAAATTTTCAAGGCATCTAGGGTAGAAAGGGTTAAGCTCCTTAACGACCAGGTAGACTTAATTACCTACCAATCACCATTATTCAAGTTACTGTGACCTCTACTAGCATTTTATTGATGGTAATTCCTGTATTGTAAATGAGTATTCAGTTTTCATTAGCTTGTTGTTGATAATGGACGTATGTCCGAAACCGGTCCAATCATAGTAAACTTTTTTCATTCTTTACATCAATAAATTAGTGATAGTTAAAACCTAGAAACTTGTTTTATTTTATTATTCATTATGAATATCAACTATCACGTAGTTCAGGCTTCATAGATCAATTATTTGAATTTATAGAAACTTTGAAAGAGTATAGTTTATCTGCCTAAGCAGTTAGTGATATTAACATTTTTACTTACGTGAAATCGTAATCTGCACTATGTAAGGCTCTAACATTTCCCCACAGATTAATATTCAATGTACGGTGTTGCTTCATCAATTCCCTGAAGTTTCCTAGTTTGGTTAGATTCATTCCGTTACTTTCTGAGCTCATCAATAAGGTACTCAGATAATATAACAACTTCGGGTGATGTCCACTTAGACTAACAGTTTGCTCTCCCTCTTGGTCGAAGTAGGCTTTCAAATGAACACTAGGCGACTCGATAAGATAAATGAAGTAGATCTTCGTTAACTCGTGGCATAATCTAGAGTCCTTCGTGGAAATATACTTCAAGTATGTTCCGACGAGATCTGTAGGAACTAGTTGACTGTTCCTTATAAAATTCTCATCCATGTTTCCTCGTCGAATTTCCAGTTGCTCTAAATAATCTACGAACGGCGTTAATTCAAATTCGTATCTGTTCTGTTCTTCTAAGCATTCATTTTTAGCATCTGTTAATTTGAGGACGTCAATTTTCTCGGTAACGTTCTCGAAATTATACGTCAAAACTGTTTTTAAATCAATCAAGATGTTTCGGATGTTACTATTCTCGCGCAGAACGGTTTCGGCCTTATTTCTTTTATCGCATATGTTGTATTTGTAACAGATGGCTTCATATTCCATTACAACATCCAGATTCGAACGTTGAATATACGGGGGCGGTTTATAAGAGTGTTTTTGGTAATTACTCCCGATTTTGAACAAGCCTGACGTTTGTTTGTCGACAACTTGATTAATTTGACTTAACACGCCGTTCAACTCTTCGTTAAAATTTCTTTTTAGTATCTTAGCCACGTTTTTCACTGCATATTTAAAAAACCAATGATAATGAACGTTTATATTTGTTATCAATTTGTTACTTTCAAGATTATTCTTGATATCAACCAGGCAACATTTGTAAAAAACAAATCTCCACTTGATTAGAAACAAAATTTCTACAACGTCTTGATTCGTTAGTTTTAAATCTGATTGGCGAAGAAGAATATTCAAACTCGAGTCGAATTCTTCTACGAGTTCTATGAATTGATTCACAACGATATTGTTGAATTTATCTTCAACTTTGTTCGTCTTTCTGGATTTCATATAATCCAAAAGGGTTGTTGCTGAAGTTTTCATAGTTGCTAGTTTGGACTCGTTGTTGTAATATACCATCACGAAAAGTTTCAACAAAGTTCTGTTTATATGAGAACTTTGTACGACGTAGGTTGCATCAGGAAGCCACCTGTGATCGAGTGGCAAATCGATAGAGGGAAATTCTACGTTTTCTAATACTTCCTTGTAAATGTGTTCCACTAAATCCAAAACGAATTTATCTTCTACGCCGTTCATTATATATCTGATGTAATTTTGACGTGAATTGAAATCATTCTTCGTTGAAGCACTATAGAACATAACCAATAAATACTCCAGAACATTCTCGTTTTCAACAACGACATCTCCCTTAAGAATCGAGTGGATCAACGAACTCTGTTGTTTGAACTTCTGTATTTCAGAGGATATTTCCCAGCAATCCGTACGGACGGTACAGTTTTCATTGAACCAATCAATCTCCGTGTGAACGTCTATGTAATGAGAAGAACTTAGGAGACTTTTTAATTTGGCCGAAACGACTTCGTATACATCATTGCTGTTAAATTCGATAGCTGATCTTGTCTTGTAATATACTTCGATTAAAGATGTTAGAAACGCTTGCGAATCTTCTGTTCCGTATCTTATTTGTTGGGAAATCAAGATGGCCGATTGTAGAAGTTCGTTTACTGTTGGTTTTTCGCCTAGTATAAGATCGTTGAGGAATTCGTGCATGTGAAGGAGCACTCTGATGTGCTTCCTGCTCTGTAAATTATTGATTTGTATCATACTTTTCCAGTCGAATTCGTTTTTCGAGGTTGTCTCGTAGTCGTTCAGGATATAAATTTCCACTCCTCTGTTCCTCATGGCCCTAGAAGCATAGTTATGTCAATGAATTGGACGATAAATTGGTGCTGAATGCAATTTAGATAAGAGTGCAAGCTAGACTTTTGTATACGGTTTACGACACTCATAAAGTTTATCTACTCTGAATTTGGGATGAACTTCAAATTACTAAAATGTGATATAGCAAACAAGGTTGAACCTTATAAAATATAAATTCGAGAAAATGGAAAGATCGTAGCTGGAGGATTGTATGCGAACTACAGTTTCTCTCAATCTCTCATTCAAGTAGCAAAATTAATTTTCATCTTCAGGAAACCTACTTAGTCGATTTGGTAGAGCCGTAGAGTAATGAATCTTGAGGTGACAGGATGGTCATGAGCGTGCCATTAATTATGGGTATAATATTTGCAATTCAGGTGGGTTTCATCTATATTTTCGAAAACTCATACGCACTGAGTTGAATACCCATCAATTGATATGGAAACCGTTTTCATCTCACACAATGATCCGTTGTGAGATCATTATAGATGTAAAATTAATGAATAATTCCTATCATGAACGATTTACAATGAACAAAACAGTTTTGATTACTCAGTGGTACACAAGTACCACCGCCCGCCAGGTATGTTGAGACAAATGTCCACTTGGATAAGAGTTAAAGTGTATTATCAAGTATATTCTCCGAATTTAACCACAAGAAAGGCAACTACTATATAGATATACAGGGATATCCACCGGGACCGTCCGTTGAAAACTTTTTGAGTTCCAATTACAATATCAAGCTGAAATTTTATACGCGGCCATAACTAGCGATTTCCAATTGAAGTGAAATATTTTCGAAGAGATACCATTTCCGGTTATACCGGAAGTGGGTCATCACTTTGTTATTTCAAATGGAAATCTACCTTTTTTATTATACATCTAGAACCGACATTTGAGCAAGGCATAAAATACCCAAGTTGTTGGCACTTATCTGTCAAAACTTTTGTCAGATAAGTGCCAACAATATTGAATTGTGATGAATTTGCAAGAACTAACAGAGAATGCTTTGAAATGTTTGATTCAAGTAGCTGAACTGGCTACGCTCACCTGACAGGTGCCTAAAATTAATATACTTGTCACTTCGTTCATTCCAATTTGATATTTCAACAAGAATTGTCGTTATTTCAGATTGAAAATATCCAAAAAATACGACACATAAAACCACTGGTTATTCAAACGAAAATATATTTAATCTTTTTTTAATTCAGTTTAGAATGTCAATAAGTAGTGGGTAAAAATTGCAGGCAATTCAATAACCAATTTTCAAATTTACCGTCTATGAGTAGAATAAAATTTCGAAGCATTAGAAGCAATTTTCTACAATTCGGATGAATAAAAATTGTAGGAACTAAGTGAAAACCAATCATCGAAGACAATTACATAAATGAATAGATGATAGCAAACATCATAGGAGAAAATTAATTTACGATCTGAATAAATGTTCATTATAGGCCCCATTTTGCTCGATACACTTGACAGCTCGTATACGAACATGATGAGTTGCCCTCCTAGTTTCCTCAGGATCAATATTACGAAAAGCATTATGAATGCGCTTTAGTAACTCTTCTTTACTTCTTACAGGAATAAGATACACTTCACTCTTGATTTTGCCCCATAAATAAAAATCAAGGGGCGTCAGGTCCAGAGAACGCGGAGGCCATAAATTTGGTCCTTGATTACCCCACCATCTATCCTCAAACATTTCTGTTAGCTGCCAATCTATAGCTCGTGTTTTATGTGCTGGTGCACCAACCATTTGGTAATAGCAATCCCTCAGAATGTTAAGGGATAATCCATCTAAAAAATTTGCTAATGTTCCTCTCAAAATATCCAGGTATCTTTGTCCATTAAGATTTTCCTCATAAATGTGATGAGCTTTGAACTTTGCTTCATCAGACCATATAATTTTTTGTAGAATTGTCTCATCTTCTTGAAGCCGAATTAATAATTTTTCACAGAAATTTAGCTGCTTGGGAAGGTCAGTTAGTTTCAATTTTTGTAGTCTAATGAAAGAATACGGGTGCATGTTATGTTTCTTAAGGATCCTTTGAAAGTATAAGAAGTATAACTCAATACAATATCCATTGATGCTGACTTAATGGACGCATGTGGATTGACACGAAAATACGCTAGCGTATTAATTTGATTGTTGTCGTCCTCGAGAATTGATTTTCTTCTAGTTTCTATTTTTTTTTGTTCCTCCAAATTGCAGAAAATTGCTCTAATCCTTCGAAATTTTGTTTTAATCATCGGCGCCAAATTTGGAATTTGGTTATTGAATTGCCTGCAAGTTGTATCCATCACTTTTTGTCATTCGCCATGAATTAAAAAGAGATTAAACATATCCTCGTTTGAATAATCAGCCATTTTATTATCAATCTGGTGTTTTTAAAAAATTTTCACTTCAAATTACCAACAATTCTTGTTGAAATATCAAATTCGAATGAACGAAGTGACAAGTACATTAATTTTAGGCACCTGTTAGGTGAGCGTAGCCAGTTCAGTTTGATTCAAATATTTCAGAGCATTCTCTGTTAGTTCTTGCGAATTCATCAAAATTCAATATATTCCCAAATCATTTCGGAACTATAAGAGATGGGTATAGTACATGCTTATACAATTCCATCTGAAATTTGACGCTTCATCTGATGGCGATATAAAAATCAGCACGTGCCATTTGAAAAAATTGAGTTGTTGCTGTTTGAAAAAGGTTAAATTGAAAAAATCATACAAAACAACGCAATAAACATTTGACATGTGTAGATTGCTTAAAAAATTCCTTGATCCTTCTTTCATCCACCCAAGCAAAAATTGTGTCTGTAGTGCAAAAGATCTACGGGCTACAATTTTTTTAAATGTTCCTCAAAAATCGAGTTTAAAACAAAAATAATTAAATCTGTCAAAAGTTTTGACAGATAAGTGCTAACAAAGTGATGACCCACTACCGGTATAACCGGAAATGGTATCACTTCGAAAATATTTCTCTTCAATTGGAAATCGCTAGTTATGGCCGCGTATAAAATTTCAGCTTGATATTGTAATTGGAACTCAAAAAGTTTTTAACGGACGGTCCCGGTGGATATCCCTGTATATCAAGAAGAGTTCTTGAAGTAGTTTTATCATTTGTATGCATCGATTAGTAGTTGGTGAAAGTGTTTCGTTCATTTCACAAACCATAGAAAAGTTTTCTTATTTTACCCCTAATAAACGTGCTAAAAATATACCACTTTCCAAAGTGAAAAATTAATTATATCGAATGTATACGTTGCTTTGTGGCAGAGGTGTTCACACGGTCGATCACGAATGCTTTTTGAGTAGATCTCGAAAAGAAAGTTTTTTATAAAAAAAAACTGAAATCTGTTGTGGCACTCTACTTAATTTGGTGAGAAATTGATGCAGGTCTTCATTTCTTAAAAATATCGATATTCAGAAGTGTTTCCTAGACTTTTTTGAGGTGTTTACTTGCAGCCTCTCAGAGTCGATCGTAAGTAGTCTAAAAATATTGAGGTAGATCGCCAGCAGTTCAAGTTTGAGCACCTCTGCCGTAGAGTAATAAATCTTTGGGAATACTATTCGAATTTTCTTTATTTTCAGAAAGAAATTCCCACTGTGGAAAAAATACAAGCTATGCTTGTAGGAGATTGGCAAAATTTGCATGAATCGAATTTCTCATGAGAAATGCACAACTGGAAGTCAGTTCTCATAGATGAAGAAGAAATCGTTTGCTGGAGAAGAAATTATTTAAGAGCAATAAAAAAATATCGTGCCCAAAGTACGAAAATTTTTATCTGGATGAAACTTGGGTTAATAATGGTACAAAGTTCAGAAAACTTGGAATGATAAAAACATGAAAGATTGTCGACAAGTCTTCTTCCAAGGTCTGTCTACAAGATTTCAGGCTCCGCCAGGAAAACAACAAATCTAGTATCTGAATTATTAACACTCGTTGCCGATGAAAAGTTTATGTGAAAATTCACCATCATGACTGAAAAGATCAAACACGTTACCTACCTGGATATTTCTCCGTTTTTAGGATCCATAGTTAGAAATAAACGGAAATCCTCATGTGGCTTTATTTCCATCATTCGTCCATCTTTATCGACGCCTCTTTCTCCAATGGTCAAAACACCATGTGGTTCTAGGAGTGCGTTGAGACGGTCCAAAACTGCCGAGCTGCATAAATTTACGTTGTCTACAAGCAGCCAGTAACCGTTTTGAAGACACTGAAATATTTGAACATTTTTAATGTGCTTTATATGACAATTACCTGGCTATAAAAATTATTATCAAACTTTTCTTCGAAGGGATTTTTGAATTGATATTAAATCCAACAAAAAAATTGGTTTTGGTACAGCACTAAATCTGGAAACTTTGCGTTAGTGTCAAGAAGGTTGCGATTTAACGTTAAATTATCAATTGTTTTTGATTGAGGAGGTCGTTACTTGATGAAAATGATATACATATTTTCAATGAAATGAAACTAAAGTATTTTGATTTTCATATATATATATATATATGCCCGATCTTGGCCCCCAAGGATTACCTCAACAGGCACAACAGCATGGCCAAAATATACCACCAGGAGATAGCGTTGAAGCTCGGGCTTCTGAAGGACAGAGTGCCGAATTACAAATATACGCCTGAAACTGTCCTTGAAGATGAGGAGCACAAAGTATACTGGGATAATACTATAATCTGTGATCGGCCCATATCGCACAATAGGCCGGATATCGTTGTATTCTATAAGCAAAAGAAAAAAGCTGTACTCTTGGATGTGACGATACCGGCTGATGATAATATACCGAGGGCGTAATCGGAGAAGATCGATAAGTACAGAGATCTGGCCATTGAAATGAAGCAAATTCACGAGCTGAGCACCACTGTAATTATGCCTATGATTATATCCGTCAACGGCCTCGTGGAGGGGCACCTATTGCAAAACACCTAAAGATTGGGTCTCGATAGAGCAGTTGTCACTAGATCGCAGCGAGAAGTTGTTCTCAGCACCACCAGAATTGTACGCGGCTTTCTCAACAATGAATGAGCCACGAGATGTTAAGATGACTACCTTGGCCACAAAGCCCGGTAGTTATTGGAGTTACCCGCAACTGTCGGTGAAAAAAAAATATATATATATATATATATATATATATATATATATATATATATATATATATATATATATATATATATATATATATATATATATATATATATATATATAAACACCTCCAAAAGTCTAGGGAACACTTCTGAATATCGATATACCGTATCCAGAACGAGATGTTAAGATGACTACCTTGGCCACAAAGCCCGGTAGTTATTGGAGTTACCCGCAACTGTCGGTGAAAAAAAATATATATATATATATATATATATATATATATATATATATATATATATATATATATATATATATATATATATATATATATATATATATATATATATAAACACCTCCAAAAGTCTAGGGAACACTTCTGAATATCGATATACCGTATCCAGAACGATCAATATGGATGATTTTTTAAAGAAATGAACACCTGCATCAATTTCTCACCAAATTATGTAGAGTGCCGCAACAGATTTCAGGTTTTTTCATGAAAAACTAAAAATGCAACAGATGCGACGCTGCTTTATAATCATTTCATGTATTCAGTGTTTGAAATCAGTTAGTTGGCACTTTGTTTCTGTTGTAAGCACAAATATAAGATTCAAGTTTAGTGATTCGACCATGGAAAGACGACATTTGACTAGATAAGAGATGTTACGAGCCGTTGGCATGCTCCAAGCTGGGAGCTCACAACGGGAAGTATCCAGGGTTCTGGGAAGTAGCCCAAGTGTCATAAACCGTTTATGGTCGCGTTTCAATGAAACAGGTAGCGTGGGAGAACGCCATACAGGTCGTTTCAGGATTACTACAGTCGCCCAAGACCGATTTTTGGTTTTACAAGCCAGAAGAGATCGTACTACCACAGCATCTCAATTAGCTCAAGAGCTATCACAAGTTCATAATGTACAAATTTTCGACCAAACTGTGGGAAATCGACTGCACGAAAGTCAACTCCACTCCAGACGTCCTTTAAGAGTTCCACAACTGACTCATGGAAATCGCGCTGCTCGTTTAGCTTGGTGCCAAGAACACGTAAACTGGGATCAAGAGAGGTTGGCCACAGTTCTCTTCAGTGATGAATCTAGATTTAGTTATTATCCCGATTCGGAAAAATTTGAATATGGAGGGAACTTGGAAAGCAAAACCGTCTCCAGCATGCTCGAGAAGTTGTTAGACAGGGAGGCGGATCAATGATGTTTTGAGGAGGTATACGCCTTGGTGGAAGAACAGACCTCGTTTTCATACAGAACAACCTCACGGGAAATTCTTACGCAAATGGGATAGTTTTACTTGTAGTGGTACCGTATCTCCAAACAATGGGTCAAAATCCACTCTTCCAACAAGATAATGCCCCTCCTCATCGTACAAGAGTTGTCTTGAACGTTCTTGAAGACAATGATATCGATCTTCTACCGTGGCCATCCTGCTCCCCAGATCTGAATCCCATCGAGCATGTGTGAGACATCCTAAAAAGAAGTCTCCTGCGTCAAAACGTCTTCCATCATGAACAGGAGCTTCGATTAGCAGTTCAGGGGGCTTGGAATGACTCAGGCCAAAATGTAATAGACAATTTAATATTGAGCATGCCGCGACGATGCCAAAGTGTCATTAATAACAGAAGTGGACCTTCTGGGTACTGAAAAATATAAGTGCTTCCATATCGTTTCGAAAATATTAGTTCAGGATTTTTTCTTGCGTTTTACCCAATTTCATCATTTCAAATTTCAATTTTTTTTTTATAATAGGTGCTTTGGAGAAGTCAAATATTATTTTGTTTTCTTGAGAATACATTATATAGAATACATCCTAACAAAAACCGAAAGATTTCTATAAATTTGAATTATCAAATTCATATTTTAAAGTGTTCCCTAGACTTTTTGAGGTGTTTATATATTATATATAATATAGTGAAAATCTAAATACTTTAGTTTTATTTCATTGAAAATATTAAATCATCATATTACGTAGAAATGTAACGTCCGTACTGTATTCCAGCACCATATACAAACTAAGTCCGAGAAAGACTTGAAAAATGTGAATTTTCAAGCCCTTATCTGAGAACCTCTGCATGAGACCAGAACGCAGACATTTTCGTCATCCAGTAAGCTATAATCACATACTTAGAATCCAAAATTTCAAGTCTGTAGGCCATTTAGTTCCGAAGTTGAGCGAAAGCAAAGTTTCGCATTTATGACACTCACTCACTCATGATCATCAGAATAGAACTAGTACTTCCCATAAACTCAGAGAACTGAAATTTGGTACAGAGTTGGGGTTTAATAGCAACATAAAGAGAAAACTACAAAAACTAAGATAATGGAAGATCTGGAGTACCTAGTGAACCTGATTAGAAAACACAAGAGCCCAACGAAACTATTAGTGATCGACATATCGCCTTTACAAAAAATACTCAACTTCGTTTGAGGTCAAAAATTGAATCTGATGAAGATCCGCAACTGAAAAAAATCGACTGTCATTGCAACAATCCAGCGTAGTGGGACACATCTTCTTATTTAATCTAGCCTAAAGCGTCCCACAGTCACGGCTGGGCGAATGCCCCCCTTCTGTTTCTAATACGCATATAAATAAAATTAAAGGAAAACCCTGGATAAGACTAGACTAGCTTTATACTTATAAGTTTACAGAAAGAAATAGCGAATGGGCGATACGAAAAACTGTTGCTGATGTACAAGAATCATCAGGTAGGTTCTGCTTCAGTATGTACCTTCTGTTTAGTTTTTAGTTGCAATCAATTAATCCTGTATGGCTCCAAATGAAATAAAAAACACAAGGTTTAACTATAATCTACACTTTATTTGAAAAAATTCGACGACGTTTCGCTGACACAGCAGCTTCATCAACAATGACAAACAGAATGAAGAGTATGGTATTATAAACAAATCGTAGAACAAGTTGGATGAATAACAGGAAAATCCACACCGAGCCATTGTACAGTTAGTATAAAAGGTAATAAAAACTAATTAAACAGGTTAGATAGGGGTGAATAATTCACATCTACCTGCTCATTCAAAAGCTTGTCCGAATGTTTGTATCTATTTATTTCTAATGCTTCTAGGAGATCTAATTTTAAACTTTTGATTTTTATGTAATATGTCAAAGTTTTTATTGAATGAATGGTTTTCTTTTATTAAGTGGTTTGAATAATTTGAATCAGATTTATTTTTATCGAAGCTACGTTTATGTTCAGATGTTCTTATGCCAAAACTCCTATAGGTCCTACCGATATAAATTTTATCACAAGAACCGCAATTGAGTTTATAGATACCTGATTTACTTGATTTTTCAACACGAGATATTATTTTTAATATGTTTACCTAAGTTATTAGAAGTTTTGAAAGTTATATCAAGATTTTGTTTGACGAGAAAGGATTTAATATTTGTACTTGCAGAAACGCAGAATGTTAAACTGTTGAATATTTTATAGTCTTTATGAATAGGATATACTTCATTTATTGCTTTCTGATACAGTTTTTTACGAATGATTAGATATATCATATCCGGATTATATGAATTATTGATGGCTATCTGTTTGATGATGTTTAACTCTTTATTATAATCTTCTACTGATAAAGGTAAATTGAGTAACCGATGTACCATGCTGTTTAAAGCTGCAACTTTGTGTTGAATTGGATGTAATGAGTCTCGTGTTGAAAAATCAAGTAAATCAGGAATCTATAAACTCAATCGCGGTTCTTGTGATAAAATTTATATCGGTAGGACCTATAGGAGTTTTGGCATAAGAACATCTGAACATAAACGTAGCTTCGATAAAAATAAATCTGATTCAAATTATTCAAACCACTTAATAAAAGAAAACCATTCATTCAATAAAACTTTGACATATTACATATAAAATCAAAAGATTAAAATTAGATCTCCTAGAAGCATTAGAAATAAATAGATACAAACATTCGGACAAGCTTTTGAATGAGCAGGTAGATGTGAATTATTCACCCTACTTAACTTGTTTAATTAGTTTTATTACCTTTCATACTAACTGTACAATGGCTCGGTGTGGATTTTCCTGTTATTCATCCAACTTGTTCTACGATTTGTTTATAATACCATACTGTTCATTCTGTTTGTCATTCTTGATAAAGCTGCTGTGTCAGCGAAACGTCGTCGAATTTTTTCAAATAAAGTGAGAAAAGAAAGATTTGTAATAATAAAAAACTAGTCCTAACAAGAAAAATTGTCAAATAGGAAAATCTAATAGAATAAATCAATATACCCACGTTTCTACAAAAAGAAGTGAAATCCCACCAAAAACATTCTGTAAAAAATTAGTCAAATCTCGATGGAGCTGCTTGTTTATCTCTAAAAAGTAATGAAATCTAGACAAAGTCGTACCAAGTCTAAGGTACCTTACTGCGATTTCTTTATAATTATAGTTAGCTGGTTTGTACGAAACTAAACTCCAAATATCCCGAGTACTCTTCATTTAAGATGGGTGTTTATCAGGAAAACTTCTCCAGAATTATGGATGCCAGTGTGTGGCCCTACGGTGCGTGTATCAATAAGTTTTTTTACAAGCGCCCAAAGGATCTTCCACAGAATCCTTAATTTTCAATCCGAACATTTTAGTATTGAACATACGGGGGCTAACCTCTGATAAAGTGAACCAAATTGAGCTCGAATATTTAACACAATACGACTTCAATTTTATATGTATACAGGAAACCTGGGTAAAAGAAGCACACATCGAGTCTTTCCGATTCGAGAACTACTACTTAGCAGATTCTTATGGCCGATCTGATTGTACTATACCCATCTCTTATAGTTCCGAAATAATTTGGGAATATATTGAATTTTGATGATTTTGCAAGAACTAACAGAGAATGCTTTGAAATATTTGAATCGAGTAGCTGAACTGGCTACGTTCACCTGACAGGTGCCTAAAATTAATGTATTTGTCACTTCGTTCATTCGAATTTGATATTTCAACAAGAATTGTTGGTAATTTAAAATGAAAATTTTTGAAAAACACCAGATTGATAATAAAATGGCTGATTATTCAAACGAGGATATGTTTAATCTCTTTTTAATTCATGGCGAATGTCAAAAAGTGGTGGATAGTACTTGCAGGCAATTCAATAACCAATTTCCAAATTTGGCGCCTATGAGTAAAACAAAATTTCGAAGGATTAGAAGCAATTTTCTGCAATTTGGAGGAACGAAATACATAGAAGCTAGAAGAAAACCAATTCTCGAGGACCACGACAATCAAATTAATACGCTAGCGTATTTTCGTGCCATCCTCATGTGTCCACTAAGTCAGCATCAATGGATATTGGATTGAGTTATACTTCCATTCAAAGGATCCTTAAGAAACATAACAAGCACCCGCATTCTTTCATCAGACTACAAAAATCGAAACCAACTGACCTTCCCAAGCGGCTGAATTTCTGTGAAAATTTATTAATTAGGCTTCCAGAAGATGAGACAATTCTACAAAAAATTATATGGTCTGATGAAGCCAAGTTCAATGAAAGTGGAATGACCAACAGGAGAAATCGACATTTTTGGGCCAGAGAAAATCCACAATTCATTGAGGTTATTAATTTCAAAATAAATTCAGCGTGAACGTTTTTGCAATTTTAATGAATGATTTGTTGGCTTATCACATTTATGAGGAAAATACCTCGAAATTTTGAAAGGAACATTAGCAAATTTTTCAGATGGATTACCCCTTAACATTCTGAGGGGTTGCTATTACCAAATGGATGGTGCACCAGCACATAAAACACGAGCTGTAGATCGGCAGCTAACAGAAATGTTCGAGGATAGATGGTGGGGTAATCAAGGAAAAAATTTATGGTCTCAGCGTTCTCCGGACCTGACGCCTCTTGATTTTTATTTATGGGGCAAAATCAAGAGTGAAGTGTATCTTATTCCTGTAAGAAGTAAAGAACAGTTACTAGAGCGCATTCATAATGCATTTCGTATTATTGATCCTGAGGAAACTAGGAGGGCAACTCATCATGTTTGTATACGAGCTGTCAAGTGTATCGAGCAAAATGGAGCCCATATTGAACATTTATTCAGATCGTAAATTACTTTTCTCTCTCTGATGTTGCTATCATTTATTCGTATTATTGTAATTATCTTCGATGATTGGTTTTCACTTAGTTCCTACAATTTTCATTCATCCGAATTGTAGAAAATTGCTTCTAATGCTTCGAAATTTTATTTTACTCATAGACGATAAATTTGGAAATTGGTTTTTGAATTGCCTGCAATTTCTACCCACAACTTTTTGACATTCTGAAATGAATTTAAAAAAGATTAAATATATTTTCGTTTGAATAACCAGTGGTTTTATTCCAAATGTGGTGTATTTTTTGGATATTTTCAATCTGAAATAACGACAATTCTTGTTGAAATATAAAATTCGAACGAACGAAGTGACAAGTACATTAATTTTAGGCACCTGTCAGATGAGCGTAGCCAGTTCAGATACTTGATTCAAATATTTCAAAGCATTCTCTGTTAGTTCTTGCAAAATCATCAAAATTCAATATATTCCCAAATTATTTCGGAACTATAAGAGATGGGTATAATACATGCTGATACAATTCCATCTGAAATTTGACGCTTCATCTGATGGCGATATAAAAATTGGCACACGCCATTTGAAAAAATTGAGTTATTGCTGTTTGAAGAAGGCCAAATTGAAAAAATCATACAAAACAACGCAATAAACATTTGACATGTGTCAACTGCTTAAAAAATTTCCTGATCCTTCTTCTATCCACTCAAGCAAAAAAAGTGTCTGTAGTGCAAAAGATCTACGAGCTACAATTTTTTTAAATGATAAGTGCCAACAACTTGGGTGTTTTATGCCTTGCTCAAATGTCAGTTCTAGATGTATAATAAAAAAGGTAGATTGCCATTTGAATTAACAAAGTGATGACCCACTTCCGGTACAACCGGAAATGGTATCACTTCGAAAATATTTTCCTCCAATTGGAAATCGCTAGTTATGGCCGCGTATAAAATTTCAGCTTGATATTGTAATTGGAACTTAAAAAGTTTTTAACGGACGGTCCCGGTGGATATCCCTCTATATAGTTGTCATAATTTCTGCACATTCATTCGTCTCAAGAAGCTACAGTGTAGTGAAACGCGTTACGAATCACAATTATTCAGTAAAATTCCTAAAATCACATTACTTGTTTTTATTATTCATCATTTAATTCTCTATCACTACCTAGAAAGGTTCCGTTTCCTCGCGAAACACCCTGTATAAATATAATATCAACTTTTTCCTTTGTAACTCTATGACTAATAGATTTTCTCACAAATCACAGCGTTATAAATCCAACTGTGGAATCTCTAGTCGAGTTATGACACGAAATGCACAATCGCACAATTTCCAAAGATATCAAATCGAACCGAACCGCTTTATTACCTTTATTAAGACGGAATCGACCCATTCGAACTTGCCTCCGGCATTTAACGACCTCTCATCCTTCACGGATTCCTTCAAAATTGCCGCTTTACCTCGTAATTTTTCAAAGGACTCATCTGTCTCCAGTCCCAACTCATAAAGGTAATCCCAGACCGTCACGAGTTTGTCCAACTTGCGGATGAATAATTGAATTTCTTCCGTTATTGTTTTTATCTCCGATCCTGAAAAATATTGAAAAAGGTTAGACGGAATCTGTCACGATTATTAAAATTGACTTTGGGTGGTTTTCGGGAAAGGTCAGCTTATACACACAATCAAATTTATATGGAATCACCCGATATTTTGAATATTACCTCAGGGATTTTGGAAATTTCGAAGAAATGTTAGATAAATTAATGTTTATTTTGAGAAAGAAACGAAGAAAAGAAAGGAAAGCTTGTATTACCCCCTCTTGCTCTGATACAAGCCTGAATCCGTCTAGGTAAACTTTGGAATAGGTTTTTGGCCTCCTCTGGGGTGATATTCTGACACTCTGCTGTGACGGCTTGGATGAACTGTTGTGGGGTTCTTGGATTATCCTGGCGCGATCTAATTTTCCTCTTGAGTGTATCCCATAAATGTTCAATAGGATTTAGGTCTGGAGAGCAAGCTGGCCATTCCGAAATAGCGATTCCCTCTGATTCAAGATGTCGCGCGAGATTGCTGGTATCTGGAGGAGCATTATCTTGCATAAAAGTGAAAAATTCTCACCGTGGGCACCTCGCCAGAGTTTCACTATGGGCTTCAGCAATCTAACCTAGCCGTTACTCTCGCAGGAAACGAAATCGAATCTGTTTTGCCTCCCAGCATAATGCCACCCCAAAACGTCACACTGGCTCCTTGGTATTTCGGAATTAGTCTTGCTGCTCGAAGTCTAGCTTGTCTTCCAGGACCCTCTTAAAATCCGAATTCGGCGGTTATCTGATCGAACACCAATTCTGGTCTCATCCGAAAAAATAACATTTCGCCAATTCTCAATATTCTAATTGTATGTTTATTTTTTGTGTTTGTTTCGACTGATACACTGATGCCTGTTGATTCCAGAAAGTGCCTTTGGAGTATAGGGTGTGGCGCACTAGGATCTCTTCTTGCAATTTGGCTCAAAAAGCGGTCTTGTTCTCCAGAAGTGATCTGATTTATGATTAAAATTACGTTTGTGCTCGGATAATCTAACTTTAAAATTTCTGAAAGTTCTACCAATATAAATTTTATTACAATCCCCACAAGATAGTTTATCAACAATTTTAGATTTGCAAATCTAGCACTTGGTCCACATAATTTCTAGCCGTTTCACTCGCAGGAAACGAAATCGAATCTGTTTTGCCTCCCAGCATTATGATACCCCAAAACAGCACACTACCCCCTTGGTTTTTCGGAATTTGTGTTGCTGCTCGGAGTCTAGCTTGTCTTCCACGACCTCTTAAAACCCGAATCCGGCGGTCATCTGATCGAACACCAATTCTGGTCTCATCCAAAAAAATAGCATTTCGCCAATTCTCAATATTCCAATTTTAGTGGTCGATACACCAATTAAGTCTGTTAATTTTTTTTTGTCTGGTTAGCTCTGGAACTCTTAAGGGCCTTCTGCTGTATAAACCCCTTGAACGAAATCTTGACGTATCGTTTCGATTGATACACCTATGCCTGTCGCTTCCAGACCACAAGAAGCGGTCTTGTTCTTCAGTAGTCATCTTCCTACGACTTATTCTAGGTCTATTTTGCAGAGATTGTACCTCCACGTATCGGGCATAGGTTTTTGAAATCACCCCCTGTGATACCCTCATTGTGGCCGCTTTATTCCTCTGTGTCACCCTTCTTCAACGAGAGCAATTATTCGACCCCTCTGCACATCCGACAATCCAACGTAAGGCATTTTCAAATTATGATTAAAGTCTTTTTTAAATTTCGAAATTCACAGTTTCAAATCTCAATGACGACTGAGTACAATATCCCGAACATGTGGTGATAATTCAACATTTCTTATCGTACTATCCAGTTTTCTTACAATAAAAAACTTCATTCTTCACAAGTAGTCAAAGATCCATAGTTAAGGCCAATCAATAATGTGAAATACCGAGTGATTCCATATAAATTTGGTTGTGTGTAGATATTCAATTTGGTGATGGATACAGAACTTGCATTGTTAGAGAAAGCTGCTATTTATGCAGATGCTCTGAATTTATTTCACCTGTTGAGCAAATGCTGGAATTTTTTGGTGAGTAGTTTCGTCACAATATTTTTTTTCCATAAAAATTCATGAAAATAGGCTCTCACATCATCGCATGCTCTTTCGGCCAGAGAGGATGAATACTTTTTTCCTTTCGTTTTCTTATTGCCCAAGGATAGCTTTATTGATGAATTGAAATAGATTATCCTCGTTTTATACAGGAGTGACTCAAAGAAAATATTGAATATTGTAATTTTAAAAATATCATATCTTGATTTTTCAAGTGGAGCATCCTGTATTTTATCATTCATGTCAACGCATAAAATATTGTGCTATATTTTTACAGAAGTAACCTTATCTTCATCTTCTATCATTTTCGAAATATTCGATTATTTGTGAAAATTTTTGATGAAAATTCTACAAACCATATCAAACTCATCAACATGCATCATTATTCGCACAGAAGTTTTTTTCTGTAAAGATTCAAGTATTAAAATGAAATCTAAACAAGATAATTCTTTTAACGAACGATAAAGTCAAGATGATTAAAACGAGAGTCGAGGTATGTGTTGACATTTTTTTTATCTGTGCCTTCTGTCAGGTATCCGGACATATCATATTCTGCATTGTTTTTTATGTAACGGCACCTCCTTCCAAACTTTCAAAATTCCTCAACGACTTGCTAATAAAACATTGCAATTTTAAATCTAAATTTTCGGTCAAAAATTCATACGAACTTATTGCCAATATCAAGGATACCACTATACCACCTAATTCCAAACTCATTTCTTTCGATGTTAAGAATCAATTTCCCAACATTCCTCTGAAAGATACGTATTACTTAGTTGAAGAATTATTAGAAAAGAATCATGTCGATACTATCATTAAATCAGATATTCTTTCATTATTACAAATTTGTTTAGATCAAAATTATTTCCATTTCAATAACAAATATTATACTATTGAAGACGGCTTGATTATGGGCAATCCGTTAAGTCCTTTGTTAGCAGAAATATTCATGAATAACTTAGAGAAATTAATTCATAATCATCCACTCAGTAAATATTGTTTATACTGGTATCGCTATGTAGACGATATCATTATTTGCTTCACAGGAACAGAAAGACAGTTGAAAATTTTCGAAAATCATATAAATTCATTACATCCAAAAATTGCATTCACAACCGAAATAGAAAGCAATAATTCGATAAATTTCTTAGACGTAACAATTTCGAATGAAAATGGAAAACATGTTTTCGCAATTTACCATAAGCCGTCACATACAGATATTATAATACATAACTCGTCGTGTCATCCATATCAACATAAAATGTCAGTATTCAATAGTTTTATTCATAGATTGATTAACATCCCGTTATCACCAGAAAATTTCAACAAAGAACTAAATTTGATTAAACAGATAGCCAAAAATAATGGTTACAATCCCTAACTAATAAATAATATTTTAAATAAAAACAAAGTAGAATCGCATTGAATGAAGTTTACTCTGTCGATAAATTGAAACGAAAATTCAACACCTTAACCTACGTTGCCATTACAAGTGAGAAACTAAAATCATTCTTAAGTAACAATAATTAAATCTTTTCGGGAGCAATCTATTCCTTAATTTTATTGGATATACCTGTCATAAATAACCACTTAAGAAGAAGCAACCCAATAAATCTTTTAATTACTCAAGAACATTTATAGTTATATTCTCATTTATATTTTTCTGTATATTCATTCGTCTGAAGTAGCTACGGTGTAGTGAAACGCGTTACGAATCGCAATTATTCAGTAAAATTCCTTAAAACACAGTACTTGTTTTTATTATTGATAATGGAATTTTACCAAGTAAAAGCCTCCCAAATTCAAATGATAAAGATAAGGTTACTTCTGCAAAAATATGGCACAATATTTTATGCGTTGACATGAATAATAAAATACAGGTGTTCCATTTGAAGAAATCAAGATGTGATATTTTTAAAATTACAATATTCAATAATTTTTTTGAGTCACTCCAGTATAAAATGAGGATAATCTATTTCAATTCATCAATAAAGCTATCCTTGGGCAATAAGCGAAAGGAAAAAGTATTCATCCTCTCTGGCCGAAGGAACATGAGATGATGTGAAAGCCTATTTTCATGAATTTTCACGGAAAAAAAATTTTTGTGAGGAATCTACTCACCAAAAAATTCCAGCATTTGCATAACAGGTAAAATAAATTCAGAGCATCTGCATAAATAGCAGCTTTCTCTAACAATGCAAGTTCACAAAAAAAACTTATTACTTAAAAACATTATAGCAGACTCTTGAATGTTCAACAAAAAAGTGGTCTTCCAATCTGAAAAAACCTCCTAAGATTATTTTATAGAAAATTGGGACACCCTGTTTACTTCAAAATAAATTGGTGAAGTAGATTTTTTTACTGTCTATACCGTTCGAACTTAAATGAAATCTTCAAGAGTATACGAGCTACAGATCACCACGCCACTGAAAACGTGGAATAAGTTGTGTTAATAATTTCTCAGAAAAACGAAACACTTTTTCGCTAAATCGCTAAAAAAAAGAGAAGCATCAATCATTTTCCAGGCAGACAGGTTAGTTTCATTCTTATACGTTCTAACTTAGTTCCTTCTGGAGCGACAAACGAATATCTCTAGGGGGTTATAAAAAGAGATTCCTAAGAAGATGATATCGCATTTTCGCCAGACTCACCTTGTAAACGTAGTAATGATTCCCACAGTTCCAGCAACGAAGCAGCTTTCTGGGCTTTGTCTTCCAATAGTAGTCTTGGCACGCATTCGTTTAAAATGGTCTCCGTTTCTCTAGTTAATTCGTCTAAATGTCGGGAATAGTCGGTCTGAAACAAAACAGGGAAACATTAATTACTGGAAATTTATGTCTTTGTTCTATAATAAATTTATTGCCTTATTTCCTTAAGAAATATAAGATATTTCTGGAAATAAAGGAAAAACGAAAAAGACAGCCTAGTAGTTGACACTTCAGGATAATTAAAAATACACCGTTATACAAATAAAAATGCGTTTTCATTGTGCAATAATTTATTCGAAAGAACATTTAAACCTAGCTCTTATATAATGCTGTGGTTGTACTCAAATACAGGGTGCTTCAGCGAAAACTGAACAGAGGCAATATCTACCAAGATATTCATTTCTGATCAAAACGCAATAACAGGTCATTTTTTGTTTCAAGGGGGACATCTTTTGGGGTACGAAACTTGCCTGAAATATCAACTCCCTAAGCGGGGGTTGCAATCCTTGAACATTTTGAATAGAGAAGATGGGTCGAGTGATGACTCAAAAGAAAGGTGGTATCTTTGTCTACATCGCCTTGAACGAATTTCCATTTTTAAATGAAAACTGCAAAAGATACAGGGTGAGCAACTGGAAGATAGGGAAGACTATTTCCCTGAGACTATTCAAGTTTCAGTGAGGTAAAATGGAACAGATCCATGCTGATCAATGGCAGTCATCATCAGGTACCATCCTCATCTCGAATTTCAACCCCTAGAGCAGGGGTGACTCTTGAAAATATGGAAGAGGGTAGATGGGTCGAGTGATACCTCGAAAGAAAGGTATTATCTTTGTCTGCATCCCCGTGAACGACTTTTCATTTTTGATTGAAAACTGTAGAAGATACAGAGTGAGCTACTGAAAAATAGGGGAGACTATCTATCGCCCTGAGCTATTCAAGTATTAGTGCAAAAAAATGGAACAGATTCATTCAAGATCAAAGGCTCTCACCGAAACACCATTCACATCTCAAATTTCAACCCCTAGAGGAGGGGTGATCACCCTGTGTTATTTTTAAGGCAGTAGATAGGTCCAGTTATAACCTTCTGAGAAAGGATTTTTGGTTGTCTCCATAATGGTGTGCAAGCTTTCGTTTTCCTTCAAAATTACTGGGTGAGCAGCTGAAACATTGGAATGATTATGAAGGATTTTATGAATCTTGAAAGAAAACGATAAAACTATCAGTCATAATAACTCAATTGACCTTTGAACATTCGTTGTACGATATGCGAGCAATGCATCTAGAGTTGGGTTCACATGTACATGCGTTTTTATCAGTTGACTGAAAGGAAACTCTTTTGTTTTCACAGGTGATAATGTATGATCATCGTCCTCATGTGAAATGACTCTTATTTGACGATACGAATCAGAAACGCAGATGTTACAATGATCAGATTTCTTCAACAAAAAAATTGATTCTCAATGTTTTCGTACTTTTTGTATTCAATTTTATTCCACATTAGTTGTGAAAATTCTGTTGCATTCATCACAATAGTTTCTCTTCTATTCGAAATTTAGTTTTCATAAAATCGTCATGGTTTACGCGATAACTGAGAGGGTTGAAATGATTGAACTATTCTTCAGTTCTGATAGTTACGCGAACAGAACAGCCAATATCTTCAAACAACGCCTCGAAGGTGCTAAAGTGACTTCGAAGTATGTAATAGAATTAGTTGCAAATTTCGTGAAACTGGATCGGTGCAAAATAAGAAGTGCGTAATTGAGCGGCCAGTAAGAAATGAAGCAGTGGAAGTGGCAGTGCTTGGTCAAGTGGTAGTTGATCCTTCCCTAAGCCTGCCAAAATTGGCAGATGTAAGTGGTGTAAACCAAAGGAATACAATCCTCATTATTTATTTCACTTGTGTTTTTCGCACGAATGTACATTTTTTCTGAATGGAACCGTAAAACGCCATAATTGCCGTTATTGGGCAGATTCTGAGCCGCAAATATTCCACGAAATTCACACTCAGCAACCTCAAAAACTAAATGTTTGGGTTGCTATTTATGGCGATCACCTCATTGGACCGTTTTTCATTCCTGGAAATCTTACCGGAGAGTTGTATTATCAACTATTGGAAGAATTTATCGACCCAGCAATAACGGAGATCATTGAGAATGACCCTCGCTATTCGGAGAACGAAGTTCTATTTCAGCAGGATGGAGCGACCCCACATTTTGCACAACAAGTTCGAGTATTTTTGGATGATCATTTTTCTGGTCGTTGGATTGGAAGGAGAGGCTCAACGGAATGGCCCCCACGATCTCCGGATCTCAGTCCATTAGACTTTTTCCTATGGGGCCATCTTGAAAGTATAATCTATAAAACTGAACCTGCTGATTTGAACGACCTGAGACAGCGCATCATCAATGAGTGTAACCAAATCACACCTGAAATTTTACAGAATGTCCGTGAACGTTTCACCCAAAATTTGTTTATGTGCATGGAGGTTGGTGGCCAACAATTCGAACATTTATGTTGAGTTTTAGTGACTTCTGTTCCGTTCATTTTATCGGGTAATAAAGTATAACTTCTACTCGTTAATTTTCTCCTTTCGTTTATTCCCCTCTTTATTTTCAGCCACTGTATTAGTTTTTTTATCTATTACATATGAAACCGTATGTCTCAAACGAGTAACTGTCTTTCAAAAGGTGTTTATTCAGTGAAAAATCAATCCCTGTTTGATACTGGTCGAAGATAGATGGTATACCATGCATTGCATCTTCAGTTACTTTTCCGTTTTGTATCCTCTAACTCCTATGGAACTCAATGAGAACAGAATTATTGCGAACAGTCATGAAGGCAATCGATATCCTTTACTTGAAAGGTATCACTGTATCGAAATATTACCCCTGCTCTAGGGGTTGAAATTCGAGATGAGGGTGATTTCGGAAGATGACAGCTTTTGATCTAAAATGAATCTATTCCAGTTTTTCGCACTAATACTCCAATAGTCTTGGGGCGATAGTCTTCTCTATTTTTCAGTGGCTCACTCTGTATCTTCTACAGTTTTCAATCAAAAATGAAAATTCTTTCACGGGATACAGACAAAAATAATACCTTTCTTTCGAGTTATCACTCGACCCATCTACCCTCTTCCAAAATCTGAAAGGTTGTCACCCCTGCTCTAGGGGTTGAAACTCGTGATGAGGATGGTACTTGATGATGACTGCCATTAATCAGCATGGATCTGTTTCATTTTACCCCACACAAACTTGAATAGTCACAGGGAAATAGTCTTCCCTATCTTTCAGTTGCTCACCCTGTATCTTTTACAGTTTTCAATTAAAAATGGAAATTCGTTCGAGGCAATGTAGATAAAGATACCACCTTTCTTTTGAGTCATCACTCGATCCATCTTCCCTATTCAAAATGTTCAAGGTTTGCATCCCCCGCTTAGGGGGTTGATATTTCAGGCAAGTTTTGTACCCCAAAAGATGTCCCCCTTGAAACAAAAATTGACATGTTTTTGCGGTTTGATCAGAAATGAATATCTTGGTAGATATAACCTCTGTTTAGTTTCCGTTGAAGCACCCTGTCTATATTTATAATTTGTTTGACGAATGCAAAATACCTTGGTACAAGCATGAATAAATAAATAATTCTATAATTCTAAAAACATCCATATGTAAACAGGTAGGTACAAAATTAATGAAACCTAATTTTCGATACAATGTGAAGCGATAATAGATTCGTCGGTTGTTCTGGTTATTGTGATGATTGATGCTCTTTGTAACTAGTTTTGAATGAACGATCTGTCTGACTTTTATAAGCTTCTTCATGTTTTTTATGTGGATTTTGAAAGCTACTTTTCTACGCTGTTTTGAAATCACATTTGCAATTTTTTCGCTGATAGGCCCGAAATATGTCAATAATATGTATTTATAGTGTTTTTTTATATTTATAGAATCAACTAGTACAAATAAATACATTTCATGAACATATTTTGGCCCTATCAGAGTAAATATTTCAAGTGTCATTTCAAAATAGCATAAAAAGTATCTCTCAAAGTTCACATGAAATTCTCCCAATAATTTTCCCGGTAGTTTTGTGACAGAATGTACGAAGAATTGAAAAGTCAATTAACATAATAACTTTCTTCAACTAAACAGACAGGTAAAAAATGGTCTACTTCAAGTATAGGGTACAGTGACGCGGAAATGATTAAATGTATAAAAAGTAATAGCACTCACAATATCCTCTCGAATTGAAGTGAAAAGGGTTGTAAAGGGATTTCATGAATTTCAAGTCTGAGCCAAATGACTCCTTTATGACGTCATGAATTTAACCGGGTACTTTGATGGGACTGAGTGTAAGGAAATAATGTCCCAATCAATCAAACGTCGAAGAAGGGTAAACGTTCTAAGGAGGTGATCTATCTCACCATTCAGAAGGGTTGAATCGTCGGTAATGGAATCAGCTTTAAGTCTGCACGTCTCGAAGCGAGTTTAATATTTCGAACTGATGCGATTTGATTCATAGTTGATGAAGACTTCTCGAAGGGTCGATGAAAGATTCCGATCATATGAAATTTACGTTGCAGACGATTATAAATATTCAGTTTAGGCAAAATTTATGTAAGTGTAGATTTAGGGCAACTGAGGGGATCGAGAGATCGAAGTACGCTATGCCAAAGCTACAAGGGAAGTTATAAGGTTTATTTTGTATGGCTCAACGTAGCGGAGAACTCAATTTAAGTTAGTTTATGGTAGCAGTATAGCATGTGAATACACACAACCAAATTTGTATGAAATCACTCGGTATTTCACATAATTGGATACATGGATCTTTGAATAATTGTGAAGAATGAAATTTTTGTTGCAAAAACACTGGATAGTATGATAAGAAAATGTTGAATTATCACCACAAGTTCGGGATATTATACTCAGTCGTCACTAAGGTATGAAACAATGAATTTCGAAATTTAAAAAAGCCTATAATCATAATTGAGAATGCCTTACGTTGGATTGTCCGATGTGCAGAGGGGTCGAATAATTGCTCTCGTTGAAGAAGGGTGACACAGAAGGATATAGCGGCCATAATGAGGATTTCACCGAGAATGATTTCAAAAACGCCCGATACGTGGAGTTACAATCTTTGCAAAATAGACCTAGAATAAGTCGTAGGAAGATGACTACTGAAGAACAAGATCGCTTTCTGTGCCAGAGACCCTAGTACGTCGCAACCCATACTCCAAAGGCAATTTCTGAAAGCGATAGGCATTAGTGTATCAATCGAAACGATACGTCAAGATTTCGTTCAAGAGGTTTATACAGCAGAAGGCCCATAAGAGTTCCAGAGCTAACCAGACAAAAAAAAATTAACAGACTTAATTGGTGTATCGACCACTAAAATTGGAATATTGAAAATTGGCGAAATGCTATTTTTTCGGATGAGACCAGAATTGTTGTTCGATCAGATAACCGCCGGATTCGGGTTTTAACGGGTCGTGGAAGACAAGCTAGACTCCGAGCAGCAACACAAATTCCGAAATACCTAGGAGGTAGTATGTTGTTTTGGGGTGGCATTATGCTGGGAGGCAAAACAGATTCGATTTCGTTTCCTGCGAGTGAAACGGCTAGAAATTATGTGGACCAAGTGCTAGATTTGCAAATCTAAAAATGTTAATAAACTATCTTGTGAGGATTGTAATAAAATTTATATTGGTAGAACTTTCAGAAATTTCAAAGTTAGATTATCCGAGCACAAACGTAGTTTTAATTATCATAAAGCAGACTCCCTTTACTCTAATCACTTACTCGAAGAAAACCATAACTTTAATGATAATTTCAGAATTTTACACACTGAAAATAATAGACAAAAACTCAATCTATTGGAAATTCTAAGGATCAACAAAGAAAAGAATTCAGGTAGGTTTTAATAGTTGATTAGATCTAAATCCTTCTCCTTTACTCAATCTTTTCAATTCATAAAGTAAGCAACTCTGATGGGTTTTCCAACATACCCCTTGTACTTATTGTAATATTAAAAGGAAATAAGACTAATATATAAGGAATAACTCTGTTGATTAGTCTGTATCTATCTGATGAAGCCACAGTGTGGTGAAACCGGTCATAGTTTTGTTAATATAGTGAAATTCTAAATACTTTAGTTGTATTTCATTGGAAACAAGTAATCCTATAAATTTTTACATATAAAGTTATTTTAATTTGTCAAGTGTGTTGTTGTGTTGTGTAATATTTTGTTTACTCCTTTTTTTTAAATTAAGTGCCGAATACCTAATGACTGTAATTTCAACGGCTTGATTTTCTATAAAATGGTAAGTGTTCCCTACTTTATACTATCAACATCAACCCTTTATAGGATACTGGTTATCATTTGTTCTTTTAGCCAAATATCTTTTTATTAATTGAAATGTCATGTACGAGTGGCTGAAGATAATTCCTTTCACATTGATGCAAGACATAAAGCGAGTTCCCTCTTAACGTCTGTACAAAATTTTCTATTCATTTGTGGAATTATTATTTGGCATGACGTTTCATTTAATAAAAATATTGTCAGCAAATAAATGCATAGAGCTACAACTAATATTAAAGTATGGCAAACCTACCTAAGAAATCACTTCCAGCAATCATTTCAAGAAATTCTTGTGCAAGCGAAAGAAGTAGCATCCTCTCTCGAAATTGAGGAAGACTTTCCACCATTACCAACGGTTAGGAGGAAATTTAAACCAAAACTGTTTGACTATGAACACCGAGATGAGACTTCTCATGATCCAAAAGCCGCCTTTAAAATTAGTTTTTTCTTAAAAAAAAATTATAGATCAAACTATAAGCTCTCTGAATAACCGATTTGACTTATTAAATGAGTATGATAATATTTTCAAATTTTTTAGCGACATATTCAAATTAAGTGACAGCGATCTTTTGAAACATTGTTCTATTCTTGAAGAGCGACTGACAGATCAGGATAATAAGGATATAGACTCCAATGATCTGTTTAACGAAATTAAAGCGTTAAAGTTGTTTTCATAACCTGATGATACTGACCCCTTAAGTATTTTACAATATATATTTGAAAACAATTCAATCTCCATCTTTCCAAACGTAAGAATTTCACTAAGAATTCTTTTGACATTACTTGTGTCTGTAGCTTCTGGCGATCGATCTTTTTCAAACTTAAAAGTCATTAAAAATTATTTAAGATCTACAATGATTCAAGAAAGATTGTCTGGGCTATCAATATTAGCAATTCAACAAGAAATTTTTGACGGTATAAATTTTAGCAATGTAATTAATGAATTTGCAACAGCAAAATCTCGGAAAATATCGCTGCTACAATAGCTATCTTTTATTTTTCTATTGCACCTAGACCTAGCTATCATTTTTCATTTTAAAACGAAGTTCCTAGGTATTTATTATTAGAAATATCTGCATGTTTTTAAAATATCTAAGTATAAGTAGAAAGTAGTACTTATATATATATATTTTTTTTGAACTGTGGAGGCCGTTACTTGATGTAGATCCATGATATAAATGAGATAAAAACACAAGGTTTAACTTTAATCTACACTTTATTTGAAAAAATTCGACGACGTTTCGCTGACACAGCAGCTTTATCAAGAATGACAAACAGAATGAAGAGTATGGTATTATAAACAAATCGTAGAACAAGTTGGATGAATAACAGGAAAATCCACACCGAGCCATTGTACAGTTAGTATGAAAGGTAATAAAAACTGTCAGCGAAACGTCGTCGAATTTTTTCAAATAAAGTGTAGATTAAAGTTAAACCTTGTGTTTTTATACAAGCTTTTTGGCCCTTTGGTATTTTAAGTTGTTACTTAAAAATGCTATAACATCCCAAAACCTGTGGTTTTTAACCACGTGTTTGAAGAGTGAAGTGTGTCCTAAATACATCAAACTCAAGACCAACAACAACAGTTATGCAGCTCGAAGAGCAGTCATCTCTGGACAGAAGATATGGATCAAATCAGAATGCAAGATTTTGTTCAACAAAGGAGACATCTACAATATTTATCTCAAGGTAATTCATACCGAGTTATTGTACAGACTTCATCCACTTGAATTCGATTCATTGGATTACAATAATAGATTCAAAATTAAATCAATAATACATAATAAATATACCATCCAATACCGCAAATTAAAGTTTCTCGTGTCACGAAAACCGAAACCTACTCCACGTAAAACTAAATTTTCTGACCATCAATTTTTTGATAGATTCGTTAACCTTTCTGATACTAATTTCACAACTGATGAAACAAATCTCTTGGAGAAAGGTTTCAAACACAATATTAAATCAAACAAGATAAAATCTGATTTAGAGGAACTTGGCATAGATACTGAAATTTCTCTGAAAAATATTCCTAATAACACTCACCTTAAATATTTAGCATCTAACATTATAAAAATGAATCATTAGCTGACTTTAAACCGAGTAAAGAACAAAAACATAAGTTATTTTTACAAAAGCAGATAGGGGTAATACTGTTATTGCGTTAAATAAAAATGACTACCTATTTAAAACTCTAAATTTCATTACGTCCGAAACTATACAATTTTAAACAAAGATCCAACTATTAAATTCCAGAAAATATAAAATTGCTATAAAAGACGCAAAATCTTTAATTAAAGCAATAGATAAATACAAATTAATTTTACCAAACCCTCAACCACCTCAACTGTATTCACTCATTAAATTGCATAAAGTAAATAACCCCGTTAGACCAGTCGTATCTTAAGTTACAGCCCCAGCCGTGAAATTGTCGCACTACCTTATAGATATCATTAAAAATTATTGTTCATTCAAATCAAAATTTTCTATAAAAAATTCTTTCGAATTGATAAATAACATAAAAAACGTTAACCTACCACCTAACGCAAAACTTATTTCGTTTGATGTTGAGCATTTATACCCAAGTGTTCCTCCAAATGATGTCAAAATATTAATCGAAAACATGTTGAATTCGAATCATGTAAACCACATAATTAAATCAGAAATATTGAATCTGTTGGACGTTTGCATTGAACAAAATTATTTTTCTTTCAACAACATCTATTACAGTAGTGAAAATGGTTTGATCATGGGAAATCCTTTGAGTCCACTTTTAGCAGAGATTTTTATGAATAATATTGAACAGAAAATTCATACACATCCACTCATTTCCAAATTTCTTTATTGGTATAGATATGTTGACGACATCTTAGTATGTTTCATTGGAACTACTCGTCAATTAGACTTATTTATTACTTTCATTAATTCCATCCATTTGAACATTGAATTCACGATAGAAATTGAACAGAACGATTCCATTAATTTTTGGACTTGAAAATCACTAAACAAAATAATAATCATGTTTTTTCGGTCTTTCGTAAACCAACACATACTGATACAATTATACATAACTACTCATTACATCCAATTCAACACAAAGTTGCAGCTTTAAACAGCATTGTTCATCGGTTACTCAATTTACCTTCATCAGTAGAATATTATAATAAAGAGTTAAACATCATCAAACAGATAGCCATTAATAATTCATATAATCCGGATATGATAGATCTAATCATTCGTAAAAACTGTATCAGAAAGCAATAAATGAAGTATATCCTATTCATAAAGACTATAAAATATTCAACAGTTTAACATTCTGCGGTTCTGCAAGTACAAATATTAAATCCTTTCTCGTCAAACAAAATCTTAATATAACTTTCAAAACTTCTAATAACTTTGGTAAGCATATTAAAATAATAAATCTCGTGTTGAAAATCCAGTAAATCAGGAATCTATAAACTCAATTGCGGTTCTTGTGATAAAATTTATATCGGTAGGACCTATAGGAGTTTTGGCATAAGAACATCTGAACATAAACGTAGCTTCGATAAAAATAAATCTGATTCAAATTATTCAAACCACCTAATAAAAGAAAACCATTCATTCAATAAAAACTTTGACATATTACATATAAAATCAAAAAGTTCAAAATTAGATCTCCTAGAAGCATTAGAAATAAATAGATACAAACATTCGGACAAGCTTTTGAATGAGCAGGTAGATGTGAATTATTCACCCTACTTAACTTGTTTAATTAGTTTTTATTACCTTTCATACTAACTGTACAATGGCTCGGTGTGGATTTTCCTGTTATTCATCCAACTTGTTCTACGATTTGTTTATAATACCATACTCTTCATTCTGTTTGTCATAAATAAAGTGTAGATTAAAGTTAAACCTTGTATTTTCATCTCATTTATATATATATATATATATATATATATATATATATATATATATATATATATATATGTAGACATTAGACAATATTTCTGTTATTTGTTCCTAAAAAATGTGATTTTTAGTTTTAGGCTATTTTCTAGTATTAATAAACAACGAGTCAACGTGTCTGTATCCCATTAATTAAGTAAATGTTTCAAAATGGGTGTGAACAAGAATTTATTTTGTTATGATTTTGTTCTGTTTGTTTCATTTTGATATTTTAGTCTACAAATAAATATGACTTTTCAAGTTCAGTTTTCTGCTTCACTTCAAGCACCTACCTGCCTACCTTCTACCTTCAAAAAACAAAATAAAAAAACATGATCCAAAATGCTTTAAGGGGCGCCAAAATCCTTTTTTGCACACAAGCGCCAGTAGCCCTCACGGGGTCCCTGGGCATGGGGTATATGTCACGAACTATAACTATGAAATATTTTAAGATTCCGCATTCAAAAATTGATGGGGATCTTATTAAACATTTATTTGTACGTGAGCAACATCGGAAAGAAGGAAAATTGCGATGATAGAATAATATAAAGCGCGAAAATTACCTCTTCGATCCCTATATTTTCCCGGGAGGAACATTCAATCTTATCCATTGTGGCAGGTAATTTTTTAGAAGTGATTAATGATCGCCATCTCATCTTTCCGTAGATATATCTCGGCACGGATAAATTGGGGCCAAGTCGCTTGTAATTTATGGATACATCCGTCGAAATTATGACATGAAGTCGTTCGGGAACTCTACATACTTTGCACTCAGCACATTTAAATGTTACATGTACTTCCATTTTAATGATGGCGTTTACGGAAAGTCGCTGTATATGATCCAGCTCATTCTTAAACGGGGTCGAGTAGACCGTTTACTATGGTAATTTTCGGGAATGAGAAATATACGTAGACTGCTCAGGTAATAACGTACCTGAATAAAATTACGATTCCACTTGTCGGCGAATTATAAACACAAGGAGATAATGAAAATATTCGATGAATACGTTGCCATTTAAGAAACGAACAGTTTCTTAGGGCACAGTACTTTTCGAAGCATATTTCGAAATAAAGAAGAATGCGATTTCGGCAAGAAAGTTTCAAGTTAGACTATCGAGTGAAGCACCTCTTATTAGCACAACTGCCATTATCATCTTCTTCAAAGGTCTTATGTTTCTCAATCTTACTTTAAACACCGTCGTCTTCTTCTTCTTCTTCTTTAAATAGGACGATGTCCTGTTTTTCTGTTACAGCCCCTGCTGCGAACCGGAGCTCCAGCACTCATGCCATCGCTTTTTCGGCCTTCCTATGGGTCTTCTAGTGTTGGGTTTTTGTGTTTTTGCCCACTTCGCCATACGTTCGGGGTCCATTCTGTCTACGTGATCTCTCCATAGGCGTCGACGTGCTCTTGTCCACCTCACCACATCCTGGACACCTAGCTCCCTTAGCGTATCCTCATTCCTTATTCTATCTCTGCGTGTAATACCTCTTATAGCTCTTAGTGTTCTCATCTCTGTTGTCCTCATTAGTTGTTTTGTTTTTGTTGTCTCAGCTCATATGTCATCACGGGTCTCACACCGGTTTTATAGATTCGGACTTTGCTTTCTGTGCTTATGACACCGTCGTCCACTTTGAAAATATTTGAAACAACTCGGTCCATGAAAGATTAGGGTATACCAAGATTTTGCAATACCGAGATCTCGCAACTATTCTGCAAGATCAATCTCGCACCCAAAATCATGAGCGTTCTCCCAAGATTTGCAAGATTGAAATTATGTCAGTTTTGGTTAGCTTTCAGTGCTTTCACATGTTGTTATTGACTTATGTAAACAATGCATCTATTCCTGGCGGCAACACGTGGCGCTAGGGCCACAGTGCTATAGGGATGAGTAAGACGAGACGTTTTCCGGTTGTAAAATTGTCATTGTTTTGCGAGCCTGGACGTGTCAGACTGTATGGCAATCTGCAGATTTATAAACTATTTCAATAACAGTAGAAAATAATTCCTTGTGTGTTTAAATTCTCTCGGTCTATTCGTTTAGAGTTAAAATGATAAAAAAGGTAGTTTATAAAGAGTTTCAAAGTGGATCAGAGGTATAGAAATATTTTTTGAAGGCAGAGGATGCCCATTGCAAATTGTGTGAGTCTATTTTGAAAACAACGCAACGATCTCCTAAAGGCTTACATGTAAATTTACTGTCCAAGCACAAAATTGATACTTCTCATAAAAAAGTCACAGAAAACATGACTCTGGTGCCATCAAATTTTTCAATGCTGATCAATGCTTCCGCGTCAGTAAGGCTACCTCCTCCAACCTATACGAAGAGGCAGAAAATATCTGATTACTTTTCGTTCCTACAAAAAGTTTCTTTGGACGAAAGAATTTCACGGATGATTTTTAAGGGTGGCATGACTTTTAGATCTCTTTGCACGTCGAAGGACTTGAGAGAATTATTTGCGACTAGTGACTACAAATTACCTGCATCGACAACTCCATAAAACAGATTGTTATGGATTATGGCATGAGTTTGTAAATGAAAGTTTCGCAGGATATTATGAATCTAAGAAAGAATAACCATGAATTTAGCCTTGCTTTCGATGAATAAAGTTCATGCAAAATAGGCGATTCATGAATGTGAATGTTCATACATTTTCAGAGAATAAAAATATGTTCTGGAATTTGGGTCTTGTGCGCATAGTAGGAAGCATGCTTGCAGAGAGTTGCATAACTATTTTGAAGAAGAAATTATCAGAATATGGCTTGTCATTAGATGAAGATATAGTAGGTGTTACTACAGATGGGACCAGTGTAATGGTGAAGGTTGGGCAAATCATGAATCCTCTTCACCAGCTATGCTATGCTCACTGCATTCAATTGGGAGTTATAAATGTGATTTACAAATCAAAACATGGAATCGAAACGCAAAAAGAAAGTACAAAAGACAGTCGTAGCTCAGTCAGATATGGAGGAGTCTGACGATGAAGAATTTAATGACATTATTGATAATGAAGGATTTGACTGCAGATTAACCACTGTAGATAAAGTTGACTTAGTGCTAGAATTCAGCAAAAATGTGGATTGGACTGCAAAACACGCTGGTTTAGTCTTGCAGATATGATTTCACATTCAATAAGGTAAAGCAATGTGTAAGCAAAGCCTTGATTGATTGCAATCTTGGATCGAATACAAATCATAGTTTCTCAGACGAAGTATATCGTGCTTTATCAGATTTAGAACTCGTATTTCAGCCTATAAAACTGGCAGTGGAAGTACGTTTGTCGTCGAAATTCATACTCGTTAACTGCCGAAACTACTCTGCAATTTATGGTGAAAGAGTTAGAAGAACTCGGAACACCAATAGCTCAAAAACTTTCTGAATCCATAAGGGCTCGGATTAATGAACGATTATTTATGACCGCAGAATTGTATTATTTGACAGACCTTGTCCAATACGAAGTATATTTCAATCAATCTGCTAGTGATCAAATTTTCAAATTGCCTCCAAAATCAATGAAAAAAGAAATAATAATGTTGATCGGAAGAATACACAAGAACAGTACCAAGATCACAATATTGCAGTCGATATACAAAACATACCCTCTACATCTTCAGTTGCAGATGAAATCATGAATGAGAGTGATGATGATGATTGCAGTGAAAACAATTTAGAGCCTGAAATGGCGAACGCTTCTCTTAGTCTCGATGAGGAATTGGAAATGGCATTGAAAGAGCGTTCGCAAAAACGTGTGGCATCTTTATCATCGTCACTTATGATTTTGAAGAAAGCAATCAATTTGTACGAGTCAGAAGGGTGAAAAGGACAAAATCTACAGTTCGCTCACCAATGTCTTTTATCTGTAGTACCAACAAGTGTCGAGGCAGAACTAGTGTTTTCCTCAGCTGGTTATCTGGCATGCAGCATGCGGAGTTGGCTGGCAGATGAAACCTTAGATATTTTATGCTTTTCGAAGAGTTATTTTCAAGTTTTAGAATAATATGTTACTTTTTGAATAAATTACTGGTTAGCTTGAGATTTTATTTCTCTAATATGGGAAAAATAACATTCATAAAAATTATAGAGGAACATCCTGAATCAGCTGGTGGTACCGCGCTATTTCTGAGTGAGAAAAAGGATCCATCTTTGCTCACTATTGTAGGCGAACGTTTTTTCATTCGATAAATACTAAAAAATCATTTAGTTTATGATCGCTGCTACCCACACCGATGCAGCTCGTTTTCAGTCTCCGAGTATATCACTAGGCCCAATCGTGGCTCGAAAGATATTAAAATCCTGAAGATTGGGGCTGAAAAAGCATGCAAATATTTGGAGACAAGCTTCCAAGCCTCCAGCTCTTCCAGATCTCATGAAATCAGTTTTCTGCACATACAAAGGATGTGGAAGCATGTGTGGCTGCAGAAAAACAGGAATCGAATACTATACAGTACGCCCCCATTGTTTTGGCGAAACATGCAGCAACATCATGGAAATATCAAAGTTAATGGAAGAAAATGAATTCGAAGATAAACTTCCAACTATGTTTCCAATTTTAACTCCTGTCATTCCTCAAACCTTCACAATAGACGTTGAATTACATTCTGAGCGCCAGCCTGGACAAGTAGAAAAGTAGAATAGAATAGCTACCTAATAATTGATTGAAAATATGTGTATGTCATCGGCAAGATGTCTGTGGAGTAGGCTTATTGGGGATACCACGTAAAAAAACGCGCCTATAGACTCTACCCCATAGTGGGCGGGAAAAAAAGTTAGCAATGAATATGTAAAGTTGCAGTTAGGGATTTGACAAAAATTTTTGAAAATGTACAATAAAAAAAAGATCATAAAACTAAGTTAAACATTTTGTTTTGTCCGGATTCTCATAAGCATTGACGAATCCGGTCAACTTTGAAGCGCTGCAACAACGTTTTAAATGAAGGAAATTAAAAAAAAATTAAAGGGAAGAGTTTTTCCCAAAAGAGCATCTACAAGATGGGACTGAAGTAATTTTTTTGTGAAATGTATAAGAAAAGTTATAGAGCAAAAAAAAATTTTTATAGGAATTACTCACTTTTTTGCTCATAACTTCTTCAATTATAAATTTAGGGCAAAAAGTTATACAGGGTGCTTTAACGAAAACTAAACAGAGGCTTTATCTACCAAGATATTCATTTCTGATCTGAAATATCAACCCCCTAAGCGGAGGTTGCAATCCTTGAACATTTTGAATAGGGAAGATGGGTCGAGTGATGACTCAAAAGAAAGATGTTATCTTTGTCTACATGGCCTTGAACGAATTTCCATTTTTAATTGAAAACTGTAAGAGATACAGGTTGAGCAACTGAAAGATAGGAAAGACTAAATAGTCTTAACTATGTTCTCTTCTTTGGAAGAGGGAAGATGGGTCGAGTGATAACTCGAAAGAAAGGCATTATCTTTGTCTGCATCCCCGTGAATGAATTTTCATTTTTGATTGAAAACGGTAGAAGATACAGAGTGAGCTACTGAAAAATAGAGGAGACTATCTATCGCTCTGAGCTTATTAGTGCAAAAAAATGGAACAGATTCATTTAGATCAAAGATGACAGCCTTTGATCTGGAATGAATCTGTTCCATTTTTTTGTGTTTCGTTCAACAACTCCAGATACTTTTTGAACAGAAAGTATCACCCAAAAAAATCTCAACACTGTTAGAAAATTATAATATTCTTTCCGAACAAGAAAAAGATTTTTTATTTAGCGAATAACATACAATTTAAATAATTCAAATTTAATAATTTTTCACCCGTGTAATGTTGTAAATAGTTTGTATTCCAAATTTAGGATGAATATCTCAAAAACTGCAGGAGTTTTGAAGAAAAAACAATTTTTCGGAAATTTTAACATCCTGTAGCTCCGTAACGAAGCTATTGTAGACATATGTTTATATAAACTTTTTTCTTAAAATTGCACGTAGATTAACCCCCTCAAGTTGTGACATACTATTATGTATACAGGGGGTATATGAACGGACTACAAGGCACCATAAACTTTTTTGCAGCAGCAGTCAATGAGGTTACTTTTCACCTCACCTAGTGATATAATCGTGGCGCGTTTAACTACAAGGTAGCTTCATCATTATTTTATATTTCATTGAAGATTTTGAAAATTCTAAATTGTTCTATTTAATTATGGATTTTTATCAAGTAAAAGCAAGTACTGTGTTTTAAGGAATTTTACTTAATAATTGCGATTCGTAACGCGTTTCACTACACCGTAGCTTCTTCAGACGAGTGATTATGCAGAAAAATGTAAATGAGAATATAACTATAAATGTTCTTGAGTAATTAAAAGCTTATTGGTCGCCTCCTCCTAAGTGGTTATTTATGACAGGTATATCCAATAAAATTAAGGAATAGATTGCTACCCGAAAAGATTCAATAGAGGTGAAGGGCTTAAATCGACTTGTTCATTGACGAGTCTACCTGAGTGTTTGTATTTATTTATTTCTAAAGTTTCCCAAAGATCTACCTTCCAATATTTATTATCTGTATGCAAAATTTCAAACTGTGGGTCGAAAGAATGATTATTTTCTAAGAGATGATTCGCGTAATTTGAATCTGATTTTTATTTGAAAAACTGCGTTTATGTTCCGATATTCTAATATTAAAATTTCTATGTGTTCTACCAATGTAGAAATTATCACAGTCATTGCAATTCAATCTATAAACACCTGATTTATTGTTTTTACCTGGTTTGGTTTTATTATTTTTATATATTTGCCTAAATTATTATTAGTTTGGAAAGCTATGTTGAAATTATTGCTACTTAAGAATGATTTCAGTTTCTCACTTGTAATGCCAACGTAGGTTAAGGTGTTGAATTTTGTTTCAATTTATCGACAGGGTAAACTTCATTCAATGCGATTCTACTTTGTTTTTATTTAAAATATTATTTATTAGTTTGGGATTGTAACCATTATTTTTGGCTATTTGTTTAATCAAATTTAGTTCTTTGTTGAAATTTTCTGGTGATAGCGGGATGTTAATCAATCTATGAATAAAACTATTGAATGCTGACATTTTATGTTGATATGGATGACACGACGAGTTATGTATTATAATATCTGTATGTGACGGCTTATGGTAAATTGCGAAAACATGTTTTCCATTTTCATTCGAAATTGTTACGTCTAAGAAATTTATCGAATTATTGCTTTCTATTTCGGTTGTGAATGCAATTTTGGATGTAATGAATTTATATGATTTTCGAAAATTTTCAACTGTCTATCTGTTCCTGTGAGCAAATAATGATATCGTCTACATAGCGATACCAGTACAAACAATATTTACTGAGTGGATGATTATGAATTAATTTCTCTAAGTTATTCATGAAAATTTCTGCTAACAAAGGACTTAACGGATTGCCCATAATCAAGCCGTCTTCAATAGTATAATATTTGTAATTGAAATGGAAATAATTTTGATCTAAACAAATTTTTAATAATGAAAGAATATCTGATTTAATGATAGTATTGACATGATTCCTTTCTAATAATTCTTCAACTAAGTAATACGTATCTTTTGGAGGAATGTTGGGAAATAGATTCTTAACATCGAAAGAAATAAGTTTGGAATTAGGTGGTATAGTGGTATTTTGATATTGGCAATAAGTTCGTATGAATTTTTGACCGAAAATTCAGATTTAAAATTGCAATGTTCTATTAGCAAGTCATTGAGGAATTTTGAAAGTTTGAACGAAGGTGCCGTTACATAAGAAACAACAGGTCTAATAGGGTAATTAGGTTTATGAAGTTTTATCAACGAATATAATTCGGGGGATTGTGGATTGGAGTTAATGAATTTATATTTTTCTTGGTCTGTAATTAATGATTTTGCTGTCGAAATTATGTTTTTAACAACTTTCTGAAATTTTGCGGTAGGATCCTTAGTTGATGTTATATAGTTTCCGGCTGTTAAGAATTCTTCAGTTTTAGAAATATAATCGGTTTTACTAATCGCAATGACGGTGTTACCTTTATCTGCTTTAGTGAATACTAAATCGTTCTTGGTACTATTTTCACGAATTGTTTTTATTATCTTATAATCGGAATTGCAATGAGGTGATAATTTCGAAAAGTCTTCTTTGATGATTTTTGCTGTTTGATGTTTGGCTAAAATATTATCTTTGGAGTTTTTGAGAATAATTTCGGAGTCTATGCCTAACTGTTCAAAATTAGTTTTATTATGTTTTGGATGTAAATTATGTTTGAATCCTTTTTCTAATAGATCTTTTTGTGGTTGTGTAAAATCGGTATCAGTTTTACCAAGTAAAAGCCTCCCAAATTCAAATGTCAAGTAAAAGCCTCCCAATTTTTAATGTTCCATTTGAAATAGAAAAAAATATTGCTATGTGAAAAGTTGAGAAATTACCACCATATCTTGCGGACTTTACAAAAGTGGTTTATGGTGAATGTAGTAATCAATTATTTAAGATTACTACGATTATGTCGTTTCAAAATTATTAACTAAATTTGAGTTAAAGAACAACACCTGATAGCACGTTTCCAATTGCTCTAAATATTATGAGTAACTGTAAAGTTATTTCTCTTCTAGACCAATTTATAGCAAATCCATTGACGTTCAGACAGTTTGTTTCGATAGACGTGAATTGAAGTTGGCGTTGGATAGTTAAATGTTGTATTGCAATAGACACCGAGGAGCCGAACGGATATGTCTCAATCCAAACTACGTGATAAACACGGAACTCCGTTGGAACTTTCTCAATTGCTGGAATTTACTAGCCGAAAATATCAAACTAAGCCAATTCCTTCAGTTGAATTCACACTACTTGGTCTTCAAAAGTGAATAAATATTTTGGATTCGTATACAAATAGAGTGTCCTTGAAGACAAATTCAATAAAAGCAGGCTTCAATGTTATTCAAATATAACCATTATATTCTGTCAAAAAATTACCGGGAAATGTTCGATGAAACACTCTTTTATGTCTACTATCGATTCAAAACGGGTACCTCCAAGTGGTAATTTAAGTTATGGAAAAAGAAATAAATCGGCCGGAGATATATCAGGAGAATATGGTGGTTGTTCGATGGTATTTGTTGAGTTTACGGCCAGAAATTCATTCACAATGATAGCCTTGTGCGATGGTACATTCTTCATAAGTTTTCTTTCCACGAATCTGACCTTTTTCGACGAATTTGTTCTCTAAAACGCCACATAACGCTCAGGTAATATTCTTTATTTACCGTCTGATTTTCTGGCAAGAATTCTGAGTGTACAAGACTGCGATAATAAAAGAAAACAGTCAACATTACCTTGACTCTTGATTGACTTTGACGTGGTTTTATCGGTTTCAGTTCAGTTGGAAGTCGCCAATCCGAAGCTTGTTAGATGGTTTGCATGTTAAACTCATAAACCCATGTCTCATCACCGGTTACAATGCGTTTTATGAATGTGAGGACCTTTACCCGATTCAATTTTTGGAGAAAATTCAGGTCTTTTGTAACTAGTCGAGCGACAAGCGTTTCATGCCCAAACAATTGTTGGAAATGGTACGAACCTCATTCGTGAGTTATTTGTATATCTCTCCCAAACTTGAATCACGATTTTCAATCGCAATTTTCTCCACTTTATCGATGCTAACTTCAGTTGAAGCAATTCGGCACACCATTTGCAATACATATTTTGAGACAATGCCTCTGTTCGATATTGTTATCCATTGTAAAGATCGTAAAACACACTGGTGAGAACTGACAAAATCGAGCACTGTAAACAAACTAAATGACAAATCGCTCTTAAACTTCGCATCAGTATAGAAAACAGTTGTGCCAACTTAGAAACAATAAAAGTTTTGACAATCGTTTTAAGCAGATTTTTTAAATATTCAATTCTCGATACTTTGACAGAATGTTTGTGTAAACATATTGAAGACTTTTATTCGGGAATAATATTCAACCTTCTATAGAATGTTAGATACCCCTCCCTGAAGAGGCTGTTTTCCGATCCACCCTTCATAATCATCGTCTATCAAGGCCACACACTAGTGGTACAGTCCAGTCGAATGCTATGAATAGAAGCACGGCCCTCTCTATACAAGGCCGGAGCTGCTGAGAATTGGCAACAATGCTAGCAGGGCTATTGACGGCCCGTATCAAGTGCGCACCAAGATACATCTTCTTTCAGTCATGAAGTAGTTGAAAATGAACCTTCAGCACATCATGCCGGCCATTGTTTACAGTTGGTTGAAGCACGTTGAAGATATTTCGTATCTTATTCTTTTTCGAAAGTTCAAAGCATTGTTTAAACAATCTACAGTTTTCATTACGAACTTATTGATCATACTTTCGGTAGTGTTGAGCATCTCTTCCTACTGGTGTCGGCGGGCGGTTATGATTTTATTTATTTTATTGTTGGGGTTTACTAACCTCCGAATTCTTCAGAGGATTCTTATACATCATATGGTCTAGCAATTAAGGAGGTATCGCTGCTGTATCCAGGTTTGACCATGTATGTGTGTTGGGACTATAACGTTTCGAGTGCGCGTTAGTCGGACGTTTGTGTTGTGTCGAGATAACGTTCCTGAAGCAGGACTTAATAACTCGGTGAGCTTTGTGAACTTTACACAAGTTAACAAGGTGGCGAATAGTCGTGGAGTGTACTTAGACCTGGTTTTAACACAAGACGAGAGTGTGAAGGTTATACCAGCATTGGAGTTATGGCAAGGTAACGGGATTCACCATTCAGCAATCCAGCTGAACTGTCAGGGGGAAATTATCATGTTTCGTTAACCCAAATCTTAGAATGTGAAAAGAAATTGAGAGTAACAGTATTTTAGGACTGCATTCGGCCAGATGTGGGCCAATTACTTTTTCTGTAGAAAATTTGGCAGAAGCGGGACAGTTGTCCACAAAAAAAATTGTGATGATATAGAAATAGATGATCATGAATTTGTTGAAATATTTAATGCATCGGATGAAGTTGACATCAGAATTTTTAGTGAACCTTCGTTTTCTTTTTTTATACATACGTAGATATGCGTCTTTTAAAATAAAAATAAACTTGCTTTATGTGAAATCTGCACGAATTTTATAACACAAGCGCAGTCACAAATTGATGATATGAATAGGGGAGGGCTTTCTATTCCATCTGATACAGTGCTTTTACTTGGGGAGCATATATATTATGTAATAAATCATTAAATATCGAAAATTTGAATTTTCTAAAATGCGAAAATAAACATAAACTCCTTATTCAATTAACAATTAAAATTTTGATTTTACTCTCTTCAACACCAGGCTATCCTCCAAAATATACAGGATGCTTCAACGAAAACTAAACAGAGGCTACCAAGATATTCATATCTCATCAAAACGCAAAAACAGGTCGATTTTTTTTAAGCGGGACATCTTTTGAGGTACAAAACTTGCCTGAAATATCAACCCCCAAAGTGGGGGTTGCAATCCTGAACATTTTGAATCAGGAAGATGGGTCGAGTGATGACTCAAAGAAATACCACCTTTCTTTTGAGTCATCACTCGACCCATCATCCTGATTCAAAATGTTCAAGATTGCAACCCCGCTTAGGGGGTTGATATTTCAGGCAAGTTGAACATTTTGAATAGGGAAGATGGGTCGAGCGATACTCAGAAGAAACGTGGTATCTTTGTCTACATCGCTTTGAACGAATTTCCATTTTTAATTCAAAACTGTAAAAGATACAGGGTGAGCAACTGAAAGATGTGGAAGACTATTTCCCTGAGACTATTCAAGTTTCAGTGAAGTAAAATGGAACAGATCCATGCTGATCAATTGAAAATTTGGAAGAGGGTAGATGGGTCGAGTGATACCTCGAAAGTAAGGTATTATCTTTGTCTGCATCTCCATAAAGATCTTTGATCTAAATGAATCTATTCCAGTTTTTCACACTAATACTCCAATAGTCTTGGAGCGATAGTCTTCTCCATTTTTCAGTGGCTCACTCTGTATCTTCTACAGTTTTCAATCAAAAATGAAATTCTTTCAAGGAAATGCGGACAAAGATAATACCTTTCTTTCGAGGTATCACTCGACCCATCTATCCTCTTCCAAAATTTCAAAGGTTGTCACCCCTGCTCCAGGGGTTGAAATTCGAGATGAGGATGGTACTTGATGATGACTGCCATTGATCAGCATGGATCTCTTCCATTTTACCTCACTGAAACTTGAATAGTCTAAGGGAAATAGTCTTCCCTATCCTTCAGTTGCTCACCCTGTATCTTTTACAGTTTTCAATTAAAAATGGAAATTCATGCAAGGCAATGTAGACAAAGATACCACCTTCTTTTTGAGGCATCACTCGATACATATTCCCTATTCAAAATGTTCAAGGATTGCAACCCCCGCTTAGGGAGTTTATATTTCAGGCAAGTATTGTACCCCAAAAGATGTCCACCATGAAATAAAAATTGACCTGTTTTTTGCGTTTTGATCAGAAATGAATATCTTGGTAGATATAGCCTCTGTTTAGTTTTCGTTGAAGCACCCTGTATATTACGATAACTGTGTTTGTGGCTTACAGTTTAAGGATGTTATCATTTTGCTAAATAATTATACTGAAGTAAAAAATAACTCCATTAGTCAGCTGAGTGCTCCAAAAAAGCGGAAACTTCTTACTGTACTGTAAATCATTTATCTTTTGTTTTTTCAGTTACCTATTTCTACTAAGATCATTAATATTTTTCTTACACATTTCTCTGTCATTGTAGGTGCATGTTTGTGTGACGTCACGCGCTGTTGCCACATGCGGACCGTGGTAGGAGCCATAGACTCCAGTTTTGGTCTCGTTTCATCTCGTCAGTATTGCACACCCCTTCACAACATCAGGGCAACACTTCCACGTAGTCATTTCAATCCGATGGGGCGCATCAAGTACATGTATATGTATTGGCGCCAACGAACATACACACATGCTAATATAATCATGAAAACAAAGGGTAAAACAAACAGAAAACATCAAGAAGCTCTTTCAGTTAGGGATATTTAACATTCTACGCAGAGTTCAATATTGTTCCCTGAATGGAAAACATGAATGTGTTTACAAATAAAGCGATAAATTTCGCAAGTTCTCATTATTGAGATATGTTATACCCCCGGTTAATAGCCAGACAAAACTTGGAGCGTTAGCTTTTCGATATATTTCATCTTGAAGACAGTGTGTAGTGTTGCGATAGATAATCGAATTAGAATGGCTTTTTGAAGTTATATGTTTGATCTACCTTTTGTTTGCATCATTTTCCGGTGGTCTGTGTGGTTGACCATGATTACGAGAGGTCGATTGGAAAACCAGATATTTAACATTCTACGGAAGGTTTTCCCAGAATAAAAGTCTTCAATATCTTCAGTCAAGTGAGAATCTCTCTCCTCATGCTTTAGTTTTGAACATTTCAAAAAACGTTCAAACAGAACAAATTATTTTTGTTAAAGCGAACGAAATAGAGTCTGTCCCAAAAATAATTATTTTTATCTTACAGCCTACTAGTTATTCAGAGTCAGCTTTAATTCGATAGAATCCAAGTAAAAGCCAATTTCTTACTATCTTCTTTGAAAGAATATAAAACTTAATAGCGAAATATTTCTTACGTAATCGGCGAGATGGCGACATATCGCTTGGGGGTTAGAACGAAGATGATATAAATTTCGCACTGTCTTGAGACATAACTTTTATATAACTTCAGGAAATCCGGGTGTTACATCAATGGCTGTGTTTACCCTTACCTTTTCGTGGCCGACTAACCCACTTATACCATTTAGCTTTTCCTATTGTTTACTCGCCTTCCCCAAAATGTAACAGCAGTTGAAGAAGTTGGAGTTTTTTTGTTATACATACACACAGAAAATGCAGTGATATTTGGTATCTCTTTGTTCGTTATTTAACTACTATATATATATATATTTTTTGAAAAGAGAGGATTTACAAAAATTTGAATAATTGTATTTACAATAAATGCTTATAATTATAATTTTGGTGTGTGTCAGAAAAAACAAGTGTGAGCTCAGGAAATGTAACAAGGGAACCATACTATCTTGCGTATGATTCAATAAACGAGTGAAAAAACCTGAGGAAAAAACTCGTTTCCCTATCGCTTTTGCACTAGCAATAGCTTGCCTGTTTATGTTGTGTTAGTGTCGTGTGTACATAAAGAGTACCAAAGATTTTTCTGCTTAGCCCTTCATTCTCTCTTGTATTCCATGATTTCCAGAGGAAGACAAGGGTGAAAGGAAGGGGGTTTGGGACAGGAATCTGTAAAAATGGAAAAAGAAAACCAGCAGAAACATATTACAACAATCAAACTCCTTATATGTCTAAACACATCTAAGAAAAGATTTCACATAGCAAGCAAGGTCATGAAAGGGACTGAGGAGATATTAAAAAAAAATACATAGCATGCGATATTTCCTCAAATTCCCTCTCTGTTTGACTGAGGAAGCCCCGATGGCCAGGCCCAGTCTTCCAAGTGATGCCGATTATGATCTATAGATGTTTTAGAATCATTATGGACCCAATAATCTGGATTGACATCGCCCATATATTATTTCTTCGAGGACCTTGTCTAATATAAAGAAACATTTGCGAAAAAATTTTGACAGTCGAAAAAAATGACAAATGTTATATTAAAAAAAAATGTATGATGAAAGATAAGTGTAAATGATAAGTCAAATTAAAGTAACAATAACAATAACCCGATGGCACTTCTTTCAGATGAAGAAATTAATGGAAAATCTAAATTTTATTAATTAATTATTATTGAATAGCACAAAATCAGTGCAGCGAATAAATCTGAAACACATCATTTTAATAACGATTGGGAGGAAGAATTTTTCTTTTCTATGGCGAAGGATAAGTGCTTTTGTCTTATTTGTCATGCGTCAGTTGCAATATCTAAGCGTGGTAACTTAGAGATTCATCATAAAACGGTTCATGAAACAATGACAAAGATTTTCCGCCACAGAATGAATTAAGAAAACGAAAAGTACGTGATTTGATATCTTGTTTGAGAAAAGAACAAACCATGTTCACAAGATCAGCCAAACGATCAAAAGCTGCTGCGATCGCGTCATTTAAAATATCTCATATATTGGCAAAACACAAGAAACCATTCGAAGATCGATCGGTTGTGAAGGAAGCATTTATTGAAGCTGGTGAAACTTTATTTGGAAATTTTAGAAATGAATTAGAAATCATGTCTGCTATTAGAGAACTTCAGTTATATCGTCCGACTGTCACAAGGCGTATTGAAGTCATGAGTCAGGACATGGCAGATAAACTAAACCATGATATCATGAAATGTTCATACTTTGTAGTTCGACAAATCCACCGATATGACAGACACTGCCCAGCTGTGTATTTTTATTCGGATGGTATTCAATGACATGTTGGCTATGGATGAATTTTTGACAATCATTCCTCTGAAGAGGAAGAGCCGTGGCGAGAATATATGACGTTTTCTTCAATTCTCTAAAAAACTACAACTACCAATATATAAATTAGTGTGCTGTACAACCGTTGGAGCACCACATCAACAAGTGCAACAAAAATTGTGAATTCCATCCGTGCACGTAGTGTAACGTTGATTCTTTAACTGTAACTTAAAGATGAAAGATAAGGACTCAGCTGAACCCACTGATTTAGTTCTTCACACGGACGTCAAGTGGTTTCAAGAATTATTTCCCGAAATAACAGCTTTTCTAGACGCAAGAGGTGGTGACACTCATATGTTGAAAAACGAAAAATGGCTGACTGATTAGGCATTTTTGACTGACATGACAATGACAATGCATTTAAACTCCATTAACTTGGAGCTTCAAGGTAAAGGAGAAACTATTATTGAGATGATTAGCGCAGTAAACGCATTCAAAAGTATATTGCAACTTATGATAGATCAACTGAAGAGAAAGGATCTGAAACATTTTCCGTTGAAAGCAAGGAGTCCTCAGTTGAATTATGATTTTAAGATTGCAGTAAATTGGCAAATATAGCATCCTTTATGAGTTATATTCTTCATGTAAAAACATTGAGGAATTAGCTACTGAAATAGCAAGTCAGTTTAATATGAAATCATGTTCTGTAGGAAATGAGTTAGTGCAGATTATATCAGATATACATCTCAAAGCAACAGCATCGGCTGATACAAATTTCTGGTGTTTTATACCTGAAGATAAATATCCGAATCTGAGGTAAATCGCCCTTTAACTGACGCCAATGGTTGGGTCAACTTATTTGTGCGAGTCTACATTTTCTGAAATGAAGATAATTGAGTCAAAATATCGCAATCGACTAACTGACGATTATATGTCATCATACTTGGGTACGAATCATCTTATGAAAAGTATGCTTAGTACATGCAGTGCCACGCTTCAGCATACAAAGTCACTCTTCAGTTAAGTTTAACACCATATGTAACTCTTTTCTTTTGTAACAATCAATAAACTCGAAATTTTGAATAACTATGAGTTTTTTTATTGATATTATAGAGAATAACCTAACTGAACCTAACCTTATGTTGCTGAGTATAGATATGGGTCTGTAATTTTCTATTTACTGTTCGTTCCTCTTCTTGTACAACTTTTGCTATATATAGTTTCTCAAAATAGACCACTTTCAAATGTGACGTTTATTAGATGGGTCAAAACAGGGGAGACCTCATCCGTAGCAGACTTGATCACTTGAACAGGAGTTCCATCTGGTCCCACAGACTTCGTATGCTTCAAGGACTTGATTATACCAATGATCTCATCAGAGTCCATAGAGAAAAGCACAAGACTAATACAAGGGTAAGTTCGAAATTGTTCCCGACTGGAACTCCGCTCCTTAAGATTACCATCACTTTGAGATAATTCTGAACCATGACTCACAAAAAATTCATTTACATTATTCAATACTTCACGATAATCCTGCGTTTCCCTTTCACTTCTTCCAAAATGAAGACTCTTTTCCTAATCTCATTGCTGTGTCTTCTTATTAGATCCCATGTTGCGAAATTTTTATTTTTAGATTGTAAAATGCATTCATCAGTATGCATTCTTTTGGCCTGCCTAACAACCTTTCTAAGTATGCCACTGTATGCTCTGAAGAAGTCATCAGATAACTCTCCTTTAATTTTATTTTTATATATTTCCATTTTATGCCTGGAGGAATTTCTTATACCCATAGTCATCTTGGTTTCTGCCTTTGTGGTTACACCGACTTCAGAGTGAATATTCGATCACTCAATGACTGTATAATACCCTCAAACATATCATAAGCCTTGTTTGGTTCAGACTCATTATAGACTCCCGACCAACCAACAATACTCAATTTTTCCCTGAAGCTTATCATCTTTGACTCAGTAAATGCCTTTATTTTGAGGGGTTTTGTAGTATTGGCATTGGTATATCTAAAACTTGCGCATTGTGGGGAGACAAACCACAAACACGATTACTCTACTCTGTTCAGGCGAGTCATAGCTTACGAAAATGTTGTCTATGTAGGAGTTACATTCATTTACTTGATACGTTGGTTCGTGTATATTCTGAACAAGACCATATGAGTGCAATAGGTCAAGAAATATATTCCTTTTAGATGAACCTCTGTCAAAATGGATATTAAAATCTCCACACAGTACTTTTCTGTAGTTCACAAAAGAGGACGCACTGTCAATGGTATCAGCTTGATATTGTAATTGGAACTTAAAAAGTTTTTAACGGACGGTCCCGGTGGATACCCTTGTATAATAGTTATACATTTCAAAAATATACAGTAAGAAAGATCATTTCTGATTGAATTACATAGTGAGCCTAATGAAAATAAAAATTAAACGTTAACTGAATTTTAATAACTTATACACGTTTTAGATCCTGTTGCTTAAAGTAAACACGCATGACTCATATTGGTTTGAATTTTCAAATAAGTGTGAAATAGAAAGATGTACAGCAGAGGTGCTCAAACTTGAACTGCTGGCGTTCTACCTCAATATTTTTAGACTACTTACGATCGACTCTGAGAGGTTGCAAGTATGTGTGATGCACAGTTGTCGTACATACACGATACACCCTTTCTACCTACCTAGGTAGGGTGTACCGTAGCATATATACTAGCTTTCTACGCAATACATTATTTTAGTCGAATGAACGAAGTGACAAGTACATTAATTTCAGGCACCTATCAGGTGAGCGTAGCCAGTTCAGCTACTTGATTCAAATATTTCAAACATTCTCTGTTAGTTCTTGCAAAATCATCAAAATTCAAAATATTCCCAAATTATTTCGGAACTATAAGAGATGGGTATAGTACATGCTTTACAATTCCATCTGAAATTTGACGCTTCATCTGATGGCGATATAAAAATTGGCACGTGCAATTTGAAAAAATTGAGTTATTGCTGTTTGAAAAAGGCCAAATTGAAAAAATCATACAAAACAACGCAATAATTATTTGACATGTGTAAATTGCTTAAAAAATTCCTTGATCCTTCTTGTATCCACCCAAGCAAAAATTGTGTCTGTAGTGCAAAAGATCTACGAGCTACAATTTTTTTAAATGTTCCTCAAAAATCCAATTTATAACAAAAATAATTAAATCTGTCAAAAGTTTTGACAGATAAGTGCCAACAACTTGGGTATTTTATGCCTTGCTCAAATGTCGGTTCTAGATGTATAATAAAAAAGGTAGATTGCCATTCGAAATAAATGATGACCCACTTCCGGTATAACTAGTTATGGCCGCGTATAAAATTTCAGCTTGATATTGTAATTGGAACTCGAAAAGTTTTTAACAGACGGTCCTGGTGGATATCCCTGTATACTTATCGTTCACTTATGAAGTCTTTCCTGTTCAAGGTTGACCAGAAAAACCTTCAATGTCACTTCAACTGTTGTAACTTCAAGCAGTTTTTATAGTAGAGTTTCAAACACCTAATACAATAATGTTATAGCGAGAACATAAATGAAAGAACTTCGAATGTTGGCCTGGCAGTAACGGCGTAGTTAAAACAACATGGCACAACCAGAAGAACAATACTCAAATGAAGGAAATAGGAGTGAGATACTTGAAAGAAGTCATTCAAGGCCGGTCGTCGTGGCTAATTGCTTCGAGCAGTTTCCTATCCCCAGATCCTTTCGATTTCGAAAGAACGCGAAACAATCCAAATGGACTTCCGTGCCTTTTGGACGGATTCGCTTCGTGATAGGCCATTATTACAATCCCTTTCTATTCTTTATAAAGGAATGTTGGAATTTCCTTAAAGTATGAGAAAGAATCGCAATTTTATGGCGAATTTAATAAACTTCTGCAGTTAAATGAATTTCAATGGTTTTCAGACAATTTGTTCAGATGCCAGACTTCAAGATACGATTCTTCAACCTCAAATCTAAACAATATTATTTGAACATATGTTCGAGATTACAAGTCGACAAGAATATCTGTGATGTTGAGATTCTCATAAGATTCGCGAAGGACAAAACAGATAGCAAGCAGAAGATGTAAGATGAATAATACGTTCTGCAATGTAATGTCAAATAGCTATCAGGTCAGTGAAAATTAAAATGCCTTCAAGAACAATATACCAGCCTCTTTCATAAATAGAATCATTAGACGCAAAGAAAAAAATCGAGCATGAAAATAATTATAATGCATTCAAGAAATACCCTAAAAAAGATATGCTAGTTTTAATTATGTTGGCCCACTTTATCATAAAAGAAAACGTTATTTTTCAAAATTAAAAATAATCACCTCATCCTCAAGCAAATTACTTTCTGATACTAGACATAAAAAAGATAAACAATCTGGAATTTACAGAAACGACTAACGAATGCACTTCAGCTTATGTAGGTCAAACAGGTAGAAATTTTGAATGCAGGTTTACAAAACATATATCAACAGACAAGAAATCACAATAAATTGATTTTATTCAATCAACATTTGTCTTTCATTCTAAATCTCTCTATCTCTACAAGTAAGTTTCCAACTGCACTTAAGGTATCAACTGTTATTCCAGTATTCAAAAGGAACGACACCAGTAATATTGCCAATTATAGATCTATATCTATTTTGAGTGTGTTTTCTGAAGTGTTTGAGAGGATTGTTCTTGATCGGATGAAGGACTTCATAAATAAGTTCAAGCTTGTGACAGACTGTCAACATGGTTACAGGCAAGGCAGATCTACGCATCAGCTGCGATTTCTTTCGTAGATCATGTTTATAAAAGCCTGGATGAGGGTTTATATGTAGCAGGCCTGTTTTTTGATCTTTCCAGAGCGTTTGATACCCTCAACTTAAATTTCTTTCTGAATAAACTGTACAACTTAGGATTTAGAGGTGTTTTTCTGGATTGGATAAAAAATTACCTGTCAGACAGAGTTTTTCGGGTTAAGGTACAGGACAGTTGGTCCAGTGATTACAATGTAAACTTGGGGGTTCCTCAGGGTTCCGTGCTGGGACCTTTGTTGTTTCTTCTGTTCATTAATGATCTACCAGATCATATTATAGTAGAGATATTAATGCTAATCATTATTTTTGTTGATGACACTTCATTTGGTGTCACAGCGCGGAGTCCTGAGTAGCTGGCAAGTGCTTGTAAAAAAATTGTTAACGCTTTCAACTGTTGGTGTCATGATAATGCTCTAATTTTAAATGTTGGTAAAACTGAATGTTTGTTCTTTGGTTTGAGAAATGCTGGTGAGAGACATCTGATTGTGGACAGTGCTTTAACATCTAAATCATGCACAAAATTTCTTGGTACTCATGTCGACAGTGGACTGACATGGTCAGAACAGGTTGAGCATGTGTGTAGGAAATTGAATAAAGCTTATTTTGCTTTATGTAAAATAAAAGATTCGCTGCCAGTTACATCCCTGATGACAGTGTATTACAGTCTTGTTCATAGTCATTTGTCTTATAATGTTGTATTATGGGGGAATTCAGTGGATGTAAATAGGGTTCTCATTCTTCAGAAACGAATTCTGAGAATGATGTTCAATATAAACCCCAGAATGTCATGTAAACCTGTTTTCATTGAGAATGCCATTTTGACATTTCCATGTGTGTATATTCATAGATGTTTAGTGTATTTAAAGGATAATGAGGCTAACTTTTCGAAACTCTCTATGTATCACGATTATGTAACTAGAAGTCAGTCAACTCTTCTCTTGCCGAAACATCGTACTTCAAAATTTGAGAACTCTCCAACATACCAGAGTATCAAATTTTTCAATACTTTACCTCACCATCTGAGAGTTAAGCCTACAAAAGTGTTCAAATCTGTTCTTAAGTCTTTTCTTCTGAGAAAGGCATATTATTCTATTAAAGAATTTATGGAGGATGATACTCTCTCATGACATGTCCTATATACTGATGTATCTTGTTGGATAAATAAATATTATTATTATTATTATTATAACAAGTCACCCAATAGTTGTAGACAATCTAAAGACCTCTACAAATACAATAGAGGAAGTAGAATGAATCTGTTGGAATGTTGGGAAATGAATAAACCAAGGAAAACTCCATATTATATCACTCTCAATAGCAATAACTTGAAATCAATAAACCCTCTATTCAAATTTGAAGTTTATCTTGTAATTATCTTTGTACCAGAGCTAGTATTCAGCACTTGAAAATATATCATCAATATTATTTACTTTAATTTTGTTGAATAGAGTTTTCTTCCTTTTCAAATATATATAATGTTATTTGAAAAATGTTATGAATAAGGTTGAATTGGATAATTCTTAGGTTAGAATAACACACTTGAATTGTTTCTACAATAAATGAGAGGAGATTTATTAAATCATATTAACAATAGTTTATTATTGAATTTAATTATAATAAATCATACCTGCAATAAATGAGAAACAACATTCAAAGTTATTATTCACAATAATTGTTTCTCTCGTAATCTTTCACAGGTAATTCTTTTATTGTCACGTGTTAACTTGTTTATCTCTCTCTAATATAAATTCTCCTTCATATGTGGGACATCTAATTTATCAACATATTTACGCGCGCAATACAAACTATTTGAGGATAATTCCTTACATATATGTTTCTTCAATATATATATATTCTTTTGAAAAGAAGGATTTACAAAAATTCGAATAATTGTATTTACAATAAATGCTTATAGCTAAAATTTTGGCGTGTGTCTGAAAAGACACAATCGTGAAAAGCAAGCGAAGAAATAGAATACCAGCAGAAAAACAGACCATGTCCGTTCCTTTATCATGCATCTAAACTCGCATCATGCCTCCTACGATTGCCCCTAAAGTGTGAGAACAGAAAATGTAACAGGGGAACCATACTATCTTGCGTATGATTCAGTAAAAGACTGAAAAAACCTGTGGAAAAAACTCGTTTCCCTGTCGCTAATGCACTAGCAATAGCTTGTCTGTTTATGGTGTCTTAGTGTCGTGTGTATAAAAAGAGTACCAAAAATTTTTCTGCTTAGTAATAATAATAATAATAATTTATTGATCCCTTAAGACATCACAAGTATGTATAGGACAGGTCAATAGAAAAGACATTTAGACATTATCTAAATCAACACATAGAAACTCATTCACAGTATAAAAACATTTTGCTAAAAGTAAATTCTTAACTGCTACCTTAAATCTATTTACACTTAGACCCTGTATATGCCGTGGAAGATGATTGAACAATCTGATACCCTGGTACAGGGGCGACATTTCAAATCTAGAAGTTCTGTGTTTAGGGATACATAATGTTTCCTTATTTCTAGTATTGTGGGAATGAAAGTTTAGTCATGTTACTTTCATTCTCTTTAATATAAACGAGGCATCTCAAAATTAAAATAGACGCCAATGTGAGGATACCATTCTTCAGGAACAACGGTCTACATGAAGATTGTGGAGCTGTATCGAACATCATTCGCAGAATTCTTTTCTGGATGATGAAAACTCTACCTACGTCTGAGGAATTTCCCCACAGTAAGATATTATAGGACAGGTGACTATATACCAAACTGTAATAAACATTCACAAGGAACTTAGAGGTAGTGAACTCTTGATTCTATTTAGGGCATAATAGGAACTATTCAGCCTCTTATAAATCGCATCGATATGTGCACTCCACTTCAGATTCCTATCGATGTGAACGCCGAGGAATTTAGTGGTGTCCTTCGAAGAGATGACTGTATCTTAATACCTTATTGTTATGTTACCCTGATCACAAGACGACAGAGTGAAGTGAATGCATTCCGTCTTGTTGCCATTGATCATAATAGCATTAAAATGGCACCATTCTACGAAACTCTCCACCAGCAGCTCGCATAACTTTTGAAGCTCCTCAAGAGTCTCAGCAGTAATAGCTATGGAAGAGTCATCAGTGAACAGTATCAACCAGATTATTTTTGATAATAAATTGCCAATATTAGATTTTCTGTAGAATATTTTTTTCAAATTTGGTGGCAGATCGTTGATGAATAACAGAAATAGAAGTGGCCCCAAGACAGAACCCTGGGGTACTCTTAATTTACAGTACTGTTCATTTGAGAACGAGTCGTGAACCCTGATTGAGGCAGTTCTGTCTTCCAGATAACTACGAATCCAGTTCAAGAACACGCCTCTGAATCCAAGACTATAACATTTATCCAATATAAACTGGATAGCAAGACTATCAAACGCTTTAGACAAGTCAAAGAACAATCCAGCAACATATTGACCATTATCAAGGCAACGATAGACGAACTCCACGAACTGCAATGCTCCAGTTTGAGTCGAGCGGCCGGTTCTGAAACCATGTTATGCAGTATCAAGTATTTGAAATTTATCTAGGTACTTCATCATTCTATCAAACACTATTCTTTCGAAAACCTTGGAAAAGACACTTAAGATAGCAGCTTCATTCTCTCATTGTCATCTTGCACTCCATGATTTCCAGAACTTCTTCACGAAGACAAGAGTGAAAAGGAAGGATTGGCACAGGAAAAATCTGTAACAATGGAAAAAGAAAAGCAGCAGAAAAATATTGCATCAAAACGTACTTAACTCTTATATTATGCTCCTCTGTTTTTCAACAGGAAATATCTCATACACCTTCTGGAAATGAAGCCCTACATGGCTGTAGCCCTTGCCCTATCAACATACACCATAGAGAAAATAAACACTAAGGGGGAGCAATAATCTCTAAATAGACTTAAAGTTCTCTACTCAGTAAATGAAATTATCTGAAACGGAATGAATTTCTTGAAAACCACCCGTAAAATGGTAAATAGGACAATCGAGGATTAAATGTCTTATTGTTTCTTCAGCTGCGCCACATTCACATGCCGGACTTTCTACCGTATTCCATTTGACCAACATACTATTATTACGACCATGTCCTGTCCTGAGACGATTTAATGTACATCAATTTTTCCTACTTATATCGAAACCTGCAACCCTTTTGGAAGGATCCTCTATGAGAACTTCATTAAAAACATCAACTTCCTGCCATTCAGTTTTCCAAAGATCAACAGCCTTCACCCATGTACGCAAAAAGTCAATCAACCAAATAGGTTTCCTAGATTTCAATCTCAGGTTAGGTGGATTTTGAAGATCGTGTATTATCGGAAAAACTTCTGAAAATGAGTGATACTTATCCCAAGACGATTTAAGAGCTAAATTTCTGCGAATAACGGAAGGAACTATATTACAAATAACCGGAAGCCATGGGGTAGCAGTTGAACTGATACATCCACTTATAACTCTCATAGAACAGTTCAACTGAGAATCAATCTTATTGACATGAACACTATTCAACCACACCTGACAGCAATATTCAGACTATAGAAACCTTGGCGCCCCAATTAGATCAAGCTAGTTTATGTAGTATATTGTTTCTTGTTTTCAACTTCTGACATTATTCATCAATATGAAATTTGAAAGTCAAAGAACGATCAAGCTTTACACCAAGATATGTTGAAGTGGAATTATGAGTTAATAGTGATTGAAGAATACTCTTAGTTACCTACTCTTCTCATGATTATTCAGATGAAAACAAGAAACCTCAGTTTTCGAAGGATTTGGAAATAAACGCCATTTCTTGAAGAAAATGTTCAGAATTTCTAAATCAGAAGTCAGTGTTTGCTCAATTGTTTCGAAGTCATAGTGTCGAAAAACCAAAGCAATATCATCAGCATAAATTAGCTTTGTAGAGGAAGTTTAAGGGATGTCAGACATATTTAAATTGAAGAGAAGAGGAGCAAGAACAGATCCCTGTGGTAGGCCATCATTTAGAGTGTAAAATCTACTGCTTTTTTCACCGATAAAAACTCGAAATCTTCTATCAGATAACATATGTTAATCAACTTTACAATTTTCCACATTGAACTACTTCAAAGAGTTTATAAACTAAACCATCCTTCCAAACTGTGTCATATGCCGGAGAGAGATCTACAAATATAGCGCCTATTTTACCCTGAAACCGTGTCTCGATGAAAGTGGATAAATCGTAAACCTGATCACAACAATTCCAGTTTTTCGAAAACCTCCCTGAGAAGTGGCCAGGCTCTGTCAATGATTGGTTCTAACCTCTGATAAAGAAGTCTTTCTAAAATTATGAAAGAAACAGAAAGTAAGCTGATAGGTCGATAACTACTAGGAAGTTCTGGATTTTTCCCAGGTTTGCGAATGCCCATAACTTTAGCCTTTCTAAATTCAACGGGAATACTACCTGAGCTCAGTATGCCATTGTAAAAGGATAGTAACCACTTTTTAGCGTTATTTCCTAGATGTTCAAAAAATTCAGGAAAAATGCCATCAAATCCTGGAGCTTTACGAACTTTAATAGATTTTATTGCAGATTTGAGCTCTTCTTCCTCAAAAGGATTCGTGATAGCATCCCTCCTCCTTTTATTTAAGAGTCGTTTCATTCTATTTCTGTCATATCTACTAAACTTCACACCTTTAGAAACATTAAAAATAAAGTGAGACAATGAAGATCTTCGAAAGAGAAAAAATTCTGGAAATCAAAATTTCTCGAAAGAAACGCGTACCCTGTTTGATTTGAGAAAAAATCATTCCTGCTGGACATTCCCAATACATATGCAACAAACACTTGAACTGAATTTGACACGAATAGATTGCAAAATTCAGGAGCTGTGTTGAATACAATATTTGTCTCAGATTCATGAAACAGCATGTATCTTAAAAGAATGACGTTGCCTGAATAACATCATGAGTTAGATTTCTAACTCATCTTGGCATCTTCGATTTACCATCGAAAACTTTTCATTTATTTCCAGTGAAAACTTCATGTCAGTTTTTTGGTCGCATGCCTGTGTCATAATATAAAAGTCGGTTTCTTTGGGCAAACTGATACAGTGAGAAAAATGGCTGCTATCCTCAATCCGATTCCTTCAGATGTTAGACAAAGAATAGACTCACGTATGTGCTTTTTAGGATTCGCAAGGGATTGATTCAGTTACGGATTAGAAGGGATAACTATTGATACCTTCCATTCTACTTTACTTCTGCCTGATAAACCTTCTATATATCTAGGAGGGAACCCGGCTTCGTCGAGCTGTAGGTTTATGAATTATTACCTCTCTTTTTCTACTGCTTTTATCTTGCTGACACGCACGAATTTTATGAGAATATGAAAAATTCACGATTTAAGGTGACATTCCGCACTCGAATAATACATCGTATTGCAGTAAGAGGCGTTATTGTAATCCACTTCCCTGCCACTTGAACCACATGATAAATTGTGATATATTTAGAAAATTTATGGAAATTGTTGTTACGGAATGGTTTAGTTATTGCGACGTTGGGTTCTGCTGATAACTTTGTAATATATACATATATTGAATATATTAATTTGTACATGTAACTAAGTATGCTGTTGTATGATTGATAGTGATGGTACGTTACTAGAATATTGAGATGTTATTGTACTGCAGGCGTACTCAAACTCGAACTGCTGGCGATCTACATCAATATTTTTAGATTACTTACGATCGACTCTGAGAAGCTGCAAGTATGTGTGATGCAAGGTTGTCGTACATACAAGATACTACCTACCCAGGTAGGGTGTACCGTAGGATATATAGATATTAGATTTTCGCACAATATACATTATTCAAGTCAAGGTTTGGGTTAAGTTTAATTAGGTTCTTCTCTATAATATCCATGAAATAACTCATAGTTATTCAAAATTGCCAGTTTATTGGTTCTTTACAAAACAAAAGTATTATATATGGTGTTAAACTTAACTAAGGAGTGACTTTGGATGTTGAACCGTGGCACTGCATGTCCTCAGCATACTTTTCATAAGATGGTACGTAACCACTGAGTGCTAATCGCAAGCATGATGACATATGATCGTCAGTTTGCGATATTTTGACTCAATTATCTTCATTTCAGAAAATGCAGACTCGCACAAGTAAGTTGACCCAAACATTGGCGTCAGTTGAAGGGCGATTTGCCTTAGATTCGGATATTTATCTTCAGATATAAAACACCAGAAATTTGTATCAGATGCTATAGCTTTGAGATGTATATCTGACATAACCTGCAACAACTTATTTCCAACAGAATATGAGCTGATATTAAACTGATTTGCTATTTCAGTAGCTAATTCCTAAATGTTTTCACATGAAAAATGATAACTCATCAATCATGCTATATTTGCCAATTAACTGCAATCATAGAAACACATATTGTCCCAAAATATTTGATAATTCAGCCTACGTATCATAATTCAACTGAGGAATCCTTGCTCTCAAAGCCGGAAAATGTTTCAGATCTTTTCCTTTCAGTTGATCCATCATAAGTTTGCAATTTACTTTTGAATGCGTTTACTGCGCTAATCAGTCAGCCATTTTTCGTTTTTCAACATCTGAGTGTCATCACCTCTTTCGTCTAGAAAAGCTGTTATTTCGAGCAATAATTCTTGAAACCTTTCTACGAATTTTCTGCGACTTAACCGCGACTGACGTCCGTGCCAAGAACTGAATCAGTATGTTCAGTTGACTCCCTATCTTCCAACTGCAACATAAAGAGCCTCCGTTGCAACCTACGTGCACATGGAACTCACAATTTTTGTTGCAATGCCAATAATTTCTTTCGTGTTTGAAACTTTTGAACACAAAACTTGTTGAGGTATAATGCAATGGAATGAAAAAAATGAAGGGAAGTCTGCATTAGCTCGACACAATGCCACAAAACCGTTTTTCTTTCCAACCATTGCTGGTGCTCCATCGGTTGTAATGCACACTAATTTATATATTGCTAACTTTTAGTTTTTTAATGAATTGAAGAAAACGTCATCCCCTTCAGAGGAATGATTGTCGAAAATTCTTCTTTAGCCAACATGTCATTGAATACCATCAAAATAAAAATACACAGCTGGGCAGTGTCTGTCATATCGGTGAATTCGTCGAACCTTAAAGAAAAGTATGTACATTTCATGATATCATGTTTTAGTTAATCTACCAAGTCCTGACTCTTGACTTAAATACGCCTTGTGACAGTCGAAAGAGATAACTGAAGTTCTCTAGTACCAGACATGATTGCTGTTTCAACTTTAAAGTCCCCAAATAAAGCCTCAGCCGCTTCAATAAATGCTTCCTTCACAACCATTCCATCGTCGAATGGTTTCTTGTGTTTCTCTTATATATGAGATTCAAACAAGATATCAAATCACGTACTTTTGTTTTCTTAATACAATCTGTGGCGGAAAATCCTTTTCATAGTGTATATGAACTGTTTTATGATGCCTCTCTAAGTTACCACGCTTAGGTATTGCAACTGACGCACGACAAATAAGACAAATGCACTTTTTCTTCGCTGCACTCATTTTGTACTATTTGATAATGACCTTTGTATCAACCTAGTATTGTCTTCAAGTTACAATGCAGAAGGACTCCTGTACGCGCAAAATTTATATCGGCAAGAATAAAAATCGCGGCTTCTCTTTGACAAGTACCGCGCGTTCCTTTGATAAAGCCGCCTTTTGCCGCTAGCAGAGTGTTATCTCATTACGTAATAAATTTTTGTAGTTAAGTCACCTACTTATTAAAAATTGGTACAGAATATCCACTTTTTGATGTTTTAGTAAGGCAGCTATGTTAAATATTTCAAATAACGAAAGATTCACCCTAATCTACGACCCTGATTTTCGGGGAAGAAAATGGTCGCAGCTATCTCGTTTTGTTTTCTGGCTGCTATGAAAAGTTGAATTTATTTTGCATTCACGTCTGTCAAATCTGACAAAGTTCATAATTCGAAATTATGGAGGAGCAGATTTCTTCGGAAATTTTCCAACCATGATAAGTACTACAAAGGACTATACCAATATTCCTTTGATGTCTACAGGGTGTTACATAATAGTATGTCACAACTTGAGGGGGTAAATCTACGTGCAACCTTAAGAAAAAAGTTCATATAAACATCATCATATATTTCTATTATTTTTTTATTTAGCGGATATCATTCAATTCAAATAATTCAAATTCAATAATTATTCACTCGAAAACGGTTGGAGATATGAAAAAATTACAAGGGTCAAAAAGTTTCTAAATTGAATGAAGATGACGAAAATTGATTGTACGCTGATCAGTGGCGTAATGCAAAAAATTTGAAAGGGAAAAAGGAGACATGTCCTCGGAAAAGAAAACACCTTGTGAATTTCAGTTAAAATCTAGGACGTGTAATGATGGAGGCTGTAAAAAATAGCTTGCATTCAAAATTTGGGCTGAATATCTCAAAAAGTGCAGGAGTTTTGAAGAAGAAATAATTTTTTTCGGAAATTTCAACATTCTGTAGCTCCGTAACGAAGCTTTTGCGGACCTATGTTTATATGAGCTTTTTTTTAAATTGCACATAGATTTACCCTCAAATTGTGACATACTATTATGTAATACTCTGTATATATATATATATATATATATATATATATATATACAGTTTTTCATATATCATCATCTTGCTCATTGCTCAGTCCTTGCTTCAACATATTATTTAGAAAGACAATGCCGTCGCTAATATTATTCATTTTAATCTAGGAATTAAACATGAACTAATTCCCAAAAGAAGAAAATTTTACAAATATGAACCTGAAATTATTTGTTAAAATGAAAACTTTATTTTGATAAAACAATTCTTTGCAACAGAGCTGTAAAACACAATAGGCCAGATATCATTCTTACTGATAAACATAATCGAATAACATATATAATTGATATTAGTATACCCGACACACATAATACACAAAATAAATACAATGAAAAACTTTCTATATATATGATGCTTGGCGACGAGATTCAAAAATGTGGAAAATGAAAAAAATTTTATTCTACCGATTATTATTTCCACAACAGGTGTTATTCCTAGGAATCTTCACACAAGTATTGAGATTTTGGGTCTGAAGAAAATTTGTTTGAACAGTTACAAAAGATAACAGTCATCAAATCTTGTAATATTCTTCGTAGGTTTCTTTCCGACAAAAATAATGAGGTAGAGTCATAGCTTTTCTCTTTAGTTTATACTGCCCAGAATCTCATTTCATATTTTATTTATTTGTATATATGAATTATTATAATTAGCTGATAATTTTGTCATATTTATATTCAGTGCAGTATTCTATTCGATCGTTCACCACTTCACACAAAGGAAACTATTAATGAGTAACGTTCAGTGTTACTTGACTAAGGTCCGTACACTGGATTTTTCCGGGGAGAAAGCCTCTGACACTACTCGTTGGTACATTGATATCATTGTCTGATGATGCTATAGTATGTATATATTCGGGGTTGCAATCTTTGAACATTTTGGATAGGGAAGATGGGTCGAGTGATAACTCAAAAGAAAGGTGGTATCTTTGTCTACATCGCCTTGAAAAAAATTCCATTTTTAATTGAAAACTGTAGAAGATACAGGGTGAGCAACTGAAGGATAGGAAAGACTATTTCCCTGAGACTATTCAAGTTTCAGTGAAGTAAAATGGAACAGATCCATGCTGATCAATGGCAGTTAACATCAAGTACCATCCTCATCTCGAATTTCAACCCCTAGAGCAGGGGTGACCACCCTTGAAAATTTTGAAGAGGGTAGATGGTTCGAGTGATACCTCGAAAGGAAGGTATTATCTTTGTCTGCATACCCGTGAAAGAATTTTCATTTTTGATTGAAAACTGTAGAAGATACAGAGTAAGCCACTGAAAAATAGAGAAGACTATCTATCGCCCTGAGCTATTCAAGTACCCTACTCTAGGGGTTGAAATTTGAGATGTGAATACTGTTTCGGAAGATGACAGCCTTTGATCTGGAATGAATCTGTTTCATTTTTTTGCACTAATACTTGAATAGCTCAGGGCGATAGATAGTCAGTAGCTCACTCTGTATCTTCTACAATTTTCAATCAAAAATGAAAATTCGTTCACGGGGATGCAGACAAAGATAATACCTTTCTTTCGAGGTATCACTCGACCCATCTACCCTCTTCCAAATATTAAAGGTTGGCTACCTCTACTCTAGGGGTTCAAATTCGAGATGAGGATGGTACTTGATGATGATTGCCATTGATCAGCATGGATCTGTTCTATTTCACTTCACTGAAACGTGAATAGTCTCAGGGAAATAGTCTTCCCTATCTTTCAGTTGCTCACTCTGTATCTTTTACAGTTTTCAATTGAAAATGGAAATTCGTTCAAGGCAAAATACCACCTTTCTTTTGAGTCATCACTCGACCCATCTTCCCTATTCAAAATGTTCAAGGATTGCAAACCCTGGTTGATATTTCAGGCAGGTATTGTACCCCAGAAGATGTCCCCCTTGAAACAAAAATTGACCTGTTTTTGCGTTTTGATCAGAAATGAATATCTTGGTAGATATAGCCTCTGTTTAGTTTTCGTTGAAGCACCCTGTATATATTATTCGGGGAATATAACTGATACCTTGATACCTTTTATTGGTGGTTCAGTTAGGAAAGAATGTCTCTCTAAAAAAAGTGCCCTGAAACGTATCGCCTTTCTTTTTAAAATAATGGAAACCGACCGGTATAAAGGATATTTTATTGGATCAGGATGAATGTTGTGCCGCAATAAGGCGGACGCACGTTCGCCGTGCTTCTCGAAGTAATTTATTTGGAGCCGAGAACGACATTAAGAGGGGAAAATTCACTGGTTAACATCGAAAATTTAGTTCGAGAGTACAAATACCAACTACATGTAAGTTACTTAAGGATTTATGGGACCTGATAAATCATTAAATAAGCGCAAATTACCAATAACTCAAAGTAACTTCATGGAAGACCTGAAAGTTTGATGTTTAAGATAGTAAATTTAATTAAAAAGTTTAAGATACCATGTATTTGGCGACTTTTACGGTAGAACGCTGTTTATATCAAGTTGAGATTTTTAGTTCTGAAACTTTTCCGCATATTCATTAAAATAAGTTTTGATTTTATTTGTATCGTTAATAATTATCTTTTCATCTTAATCTTAATATGCGTAATTTATCGCCATACATACAGGGTTTGAATGAAAGAAGTGCAAAAGATTTCACGAGGTGATTTCTCAAGCCGTGTTATGACGAAAAGTTCCCATGATAATAAAGTCCACAAATGATTCGTTATCGAATTACAAGGTGTTGAAAACTTCAGTTTTTTCTTATGATTACTACAGTTTTTCAGATACTCTGTTCAAATTTGGCACAATGATGAATGAAGCTCATAGCTCTGTTTTTCGAAGCATCTCAAAATATACAGCCCAGCCCTTGTATAATGACAATTTTTTTCACTTTTAGCTCAGTTGACTTGCTGATTAGTTCATCCGTTTTTCCTGATTAGAATAACTGAATCGAAAATTACTTTCGAAGATCTCAAAAATTATAGAAAGTTATTGAAATGTAGAATGCATAACGTTCAAATAAACCAGAATATAATATGAGAATGTACCTACAACTGAGGTTTGAATTGTAAAATCTGAATACATTAACGGGTGAGGCGAATATCATCAAGATTAGAAAATTTCCATGAATGTGGAGATAGAAATCTCAATTTCATAGATAAACTTGATAGCGTTAAACTAACAAAAAAGGGCGGCTAAAATAAAACTGGAAGATTATGTAGATTTATAAAATGCTAAGCTTGAAAAGTCCTGGCGATTTTATGGATACTAACAAGAATATTATATTTGGATTGTGGAAGCCGTTACTTGATGTAGATCCATGATATAAATGAGATAAAAAACACAAGGTTTAACTTTAATCTACACTTTATTTGAAAAAATTCGACGACGTTCCGCTGACACAGCAGCTTTATCAAGAATGACAAACAGATTGAATAGTATGGTATTATAAACAAATCGTAGAACATGTTGGATGAATAACAGGAAAATCCACACCGAGCCATTGTACAGTTAGTATGAAAGGTAATAAAAACTAATTGAACAAGTTAAGTAGGGGTGAATAATTCACATGTACCTGCTCATTCAAAAGCTTGTCCGAATGATTGTATCTATTTATTTCTAATGCTTCTAGGAGATCTCATTTTAAACTTTTTGATTTTATATGTAATATGTCAAAGAATGAATGGTTTTCTTTCATTAAGTGGTTTGAATAATTTGAATCAGATTTATTTTTATCGAAGCTACGTTTATGTTCAGATGTTCTTATGCCAAAACTCCTATAGGTCCTACCGATATAAATTTTATCACAAGAACCGCAATTGAGTTTATAGATTCCTGATTTACTTGATTTTTCAACACGAGATTTATTATTTTAATATGTTTACCTATGTTATTAGAAGTTTTGAAAGTTATATTAAGATTTTGTTTGACGAGAAAGGATTTAATATTTTACTTGCAGAACCGCAAAATGTTAAACTGTTGAATATTTTATAGTCTTTATGAATAGGATATACTTCATTTATTGCTTTCTGATACAGGATACGATAGATCTAATCATTCGTAAAAACTGTATCAGAAAGCAACAAATGATGTATATCCTATTCATAAAGACTATAAAATATTCAACAGTTTAACATTCTGCGGTCATCCACCAAGTTAATATTGTTTTTACTGGTATCGCTATGTAGACGATATCATTATTTGCTTCAAGGAACAGATAGACAGTTAAAAATTTTCGAAAGTCATATAAATTCATTACATCCAAAAATTGGATTCACAACCGAAATAGAAAGCAATAATTCGATAAATTTCTTACACGTAACAATTTCAAATGAAAATGGAAAACATGTTTTCGCAATTTACCATAAGCCGTCACATACAGATATTATAATACATAACTCGTCGTCCATATCAACATAAAATGTCAGCCTTCAATAGTTTTATTCATAGATTGATTAACATACCGTTATCACCAGAAAATTTCAACAAAGAATTAAATTTGATTACACAAATAGCCAAAAATAGTGGTTACAATCCCAAACTAATAAATAATATTTTAAATAAAAACAAAGTAGAATCGCATTGAATGAAGTTTGGCATTACAAGTGAGAAACTGAAATCATTCTTGAGTAGCAATAATTTCAACATAGCTTTCCAAACTAATAATAATTTAGGCAAATATATAAAAATAATAAAACCAAACCAGGTAAAAACAATAAATCAGGTGTTTATAGATTGAATTGCAATGACTGTGATAATTTCTACATTGGTAGAACACATAGAAATTTTAATATTAGAATATCGGAACATAAACGCAGTTTTTCAAATAAAAAATCAGATTCAAATTACGCGAATCATCTCTTAGAAAATAATTCATTCTTTCGACCCACAGTTTGAAATTTTGCATACAGATAATAAATATTGGAAGGTAGATCTTTGGGAAACTTTAGAAGTAAATAAATACAAACACTCAGGTAGACTCATCAATGAACAAGTCGATTTAAGCCCTTCACCTCTATTGAATCTTTTCGGGAGCAATCTATTCCTTAATTTTATTGGATATACCTGTCATAAATAACCACTTAGGAGGAGGCGACCAATAAGCTTTTAATTACTCAAGAACATTTATAGTTATATTCTCATTTACATTTTTCTGCATAATCATTCGTCTGGAGAAGCTACGGTGTAGTGTAACGCGTTACGAATCGCAATTATTAAGTAAAATTCCTCAAAACACAGTACTTGTTTTTATTATTAATATCTTTCTCAATCAACATCCATTCGAAAAACTGTTCTTTTATTTCAAAATTATGTTGGTTATGATGATTAGAATCCATTCAGAGATGCATCAGTGATGTAATCCACCTGGACGCTCTCTCAAACTAGACTGAGACTTATTCGAACAACACGATAAAGATAATAAACGAAAGCCGCGGTGACACATGAAAACCCATATCATTATAAACGGATTACAGCCGCAGTTAGAATTCGGAACTGAATAATCCGGAAAATAATGAACAGCATTCGCGTTACGCTCTCGTTAATTTCGAGAGATGCCCCTCTGCCCTACGTTCGAACTGATAACAAACTTTCGCGTTGCAGCTGTGGCGGACAAGGTACACTCGACTACCTCGTCCCGTTCTCCTATCTATTCATCCGGCCAACTTCGAAAGTGTCCTCGTCGTTACTTTAATTTAATTTTTGGATTCATTAAAGTTTATGAAGGAAAAGTTCCGGAAACAAAAACCTGCCCGTGATTTGTTTATTACGTTCGAAGAGACGCCAAGTGCTATCTTCATGGCGGGAGAATAATTTCAATGAATGGATCTCGACTGTGTATACGAGAAGTGTAAGCCAGTTTTGGACTTGAAATTTTCCATCTTCAGCTTTTGATCGCGGTTTTCAATAATGTAATTTTATAATTTCGGACGATGAAAACGAGCATGAAGATGTAGCAGAAATGCATGTTTTGCTAAATGTGAAGTGAACGTAATTTTCACCACTTCATCGAAAAGCTGAATCATTAAAAGAATTGCAGTAAATTTCGCATATAACGACAACCACGCTACTTTATGTTGCATTAACCGGAAGTTTGATATTTTACTACAGTAAAATTAATTGAGAAAAATTTGGATTTTGTAAAATATTAAAATGGTCAAAGTTTTCACTATTTCACAAAATACCTACATATAAGGCGGACTGAAAAGTTCGTATATATACAGATCGCGTTACTAGGGTCAATTCCACATGATTTTCAATCAGTACTAACCTTAAAAGTTTTTAGCTGTCCGACCCTTGTTTCGCGGGATATACCATTGAAAGTGAATCAACTTTGTTGTTGTTGGAAAAATGGATAAAAGAGAATTATCTGCGTGTTGATCGAATATTGCTTCAAACTTTATTGGACTGCTTCAGGAAAATCAACAGTGGAAAAGATGGTTTGTAAAGTTTTAACGAGCTGATGAGAAAATACAAGACTATGAAGTGGACGTCACAGAGAGGCTGTCAACGATAAAAACATTAAAAAAGTACAAAAAATTGTTTTGAATAATAGAAAAATGAAATTGATCCAGATAGCTGAGACCCTGAAGATGTCTAAGGAATGTGTTGGTTTTATTTCGAAATAATGTTCGGACTTGCGAAAGCTGTGTGCGAATGATTCTGAGCACTGTTTGAAGAAGATAATTAACCACTTAATGCGAAAGTTTTTCTGTAAAATGAGGCCAGAAAAAAGCAGCTTTCTTCTTCACATAGAGGGTGCTTTTAATAACACCTCAAGAGCATCAATGGTTGAAGCAGTAGATGCAGGCATGCTTTCAACGACGCCTTCAGCAAGTGGATAAACCACATGTTTATGAACAGAAAAACTTCAGTCAAACTGGGTGGTCAACATATCATCAACATATGATGTCCACAGGGTGAGGTTCTCTCTCCAACACTGTGGAACCTGGTAGTAGATGGTCTCCTGAGTACACCAAACAACAAGGGCTTCTATGTCAGGGCTATGCCAATGATACAATTCTGATCGTGAGAAGGAAGCAGTTCAACGTATTTGACTTAGAGGACTGGTTCAACCAAATAGGGGTAACAGTTAACCCAGACAAGGTCAAACTACTTACACATGAAATATCCACCTTATTTAAATCATAAAAAATGATAAATACTCCATTATGGTCAGTAAACGGGACATCGGCAATAAATGGGAACTAAATACAAAAAACGTACACTAGCTGTACACTGCGGTGGTAAGACCCATGACTGTACACTGTGCTCTCACATGGTGGCCAAAGGTGATGCATCACAGACTCCTTCAGATTATCACGAACAGCCAACTCAGATGAAATCTTGAATTCATTTTTTCGAAATTCATATCAAGGTAAGGTTAAAAAAAGCTGCATTCAAGCAAGAGATGCACTGGAAAACCAGACATGCGGGCCACACTCCAATTAAGCAATTGATAGAAAACCCAATACTGAGTATGGGAAATGATAGGATAACTTAGAATCTTATAGAGCCTAAGCAGCATAAGACGGTGATAGACCTGAATCAACTCGGCTCTGACGACCGTAAAGACATAAATTGGTATACGGACAGATCCAAAATAGAAAAGGGAACTGAAACTGGAATGTACTCACAAAACCCGGATTGTTAACTGGTAATTCCATTGAGGAAGCACTCAACGATCTTTCAGGCAGAAGTATTTTCCATAATAGTGTGTTCTTTAGAGTGACAAAGAACGAAATAAGAACAGACGGATGAACATTCTCTCGGGCAGTCGGGTGGCAATTGAAGCTTTGGCTGAGAGTGAAACCCGGTCAAAGCTCATAAGGGAATGTCTGCAGCTATTAACTGAGCTGGCGAAACGGAAGCAGGTAACTTTAGTATGAGTACTTGGGCCCAGTGGAAATGCAGGCAAGGAAGAGACAGCTTCTCTTGCCAGGAAAGTCATCAAAATCAGATTTATTACAATCTAATCTAACTTTAGGGTACAGAACACGATCAAATCCTAGATAAGGAAGCTACAAACCGATAGGTGAGTCCTCACCCCGGGGTAGAAACTTCAGCTGGATGTTATGGTCGGGTTTATTGGTTTAATACACAACACAAAACACTGTTTTCTGTAACTAATATATATTAACAGAATATTATAACACTCATTTACTAGTTGCTTATTTAGAATTGTTGGGAATTGAATGATGAATGAATCGATTAATATACAGGGTGCTTCAACGAAAACTAAACAGAGGCTATATCTACCAAGATATTCATTTCTGATCAAATAGCAAAAACAGGTCAATTTTGTTTCAAGGGGGACATCTTTTGGGGTACAAAACTTGCCTGAAATATCAACCCTCTAAGCGGGGGTTGCAATCCTTGAACATTTTGAATAGGGAAGATGGGTCGAGTGATGACTCAAAAGAAAGGTGGTATCTTTGTCTACATCGCCTTGAACGAATTTCCATTTTTATTTGAAAACTGTAAAAGATACAGGGTGAGCAACTGAAAGATTGGGAAGACTATTTCCCTGAGACTATTCAAGTTTCAGTGAAGTGAAATCTAACAGATCCATGCTGATCAATGGCAGTCATCATCAAGTACCATCCTTGAAAATTTGGAAGAGGGTAGATGGGTTTTATCGTTTTCCTTCAAGATTCATAATCCTCCATAATCATTCCAATGTTTCAGATGCTCAACCAGTAATTTTGATGGAGAACGAAAACTTGCACACCATTGTGGAGACAAAGAAAAATCCTTTTTCAGAAGGTTTTAACTGGACCTATCTTCTGCTTTAAAAATAACACAGAGTGGTCACCCCTGCTCTAGGGGTTGAAATAAGAGATGTGAATGGTGTTTCGGAAGATGACAGCCTTTCATCTGGAATGAATCTGTTCCATTTTTTCGCATTAATACTTGAATAGCTCAGGGCGATGGATAGTCTCCTCTATTTTTCAGTAGCTCACTCTGTATCTTCTACAGTTTTCAATCTAAAATGGAAATTCGTTCACGGGGTGCAGACAAAGATAATACCTTTCTTTCGAGGTATCACTCGACCCATCTACCCTCTTCCAAATTTTCAAGGGTGGTCACTCCTGCTCTAGGGGTTGAAATTCGAGATGAAGATGGTACTCGATGATGACTGCCATTGATCAGCATGAATCTGTTCTATTTTACTTCACTGAAACTTGAAAAGTCTCAGGGAAATAGTCTTCCCTATCTTTCAGTTGCTCACCCTGTATCTTTTACAGTTTTCAATTAAAAATGGAAATTCCTTCAAAGCGATGTAGACAAAGTTACCACCTTTCTTTTGAGTCATCACTCGACCCATCTTCCTAATTTAAATCTTCCCTATTCAAAATGTTCAAGGACTGCAACCCCCGCTTAGGGGGTTGATATGTCAGGCAAGTTTCGTACCCCAAAAGATGTCCCCCTTCAAACAAAAATTGACCTGATTTTGCGTTTTGATCAGAAATGGATATCTTGGTAGATAAAGCCTCTGTTTAGTTTTCGTTGAACCACCTATATATATATATATATATATATATATATATATATATATATATATATATATATATATATATATATATATATATATATATATATCGTAAAGAATATTTATACACTTCATCTGATTATATATTGTGCCGCTTTTACGGTAGTTAAACATTCTGGATAAAAATTAGAAAATTTTGGATCTAATTATAACATCAAGAAAAACCTTCATGGCAAAAAAGATTAGAAGGTAAAATTTCTTCTATCAGATGTGATTTAGGAAGATTGACTCAATATTCCAGAGGTAATCGATCAAAAAACTTATGGCACATATTGGAAAAATATTCCTCAAATATAAAACCCATAAATATAATGAGATAAGTAATGGACAACTGATAGAATACATCGATACTTTAAAACAAAAACTTTCAGTATACTCCATTAGACTACGTGAATATAAAATAAATTCAGATAGAAAATTCCAAAACAAACCATTCAAAAATAATGAAAAACATTTTTACAGAGTTATTTCAGGTTCAAATGAAAATATTTCTGGAAATGGAGCTCCTAAAATTGATATTCTAACTGATTATTGGTCTTCAATTTGGGCAGTGCCAAGGCAACACAATTCCAATGCAAGTTGGATTTTAAATGAAAGATCTCGATTTTCTAAAATAGAATGCATGCATTCAAACGAAGATATAACATCAGTTATTAAACACACAAAAAATTGGAAATCTCCAGGTGTTGATGGTATTCATAACTTTTGGTTCAAGAAATTCTCTTGCGTTCATGAAAAATTGGCTGAATATTTTTCATTTATAATAAAGAACCCCTCAGCTACTCCTTCATTTTTTCACACAAGGAATTACTTATTTAAAACCGAAAAGTTCTAACTGCATGTATTACCCAAAAAATTTATGCACATTTGGAGAATTATAATATTCTTTCCGAACAACAAAAAGGATGTAGAAAAAAACACCTTGGTACTAAAGAGCAACTTGTAATTGATTCTGTTGCTTTGAATCAAGCTCAAACTAAGAAGAGAAATATTCATACAGCCTTCATTGATTACCAAAAGTCTTTTGATAGTTCTCCCCATTCATGGCTTCTAGAAATTTTGGAAATTTATAAAATTGATAAGACACTTCGTCTTTTTCTTGAATTTGTAATGAAAAATTGGAGAACCAATCTTCATTTGAATATTTCAAAAAAAATCCGAAGTAATTCCAATCAAAAGAGGGCATTTTTCAAGGTGATTCTTTAAGTGCTCTTTGGTTTTGCCTTTGCCTCAATCCATTATCTCATGAATTAAATGCTACTAGTTTCGGCTTCAAAATAAAGAGTCTATCAACTGAATTCAAATTAAGTCACTTAATTTATTTAGATGATATTAAATTATATGCCGGAACCAGATCACATTTAAAAGTCTACTTGAGATTACTTTCTACTATTCCAATGATATTCATATGAAATTTGGGCTTCCAAAATGTAAAAATCTTTCTATTGAAAAAGGAAAGATCACCTCTGATTATATAAAGATTTCCAATATAGAAATCGAGCCAATGCATCAAGGAGATACATATAAATATCTTGGATTTTGTCAAGAGAAGACAATTAACCGTAGCAGCACTAAAAAAAATATTACAAGTTCATATTACAAAAGTCTTAGAATTATCATCAAGAGTCATTTAACTAGTAAAAACCTTTTCAGAGCTATCAACTCCTATGCAGTTTCTATTCTTACATCTTATTTTGGAATTATTAAATGGTCTAAAACTGATCTAAATGAATTACAATGTCAAACGAGGAAAATGCTCTGTAAATATCATAAGCACCACCCAAAGTCAGCTGTTCAGAGAGTTACACTACCTAGACATCTTGGAGGTCGTGGATTAACTGATTTGAATAATCTTCATAGTAAACAGATTGTTCATCTACGTTCCCATTTTCATGATAAACAGAGAACGTCTAAATTACATGAAATTGTTGTTGCTTCAGATTATAATCTTACACCTCTGAACTTGACAATGCAAAAGGTAGATTTTGATATATCTGATGATAATTCTAAAAGAGAAAGTTGGATGCAGAAGGAATTACACGGAGAGCACCCTAAAGAATTGAAAAATGATTATATTGATGAAATCGCATCGAATAAATGGTTAATATCTGGAGAATTGTTTGCTGAAACAGAAGGCTTGGCACTTGCGATCCAGGATCAGGTTGTTTTCACGTAGATTATAGAAAACACATCATCGAACAAAATATAGATGATTCTTGCCGTAGATGTTTCTGTTCTTCAGAAACAGTTTTTCATATATTATCATCTTGCTCAGTCCTTGCTTCAACAGATTATTTAGAAAGACATAATGCCGTCGCTAATATTATTCATTTTAATCTAGGAATTAAACATGACCTAATTCCCAAAAGAAAAAATTTCACAAATATGAACCTGAGATTATTTGTGAAAATGACAAATATAAACTTTATTTTGATAAAAGAATTCTTTGCAACAGAGCTGTAAAACACAATAGACCAGATCTCATTCTTAATGACAAACAAAATCAAATAACATATATAATTGATATTGCTATACCCGACACACATAATATACAAAATAAATACAATGAAAAAATTTCTAAATATATGATGCTTGGCGACGAGATTAAAAAATGTGGAAAATGAAGAAAATATTTATTCTACCGATTATTATTTCCACAACAGGTTTTATTCCTAGAAATCTTCACAAAAGTATTGAGATTTTGGGTCTGAAGAAAATTTGTTTGAACAGTTACAAAAGATAACAGTTATCAAATCTTGTAATATTCTTCGTAGGTTCCTTTCCGAAAATAATAATGAGGTAGAGTCATAGGTTTTCTCTTTAGTTTATACTGATCAGAATCTCATTTCATATTTTATTTATTTGTTTATAAAAATGTAATATAATTAACTGACAATTTTGTCATATTTATATTCAGAGCAGTATTCTATTCGATCGTTCACCACTTCACACAAAGTAAACTATTAATGAGTAACATTCAGTGTTACTTGACTAAGGTCCGTACACTGGATTTTTCCGGGGAGAAAGCCTCTGACACTACTCGTTGGTACATTAATATCATTGTCTGATGATGCTATAGTGTGTATATATTCTGGTAGATTGATATATTCTCATAACATTTAACGTTATCCTAATATATAATTATTCCAGGATATGTTTTGATTATGATCATTGCCTGGCAATGGTATTAGTTACCGGGTAGTGGATTTATATTTTTCATGAAATCAGTTTGATTGCATGAACAGATATATGGGCAACTCGTCGGGGTGAAACCCTATATATATATATATATATATATATATATATATATATATATATATATATATATATATATATATATATATATATATATATATATCTAATGGTAACCACTGATTGAATGATCTTACGAAATACATATGGTTCTCGCAAATTTTGGGATAACAGGCGCCATATGATTCATGGTAACCGCTGACTGATTGACATGGACAAAGTATCTCATGAAAAACATATGGTTCTCTCAAATTTTGGGATCACAGGCGCCATATGATTCATGGTAACCGCTGACTGATTGACATGGACAAAGTATCTTTTGAAATACATATGGTCCTCGTAAAGTTTGGGATCACAGGCGCCATATAATTCATGGTAACCGCTGACTGATTTACATGGACAAATTCAGTGAAAGAAAGTTTCCTTTTCATTAGATAATGCACCCCATGTTGAGCGGGTAGGATGGGCTGAGTAAATAATAATGAAGCATGAATTTCTGTTGGTAATGAATAGCTAGATAGTTGGCCCAAGTCCGAAATGATAAGGTGAATTGTCCTTTGTAAAATTCCTATAGCGAATCACAGGCGTAACATGGAGTGCTGGGTAGGTGCATTACAAATAGGTGGGTCCTCACCCCGGGGAATAGACAAAACTTCAGCTGGAAAACCTAGCAAGAAGTTCACAAAGAAGAGCTCAGAGTGAGTGTCTCACAATAAGCATTTATCGTGAAGGACTTATATTGAGATTATGCAACGAAGAAGAAGCAACAGCCTATTATATTGTAAACGAATGCAAAGTTCTAGGATGGAAAAGACGGAACCTTAATGAGAAGTGCTAACCGGAGGAACCTCATAAATAGGATTTTCAACCTTGTTAAAGAGATACCTGGACATTCAGGAATGGGTGTTAACAGGGGAGATCAATAAGGCTTGAATGGCTGCAGAGTTCAATTGCGTTTTACAAAAATTATGACATTAGAGTGAGCACGTACGAAATAAATGTTTTCTTTTTCAATTTGTACGAAAACCAGATCCACGTACGACGCTTAAACCGATCAGTCGTTATGAACGAAGTCGTAATAGACGAATTCTAATATATAGATCTCAAAACAGAAAATCTGGCAGAACGAAAAACATAACGAAGCCCTTCGATTTGTACTTCATTCAAATCACAATAATTTGAAATTTTCATATCCTTAACTATGAAAAACCTACATCTGACAATCATTTTTCAATTCCATCACAGACGTCTAAATAAATCCATTTCACTTCGTTGAAAATTCCTACGAAACAAGAAGAGTTTATTATAGCAATTCGTTTGGTAGACGTTCGAATTTCATATCGATGGGACATTCGTTCCCCGAGATCGGAATTTATATCCTTCGCTATTTACTGCGTCGACAATTGGTGTAATCCTTTACACGCCGTGAAAAAGAAATGGCCCGAAGAAATTCTTTGTTTCGTCTTCACAGCTGTCGACAGATCAGAATCATTTTTATTCGGCGTGTTTCAGAATCTGACCGGAAATTAAACTTGATAAATATACTGTGGCGAACATTCATGAATTTACTCTTAAGAATTTTTGGAAATTATGAATTATTTGCCGATGTTGTCAAAGAATCACAAAACCAAATAAAGTTACGAGGGTTATACGATAAGTATCTAAGATGACATTGGTGGGAAAATACCTTCCATGTACAATATGACGCTGAAGAAGTTATTTATAAGCCTTTTTCTCTTTCAACTAAATTACCTATGAGTTCGGTACACCAAACCTAACGTTTTTCTCTCATTTGTGGCTCCTCCAAGAAATACAATTTTTCAGTTTCAAAATGAGCGTTTCTGTCGTTGATAATCACGCCCAATTGATCAAATTTAAGGCGAAGACGGACTTATCGGAGACTGTACAGTTATAAATAATTATAGGCCTATTACGATATTGAACAATTTCAGCATTTTCAAAAAAATCATTTATCTTAGATTTCTCAATTATTTGGAACGAAAAATGATTCTCTCAGAGACGCAAAATGGGTTTAGACGAGGTAAAAGAACAATCAGAGCAATATAAAGGGATATCCACCGGGAACGTCCGTTAAAAACTTTTTGAGTTCCAATTACAATATCAAGCAGAAATTTTATACGCGGCCATAACTACGAATTTCCAATTGAAGTGAAATATTTTCGAAGTGATATCATTTCCGGTTATACCGAAATTGGTCATCACTTTGTTATTTCAAATGTCAATCTACCGTTTTTATTATAGCCATAAAATACCCAAGTTGTTGGCACTTATCTGTCAAAACCTTTGACAGATTTAATTACTTTTGTTATAAACTCGATTTTTGAGGAACATTTAAAAAAATTGTGGCTCGTAGATCTTTTGCACTACAGACACAATTTTTGCTTGGGTGGATAGAAGAGGAATCAAGGGATTTTTTAAGAAGTCTACACATTTCAAATGTTTATTGCGTTGTTTTGTATGATTTTTTCAATTTGGCCTTTTTAAAACAGCAATAACTCAATTTTTTCAAATGGCACGTGCCAATTTTCATATCGGCATCAGATGAAGCGTCAAATTCTCGATGGAATTGTATCAGCATATACTATACCCATCTCTTTTAGTCCGAAATAATTTTGGAATGTATTGAATTTTGATGATTTTGCAAGAACTAACAGAGAATGCTTTGAAATATTTGAATCAAGTAGCTGGACTGGCTACGCTCACCTGACAGGTGCCTAAAATTAATGTACTTGTCACTTCGTTCATTTGAATTTGATATTTCAACAAGAATTGTTGGTAATTTGAAGTGAAAATTTTTGAGAAACATCAGATTGATAATAAAATGGCTGATTATTCGAACGAGGATATGTGTAATCTCTTTTTAATTCATGGCGAATGTCAAAAAGTGGGGGATAGAACTTGCAGGCAATTCAATAACCAATTTCCAAATTTGGCGCCTATGAGTAATACAAAAATTTCGAAGGATTAGAAGCAATTTTCTGCAATTTGGAGGAACAAAATACATAGAAACTAGAAGAAAACCAATTCTCGAGGACGACGACAATCAAATTAATACGTTAGCGTATTTTCGTGCCAATCCACATGCGTCCATAAAGTCAGCATCAATGGATATTGGATTGAGTTATACTTCCGTTCGAAGGATCCTTAAGAAACATAACATGCACTCGTATTCTTTTATCAGACTACAAAAATTGAAACCAACTGACCTTCCCAAGCGGCTAAATTTCTGTGAAAATTTATTAATTCGCCTTCAAGAAGATGAGACAATTCTGCAAAAAATTACATGGTCTGATGAAGCCAAGTTCAATGAAAGTGGAATAACCAACAGGAGAAATCGACATTTTTGGGCCACAGAAAATTCACATTTCATCGAGCTTATTGATTTCCAAAATAAACTCATTGTGAACGTTTTTGCAATTTTAATGAATGATTTGTTGGCTTATCACATTTATGAGGAAAATCTTAATGGACAAAGATTCCTGGAAAGTTTGAGAGGAACATGAGAAAATTTTCCGTAGCATATATAGATATTAGCTTTCCCCACAATATACATTATTTTAGTCAATATGTGACATATTTTAAATGAAGCGATCGTAGCAGCTTTTGATTGTTTGGCTGGTCTTGTGAACGTTGTTTGTTCTTCTTTCAAACAAGATATCAAATCACGTACTTTTCGTTCACTTAATTCACTCCGTGGCGGAAAATCCTTTTCATAGTTTTTATGAACCGTTTTATGATGTCTCTCTAAGTTACCATGCTTAGGTATTGCAACTAACGCACGATAAATAAGACAAATGCACTTATCTTCCACCATACAATAGGAAAATTCTTCCTCCCAATCGTTATTATAATGATACGTTTTAGATTTCTTTGCTGCACTCATTTAGTACTATTTAATAATAAACTTTGTATCGACGTTATAAGTTATAATTCAGAATGATTCCAATTTTACTTATTCTTTTCAGAATTTGGTGATTTTATTCCACTGAACTAAAATTTTCTACAGGAGAAAGTATTTTCTAAGAAATTTTTCACTAGATATGATATTTGTACCAATTTGATCAACATGCTCTGCGGAAGCTCGAAAGTCAAAGTTAAAAATGGAATATTTTCACTGATTTTTCAATATGTACGCTGGGACATTATTCAGGAAATTTGAAATAAAACGCAAAATTATTAATATACTACAAAATTTATTGAATCTACTTCAAAATATGCTCCATTAGAAGCGATACACATGTGCCAACGTTTTCTACAATCATCGAAACATTTTTATAAGTGCTTTCAGGCCTTCAGCTCCTTCTACGAATTTTCTTTTATGACGTCTATGGAATCAAATCTGGTACCCCAGCGCGGCAATTTCAGTCTGGAGGAAAAAAGTTACACAGAGCTAGATCACGCGAATAAGGCGGCTGCTCGATGGTACTTATCGAGTATTTGGTCTTGAAGTCTACGTTATCTGAATAACCTTTAGATGAACACGGTGCAAGTTTAACACAGTGCAAGTCATATTGATTCTATGACAATTCATTCCGTGAAGAATCCCCTCTACCATCGGCGATTCTCGAAGAATGACAAATGAGAGAACACCGGAGTTCATTCATTTCCTTTGAAAACTTCGTTGAAACCACCAGAAAATAATTAATCACAATAATTTGTGAATTGTTTAATAACCCTTCAAATTAAAAGGGGTAAGTAATAATCCATTGTCATCCGCTTCATTTTCTTTTAATATTTGAGTAATTATTTACAATTTCCATCATTAAATTAATATTCTCAACATGTGCATAGATTTCTGAATATCCATCCTCGATAATCTTATATTCTCTTTAGGTCACATTTACTTACAGCATGTATCTATGGTTTCTACGTTCTTAATTATTAATTTTCATATAGGAATATTTTAATGCTTCGTTCATTTCCTTTTAACATGACCCAATATCCCTTTTTTCATTTTATTCCTTTCATATTCATCTTATATTTCTTCATTCAATATTCAAATAAGAGCAGAGGAGAGGTCACTTGTACTCATCACGAGCTAATGGTGATATATGAAAACTTTTACAGTTGTTTCGGAAAGGACAACAACACCATATCCGGATTATATGAATTATTAATTAATTAATGGCTATCTATAATTCATATAATCCAGATATGATAGATCTAATCATTCGTAAAAAACTGTATCAGAAAGCAATGAATGAAGTATATCCTATTCATAAAGACTATGAAATATTCAACAGTTTAACATTCTTAGGTTCTGCAAGTACAAATATTAAATCCTTTCTCGTCAAACAAAATCTTAATATAACTTTCAAAACTTCTACTAACTTAGGTAAACATATTAAAAATAATAAATCTCGTGTTGAAAAATCAAGTAAATCAGGAATCTATAAACTCAATTGCGGTTCTTGTGATAAAATTTATATCGGTAGGACCTATAGGAGTTTTGGCATAAGAACATCTGAACATAAACGTAGCTTCGATAAAATGAATCTGATTCAAATTATTCAAACCACCTAATAAAAGAAAACCATTCATTCAATAAAAACTTTGACATATTCCATATAAAATCAGAAAGTTCAAAATTAGATCTCCTAGAAGCATTAGAAATAAATAGATACAAACATTCGGACAAGCTCTTGAATGAGCAGGAAGGTGTGAATTATTCACCCCTACTAAACTTGTTTAATTAGTTTTTATTACCTTTCATACTAACTGTACAATGGCTCGGTGTGGATTTTCCTGTTATTCATCCAACTTGTTCTACGATTTGTTTATAATACCATACTCTTCATTCTGTTTGTCATTCTTGATAAAGCTGCTGTGTCAGCGAAACGTCGTCGAATTTTTTCAAATAAAGTGTAGATTAAAGTTAAACCTTGTGTTTTTTATCTCATTTATAAATCTTCAACGATCTCAAGACTCTGTGAAGCCTTTGTAACACTCATGCACTTGGGTTTCCGATAAAACAGAGTCTCCATAGGGCTTTTACAGCATCCCCATAGATTCATCACACGGAATTTCGTTTAAAACACAAAATTTGAGACAAACTATTTGTTTCCATTGTGAAATTCGCAGAGTACCACTGAGGTCGATTGGTTTCAACTAACAAACTAGTTAACAGATCGCGCTCATGTTTGGCATAGCAATTAAAGCCAGTCCTACCAACATACAGAAACTTAAAATACTTAAAAATACTCAACGCGGCAATTTGAATAAGAATCTCCGGATTTTTTTGTCACCTTCTATGCCGAAAGAGGATTATTATGAATGCAGAACAAAAAGTCGGGATAAATAATTAATAGCGCTCCAAGAAAAATTACTTCCCCTTCTGAAAACGCAATGTCACGTTTAATATTGATGGCGATTCCCACCGGATTCCACATCCTCAACCATCGGCATTCAGAATCGAAGTGGGCAAGTTTGCATTATGATAAAATATTTAAAATATCCAGAGCCGGTAAAATTTAGAGGGACCTTCGGCAGGCGCTTACAAAGCTGCCATAAAAGGCTCGTTAGAGAAAATTTATTCATAACGGTGCGTTTTATAGACCTACCTATCTATGAAGTGGGCTGAAATTTTAGTTAATTTTAGGGAGAGAGTCATTGATCATGTAAAGTATCTTTCAACTTTTCGTAGAGGACATTTGTGAGAAATTTGAAAGAATAACCTTGAACTCGCACTGGAAATAAGAACGGAATATTCATTTTTCACGAGAAAATTGTTGAATTTTTGTACCGACTGCGAATAAATAAAAAATTAGTTTTTCATTATAACTTGCATGTAATTGTGTTTTTCTTTAGTGATGAAGAGGTGAAGAAAACCCCATGTACGTGCATCTCGACTATTTATTTTTAACAATGTTTTACATTTTTATTTTACATTCTGTCAAAAAAGGACAGAGAATTGATCATTCAAAAAATCTGCTTGAAACGATTGTTGTTGCTGTAGTCTATCTAAGACGTAGATAAATAAAAGCTCAGTATGCAAACCTCTTAGAAATGTGGTACGTGGGCAAATTCAAAAATGAATGTGATTTCCATGATTTTGTTTTGGATCAGGCACCAATTTATTTTCGGATCTTTGATAGAAACCCTCGTACAAATCTCCATGAAGAACCCAACTACCTGACTACGATGTTCTGTTTTTTTTTCATTGCTTGCGAATATTGCTGTCCTTGTTTTGAACAAAATGTTTACTTTGTACGTCTCAAATTTCTAATCAGTACCGTAGAAGAATATTTGTTTTAGTGTTCTCTTCGAAAATAAAATTGAATCAATTGAACATAAACACCTCAAAAAGTCTAGGAACACTTACCAATATCTTTAAAATATGAATTTGATGATTCGAATTTATAGAAATCTTTCGGTTTTGTTAGGATGTATTGTATATAATGTATTTTCAAGAAAACAAAATAATATTTGACTTCTCCTAACCACCTATTATAAAAAAAATTGAAATTTGAAAATGACGAAATTTGGTAAAACACAAAAAAAAATCCTAAACTAATATTTTTGAAACGATATGGAAGCACTTATATTTTTCAGTACCCAGAAGGTCCACCTCTGTTATTAATGACACTTTGGCATCGTCGCGGCATGATCAATATTCAATTGTCTATAACATTTTGGCCTAAGTCATTCCAAGCCCCCTGAACTGCTAATCGAAGCTCCTGTTTATGATGGAGAACGTTTTGACGCAGGATATTTCTTTTTAGGGTGTCTCACACATGCTCGATGGGATTCAGATCTGGGGAGCAGGATGGCCACGGTAGAAGATCGATATCATTCTCTTCAAGAACGTTCAAGACATCTCTTGTACGATGAGGAGGTAAAACTATCTCATTTGCGTAAGAATTTCCCGTGAGGTTGTTCTGTATGAAAACGAGGTCAGTTCTTTCACTAAGGCGTATACCTCCCCAAAACATCACTGATCCGCCTCCCTGTCTAACAACTTCTCGAGCATGCTGGAGACAGTTTTGCTTTCCAGGTTCCCTCCATATTCAAATTCTTCCCGAATCGGGATAATAACTAAATCCAGATTCATCACTGAAGAGAACTGTGGCCCACCTCTCTTGATCCCAGTTTACGTGTTCTTGGTACCAAGCTGAACGAGCAGCGCGATTTCCATGGGTCAGTTGTGGAACTCTTAAAGGACGTCTGGAGTGGAGTTGACCTCGTGAGAAATCGACTGCACGATTTCCCACAGTTTGGTCGGAAATTTGTACATTATGAACTCGTGATAGCTCTTGAGCTAATTGAGATGCTGTGGTAGTACGATCTCTTCTGGCTTGTAAAACCAAAAATCGGTCTTGGGCGACTATAGTAATCCTGAAACGATCTGTATTGGGTTCTTCTACGCTACCTGTTTCATTGAAACGCGACCATAAACGGTTTATGACACTTGGGCTACTTCCCAGAACCCTGGATACTTCCCGTTGTGAGCTCTCAGCTTGGAGCATGCCAATGGCTCGTAACATCTCTTCTCTAGTCAAATGTCGTCTTTCCATGGTCGAATCACAAAACTTGAATCTTTTATTTGTGCTTATAACAGAAACAAAGTGCCAACTAACTGATTTGATTTCAAACACTGAATACATGAAATGATTATAAAGCAGCGTCGCATCTGCTGCATTTTTAGTTTTTTATAAAAAAAACCTGAAATCTGTTGCGGCACTCTACATAATTTGGTGGGAAATTGGTGCAGGTGTTCATTTCTTAAAAAAATCGTCCATATTAATCGTTCTGGATACGATATATCTATATTCAGAAGTGATCCCTAGACTTTTTTTGAGGTGTTCAGATGTATTTAAAAACAATAATAATTTAATGTGAATATCTAGATAGTTACGTTTGCCAAAAATAATATTTTATGAATGCCTTAAAGTATCGTTTACATTCAATATAACTCATTTTTCACTTCGGAAAAGTGGTATCTTTTGCCATGTTTAACAGAGGTAACATTAGAAAACTTTTTCAATAAATGAAAAATGAACAAAACACTTTCACCAACTATTAACTGATGCATAGAAATGATAAAACTGCTCCAAGAACTCTCCTTAATAAATTTCTATGTAATGATTATCTTTCTTGGGCTGAAATTCGGAAAATATACTTAATAATACCGTTCCCTCATTCAAGTGGACATTTGTCTAAACATAACTGGCGGGCAAAACTATTCAACTAAGTGCTTATGACCAACTGAATTACCAATATTATGCCCAGGTACCTATATTTATATTTATATTTCATACATATTGCAGAGCTATCAACTCCTATGCAGTTCCTATTCTTACATCTTCTTTCGGAATTATTAAATGGTCTAAAACTGATCTAAATGAATTACAATGTCAAACGAGGAAAATGCTTTGTAAATATCATAAGCACCACCCAAAGTCAGCTGTTCAGACAGTTACACTACCTAGACATCTTGGAGGTCGTGGATTAACTGATTTGAATAATCTTCATAGTAAACAGATTTTTCATCTACGTTCCCATTTTCATGATAAACAGAGAACGTCTAAATTACATGATATTGTTGTTGCTTCAGATTATAATCTTACACCTCTGAACTTGACAATGCAAAAGATAGATTTTGATATATTTGATGATAATTCTAAAAGAGAAAGTTGGATGCAGAAGGAATTACACGGAAAGCACCCTAAAGAATTGAAAAATGATTATATTGATGAAATCGCATCAAATAGATGGTTAGTTTCTGGAGAATTGTTTGCTGAAACAGAAGGCTTGGCAATTGCGATAAGGATCAGGTTGTTTTCACGAGGAATTATAGAAAACACATCATCTAGCAAAATATAGATGATTCTTGCTGTAGATGTTTTTGTTCTTCAGAAACAGTTTTTCAAATATTATCATCTTGCTCAGTCTTTGCTTGAACAGATTATTAAGAAAGACATAATGCTGTCGCTAATATTACTATTTACAATTTACAAAAATTTGAATAGTTGTATTTACAATAACTGCTTGTATCTATAATTTTGGTGTGTGTCAGAAAAAATACAGGTGTGAGCTCAGGAAATGTAACAGGGAAACCATACTATCTTGCATATGGTTCAATAAACGAGTGAAAAAACCTGAGGAGAAAATTTGTTTCCCTGTCGCTATTGCATTAGTAATAGCTTGTCTGTTTATGTTGTGTTAGTGTCGTGTGTACATAAAGAGTACTAAAGATTCTTCTGCTTAGCCGCTTCATTCCCACTTGCATTTCATGATTTCCGAACGAAGACAAGGGTGAAAGGAAGGGGGTTTGTGACAGGAATCTGTAACAATGGAAAAAGAAAACCAGCAGAAAAATATTTCAACATTCATACCTCTTATATGTCTAAATCAAACAAAAGATTTTACATGGCAAGCAAGGTCATAAAGAGGACTAAGGAGATAATCAAAAAGTACATAACCTGCGATATTTCCTCTTTCGCGGAAATGTTCTTCCGTCACAGTGTGAATCTCCTGACACATAAACATAATCACTTCCTTGTTCTTGCTTGCCAATTTCAAAGTATAATCGCAAAATCCCTTCAATATTCAAACTCTACAAAACAATTCCCTCTCTGTTTGACCGAGAGAGCCCCGATGGCCAGGTTCAGTCTTCCAAGTAATGCCGATTATAAACTATAGATGTTTTAGAATCATTATGAACCCAATAACTCGGATTGACATCGCCCATGTATTATTTCTTCGAGGATCTTGTTTAATTCGAAGAAAAATTTGCGAAAAACTTTTGACAGTCGTTCGAAAAATATGGCAAATGTCATATAAAATAAATAAAAGTGTCATAAAAATTTAGTTGATTGGAAGAGCACTTTACTCCTCCGATGAATTCTAAAGTATGGATAAGTTATTGTAATTTAATCACTTGTACAATGATTTTGTTTTTCCATGTATTTCGATGTTTTTATTTTGTAAGCAAACTGTACTAAGTATCTATTTCAAATGACATGTACATCCTTATGGATCAAAAGTAAGAAATGAATTATTCTTATGAACGTCCGATATTCTCTCAATATTCAGTCAGAAAAAGATATAATTCAACTTTTTCGGGTTCTCAAAAATACCTAAGAGAATCGTAAACAACCTGACGTTGTATAAAATCTACGCGACAGCTGCTGAATGGAAACAAATAAAAACTCCAAGAAACGAATATTGCATATTTTTATATCATCCCCATATAATATATATATCACGTCGTAACGATGTTTTCGACTACGTCGAAATTGTCCCCTGTGTTTTGCTCTCCATTGCCAGTAACCGGAAATATATTTCCCCTTCAGGCTCCGTAAATTCCTCCGCATTGATTCGAGCGGAGAAGCAGGTAATGGTATAGACCTTTTTTATAATTTTTTTTTGTTTAGATTCGACGTCCACTGGAAGAGGAAAACTCTCGATGCACGGACTGTTCCGGACGGGATGATATTGCGGATCGTACGAGAAAGTATTATTCGAGAGAACTTCTTGAGATCAGTTTCAATTTCGATAGAATAAAGTTTTCGTTCGTTCAATGGAAACAAGCGAAACTGAATTGCGTGCATTCATAACTGGTTTAGTTCTGAAACGAAATTTTTACTCATTCAATTTGAAATATATTACGGAAACTGAAAATTTAATTAAATCAAATTCAATTAATGCGTAGTTTCAGCTTTTATTTATACATTAATTAACAATGTAAACGGCTTTTCAATATTTCATAAACTGTCACAAACAAATACATTCATAAATTATCCCTATCACCGCTTATTTGTTGCGGATAATATAATGAAATGTCTCACAAATCAGAAAGGTCCAGAATACCAGAAATTCAAACCTAATAATATCATTTGCATTGAGAACTTAATGAGGAATTTGAATTCTTTTTCCCAAATTATTATTTCAATATTACTTTATACGGGGATTGCCTCGAAAATGTCCAACCAACCTTTTCACACGGTGTTTCGTGAGGAAACGTAACCTTTCTGGGTAGTGATAGAGTGGTGAACTCGAAACGCGCTATTTTTTCTGATTTTTCCTTTCTTTAACGATATACAGGCTGTGTTGTGAGATTTGGCCGAAATTTCAATAATCCATATCCCCTGAACTATTGATCCAATTTCGTTGAAATTTTATAGAATGATCACATGGGTCGACCTCATTAAGACTTTGTCGTGTAAAAAAAAACTGGACCGTACGAGAAACAATTGAGTTTTTTAAGACTTATATTCATAAAATGAGATAAAAAACACAAGGTTTAACTTTAATCTACACTTTATTTGAAAAAATTCGACGACGTTTCGCTGACACAGCAGCTTTATCAAGAATGAAAAACAGAATGAAGAGTATGGTATTATAAATAAATCGTAGAACAAGTTGGATGAATAACAGGAAAATCCACACCGAGCCATTGTACAGTTAGTATGAAAGGTAATAAAACTAATTAAACAAGTTAAGTAGGGTGAATAATTCACATCTACCTGCTCATTCAAAAGCTTGTCCGAATGTTTGTATCTATTTATTTCTAATGCTTCTAGGAGATCTAATTTTAAACTTTTGATTTTATATGTAATATGTCAAAGTTTTTATTGAATGAATGGTTTTCTTTTATTAGGTGGTTTGAATAATTTGAATCAGATTTATTTTTATCGAAGCTACGTTTATGTTCAGATGTTCTTATGCCAAAACTCCTATAGGTCCTACCGATATAAATTTTATCACAAGAATCGCAATTGAGTTTATAGATTCCTGATTTACTTGAGTTTTCAACACGAGATTTATTATTTTTAATATGTTTACCTAAGTTATTAGAAGTTTTGAAAGTTATATTAAGATTTTGTTTGACGAGAAAGGATTTAATATTTGTACTTGCAGAACCGCAGAATGTTAAACTGTTGAATATTTTATAGTCTTTATGAATAGGATATACTTTATTTATTGCTTTCTGATACAGTTTTTCACGAATGATTAGATCTATCATATCCGGATTATATAAATTATTAATGGCTATCTGTTTGATGATATTTAACTCTTTATTGTAATCTTCTACTGATAAAGGTAAATTGAGTAACAGATGTACCATGCTGTTTAAAGCTGCAACTTTGTGTTGAATTGGATGTAATGAGTAGTTATGTATAATTGTATCAGTATCTGTTGGTTTACGAAAGATCGAAAAACATGATTATTATTTCGTTTAGTGATTTTCAAGTCCAAAAATTAATGGAATCGTTCTGTTCAATTTCTATCGTGAATTTAATGTTCAAATGGATGGAATTAATGAAATTAAGATTAGAAAGATTAGAAATTAGACTTATTTCTTAATTTCATCAATTCCATCCATTTGAACATTAAATTCACGATAGAAATTGAACAGAACGATTCCATTAATTGAAGTATCCAGGGTTCTGGGAAGTAGCCCAAGTGTCATAAACCGTTTATAGTCGCGTTTCAATGAAACAGGTAGCGTAGAAGAACTCCATACAGCTCGTTTCAGGATTACTACAGTCGCCCAAGACCGATTTTTGGTTTTACAAGCCAGAAGAGATCGTACTACCACAGCATCTCAATTAGCTCAAGAGCTATCACGAGTTCATAATGTATAAATTTCCGACCAAACTGTAAGAAATCGACTGCACGAAGGTCAACTCCACTCCAGACGTCCTTTAAGAGTTCCATAACTGACCCATGAAAATCGCGCTGCTCGTTTAGCTTGGTGCCAAGAACATGCAAACTGGGATCAAGAGAGGTGGGCCACAGTTCTCTTCAGTGATGAATCTAGATTTAGTTATTATCCCGATTCGGGAAGAATTCGAATATGGAGGGAACCTGGAAAGCAAAACCGTCTCCAGCATGCTCGAGAAGTTGTTAGACAGGAAGGCGGATCAGTGATGTTTTGGGGAGGTATACGCTTTGGTGGAAGAACGGACCTCGTTTTCATACAGAAAAACCTCACGGGAAATTCTTACGCAAATGAGATAGTTTTACCTGTAGTGGTATCTTATCTCCAAACAATGGGTCAGGATCCACTCTTTCAACAATATAATGCCCCTACTCATCGTGCAAGAGTTGTCTTGAACGTTCTAGAACAGAATGATATCGATCTTCTACCGTGGCCATCCTGCTCCCCAGATCTGAATCCCATCGAGCATGTGTGGGACACCCTAAAAATAAATCTCCTTCGTCAAAACGTCTTCCATTATGAACAGGAGCTTCGATTAGCAGTACAGGAGGCTTGGAATGACTTAGGCTAAAATGTAATAGACAATTTAATATTGAGCATGCCGCGACGATGCCAAAGTGTCATTAATAACAGAGGTGGACCTTCTGGGCACTGAAAAATATAAGTGCTTCCATATCGTTTCGAAAATATTAGTTCAGGATTTTTTTTTGTGTTTTACCAAATTTCGTCATTTTCAAATTTCGAATTTTTTTTATAATAGGTGCTTTGGAGAAGTCAAATATCATTTTGTTTTCTTGAGAATACATTAAATACAATACATTCTAACAAAAACCGAAAGATTTCTATAAATTCGAATCATCAAATTCATATTTTAAAGATATTGGTAAGTGTTCCTAGACTTTTTGAGGTGTATATATATATATATATATATATATATATATATATATATATATATATATATATATATATTATTAAAATTAATAGGTTTAACAAATAGGTTCATATTAGATTTATTTTCAAATTTTGATATTTCTTTGTTTATTGTTGCTATATTAAAGTTGCATTTAATTCAAAGGTATTAAAAGTAATTTTAGCAATAACTAGCTAGTGGAAATTGTAGAATTCGGATATACCAAATGTCAATTTCAGACAAATATACTTCAATATTGTAAAATTACGTTGATGTTTCTCATAACTGTTAATGCCTTGAACGTCATAAAATGAAGCTATTCGCATCACATCTTGGTTATTTCATTTTCCTCGATGGAATTTATTGTTGTCGTCTAGAAACTTTTCTCAAATTCCTGACAACAAAAGATCTTGGGAACGTGAGTGGGTTTATCAAATTTAATCTGTTGAGTCGTCATATTTTCTAATTGACTCGAAGTTAGAAGTGACTTCATCCCATTTATTGTTGAATCGTCAAAATTGTATATACGGGGTGTGTCACTTACAGCTATCTTTCCCTACAACTTTCAAAAGATATGCGATGCATAAAGGAAACACATTCTGCCATACTTTCCAGGTTTTTTGCCATTTCCTCAATCTTATATTTTTGTATGATTTTTATGTAAATTTACGATTGATAGTGAGAGAAATATTTTTAACCGTCAGCCATCAAATGATGTCTGCTTTACGCTATGAAGATATTGGCGTTAATTCAATCTGTCGCGAATAGTAGCTTGCGTCATCCATTACAACAACAGATCCTCGTGAAATCCAATCCAACAACTGTTCAAAATATTCTTCGAAAACATCCGCATTCAGGTCAGCCAAGGCAAATAAAAAATTTCAAAAATGAAGAACCAAAATGGAATTTTTATTTCAGATAAAGAAGGAATTGCAAAATACACAAATTCTATAGACTTTATACTTCGACCATGCCATGTCCTGATAGCATACACAAGAACATCTTGCCTGAAATAACTTCTTCAGAGATCAGACATGCACTCAAACAGATGAAACAACGAAAGTTGTTCACTCCAATCGATAAAACACAGCTCCAATTGAATTACAAACGATTCCGAAGATTTCTAAATGGAAAAGAGAGAATCCGAACTTATATAGATTCGATTCTATAAAAACACTATTGATTTTCAAAAAAAAACTAATAAGAAGCGAAATTTTTCTTTTTACAACAATAAAATGGAAACGAAACATAGAATGAGTACTGCTTTCCGTTCTCCCACAGAAACGAGAAAATGATCGTCTTTCAAGTACTGACTTCACAATTAACCGGTGAACAACCTGGAGCAATAGCAGCGACACCTTACGGATATAACTATAATTTTCATTGGATATCATCAGCTGTAGATTCTTGATTCGAATTTCAAACTGATTGAATAATCAGCTTGATAAAATGAAACTGAATTATTAATAAAATTATCGATCGACTGGTCGATCGCGATCGACCGTTTGAGTACCCCTGTTCTAATGGAATGTATCAAATATCAAAAAGCGACATCCAATGCTGCACTGAAAAATTTCCTCTTCGACATCCCTTTCCAACACGAACAACACCGCAACCTCATTGAGTTTCTGAAATCTACGTCACTATATAATCAGATATAAACTTTCTATATATGTGAATTTATTTATCAGTTAATCTTATCTGAATTGTATCATATTGTACCTGTGTCAGAAAACCTTAGATGTTGAGGCACGTCAACTTGAATAAAAAAGGTAATATCTGCTTTTCAACATAATTGGTTTATTATTTCTTGTTTACCCTCTTATTAATTTTGCATCTACCTGTTTATATACTATTTGAACACATTTCAAGGTCGAATGCCACTTTAATCCCAACAAATTGATTAAAGGAAATAATGAATTGAAGACACATTTACATTTATAGATACACGGTTGTTAAAGTCTCAATTTCGTCCATTTCACAAATAGCTTTCAAATTAGCAACTTGATAAGACATTACGGCAGAGTTTGGGATTGGACAGAATGAAACAGCCCAAATAGCCAAATGTTGACAATTGGATTTGCAATGCGGCCACACTCGACGTAATGCTCGATTAGTAATTACACGGAAAGGGAATATTGAAATTACTCGGTTTTGGATTCAACATTGAACAGCGCTAAAAATACGTTATGACGCATAGCATGTGATTGTATTTGAATGACATATGATTTTTGTCGCTTACCAGGTAAGAACTCTCCGTTTTTTGTCTTGAAAAGGATGAACAATAAGTAGAAGCCATCGAATTCGCCTGGTTTGGTTCTGTGTGTTTTTATGTTATATTGAGCCAAGAAATTCATCAGAGGAGTGCGTTCAAGAAGTCGACAGGAGAACATAGAAAAATCGCTCAGTATCTAAATGTTTCGACGATTGGAATGAAAATTCATCACATTTCTCAATTTGAAAGACGCGAAACATTCTAAGAACCTACAAAAAAAAAGGAAAAACAACATTATGTCAGTTTTGTATTTATTCTCTCACATAACATAACGATTAAATACCTGACAAGACCTAAGATACTATGGAACGCCGTTACAGTAAATCAAAAGTCAGTTTTCCTCGAGTGGATTTTATATTTGAGTAAGCTGAAGATAAATACCTTGAAAGGCGAGTTTAGCAAATTTAGGGACTCATGAATGCCAACTCGAATACCATTCAGTTTTGCACTAATACTAATAACATAAACGTCTAGATTCTCGGTGGATAACATTTGTTGAAATGGCGTCATTCCAAGAAGCTATTCACATCAGGTTTGAAAGCAAGCACTAGAATAGAATATCTGGATATTACGTCTATTAATGAAGTAATTTTCAGAAATGCAGGCTTTGTGCTTTCTTGGGATGACAAATGTGTTCGTACGATGTCTGTTCGAGAAGAAATGCAATTCCAATGTCTTTAATTACACTGATAGACAAAAATGACCTCAATGAAAGTTAAATGGAATTGAATGCATTTTTAGAAAATTTCGACCACCCTCAGTTTTTCCACAACAATTAATCTTTTTCTACGTAAAAACGGTAAGGAAATGTTCCAAATGAAGAAAAAATAGTTTATATTTACTTTTATTCGGGATTTTCGTGTGTCCAGCAGTAGTCAGGTAACATATTCGGACTCCACTAGCCTTGGTTCCTTTCTTCCATGTTGGATATGATCCTAATGCGAGGGTGAAAAGTGAATTTTGAGCGACATATTGCATCCCATATCCTTGTAACGCACTAAGAGGTTGTTGACTAACTCTTCATAGTTTCGGCTTTTGGTTTTCAAGAAAATTACGAACAATATTTCAAAAACATGTCCATGCAGGTTTTTCGATCGGATTAAGTTTTTGTTCATACTCTTCATCAACCAGTAGGTCTCTTATTTGTGGCCCTACAAATATTCCTTCTTTTATTTTGGCATCATTGATTTTTGGTCTTCATTTTTATCCATAGCTTTGACAAAATTTTTTATTCCGAGTTTGATATGCTATGGAGGTAGCAATACATCTTCAGAATTTATCAAAGGAGTGTGAAGAACATTTCGTTGACCTGGTATGAGTGCGTCTCGCTTAGGCCACTCCTTTTTGACATAATAATTTTTTTTGTCTCGACTATCTCACTCATACAGGAAACAACAAAAATTCGTATATGCAAGCTGTAGACCTAGCAAAATAGCAATTACTTTTAAATCTCCACATATTTTCTAGAGATATTGGTTATACACTCAGAGGCAAAATTAGCGGAACACTCGAAAATTTAACCAAATTCGAAGTTCGATATTTTTCCTAATTCTCAACCGATTTAGATGATTTTTTCGGCAAGTTATAGATCAACTCTTCTGCTTTGTAGAAATTATAAGAGAAAACAAAAAAAATTTGAAAGAATTTTATACGGGGGCAAAACTAAAAGTGTTTTTTTTGTCAAAAATTCGTAACACCCTGTGGAATTTCGTGGTCCGAGTTGAAACATACAATATCATGGTCTGTCAAGACACATCTTCCTACAGTAACGCCCTTCTTGTTTTATGCATTTATCTCTATTCTTACAAGAGATATCCAATTTGAAGCGAAAAGTCACAAATTTTAAGAATTTATTTTTAATCTTGCGTAGGTGCATAACATCGGAGGTTAGCCAAAAAATAAAATCAAAATTAGAGAAGCGGAAATCTAACGAATTGAAAATTTTTGAAATTCGCTGGCCAATTTCACGCTCCGGGAGAACTCGAAGTACACTGGAAAAATCGTTGATTTTGCACATTTATTTTGAATTTTTTTGTGCCACACTAATTATCATTCCTGTCCAAAATTGAGAGCAGGTGTGTATCCTGGCGATACACTCGTGAAATGAAATGAACATGTTGAGAAAAATGTTCATGATGACCCACCAAAAAAAACATTTGATTTTAGTAGCGAGTATGACCCCCCCGAGCTCTTATTACAGCGCGCATACGATTTCGCATACTCCCAATGATGTTGTCTATCATCTGTTGAGGTATGTTGTCCCACTCTTCCACCAAAGCCAATGTCAGCTCTTCAACGTTGCCTGGATTCCGTTGTCGAACCCTTCTTCCAAGAATGTCCCAAACGTGTTCGATCGGGTTTAAATCCGGTGACCGCGACGGCCAGTTCATTCGTGTGATCACAACTTCATTGAGATATTCTATCACTATGCGCGCAGTATGAGGGCGCGCGTTATCGTGCATAAAAAGGAAATTTTCCCCTATGTAAGGAGCAAAAGGCACAACATGGGGCTCCAAGATTTCTGTTATATACCGATGGGCATTATGATCCATTGTCAATTATCTCCAGTTCTGTTCGTACTCCCAAGCATATGCCACCCCATATCATAACTGACCCTCCACCGTATTGCTCAGTTCCTGCGAAGTTCACTTGATTGTACCGTTCCCTCGATGCCTCCATATTCTATCTCTACCATCCACGAAATTCACACAATATCGGCTCTCATCACTAAATAAAACTCGTCTCCACTGATTGATTATCCATGCTACATGCTCCTAGCAAACGCCAATCTTGCTACCCGATGGGCTCTATCGAGTCTTGGTGCTCTTGCTTGCGCGTATGATCTCAGACCAACTTCATTTAATCGTCTTCTGACTGTTCTCACACTGACGTTAATGTTATCCACTGCTTGTAAAAGGTTACGTGCCTGAACAGCAGTGAGACGAGGATTTCTTATGGTTTGATTGACGATGAAACGGTCATGTATAGCGCGGGTTGCCCGATTTCTTCCTTGTCCTCGCCTCCTCACGTACAATCCAGTTTTCCTGTAACGTCGGTAGATTCGATGGATAACCGACGTCGAGACACCCAACATGGTACCGACTGAGCGGTAGGTGCGC